>OX596350.1:1250000-2500000 GCA_951394395.1 Colostygia pectinataria
GTCGCTCTGCGAGCATTTCTTTCTACAAAAAACGGCTTTATTAGGGTTAGTGTCAAAATCCCCTTCAAAGCGTCAAGCTCAGTCTAAATGCGATTTTGTAGGTAAAGTAATTACATTAATAGAGTCTAAACCGTCTGCCGCTCCCTTCAATTTAAAGCAATCACAATGGTATCATCAATAAAGATTATTATTTTCTAAGATGTAGCTCACAAAGTTGCGTCGCTTAAATGGAGCTGGGCTGGTCACGTCTGTCGCATGCCGGATGAGCTGTGGGCCAAAACCACCACTCAGTGGAGCCCTGAGATAGCAAATCGGCGTCGTGGCAGACCCAAAATGAGATGGCGAGACGATCTCGACAGCTTTAATAGAGCTTGGGTTCAACTGGCTCAAAACCGAGATGACTGGAGAAATCAAGGGGAGGCCTTTGCCCAGCAGTGGGACACAACAGGCTAATCGTAATCGTAATCGTAATTTTCTAAGAGCCCTTCCTCACATGCCGCAAATAATTGTGTAGTAAGATACCTAAAGAAACGTAGTTGCAAAATTCCTAAAATCCCAAATACAGTTAGGTATAACTTTATTTAGCTTATTTATTTAACAGAATTATTTGCACAAAAATTTACACTTTTCACATGTTATTCTTCGTTCACTGAGTTTTGATATTTTCCGCTAGTTTTGTTAGAATGCTTTTCAATAGATTAGCCAGCATTGGGTAGTTTTGTCCAAGGAGAGGTGCTCTCAGTTGTGGGACACAAACCTGGGAAAGATTTTTATTTTAATTTTTTTTATCAAGAATAGACCTTCGTTTGACCACGATCTCGTGGAAAGCGATGATGTGGCCGACGGTGGAGCACGAAGGTCTACGAGACACCTATTCACTCTAGCCTTGAAGAGGCCCGGATTGTAATTGTCAGGAAAAACAGAAGATATTGACCAAATAGTTGGCTTAAAATATAAGGAAGTTAATATTCATTAAAAAAAACGGTTGTTTTCACGTACCGGTATATAAGTGCATATCGCGACGCGGAAAAGGAAGCGCGTCGTGTCACTCAACCCTGAGGAAAACTCTCGAAATTGAGTCGAAAAAGTGTCGGTACCTCTTCACCGATATACCAGTAGGTCAAAACAGTCGTTTTTTATTTTAAAATGAATGATGTTCACGATAGTTTTGTTGTATCATCCTATATATATATATTTTGTTGTATAGTCCTGTCCGTCAGTTTGTTTATCCATTTTAATTTTTTCCAGCATTAGGCTGCGTTTCCACCAGAGATGTGCGAGGATGTGGTAGCGAGGGATGTGTTTGTAAGGAACCAATAGACTTCATTTACCTAGCTTCGCTGTGCCCCTTTAATTAAGTGATTCTATTCCTAACAAACACATCCCTCGCTACACATCCTCGCCCATATCTGGTGGAAACGCTGCTTAAGCCCATTTTTATGTTTTTTTGGGTAAATTAATACGGCTGTTGCCGTCCTAGTGATTGTCAAGAAGCAGAATGCTCTAATAAATAAGAATTGCTTTCGTGATACGGATTAAATAGATCTATAGAATTTAAGAGTAGTAGAGTTCTCTGTGATAGAGCTCGTCCGGGGAAGGACTACCACCATACCTATTTCTGCCGCCAAGCAGTAATGCTCGCATTGCTGTGTTCCGGTGTGAAGGGTATGGTTTCCAGTGAAATTACTGGCACATGAGGCTTTCAATCTTAGCCTCAAGGTGGCAACCCGCGAGTGATACCTCTGGTATTGCAAGCGTCCATAGGCTGCGGTAACCGCTTACCATCTTGTGGGCCGTACGCTTGGTTGCCACTTCAGTTGTATAAAAAAAAAAAAAAACATTGCTAGTTATGCTAAATCAAATATCATCATCATTGTTCATAACATAAGAATAATGAAACAAAAGTTAACGAGCCGCTAATTTATCTATTACTTTTATGATTAGGAGAGCTAAACTTTTAAGGCCCATTTACACGATTCAATAATTGCATGCAAAAATTGCTTTGTCAAAATTTATTTCGGAGCAAAATATCAAACATTTGTTTTGTGGCGACTAGGTATAGCCACAGGAAATCGGGCTGACGCGTAGGTTTTATGTGCCGCGTCGCCAGTCGTTTCTCCCCACTCGCTAGGTTCAGACATGTAACTCATTAAGCTAAAGTGGAAATATTATTATTTGTGTCCCCTCATGAAGATTACCTATCAGTAGAGTAGGGGACACACAAAACTCGTACCCCCACAGTGGTGACCCCCGACAAACATCGGTGTGTGTTGTTACCATGCGGTGACCACCCGATGGAACACGCGCAACAACGGAGGATTTTAAGAAACTATGGTGACCCTGAGAAGACCAGCGGCGGAGACGACTCCCTCCCGATGAATTCCACGCTTCGGGAGGTAACAGAAATAAGAAGACATAGCCAATGAACGGGATGATGCAATATCGACGCAGCGACGCCACGCAGTACGGAATGCGCAGTAGGTGACGTCAGCCGAAACCGTCTTGATCACCAAAAGAAGCCCTTGTGTGGAGCCCGATATGAGCAGCGTGAGAACAAAAGGAAGTATTGGCAGCGTATGGCCTGGAAGTGATGAACCCGCGGTCCAGCCAACGAAGTTCACGCATGGTCTACTGCAGAAGCGAGGAAGATATTTTGGAGCCAGCAACATCTGAGGTGCACTCAATCCTATAAGAAAATGGAGTTTGGACCTGCAGATTCACTCAGGAACGTTTGCCCGGTTGGAGAAGGCATGCTCACCGGAGGATCAGTGTTGGATCTGGAGATAGCTCAGTCCCACTGCTACGAGTGACTGGCATACTACCGTTATTTGTGCTAGTACCTGCGCTACATAGAGACCGAAGATATTAGAAATTACGGCTATTTTTGAGGTGCTGCGGTGTAAGATTAGACGAGGCAGATCATAAGGCGTGCGTGTGTAAAATTTTTATAAAGTTTAAATTCAGTGTTTGTAACTAGGTACAATCTATTTTTAGAATCAGTTTTAGTTCATGGAATGTGTCGCATAGGTAGTTTAGGTAGAACACCACGGCGATAACGCGAACTGTAACTCGAGACTCGAGCGCACACATACAGTGTAAAGTAGCGAGCTTGCAATGCAGCAAATTTGCACGTGTGTCGCACTTGTATTCATAGACTGTCATTGGCATGGCATAGTTTATCTTAAATTTTGTAATAATTTTTTCAATTTTTTCAAAATTTTGTAAGAGGGGGAGTACTGTGGCGGCTAGGTATAGATAGCCACAGGAAATCGGGCTGACGCGTATGTTTTATGTGTCGCGTCGCCAGTCGTTTCTTCCACTCGCTAGGTTCAGACATGTAACTCATTAAGCTTAAGTGGAAATATTAAACAGTATGTGGAACAATTTAATATTATTATTTGTGTCCCCTCATGAAGATTACCTATCAGTAGAGTAGGGGACACACAAAACGAGTACCCCCACATCGATCTAACAAGGCAATTCTTGCATGCAATTATTGAACCATGTAAATGGGCCTTTACATTTGAAGTGTACTTACCACAGCAAGTAGAACAACAAGAAGGGGGCAGATGAGGTTGATGAGCAGAGTCAGTACCGTCCTCACGAGCCACCACAAGCCGAATACCACAAGGACACTTGCCATCATCACCTGTATTAATATACACTTCATAAAATAGTTTGTTGACTGGAAAAAAAGCAGTCAAGGGTTCATCCCTAGTCAAAAAAAAAGCTTTTTTTTTATACAACTGATGTGGCAACCAAGCGTACGGCCCACAATATGGTAAGCGGTTACCGCAGCCTATGGACGCCTGCAATACCAGAGGTATCACTCGCGGGTTGCCACCTTAAGACTAAGATCGAAAGCCTCATGTGCCAGTAATTTCACCGGAAACCATACCCTTCACACCGGAACACAGCAATGCGAGCATTACTGCTTGGCGGCAGAAATAGGTATGGTGGTAGTCCTTGCCCGGACGAGCTCTATCACAAAAAACTCTACTACTCTTTTTTATTTAATTACTATAAAAAATATTGTTGCCCGTATTTTTTTATTTAAGTAATTAATAAAAAAATAAGCTTTTTTGACTAGTTGTAAATAATTATTGTTGCCCGCGACTTCGTTCACGTGGAACTCGGGAACCGTAACTTTTTTCGGAATGAAATGTAACCTATGTCCTATTGCCGGTCATCATCTAATGTTTTAAATTTCAGCCAATTCGGTTCAGTGGTTTACGAGTTATAGAGGAACAAACATTCAAACTTTCGCATCACACTAATCACACTAATATTATAAATGCAAAATTTGGATGTTTGGATGTTTATATGTTTGGATGTTTGGATGTTTAGATGTTTAGATGTTTAGATGTTTAGATGTTTGGATGTTTGGGTGTTCTGGATGTTTGGATGTTCTGGATGTTTAAATGTTTGGATGTTTGGATGTTCTGGATGTTTAGATGTTTGGATGTTTGGATGTTTAGATGTTTAGATGTTTAGATGTTTGGATGTTTGTTCCTCTATTTGTTCAACAACCACTGAACCGATATGGCTGATAATTAAAACATAGATTGATAATGACTAGGAATAGAACATAGGCTATTTTTTATACCGGAAAAGAGCACGGTTCGGTCGGGGGCAACAGCTAGTTTATAATATTAGTGTGAAGTGTGATAGTGTGATGTGATATAGAGTACTTGTGCCTCCTCGTGCGCTCTCAGCCAGGTTTTGAACATGTGGACCATCGAGCCGCCTTCTCCATGCTCGGAGCAAATTAGCTGAGTTGTACTGAACTGAAACAGTTGTTATTAGGTTAAGCCCCCACTTGATGGACCGATGACAATTAAATATATTAAAAGTTTCCTACTTTTGACTGCTAACTTTTATCTAAATAATATAAATACGTTGCTTGATGCCCGAATACTCAAACGCTATTTTAATATTTAGGCGTTTCCACCAGATATGTGCGAGGATGTGTAGCGAGGGATGTGTTTGTTAGGAACCAATAGAAACACTTCATTTACCTAGTTTCGCTTTGACAGCCTCAATGAAGTGATTCTATTGGTTCCAACAAACTTCTCAAGCTACACATCCTCGCTTAGCTCTGGTGGAAAAGAAGCCTTAACATCTTGTTAGCTGTTAAGGTTATTTATTAAAATCGTATAGAGAATAAAAAACAGACGAAAAATCTCTAGTACTATTCCGCTTAACCTTTTAACTGATGAGGTCACACAGTTACCACAGTTAACCTCAAAGCCGTCGAGCGCTGGAGCCAAAGTCTTTGGCTCCAGCGCTCGACGGAGCAACACGTCTGCCGGAGAACAAGTCGATGGTCCTGAGGATGTCCCGTGGAGGGATGAAACACGTGTCGATATTTTTCTTTTGAGGTTAACTGTGGTAACTGTGTGACCTCATCAGTTAAAAGGTTAAGCGGAATAGTACTAGAGATTTTTCGTCTGTTTTTTATCTTGTAATGGATTTCCGCAAAGTAACGCCTGAATCTATCAATTATCGTATAGAGAAATCAAAAACGTCATCAATTAATCTTTGATTAGTTAAGTAGTGTTTCAATATTCGGTTACTGACTAAGTGACTACCTAGACTGATTGATAATCTACAGTACAGACAAAACGGCAACTCTATGCTAGCGTAAGCGATTCAATGATCCTTGTGATTTACACAAAACTATTTTTGATTTTGACTAAGGCTTTGATAATCAAAACAAACCTACATTGTGTCCTAGATGAGCACTGCGCCAGTCATGGTGGTCGGTACTGGCGCTTACCGCGATGTCATCCATTACTTGGATGGTATAAAAAAGTGTGTTGTATAGTTGGGCGCAGCGGGCTGCAATGAAAAATCTATTTTAATTTCTGTGGCATTTTGTTTTTAAGTAGCCTACTACATGTTGGCCCAGCCTTGCCGAGTGAACGCCAATTACCAACATGTAATCAGCTTAATTGCTTTGCCTTGCCATCGCTAGGTGATACTCGTTGTCGCTCGCCTAGGCTGGCTGAGTCAAGCCAAGCGCCAAAATGTATAGGATTCATTAGACTTGCCAAGCGTTTGGACGGTAGCATTTCTCTTGCATCGATTTGCTTACGCTCGCCTTCATTCACGTTGGCCTTCACTCGGCCAACATGTATTGGCAACTTTGCAAGACGTCAAGTTAATAGTTTTATTGAATTAAATCACAAAGATCACTTTCAATCATCTTACGAGTTAATACACTTACCTACACTTGTTAATTTTTAAAACTGATGTTTTTACGAACCGGTTTACTGGTGAAAATGCACACTGTTTACCCTGATAAAGACTCAAAACCGTGTCAGAGCAGTTTCTTTTATTTACTACCACTAGATGTTGGAATATTAGATGGAAGTCAGCACATGACACCCATGATGATTAGCAATTACCTTAGCCAATCGACGCTTGTTATTTCTCGCGCGTTGCCATCCTTATAATTTGTACCATGTCTACAGATTCCTATTACTACAGATTTTAATTTCAAACCCTATGTTAACTGATTTTGAGACGTAGATCTAAAGTCTTATGTGCCAGTATTGCAAATTCGGGTTACTGCTCATTAGAAGTTTCACTCTATTGGTCATTTAACTACTTAGACCTTCTGATCAGGGTATAATTTCAGCGGTGACCATGTGGATGACACAAGTTTTATCCACATCAAGCTAGAGAGAAATACCGGAAATACCTAAACGATTTAACAACAAGGACCTAACCAAATTCAGCAGTGGCCGCAGACAAGAGTGATGATTCTCAACAGCAGTGAAAAGCTCAGTCGCAGAGTCTTCTACAGTCTCAATACGCACTGGACGCACCATTTCTAAATTATAATTTCATTTCCAATAAAAAATACCCCGAAACAACCACGTTTTTGGTGGCATGATATAAAATCAGATTGGTCGTGGATATGACATTTTCGAAAAATAGTTGCAACATACCAGTTTTCTGAATGCTGGGCAACATCTTTCATCACCCATTTTTCGGTATTTTTAAAACTTCATTGTACAATTAGTTGGATATTTTTTCGAGTTTGCTGTTGGTGGTTTAATTGATTGTGTCAGTTTTTATTGTCAGTATACTGTGATATATTTTTCTTAATTTTACCCATTTCTCGAGGAGGTTTTATATCTATTGCTTTTAGATTTTATGAACCTTTTGTATAAAATGATTCAGAACAAGGATGAGTGAGATTTTCTATAAGATGCGATTTTATTATTCTAAGATGCGACTCAAAATAACGATAAATATTAGTCTGCTATTTTTTTTTTTCCAAAAATAACCTCTCTCTTTCTCTCCTAGGCATTATTATTCTCATCTGATAGTGGGGTCTGCCTTTCTGGTTCTATCTTTCTACTATTAAAGAGTAGTAGAGTTCTCTGTGATAGAGCTCGTCCGGGGAAGGACTACCACCATACCTATTTCTGCCGTCAAGCAGTAATGCTCGCATTCCTGTGTTCCGGTGCGAAGGGTATGGTTTCCGGTGAAAGTACTGGCACATGAGGCTTTCGAACTTAGCCTCAAGGTGGCAACCCGCGAGTGATACCTCTGGTATTGCAAGCGTCCATAGGCTGCGGTAACCGCTTACCATCTTGTAGGCCGTATGCTTGGTTGCCACTTCAGTTGTATAAAAAAAAAATTGTCTGCAATTTTTTTTCCATATCTAAAATAACCTCTCTCCTAGGCATTATTATTCTCATCTGATAGTGGGGTCTGCCTTTCTGGTTCTATCTTTCCACTATTACTTATCTCTTTCCATAACTAAAATAACCATTGATCGTAGTAAATATAAATGGAATGTATGTATTCCTCAGGTAAATAATACCATGTTTAAAAAAAGTGCTTTTTACTCTGCCATTCAAATATACATATAACCATTTACCTTTCGAGCTCAAAATACTTAACGGAAATGCATTTGGCAATAAATTAAAAACGTGGCTTATTTCAAAAGTGTTTTATAGTTTGTTAGAATTTTTTGATGAATGTGTTTAAATTTAATTTTAATTTTTATAATAATATAAGTACTAAGTGTACCATTTTTGTCTGTGCTACTAGGTACCTACATTGTATTATTGTGTGTAAACAAACTTTATGCATATTGTACGTGCGAAAAGGGCTGTTGGACTATTTTTGAATTTTTAATTTTACCATCTTACATTTATAACAGTTTTACAATAAAATATTCTTATTCTTATTTTTATTCTTATTTAAAATATATTATATTATATCCTACTAGCCTTAAGGCCCCTTTCGGGAATAGCGTGTTAATACACTTAGGTGTTAGTTATTATTCTGAGCATATTGCAGTTAGCTGACTCCAAGGCAGACCTTGCCTTAAATAAATCTGGTATTCCAAGTAGCTACAAACCAAGACTAAATTATAAGCTCTTGTCAGAGACGCAAAAATTAAATTCTCGACGAGTCAGCTCAACCTTTTTTGCAGATTTAAATCTGTGGAGCAAGATTATTACATTGTGACAAGGCGCATTTCGTATATTTCGTATATACACAGAACAGATACAGAACAGAAGAGTAGTAGAGTTCTTTGTGATAGAGCTCGTCCGGGGAAGGACTACCACCATACCTATTTCTGCCGCCAAGCAGTAATGCTCGCATTGCTGTGTTCCGGTTCGAAGGGTATGGTTTCCGGTGAAATTACAGGCACATGAGACTTACCATCTAACGTCTCAGGGTGGTAACACGCAAGTGATATCTATGATGTTGCATGCGTACATAGGCTACGGTAACCGCTGACCATCAAGTGGGCCGTACGCTTGGTTACCACTTTAGTAGTATAAAAAAAAACAGAACAGTAATACGTGGGTACAGAATGGCCACTCTCTACAGACCACCGGTTGTACACACCTCACGAGTTACGAGTCTGTCGGCACCTTTCGCCGGCACTGAATCTAAGTTCTATTAGGCACGCGTATATTTTGTTTTTTTTGTGGGCGCAGTGCACTCTTTCATGCGCAAGCAAAAGCGTGCTATCTCGCTCTTGCAATAATCGAGGCCAACCATGACACACACATATAGAACGGCACCGTTTACAGAAACTATGCTTAACACTGCTTATAAAAGTAACGGATATATCACATGATTTTTGCATTTATAATATAATATTAGTAGGATTTTTATTTAATGTTCCCACTGTTAGGACCATTCTCGAGCGTGAGTGATTGGTATAGTCTGCCACGCGGTAATGCGGCATTTTTATTACAAAACAAGCTATTTGTGAATATATTTCTGAAAATAAAATATTTTTGACTCAGTGTACACAATAATATTATTAGGTACATCAAGATCCTTTCAAAATTAATGGTTCAGATAACCATTAAACAAATGTGCACATTTAGGGTTCCTCAAACATTTGGCATGATTGGACCCTTGTTTTAAAATGGCTTAAAACTTCAAAAAAATTCTCAACGCGAATAGAATAAAATAGAATATAATTGTACGTACACCTAAGAAAATGAGTAGAGACAGAGTAAGAATTAGTACAAATAAGTAGTACCTACAATGGGCCGTTTTATCGATCACTTCTAGTTACGGAACACTCTACCAGTAACCTACATACCCGCCGGCATAAATGAGGTGATGCTGATGATGCTCCATAAATACACCCATCAAAAAGAGCTTTTGTTGGTGAATTTGAACTTCTACAGTACTTTTGGCAGCTGGTTTATCTTTTATTTGACTCTTGTCAGGCTTTTGGAATCGTTCATAAAAGTAAATAACAAAGTTTTATTTCAGTTTTATTTCAAGCAACACTTGATAGGTACAGATCTTAATGACTTATTCTACGGCCTATAGAAATATATGCCTTATAGACTAACATACATTTGTGGCGTATCAAAACGTCACTTGTCATTTTTATGTTGGCAACAATGTAGCCCCTTCCTTTTCGCTCGACGGAGATTGTTTCCGTCGGCCATTACCTTACTTACTTGATACGATGACAAGAGGTCAATGAGATTCGCACTGTACCTACCTATTAATATTGTGTGTAACACTGTTCAACTGTTATCTACGAATAAACCAGTGGAAGAAGATAATTCATAGTTTAATTCAAGTGAGGGACCTCCAACGAAGAGCCCTCCGAATTGGTGACCCCGACGTGATTTGAACACGCAACCTTCTGTGAAAAACTACACACTTTTTAGCACAGGTGTCTGCGCCGCGCTACGCACTGTCTTGGTGTCACGCAGGCACCCGCGGAAGCGTCTGTACATCACACCCTTCGGTCAAAACTCAGCATCCATGAAGGTCGAAAGACGAGCAATCGGTACTCTCACCACAATATGATATACAAAACTTTAAGCCTATCGCTCGAACTGATTAAACTACGAGTTTAACATACCAAAAATGTTTTATTCAAAAATGAAAAGTAAAAGTAGTATTTACATATTTAGTACGGAACCCCGTCTTTAAATTCAATACATCCACTTTCTCCCTCCTAAATTACTAAGTCTTGTAACAGCGAGACGAGCGTGTCATATCTTCAATCTAAGCGAATAAGTCTTGCTTGGGTTGAATAAATGTGCAAAAACACTAGTTTTTGCATATTTATTCAACCCTGGTTCCCAAAAAGCTGCAGTGCCTGGCTGGTTGAAGCGAAATGTTTTATTCCCACCACTGGGTTTTCCACCTATAAAAACTCTTTAGCAAACTTACAATATAGTTCAAAAAATCATTTTGTATTCCGTTCAATCAAAAGGTCAATTCGTAGAACGCAAAATTGCGACCAACTTTACTAAAAACTGTCGAAACACAATCAGCGATTATTACATAATAACAAGGATATTCATCGTATTTATATTAACAATTGCTATATGACGGCGACCGTTTTATAAATGCCAAGGTTCAACTCGCCTGACTTTGGGGTGAAGAAATTTTTTATCGACTGAAAATATTTTTTTTGTAAAGTTATACTTTTCTTTTTTTTGTACTTTATTAGGTAATTAGGTGTATTCTACTATCGTCTTTGTTTATTGATATAATAATGACAAGGAAAGACAAATGAATGAATGAATGAATGAATGAACACTTTATTGTACACAAAAAATTACTTATTAACTAATCTAAAAAAACATTAACAAAGTACAAAGGGCGGCCTTATCGCTAAGAGCGATTTCTTTCAGGCAACCATGGATGGAGAAAGTGAGAGTAGAAAATTAAGTAGTGGCGGACAAGGAAAGACAATACTTAACAAGCCGCTGGAATCACAGTTATTTTAATAATAAGGTCAGTTTTTACATCAATATTAATATTAAAACCATGAAACAGATCTTACACATTAGCAAACTTAATTATATTATATTATATATTATATAATATTATATTACGTTGAAGGAAATCCATCAATCATGGCTGTTGTAATTAATCAGAAATTATGCCAAATAATTCTTGACGGAGGTACCGTCACCAGATTTGGCCACTGACTCATACGAACTTGCTTACTTAATATAAAGGCGCTGTTTCACTGGGAATATTCGTCTGTAATGTAATCCGAGATTCTATTTTGATACATTACTGGTGAATGCTCCCAGTGAGAAAGCACCCTAAGGTTGAAATTGAAATTTCATCCATTAATTTCGTAAATGGCAGGATGACTATCAGTCATATAAAAGTAGGTTGCTAGAATAAGAATACAAAAAGATAGATTTTAGAGCTCGTCCGGGGAAGGACTACCACCATACCTACGAGGGCGGGTCAATAAGTCCGTGACTTTTGGAATAAAACACAGATTTTTTGATAAAAAAATCATTTTATTTTTCAACGTAGTCTCCCTTGAGCTCTATACACTTTGTCCAACGCTTCTCCAATTTTTTTATCCCTTCCAAAAAATAAGATTTGTCGAGGTCCTCAAAATAGGTCTTTGTTTGTGAGATGATTTCATCATTAGAGTCAAATCTTTTTCCACCAAGCCATTTCTTCAAGTTTGGGAACAAGAAGTAGTCACTCGGAGCCAAATCTGGAGAATAGGGCGGATGAGGGAGCAATTCATAGCCCAATTCATGGATTTTTGCCATGGCAACTGCACATGTGTGCACCCTTGCATTGTCTTGGTGGAAAAGAACTTTTTTCTTGGCCAAATGAGGTCGGTTTTTTTTCAAATCGTCATTGAATCGGTCTAATAAGTTGGCATAATATTCCCCATTGATTGTTCTTCCCTTTTGAAGGTAGTCAATGTGGATTATCCCGCGTGCATCCCAAAAAACAGTCGCCATGACTTTATTGGCTGACAAACCCACCTTGGCCTTCTTTGGCGCCGATTCACCCTTAGAAACCCACTGTTTTGACTGTTGTTTGGTCTCTGGTGTGTTGTGGTGGATCCATGTTTCGTCCACGGTTACGAAACGGCGAAAAAACTCCTCCATATTGCGGTTAAACAACGCTAAATCCTCCTGTGAAGTTGTTACACGATTGCGTTTGTGGTCGACTGCGAGCAAACGCGGCACCCATCTTGCGGAAAGCTTTCTCATGCCCAAGTGATCATTCAAAATTGAAACCACTGAGCCATGCGAGATCCCTACGGCTTCCACAATCTCTCGCACTTTCAATCTTCGGTCGGCCAAAACCATATCGTGAATTTTTTCGATTGTTTCGGGTGTAGAGACCTCAACTGGGCGTCCAGGACGTTCGGCATCTTCAGTGCTTGTACGGCCACAACGAAATTCAGTAAACCACTTTTTTACCATTGAAATCGATGGTGCAGAGTCCCCATAGTGTTTATCAAGCCTAACCTTGGTCTCGGTAATGGTTTTTTTTCGCAAAAAATAATGCTTAATAAGCACACGAAATTCACTTTTTTCCATTTTCTTCTCAGATCACCGGGTAGTCTGATAAAAATAGCTGCCAAACACAAACTAACTGACGCAGCAAGTTCAAATTTTGACAGGAGTCAACTGACAGATGCCTGTTGACAGGAGCAGTGTTGCTTTTTCAGTAAAGTGGTCAGAAGTTCAAAAAGTCACGGACTTGTTGACCCACCCTCGTATTTCTGCCGCCAAGCAGTAATGCTCGCATTGCTGTGTTCCGGTGTGAAGGGTATGGTTTCCGGTGAAATTATTGGCACATGAGTTTTTCGATCTTAGCCTCAAGGTGGCAACCCGCGAGTGATACCTCTGGTATTGCAAGCGTCCATAGGCTGCGGTAACCGCTTACCATCTTGTGGGCCGTACGCTTGGTTGCCACTTCAGTTGTATAAAAAAAAAAAAAAACGAAATAATATGAGGTTAAAAAGCTTTTATTATTTAAAAGGAAATTTAAAGCTAAAAACAGATATACGTTGACCAAGCAAGTAATCCCGTTGCGCTCATATTTCGCTGTGTTTGCGCCTGTAGCGTCGGCAGAGTAGACAATGGTTTGCTTCAATAGTTACTATCTTTATGCTCTTATTAGGAGAATCTAGGTACAATTAACTTATTATAACTTATTTATAACTGATTTGTTGGTAACTGAAGATCCTAAAATAACTTATTTAGTATGAGGACATTACTTTAAGTTCCGTATTAAAAACGTTGTAAAACTAATTATTTAATTAAAAAGGTGCTGTGGTCACAATAATTGCAGTTGTATTATTTGAAATTGTTTTAATTGGACCTTTTGTCAGCAAGTGACAAGACAATCAAGGCGCCCACCTGATGTTAAGCACCACGCCTGAATATTACAGATGCAGTCCCACTCAAAGCTTAAAGTTTTTAAGTGTTTGCGTGGCATTGCACTGGCGCTGATGAACAGTCAGCCAATTTATAACCTAGGTCACTGCCGAACCTGTTCAAACCATATGTTTTTATTGCCTTTTAGAATTAGAATTGCAAATGACTAAAGCATAGATTTACAAACACTTTATTATGTCAGTAGATGCAGCAACGAAAAATATTGTTTAACCTTGCCATTGAACTACTAAGGGTGACAAATTGTTCGACGACGATTGGACAATTTGACGTTAGATGGTGCAACTCACCCTAAAGGTTAAATAATATTTTTGTTTGGCATGCTGACTCTGGTTTTCTAATAAGTCGTTTGTGTGTTTGAAACACTCATACGATTCGAAGGTAGATAAACATCAAACAGTGCCTAGGTTTTAGAAAAAGATTAATAACTGAAGTAAACGTAGTAATTTTTGTGCTAAAGCTTAACCGGGAAAAATTGTTACCATATTTAGCTATTTATAAAAAGTATTACAAGAGCACTAGCAGTAGAAAAAAGCTCTGTTGGTATAGTAGTAGCAAAACTTTTATCTTAAGGTTGTGGGTTCAAAATTGGTCGTGCACCTATAGATTTACTATTAAAATATAGTGCGACACAGCAACGCAAGCATAACTACTTGGCGGTAGAATTAAGTGTGATGGTAGTAATTCTCTAAACGAACTGTATTATATAGAACTGGAACTCTATAAAGTATAAACTCTACTAGTTAAATCACTCTCATCATATCAATAATAGATCTAAGAGAAAAATCTCCTATGACAAGTATTTATTTATTACTTATAAGGAGATTTTATCACTTTTAACATTGTAATATCTTTTGGAAACGCAATAAAAAATTTGTATTTAATTTATTTGTAATTGTTACTAATAACACTTTACTTATAAGTATCCACGCCGGATGAGAGGTTATGAAATGTTTATGAAATGAAATTAAATGTTTATTTGTTTTGAAATTCGACGACCAATGTGGCGCGGTGGGCGAAGGTCCGCCTGCGACGCGGAGGTTGCGGGTTCGATTCCCGCCTTGGGACAAATGTTTGTAGGATCTGCAAATATTTGTTCCGGGTGTTCTGGATGTTTTATATGTATAATAAAAAATATCTATCTATGTATTGTATTGTAATAAATATATATCAGTCATCTAGTACCCATAATACAGCTCTGTTTAACAGCAGCTTACCTTGGGCTAGATGATGCTGTGTGGATTGTCCAGCATAAAAAAAAAAAAAAAAAAATGACATGTTTTTTGCGAGAAATATGGTTACAAGGGCTTGTATTAGTAAGTACATTACTGATGGATGACCATATTAGTTAAATGTTTTTTTTTCTACATTGTTCACGATTCTATTTCAGATACTCACCTGTTTTTGAATATGTTTTTTACAGTCTCTAGTAGTTTGAATATTAAAGTATTGTATTTTTAAGACAATTTAATTATTTTTATTTATCTCTATCTAACACAGTCATAATAATTTATTATTATGTTTTTGTTGTTGTCTGGAAGAAATCGCTATTTGCTATAATACCGCCATTTGTAGGACTATATAATTATGTGTATATGTTAAGTATGATAAAAATTACCATGCAAATTGTGTCCTCAATAAAGTTATTTTTATTTTTTTTATAAAATATGACTTATCCAAGAACATGCAACTTGTGGAAGATAAACATTAAATTATTAGGTACGTACGTTCTTATTCTACTCAATTTCATGCACTTTTGCACTCACCAACATAAACCACTTTTGTTTTAAGTAACTTCAAGACCTCTAAAAGCCTGGCTTTGAGAGTTGCCTTATTAAAATCTTTTTGTTTTACAAACATTCTTGCGACTTTGTGTGTGAGAGGTTCAAAGAAATACTTTTAGTATTTTGTGTAATATTAATAACTTGGAGAGTGAGTACTGTGCGCTTAGCATTCGTTTCCAACTTTTAAATGCTTGTAACGTGTCTGCCTTACCTCTGCCAAATTACAATACCAATTGTTGCAATTGCAAGAACATTAGCAATAATCATAATTATTCTTTGACTATATATAAATTTGTAATTATTACGTAAAAAAAAAAAGTTTGCACGCCTAATTTCGAGGCAGAACATAATGATACTAGACTACCTACTTATCATTTAATGTAACGCGTTATAAATAAATAAAATAAAATAAATAATGCTGGACAATCCACACAGCATCATCTAGCCCAAAGGTAAGCTGCTGTTAAACAGAGCTGTATTATGAGTACTAGATGACTGATATATATTTAATACAATATAATACATATATAGATATTTTTTATTATATATAGAAAATACCCAGAACACCCGGAACGAATATTTGTAGATCGTACAAACATTTGTTCCGAGGCGGGATTCGAACCCGCAACCTCTGCGTCGTAGGCGGACCTGCGCCCGCTGCGCCACATCGGTCGTCCAATGTCGGTTATGTTTTGCGAATAAAATATCATTATCTTAATTGTTTTAGGTTTAAGTATGTTAGTTTGTTCTAAGTTAGTAATGTTTATTGGTACCTGATAATTAAGTTTTAAGCAAGCCTTTTTTCTCTACCTACCTTTGAGGTTGTACTTTTAATTGTGCAATAAAGAGTTAAATGAATTATTTACTAGCTGTCCTGGCGCAGTTTCACTCGCGATATTTTTTTCGCATTTCCATGATTTTTCACCGTTTAAACTTTCCCTGGACTCCTACAAACATTTTCAAGTACAAAATTAGCCAAATCGGTTTAGCCGTTCTCGAGTTTTAGCGAGACTAACACACAGCAATTTATTTTTATATATAAGAAGAAGAAGAAGATTTTAGGAAAACCATCGGATCAAAATAAATATTCTCATAAAATAGTTAACTATTAGGCCATTAAGGTTTTTAATGTTAGACTTTAAATGCAGATGTTTGTGTGTGTTTGTTGCCACTCAACTCCGTAACGGCAGAACGGTGTTTTTTTTTTTTTTTTTTATTTAACTGAAGTGGCAACCAAGCGTACGGCCCACAAGATGGTAAGCGGTTACCGTAGCCTATGGACGCTTGCAATACCAGAAGTATCACTCGCCTCGCGGGTTGCCACCTTGAGGCTAAGATCGAAAGCCTCATGTGCCAGTAATTTCACCGGAAACCATACCCTTCACACCGGAACACAACAATGCGAGCTTGCTGCTTGGCGGCAGAAATAGGTATGGTATGTAATATACATAGTTTGTGAACAAGATTAGCACATAAGTTACTTTTTACCCAGATTTTTTTACGGTTCCTGTGGGATAGCATAAACACTGCAGTAAAACCGCGGGGTGGATAAAAATATCTTCATATAAATAAAAAATATCTTAAATAAAAAATATCTTCATAAAAATATATGCATGCCTTCTTGTGTTATCTCTTTATTGATATCCGAGTTCTGTTATAAGTAGATAGGTTCAATACAATAACCGTGTCGTCAGTTGACTTTTATGTCGTTAACATAAGAATCAAAATGGATTGCTTAAAAACGTTTATCTTTTCTAACAGACTGTGTAGGTATTTTTTTTTCTTTCTTTGTTATTACGTTATTTCTGTTTCTGTGTTCTCGTCTAAATACTTTTTTTTTATTTATAATCTCGTGGATTGTTTCAAGACAGTTCTCTTTTCCAACATACTGTGTAGGTATTATTCTTATTTTCTTTATTTCCTTGTTTCAATGTTAGTTCTGTGTTTCTGTATTCTCAACTATTAGGCAAATTCTGCCTATTTTTCTATTGTTTTATTTATACTTATCTCGATCTAAAAGCGTCATGGCGGCCTCAGAACTTACTTTAAAACCTTAGAGCACTGGTGGTCTAGTGGTAGTGACTCCGCCTTCTGATCCTCAGGTTATGGTTTCAAATCCGGTCGAGCACCAATGGATTTTTCGCTACGAAAAATTTATGTGCGCAATGCCAGTGCTCTCATAGGGTGAAGGAAAACATCGTGAGGAAACCGGCAAGTCCAAGAACTAAACATTCGAAAGACATGTGCCATCCACCAATCCGCATTGGGTCCGCGTGGTGGATTAAGACCCAATCACTCTCACTGGAGAGTAGGCCAGAGTCCCAGCAGTGGGAACATTAGAAGGCTGTCATGATGATGATGAAAACCTTAGAAACTGCTGCTAAGGGTTCTAAATGTATAGAGGTCACTCAGCAGTGAGTAAGTCATACACAAGATTTTTCTTGTCTAGTCTTATAAATAAAAGCCTTTCAATTTTCATTAGATAAGTACTTAGTACATTTAGAAAATCTCATCTCACTTATTATTATTAAAAATGCGAAAGCTTGTAATGATGTTTCTACACCTATGTATTTAGTTTTTCACCGTGATTTTGTGTGAAAATTAAAAAAAATTGTTTCGCCGTTGAAGCATGATTAAAAAACCACCCAACATATAAAATAATATGTTTTTGGTAGCATTACGACCGCACACTTATAACTGAGCCGATTAGTTGCTCGCGCTTCTTAGCAGCTTAGCAACAAACGATCTAAAAACTTAATATAGTACTAGAACGAGCGACTGCACAAAGCTCCTTTTTGACGCTTGGACAGTTTAAGAGTAGTAGTGTTCTTTGTGATAGAGCTCGTCCGGGGAAGGACTACCACCATACCTATTTCTGCCGCCAAGCAGCAATGCTCGCTTTGCTGTGTTCCGGTTCGAAGGGTATGGTTTCCGGTGAAATTATAGGCACATGAGACTTTCCATCTAAAGTCTCAGGGTGGTAGCACGCAAGTGATATCTATGATGTTGCATGCGTACATAGGCTACGGTAACCGCTGACCATCAAGTGGGCCGTACGCTTGGTTGCCACTTTAGTTGTATAAAAAAAAAAAAAAAACAGTGCTTGTGTTTTTGTGCGGAATCAATACAAAATTGTTTATAGCAGCTAGTTTCTCAAGCTTTAGTGTTCGTGTGCGGTTAGCCAAGTATCTTTAGAAACCAAACCCTGTTTCAACATCAAGGAGTCCATTTTGAGAACATAAAAACAACTATTTAAATAAATCTAAACATTAGAGGCTAAAAGCTAAACGCGATTTACCGAATATAAGAACCAAATAATCATTACAAAACTTTGCTCGAAGGCACGGCCAAGTCTACAATATTGTTCGCAATAACACCGCTGTGTGGTGAATAGGACACAGTGCTGCGGAGAATCGATGTATTTTTTTTTTTATTTTTTTTTATACAACTAAACTGGCAACCAAGCGTACGGCCCACAAGATGGTAAGCGGTTACCGCAGCCTATGGACGCTTGCAATACCAGAGGTATCACTCGCGGGTTGCCACCTTGAGACGTAGATCGAAAGTCTCATGTGCCTGTAATTTCACCGGAAACCATACCCTTCGAACCGGAACACAGCAATGCAAACATTACTGCTTGGCGGCAGAAATAAGTATGGTGGTAGTCCTTCCCCGGACGAGCTCTATCACAAAGAACTCAACTACTCTTAAAATCTCTTCATCAAATTAAAATGTCTTCATCAGATGGTAAAGATAAACCAACTAATAGTTTCCACTTTGTGTAAACTATTTTATTCTAAAACACAACCAATATGCATGAAAACAGTAACCAAGAATCACAAAAATTATGTTGATTAAAGGTTTCATAATAAAACTATGTTAAACACCAATCAGAGCGACATTTAAATCGAACATAAACTGCAGAATTAGCCGTTGGACCCACTTACTTACAGTTTACATTTCACGTTCAAATCTTGTAATTGGAACTAGTTACTTACATTTTACATTTCACATTCAAATCTTGTAATTGGAACTTTTGTCCTATATAATTAAAGTAAATAAATATCACATTACTACTATTATTATAGACGCCACTTTTTTGCAAGCATATGGCGAGAATTAAAAAAAAAAAGAGTTCTTACAAAATATTATGTTTATTTGCATATTAGCAGACGATACTTCTGAACACAGTACATATGGAACATATGGAAGGACTTAGGGGAGGCCTACGCCGCGCCGCTCAGGCGACTACTACAGATTAAACTAAATAATAATTATGTAGTGATTGTATTAAATATAAGTAGCAGAGTTAAAGTTTTTTATTGTTTGATTTTATTATGTAGTAGAAATAAAGGCTTTTTTTTAAATTATTATTATTATTTTTTTATTTTATACTTCCTACACAGACCGTTTTTCAAAATAATCTTCATGATTGTTCAACAAATAGAAAGATAAACGTATGTTTGCTTGTTCAGGTACCAGTCGGTGTGTCACTGTCTTATAGCGAGCGTTAAATTTTATTTAACTTTGTAACTCGTTATGGAGACGTGTTAAGCCGCCAGAGTGCGCCACTGAAGCGTAGCATTTTGTACACTTTTCACTGTTACGATCTAAGAAATACCATCACTTCTCACTATTTAATGGACTGAGAGGATGGTTCTTTGAAAAGATATGACTCTTTTCGATTTCAAGTTTTTATTTGTAGTGTTTTAAAAGATTTCAGAGTTTTCAGAAGATTTCGAAGTTGATAGATGGTGAAGGATGGGTCACTATCTTCTTCTTCTTTTCTTTTATGGCCTCTGTGGCTAGTTTGCCACAATTTTGCCAGTGTCAAGTGTATTAGTTTGATTGTCGCTTAGCAACGTAAACAAACGAAATTTGGAAAGAAACGATGACTTTTCTTTCCAAATTCTCTTGGAAAGTCTTTGACTAAATTACCAACCAACATCACCCCTCCATTTCAATTACTTACACTTGTGCTAAGTAAACAAGTTAAATTGGATAAACTGCCACCAAATTTACGCAATAAAACTTAAAATAACACGAGAAAAATAATTAAAATGGGAAGACCCATGTCGTTTTGACAAGATAGCCAAAGACAATCCTGGTGAAGGCTCAAGATGGGTCACTATCATTTGATCTCACAAGTTTAATCCTACTCGGTTGTCATTGTCAGTCTTTGTTGAAGGCTTATGTGATTGTCTTTGGCTATCTTGTCAAAACGACATGGGTCTTCCCATTTTAATTATTTTTCTCGTGTTATTTTAAGTTTTATTGCGTAAATTTGGTGGCAGTTTATTCAATTTAACTTGTTTACTACAAGTGTAAGTAATTGAAATGGAGGGGTAATGTTGGTTGGTAATTTAGTCAAAGACTTTCCAGGAGAATTTTGAACGAAAAGTCATCGTTTCTTTCCAAATTTCGTTTGTTTACGTTGCTATGCGACAATAAAACTAATACACTTGACACTGGCAAAATTGTGGCAAACTAGCCACAGAGGCCATAAAACAAAAGAAGAAGAAGAAGATTGATATTATGATGATATTGAAATCCTACTATCCTACTAATCGACCGATGTGGCGCAGCGGGCGCAGTTCCGCCTGCGACGCGGAGGTTGCGGGTTTGATTCCCGCCTCGGGACAAATTTTTGTACGATCTACAAATATTTGTTCCGGTTCTGGGTATTTTCTATATATCATAAAAAATATCTATCTATGTATTTCATTGTGTATGTATCAGTCATCTAGTACCCATAATACAGCTCTGTTTAACAGCAGCTTACCTTGGGCTAGATGATGCTGTGTGGATAGTCCAGCATTATTTATTTATTTATTATTTATTTAATATTATATGTGTGTATGTTTGTTACCACGTATCTCTATGACGACTTTACAGATTGTAATAAAATTTGGATTGTAGATGGCTTAAGTCCTGGAATAACACATAGGCTACTTTTTATCCCGGAAACAAATGATTTTCCTGTGGGATAGCATAAAGACTGAAAAAACGCGAGTTAAGCCGCGCAGATCAGCTTGTAAGTTATAAGTCAGTTGCCCAACTATAGGAGGTATCTTATTTAATCTATGGAAACATTAAAAGGCTGATTTTTATAAGCTATACTTAATGGCTCCTCTACACGATGGGCCATCATACTAGCCCACCAAAATGGGCCAGTGTTTAGAGAAGTTGTGTCGGATGGCCTATGGCGCGGCGGGATTGCTATGGGATGGCCGCGGTGTCGGTTTTTCGACTGCACATCTAAGGTGGGGCAGCGATGGCAGTACGCATCTACACATGGCCCATTCCACAGGCTTAGTTCTATTGCGATAGATAGCTAACATGTAACATATTCTTCTACGCCATTTCTTTTTAATAACTTTGTGCTCGTGCACGTTAAGAAAAGTGGTGTATAGATAGATTGCCGCAGCAGCTAATGCTTCCACGTCCATCTTGGAGAACGACTTAATCACAACTGAATGTCACCATCGTGTAGTCGCGATTAAACCATCGCATGACCATCTCGCTGGTCCTGCGCTGGGCCATCATGTAGAAGAAGCATAAGAGAATAGCTTGCAGCCCTCTCCGCTAGCCGCTCTCGCTCGCACTTGCACCACACACTGATAATCATACAGGAGGTTTACACTCAGGCACAGAGACTCAGGGCAATCTGTATACCTGTAGTGTGTTTACCTTCAAACGGAGTGTAATAAATGTACATAGTCAGCTAATACAAGAAGGTCAATTATTATTACGCTACAAGAGTTGTTGGAGCTGAAGTTTGATATAATCTATATTCATATTATAAAAAGGAGATTTGTATTTAGAAAGAAAGAAAGAAAGAAAATAGATTTATTTGTGACGAGCATAAGTAGATACAATATACAAAATAGGTACATATAATTCTAATAAAATAACAATTAAAAAAAATAAATTAAAAACTAAGTTAGAATAGGTCGTGTGTTGTACCTACACAAAAATGCGGTCGCCACAAAAAGGCTATTTGATTATGTTTTTTGTTTGTTACGATTAAACTCAAAAATTACTGGTCCGATTTTGAAAAATCTTTCACCATTAGGATACTACGTTATCCCTGAGTACCTAACATAAAATAAAATAAATAAATAAAATAGACTATATTGTATGTCCAACCGTGCGAAGACAGGACAAGCTTGGTAACAAATATAAATATTGGTGGACATTTTTATCGCAGTGCAGGATGTAGATTGCACAATCTAAAGAAATCCTATACCAATGAGTGAAGGCAGGCTGTGGATGATGATGAAGGAAGAATACTTTCGGCAGAATACCAGCGTCGCTGCTAAAACATTAGACATTAATGCTGAGTCGAGGCCATTTTGCTGCTGTAGCACACATACACCATTTTACTGTGTTTTTCTTTATTTTTGTTTCGATCTATGTTTTTATTTTGTCATCATCATCATCATGACAGCCTTCTAATGTTCCCACTGCTGGGACACTGGCCTACTCTCAGGCGAGAGTGATTGGGTCTTAATTCACCACGCGGACCCAATGCGGATTAGTGGATGGCACATGTCTTTCGAATTTTTAGTTCTTGGACATGCCGGTTTCCTCACGATGTTTTCCTTTACCGTATAAGAGCACTGGCATTGCGCACATAAATTTTCGAACAGATAAATCCATTGGTGCACGACCGGGTTTGAACGCACGACCTTAGGATCGGAAGGCGGGGTCACTACCACTAGACCACTGGTGCTCCCGGTTTTATTTTGTATTCCTTTTTATTTTCTCTTTATTGTATCTTTTGTTGTTAAATGTTTATATGTGTGTTATAGTTGTGAATAAACGTATGTCTATGTATATGTCAGACTATGTCTATGTCTATGTCTATGTAAGACTATGTCTATGTCAGACTATGTCTTTGTCAGACTATGTCTATGTCTATGTCTACTTTCCAACAGTGGAAATCAGTAAGAATTCACCTTCTGTTTTCAAAGTTATGATTTTAACTATGCACTCTCTGAATCGGGAATAAACGCGCGTCGGTTGATTTAATCTGTTTGAAGCTGTGCAGGAAATGGGTTCAAGTGGACAGTTTAATTTACTTATACCACTTGCGTTTACTTGGGTAACGATATAACTTTGAGATGCGTTTACATAAAATGTTATGGTTCTGTTAGGTATACGAGGTGTACGATTTTACGTTATTAAAATTTTATTAGGTCATTTTTATCAAAGTCAAAGTCAAACTCAAAAATGATTTATTTCAATAAAATCACAAGGATCATTTTGAAACGTCTTAGAGCTAGGTGAATCTACGCCAGTTCCACGCGCGCCAGCCTAGAAGAATCTGGCAACAAACTCGGCTGGGTCCTAGCTTTTTTTAATGATCCCTCTTCATCATAAAGCTTCAGTGTGGTGCCAATCGATCAATCAATCGCATAGTTCCGTTTATCATTAAAATATATATTATTACAATATTCTGTCGTGGATTATCGTGACACGTCCTAAGTATATCGTATCCATACATTTACAGAATGCATCACAACATACTGCGCTTAAGTAATATTAATTCTAACCATCACGCCACGACAGAATAATGTAAACGCGGCTTTATTCGAACTATAAACCTCTATTAATGTGTATTTCAAATCTATCAGCGTCTTTGTTCATTGACATAAGAATGACAAGGAAAGACCATTTTAGCAAGCTTCTAAAATGACTGTTTTTTTAAAAAGGGCATTAAATAATGACTAAAAACTTCATAGGATCACACCAATGTTTTCTAATATGAGAATGTTTGCATGATCGGCAAATGTTTGTTCCGAGAGTGTTTCTATGTATATATAATACTGCCGTCATTGGAAAAAAAGCCGTAACTAGGTTGAAGGTGATTCTGAGATATTACGAGTTTTGTTTAAAATGAAGTCCCGCCTCTTGCTGGGTTATTTTACTCCTATCTTTTTGTTTCACTATATGCAAATAAAATATAACTTCCTTTTGTATGTGATATTATTTTAATACTTTTTCTTATTAGGTTTTTATTACGGTTTTGCCCTTTTATTTAAGTAAAAAAAATACAATAAATTACTTGATACTAAACTGAAAAGGCTTAACTATGCAAAATGCTCACAAAGGGCCTCACAGCTGACTGATTTGAGTCAAATTGAACACATTATTATGATTTAAGCCCCCCGCGCGACCCCGCCCTCCGTTCCTACATGTTACTTACTGCATATTCGCGAGGTAAGAACCAAAAGAACGTATGCTCAAAAAATTCGAAAATATTTTTTTTTATAAATGTAATGTCATAATCATACATATTTTGTCAAAAAAAACAAATGCGTAAAGTCAGAATAGTTTACTTGTTCCAATATAACGTATCTACTAAAATCGTCACCTGAATTTAAACCAAATTAACGCAACTGGATCAACTAATATTCCTTAAAAAAGCATGCAAAGTTTGAAGACCGGTTTTTTCGGTTACCTGTAAAATTGAAAAATGAGAGATCCGTTGCTTTTGCTCTTACCCCGCGTTAAAAAACACGTATGATTTTAAAGTAACGCCTTTTATTTTAAGGAGACCGAATGTGTGTTCATAGGTTGTGCCAATCAAAAAAGTCTTAATTCAAAGGGGCTTTTCAGACTAATATAATACTATTACTTATAAAAAAAGCCTTAACTTTGAAATTAAGGCCTTTCAGACTAAAAAAGCTAAATTTTTTGCTAAGTTACGACTAAAATCCTTATTATATCTTTGGATTCAGACGAGTTAGGGCTTTGTCTGTAGGACTATACGATAGCATTTTCTTTGCTGATTTCAGATCTGTATCTAACTCATTTTGTTTAAAAATCCTAGTTACGGCTTTTCTTCCTATGACGGCAGAATAGTAGTAATTATTAAAAAAAATATGGTACGTACCTAACGTTTGTGGCAAGATGGCGTTGTGTAAAATGTTTTTATTATTATTTAAAAAGTCTTATTATAAAACTCGTAGAGTCACTTTATTATGTGCAAAACAACCTCCATTCTGGATACCATACATTTTCGGGGACAACTGGTATAATGTACGCAGTTCAAACTATTCTAGTTTACGACGCATAGACAAATTACTTACATTATTACAGTCAGAGCCCATTCCAAATGTGAAGGGAGAGGTGACTCTACTACAGTCCAGCATATATTGTGCTTTACACACTCTGGTTACTTCGTAACTGTGGTTTTAAGATAGGGTTGTCACGCATATTATTTCCTAAGGGCGTTACTCATAAAATAATTAATAGTGAACAATCCACAGCATCATCTAGCCCCAGGCTAAGCAGAGCTTGTGTTATGGGTACTTGATAGATAGATGGATAGATCAACACTTTATTGTACACATAATTACAAAATAAATTTAACAAAAGGTAGACTAGATTTTAAATAAACTAGATGACTGTTATACTCAAAACAATATAATACATAAAGATATATTATTATTATACATAGAAAATACCCAGAACACCCGTAACAAATATTTGCAGAACGTACAAACATTTGTTCCAAGGCGGGAATCTAAACCGCAGCTCCTGCGTCGCAGGCGAACCTTCGCCCGCCGCGCCACATCGGCCGTCTGAATTTTAAGAAAGAATAAAATGTAATTTTTAGTACGAACTTTCCTCTCGCCTTTTTATTTTTATGTGCGTCAATGGACAAGACGATGACATATTTGAAAAAAAACATTAACTAACAGAGGTTTATAGTATGATTATGAATAAGATTTTGAATATTTACTTAATTTTTTAATATGAGCCTCAGTTAGTTTGGCACTACTCTGGAGCTTATGATGAAGAGGGATCATCGAAAAAAGCTCTAACCCCAGGTGATTTGTTGCCAGATTCTTTTAGGCTTGGGCGCATAAAGTATGAGAGGCATAGAATTGGCATAAATTTATCTAGCATTAAAATATTCCAAAGTGAACCTTATTGAATTGAATAAAACTGTTTTTTTATTTAATAAACACTCAGAAAGTAATTACTGAAATTAAGTAAAATAGTTTGACTCTTGTAACGTCTAATAGCAGTAGAATTTTCAATAAAACTTGTCCGGGGAAATACTACCACCTACATAAGGCGTACATAAGGACGCCATGATGAAAGAGATTTGATAAAAAATTTTTTTAAAGCAACCCTAGCATTATAATTTTCCCGGCAACATTACCAGCGTTTCGTCCGTCACGTTTTAGTAAATGACACAATCTCCTATCACCCCACGTAAACATGCACCAGGAAAAAGCTTTAGTTTTGCAAAGCTGGTGTGTAAAATAATATTTTGTGACATCTAAAATTATCACACTTACAGAAAACGGCAGCTTTAGCGTACTGCTAGAGAGTCAAGTTTTCTTATCTTCCCTAGCTTGTAAGACGTTTCAAAGTGATCCTTGTGATTCTACTGAATAAATAATTTTTGATTTTTTGATTCTTCAGGGTGAGTAGAACTGCGGCCTTTCTTTTTTCGTAGTACAAAATGCTTTAATGAACACTTATTTTCTGGTGTGCCACATAGGCTAAAGTTTGCAACCTCTGTGAAATATAAACGCAAACAGACAGAGTTTTTTAAATAATAATTAAATGCCTATTTTAGATAATTTAAAATTCCATTTGACAGTAATTAAAAACAAATAAGGACGTAAACTTACTACTTATGTACCAACTATGGATTGCACCGGTCCTTGACCTATTTTAAACTGGTGTAATGGTCCTTATATTAGGTCTAGGCTAAAATAGTACGTATACTATTGCTTTGGTTTTGAATCGACATAAGAAAAGTCGAGTTTCAGGTATTGTAAACAAGTTTATCATAAAAACCCTTTTTTTTTTTTTTTTACAACTGAAGTGGCAACCAAGCGTACGGCCCACAAGATGGTAAGCGGTTACCGCAGCCTATGGACGCTTGCAATACCAGAGGTATCCCTCGCGGGTTGCCACCTTGAGGCTAAGATCGAAAGCCTCATGTGCCAGTAATTTCACCGGAAACCATACCCTTCACACCGGAACACAGCAATGCGAGCATTACTGCTTTGCGGCAGAAATAGGTATGGTGGTAGTCCTTCCCCGGACGAGCTCTATCACAGAGAACTCTACTACTCTTAAACCCTATGTCAGTAATTTCCAGTTCTTGGTACAAAAGCGAAATGAGATCACGTTGGCATACCCACGTATTAGCCTTTATTCTTCGATGCCTTTTTCCGAAAAAATCATTTCTATTTCCCCAGACCCAAGTGCGTACCAGCAAACGGTCAGGCATCCGGTTAGGAAGTGGCAATTCGGCCTCTCAAGGGACGCCGGCCGAAACGGACGTCCGAAGCCGCGGCTAAACGGTACGATTTACTACCCTGACACACGCACGTACTACCTCGGTAATGGCTTTGTGATTACAATAACAGAATAGCAATCAGCCCCTCCAAAATGGAATAGCCACATTAGATTTTACTAGTTTTTGTGGTTCTACCAGTAATAACTGATGCTGAAAATTGCTTCGTGTTTTAACCTAATCTAAAGTTATCATCATCATCATCCTGCACAGCCTGATTTCACACATTGCTGGGGTGGTCTCCCTAAGTTTACGCCATCTACCGGCCCGCGACATTTACTATGTCGTGTGTCGAGGCGGAGTGTGGTGGTGTGGCAGTGCCTTGAAACGGTTTGCCGTGTGCTTATCGATGCTTTTAAATCATTCATTTATCGCGCGGCTTATGTTTCCCATCACTAAAATACATTTGTGTGTAAATTACATATACGCAAAATGTTACACGCTCGGTTTCCATACAAATCGACGAACTCTTTCATTCTACTACTACTACTAAATATAGTTCTTTGGTTTCACCCTTAGTGCACAAAGTTCAAAGTGGCTCTTACTCTACTTAAACACAGATAAGTTACTACTACGACTAAAACTACATACCATTATCCTTGCAGTGGTTACTCTCAGCCATAATTCAAAAGCCAAGGTATGTCCTTAGAACGTTGTGAACTCGAATTGCAATTCTACTTCACACAAAATAGGAACGCTTATTGCATCTCTGCCGTTTCACCTCCGCTGTTTAACAGTGGTGACTTCAAGCCAATGCTTTAAGGTCCACACAGATAATAAAACGGGCCGTTTCCAGCAACCAGAGAATTCGGGAACAATGTATAAGTCCTATAAAATTTGTGCAAATTGCGCCTTCCCACCTGAACCATTACGGGTGTGATGTCCCTCAGGGGTAGTTAGGAAGTTTTTACTTTTGTCGTATCGCTCCCGTGAGTGTGATTGTGCGTACTTATACATACTTAGTAGCACAATGATCTAGGAGCTCGTGTTTTAAGTGTGTTTGAGCTGGTGGTAAGACTTTTCAGTAAGAGTCCATCTTGGTGGGTACAACCTTGTTGCCAGATATTCTACCTCCAAGCAGCAGTGTGGAAGCTGCACTGTATTTAGGTTTTTTTAAAGGGCACTGTACACAGAGAAATTACTGGGCGAAAGAGACTTGAGAACAACGTCTCAGGGTGATGAGCGCAGTGCAGTGCCACGCAGAACTTTAAAACTTTAAGCTTTGGGTGGCACTGCATCTGTTGTGGTCAGGCGTGGTGATTAACATCAGGCGGGCGACTTGATCGTCTTGTCACTGGCTGACATAAAAAAATAGCTCCAATCTAGACTGAAACCCTGGCAACTCTTAATACTGTATGAAACAAACGCGTCGTAGTCACCACATGCATAGTTTGTGTACGTAAACGGTACCGTTCTATGGGTGTGTCATGGTTGGCTTCGATTATCGCAAGATAGCACGCTTTCGCTTGCGCATGTGGAAAGAGTGCACTGCGCCTGCACAAAATCAAAATAAACGCGTGCCTAAGCCCTTAGCTTCAGTGCCGGCGAACCGGTGAAAGGTGCCGACGAACTCGCGACCGGGGTGAGGTATGTATAACCGGTGGGAGGTAGGGAGTGATTCTGTACGTAATACTAATATCTGTACTGTGACATAGTAATTCCCGAGACCTAACATTTCGCTCGTAAAGATCACAAGTTCGATCGGCGGCAAAAAGTAGAGTTCCGCAGCGATTAGGACACTGCCTACACTGCATCCATATGGGCGGTAATGGACGTTTTTGCGGTTCCGCACATGTGTCCGGGGATAAATAACTTTATGAAGTGGGAAAGATCAAAACACGAGTGCTAACTTAAAGTCATAAAACAGAATAGAATAGAATAGAATAGAAAAATATTTAATAAATAAACAGTATTGTTATTTTCTTTAATTCTTTTTTTTTTATACAACTGAAGTAGCAACCAAGCGTACGGCCCACAAGACCACAAGGTGGTAAGCGGTTACCGCAGCCTATGGACACTTGCAATACCAGAGGTATCACTCGCGGGTTGCCACCTTGAGGCTAAGATTGAAAGCCAGTGTGCCAGTAATTTCACCGGAAACCATACCCTTCACACCGGAACACAGCAATGCGAGCATTACTGTTTGGCGGCAGAAATAGGTATGGAGGTAGTACTTCCCCGGACGAGCTCTAACACAAAGAACTCTACTACTCATACTCTCTTAGAATCAAATAAAAATAAATACTTTGACATCATAAATATCTTTATTTACAGAATAATAACATAAATCAAAAGTAGAAAATGCACATAAAACAAATAGATATCACTGTCATCCAATCCAAAGATTGTCCAAACGATCTATAGATCTACTGAGATCACTATTAGATGAAAGCGTTCCCAGAGTGCTATCAATAAACAAAAACAAGTAACAAGAAGGGAATCATCATCATCATGACAGCATAAAGTAAATGTTATGGGGATTTCGTCACTTTTTGTTCACAAATCCCTTGCCGCAGCTAAATATATTGTAAGGGAATTTTAGAACAAAAAGTGCCGAAATCCCTTACTCAGGGGATTATCTAAGGGGGTTTTGGGACCAAGCCTAATGTTGTCACTGCTGGGATACTGGCCTTCTCTTGAGTGAGAGTGATTGATGATCTTTTATTATCAAAGTTTTAAGCAATAATAAGTAAACGAGCTTATTAAAAATAATAAATTCTTTAAAATCCGGACAGAGCTCAGCTAATTCGACATTTTCCCTGTAGCTCAAGTGGCGCTTAGCGCAAACTCAGTTCCAAAACAAGCGTGCCGAAAACTGAACAGACCACCGGCCGGATAATGCGGATAATACCTATTTAGGCCAAAAAGACCGCCAACAGCCGGTAAAGCTAGTAAAGCGCAGGTTCCCCTATTCACTAAAACACCCGCCGCACATGAAATACCCTTCGCAGAGGATCATTGCTTTCTTGAAAAGTACTGTGGATAAGTCCATGCCAACACTCGCATTGGTTCACGTTACTGCGAAGAAGAAAAGAAGGAAAGAAAGAAACAAGGCCGGTAAGATTAGGGCAGCCATTAGACGTTTCAGTAATTTAATCAAACAGACTGGTTCAAACATGTTTGACTAAGGAAGTCACCCGGCCTACATGAACGCCTTACTTTATTTGATTTAATAAGTTAGTGGTTAAGGGGATTCCTGAACTTTTTTTTAGAAAGTTTTTCACAAATCCCCTGCCGCAGCTGAATTCGATTGTAAGAGGTTTTGCGAAAAAAAAATCTGAAGTCCCCTTCTCAGGGGATTATTTAAGGGGATTTCCGAATCAAACGGATCAAATTGGCATGAATGTCTGTAGTAAAATTTGATGAAACGAGTAATCAAATGCCGAGAAATTTTGAATATTCGTACTTTTATTTGGTCAAACAGTTTAAATCAGGCATGGATGATCAAATTACTTGAACGTCTGAAACTGCCCTTATTCAAATCTGCCGTTGTCATCCGTCTATCACCTCGTCAGGCTGTCTCTTTTACACCTACAGTGCGTACCTTACGTGTGTAATAGATTGGCCTGGGCGGCAATTCTGTAATAAACTATTAACTGACCTTAAACAAAACGCTACCAATCCGCATCAGGTCCGCGTGGAGGATTAAGACCCAATCACTCTCGCTTGAGAGTAGGCCAGTGTCCCAGCAGTGGAACATTAGAAGGCTGTCATGATAAAACGAAACGCAACTAAACTGTAGCTGTTGAGGTGTATACCATTTGCCCCTTTGAGTAGACCTTCTAAAAACGAGTGTTAGTGAATACGGACGAGGATCAGAGAGATCTCGAATATTGTCCTAAGTGAATGTCAAAAAGGGAACTGTAGGATTACTTTGAAAATCGTGTACAACTTGAGAAGCCATTGTCTAGGTTTAGGGACTTGACTAAGGCACATGCAAGGTACATACACCTTGCATGGGCAAGTTTTACAGCTCAGTGTGATCTAGCTCTGCTTTCTGCGTTATAGGTTGTAGGTACAATTCCCATCCAGGACAAAGTTTTTGTGATCAACATACACTATAACCGTAGCTACATTCTTTCAAATTCTAATTCAAAATTCTAATTATTTATTGTTACAGTATGCGTAATGCACCGGTGATCTAGTGGTAATGACCCAGCCTTCCGATCCTAAGGTCGTGGGTTCAAACCCGGTCGTGCACCAATTGATTTTTCTGTTCGAAAAATGTATGTGCGCAATGCCAGTGCTCTCATACGGTGAAGGAAAACATCGTGAGGAAACCGGCATGTCCAAGAACTAAAAATTCGAAAGACATGTGCCATCCACCAATCCGCATTGGGTCCGCGTGGTGGATTAAGACCTAATCGCTCTCGCCTGAGAGTAGGCCAGTGTCCCAGCAGTGGGAACATTAGAAGGCTGTCATGGTGATGATGCGTAATGCATACGTTTGTATGATTTAGTCCTACGTCATCGTCAAGTATTAGGTGGTGCCAATTTACCGTTCTCTTCGAAACACGGAAGTACACAGATAAAACTGTAACTGTTTGTACCACCAGCAATCCATCACAAAGAAAAAGTGGGACAAACAAGGGGCTGGATAAAAATAAGACATCTATAATAAACTTGGAACTGTCTCGAGCCCCGTGTCTTTTTCAATCAATTTAAAGTTTGTGGCAGTTGCTTTTTTTTGTAAAAATGAGAAAAAAACATTGTTACACAGGTTACCGGAGAGTACCGAACACTGCTGTCGTTAGTAAAGAAGAGAAGATTGAAATGAGAAGAGAATAAGATAAGATAAGATAAATTTATTGTTTGTAGACTAGGTATTACATAAAATGGATCTTATTCTAAAATATTTAAGTATCTCTAATCTAACCTAACAGGCTTACAAACATTTAGGTACATAATCACAATTAAAATAAGTCAAAATCAGAGCGCATGCTGTAAGTTAATCATACTATCTAACAAATATAAAATGAATAAACTAGAATTGGATATTTACATTTATAAAAAAAAAAAATATGATAATATTCTTATTTGGACCATTTTTCATTTAAAAAATAAGTGAGTGTATGTACCTCGCGTGCCGAAAAGACGGGCTAAGTAAGGGCTGAGTAACTCTTTATAGTTCGCACGGCGGATCTAGGCTTCCGTGAAGTTAGCCGTTTGTGATGCGCAATGACAATTTAGTTCGAATAAGCTCCATTGCGCATCGAAACGGCTAACTTCACTACGGCCGAGATCCGCTGTGCGAACTATACTCGCCGTGAAACTCAGTCTGCTCCCAACCGGGGACAGTGTGGTGGTGTGGCAGTGCCTAGAATCAGTTTGCCGAGTTTATCGATACTTTTAAATCATTCATTTTCGCGCGACTTATGTTTCCCAACACTAAAATACATTTGTGTGTAAAATACACATACGCAAAATGTTACACGCTCGGTTTCCATACAAATCGACGAACTCTTATATAGTTTTGTGCGTTGTAGGGTCAATTAAAATATTTTGACATCACTTATTACTCACAACGGATCTCGGCCGTCGTGAAATTAGCCGTTTCGATGCGCAATGGAGCTTTTTCAAACTAAATTGTCTTTGCGCATCACAAGCGGCTAACTTCACGGAAGCCTAGATCCGCTGTGCGAACTATACTTATCACAGATTTGGCAAAAAACTGTGAGCCGGTGAACGAGCTAGCTTGCAAAACTAGCAATACTGCCTCTGGTCTAAGTAAAGATCTCTTAGAAACAACGAAGGTCAATTAAAAAAGTTTCCAACTGAACTCGGAAGGGGTTATTTATAAAACTGTCTGGGGTAGTTTATTTTTGGCTATTGCATTTTTTATGGGTAAAAAGTATCGTGATTTCTCCATTTTTTTTTTTTTTTTTTTTATACAATTTAAGTGGCAACCAAGCGTACGGATCACAAGATAGTAAGCGGTTACCGCAGCCTATGAACGCTTGCAATACCAGAGATACCACTCGCGGGTTGCCACCTTGAGGCTAAGATAGAAAGCCTCATGTGCCAGTAAATTCACCGGAAACCATACCCTTCGCACCGGAACACAGCAATGCGAGCATTACTGCTTGCTCCATTCTAGACTTTGACTTTTATTTGTATCATTAAGGCTCTTATAGAATTTTGAATTTCAGGATTGTGAGGTCACTGGAAGTACCTACCTACGAGGTTTCTCATTTTTGCTATTTCCATAGAAAAAAATACAATTAGGTAGGTATAGTTCTCTCGGCGGATCTAGGCTTCCGTGAAGTAAGTCGTTTGTGATGCGCAAAGACAATTTAGTCAGAAAAAGTCTGTCACCAGAGACCACTGACTCACACGAACTTAGGTACTTACTTTTAGTTGCTAATTTTATTTACGTACCAACTTAAGATTAAGTTTATGTGTTAGCATTGTGTTTCGATCGTTCTGCACTTGTGTGTGTCAAATAAAAATAATTGTAAATCATTTCATTTTATTTTCATTTAATTTATCTCTAGCGTCATTTTAATACGGATCGTGCATCAATATATTTATATTATATATTTATATCTATTTATGTATGGTTTTTATGTAATTTAAAGCTTAGATTAAAAAAATATTTTAATGAATTACTATAATAGCTCATAATTTTTTCTGATAATACAATCAAGATAAAAACTATGTACAATAAAATAAAATACCTACCTACCTCCTCGATCTCTCGGTTTCCTACCTACTTAGGCTATTACCGGTTTATTTTTATTATACTTTTTATCTGCCTACCTACTTGTGTACCTGTCTACTCAAATTATTGGGTAAATACACGGTAAATACTTACCATAAGTCTGGTTGGGTAATGTTACCCAGGTGGGTGTGATAATTACATATTTTATTACAATGTTATGTACTTATATTAAGTAGATTAGGTACTTACCTTATTTACGACTACTCGTAGATAGACTCACAGTAGCACCAACTCAAACCTTAGTGGTTTTTAGGTGTTATTATTCTAACTTTAAATAGTATTAATAATTTGTCAAATTGGTAATAAATAATTTAAAAAAAAAAATGTATTTATATCGTTTACCTATAATATTTATGTAGATATGATATTTGTTATGATGCACCCCGACCAATCTTCCATATAAAAATAGACTCCTCTCCATCCAAAGGTTGTCTGGCAGAGATCGCTTACCTAGCGCTAAGACCGCCCATTGTACGTATGCATTTTGTTTTATCTTGTAGTCTTTAGTTTTAGTTATTAAGAATCCTATCCATGATAGCCCGTGAAGATCGAACACGATTGTGGCTCGTGTGTTGGAGATATTTTAACGAAAATAAAAACATATTAAAGCTTCATCCCTTAAAATTTAAGTAAGTAGGACAAATATTAATAAACTCAAGACACAACTGATTAAAAAATTTATTAGTAACGCACATTTTCGTAAAATGAGCATTTTCAGTCAACTTTCGATCATGATATCTATGAAACAACAAGGTCTAACATATTTCCAAAAATGTAATTCAAATAATCATAGTTTTAAAATTTAAGTAAGTAGGTTAAAAACATCACCTTAGTTCAATATTTTTGAAAAAAAAAAGGTCTAAAAACGCGTACTTTTCCCAATTTTACGCTCGTTGTTTCTTCGAAATTAGAAAGTTTATAACAAAAATATACCTACTACATTAAAGTTTTGATATTTATTTACAAAATAAAATTTAAAAAATGGTCTAAAAGTTTTAATTTATTTTTATACGATTTTTTAAAGAATCCTCCGAATCCACTTTATAGCTTGATGCAAAACGCGGCTGCTCTCACTACGCGCTAAGCGCTCGTGGAGGGAGGACGTATCGCTGTTTGTCGCGCGAGCTGTTACGTATAATCATAGGGAGCTTATACAAATTATAAAGCGATCGTGTGGTTTTGATCCGTGATAGTTAAATCTCTAAGTAAGTACCTATGATATAATAATGTAAGTAATAAACCACACTGGTTCTAGAGAACTAGTGATACGAGTAAGTAGCTTAGAATGTTATTAGTAGTACATAGTAGTAATACATAGTATTATTAGTAGTAAACTTTTATGACATTATTAAAATTACGTTCTTCGTGGTAGGTACATAATCTAGCACTAAGTAGTAGGTAAAATTTCTACCTAGATACAGATACCTACCTACGTACCTACTTAGTAGCTAAATCGTGGGTATCAGAAACTCTAGTACCAACCTACCATGGTAATACAAGACCCAGATAGAAGAAGCAATTACGTGTCAAGTAAAAGTATTTATTTCATTTCAAGTTCCTAGTAAGTTCCTAGGTGTATGCAGGACACGTAAACATTTTTACCACTGCAGAATTCGAACCCGCACTTCTTGCATCTCAGCTCAGTTCAGCTGCTCAGCTGAATACTTGCCAGCCACGCCACCAAGATCGTCAGAGTACCTAGGCTCTGTGACCTAGATCAGGTACTAGGTAAATTGTTTTACGTAAGCTTACAAAGGGCACGGATGTCTCTACGTATATGGGTACCTATACCATAGGTACTTACACAATCTAGCTACCTACTAAGTAGGTAGACACTAGACCTAAACTAAACTTACCAGACCTACTTTGACGATCTCGGTGACGTGGCTGGCGAGTGTCCAGTTGAGACGCATGAAGTGCGGGTTCGATTCTTGCAGTGGTTATTATGTTTGCGTGTTCTGCAAATAGATACCTAGGAATTTGAAATGAAATAAGTAGGTACCTACTTTTCTATTTGCGATACAATTGCATTTATCGATTTACTAACTAGAATCTAGTTAGGAGAGCTGGTACCAACTTTATATAAGTACAGGTAGGTGTATCTGTAGGTAGGTATGCAAAATAATGAACCTACCGTAACTATACAAGTACCGATAGGTATGATGAATAACACGTTATTCGAATGTTAGTTTTTAGACATAGGTACTGTACCTACTGGTTTCCTCACGATATTTTTCTTCACCGTGTGAGATAGATAATTGAGAAGCGATTCTAAGTTTTTATCTATATATGGTTTTTATCTTTTTATGGTAAGTAGGTAAAGATAGACAATTAAATTCAATGTCATTCCAGCACCGCTGGATCTCGGTTGTCTTTCAAATTTGGACTCCATTGTCACAGGTTATGGTATGTTATTATTTGCACTTACCGAGCTCGCTAACTCTTGATAAAATCAAAACTTTGAATCGCCTCTTTGACCTGATGGCATTGCGCACATTATTATTACGAATAAAAAAATCCATTGGTGTGCGACCAACCGTCTTCAAACCCACGACCTTATGGTCGTCGGTCGGTTCGAAGCGCAGCGCAACTCTGTGGCGCAAGCCAGAAAAAAGCGACCGGCGCGCATCGGGCGGGCGCGCCGCACCACTTCATACAAAATATAGGAGAGGGAGAGGGACGTGGTGCAAAACAGATAGAAGAATAATGTGCGCTGGCCGATGGCGGGGCGCGCCCCCGCGCGCCCGCGCGTCTTCTATCTGGCCTGCGCCTTGATCACAAGACAGGGTCACTCACTACCACTAGAACACCAGTGCTCCGGCCAAATTCTATGTAAAAAAATGTAAACATAGAAACGACCACGGAATGACAAACTCGGGTCAAACCCGTTTTTTTTTCACTAGCTGGGGTCTCTTTCCCGTAAATCATGTAGGTAGGTATTTATTTATTATTATATACTTACTAGTAGGTACCTACCTACCTATTTAATTATTATTAGACTTACCTACCAAAGTAACAACTTATGTAAGTATCACCCTCCCTATGTACTTACCTAGGTACTAATAAAATTATTGACAGGATAGATGAAGCAGTTGTTTAAGTAGATAGCCTCAATTTCTTTTGAATCTAATAGAAAACAGAATCCTTTATGGTAAAATGCGAAAGTTTGTGAGTTAGTGAGAGTGTATGTTTGTCTGCGCTTACTCCGTAACGGCTGAACGGATTTGGCTGATACTTGAAATACACATAGTTTATGTCTTGGAATAATACATAGGTTATGGTATGGTATGTTTTGTTTTATGATGGTGTATGGTATGGTAGAATGAATGAGAACACTTACTTAGTTAGTTTAAAAAAAACATAAGCACGACGGTATGGTACGGTATGATCTAGTATCATAGACGTGTAGGTAACAAAATGTCCCCATAAACCCGAAAGGGGGATATCCCGCCGAAGCACGTATAATACACGTCGTCCTCGTGTATACTTTGACGTGTGCAAAAGTTGAATAGGTACATCATAAATTCGTAATTCATTCATTACCTTACAAAAACTAATGTAACATTATTAATTAACTTGGAGTTTACACAGATAATTTATTTATTATTAATTTATGAATGAAAAATCGACGTCGTCAAAAGTCGTTGAAAAAACATTGTTCACCAAGACCTGTGGAATAGTCTCTTTTCGAGTTTATAGGGACATTATGATACACCGTGTATGAAGTGAATACCTACTCTCGAACGCCCTTTGTGAGTAAAATCTAAACGGTTTAAGAGTAGTAGAGTTCTCTGTGATAGAGCTCGTCCGGGGAAGGACTACCACCATACCTATTTCTGCCGCCAAGCAGTAATGCTCGCATTGCTGTGTTCCGGTGTGAAGGGTATGGTTTCCGGTGAAATTACTGGCACATGAGGCGTTCTTAGCCTCAAGATGGCAACCCGCAAGTGGTCTCTGGTATTGCAAGCGTCCATAGGCTGCGGTAACCGCTTACCATCTTGTGGGCCGTACGCTTGGTTGCCACAACAGTTGTGTAAAAAAAAAAACGGCTATAGATATGGAAAAATGTTGTCGTTTAGATTTTTCCCTCAGCGGGCGGTTGAAAGTACTCACTCTGTAGATAGTAAAGCAATAAAACCAAAAAAAGTATAGCATAGTAGTGCATCAAGTAGTAACATACCTATAGCATAAAATATTAATATACATAAGTACTTCTTTCAATAAAGTACAAAGCAGTTGGTATAATGGATATAAATGAAAATGTAATAATATAATGGATATAGATGAAAATAATTGTCATTTTCTTTGTGAAATTATGTAATTACGTAAATAATAACATATTTATGTTTGTAACTTTCAGATTATTCCGAAAAATTCGGTTGCGTTAAAAGAAAAAAAAGGTTTGAAAAACATATTGAAACTTTTTTTTTATTTTCAATTTATTTGTTATGTACTCTTCGATAATAGTTCGCTGTAGAAGTAGTAGCACTTTGGTGAAACCTTTGTAGTTCAATAAAGTTTATATCAACTTCACCATAAAAATATGGATCATCATCCAAAGCCCATAAACCACAGCTGAGCTTCCCCATTCATTCTTGGTCTAGTGAGTGCCCAATGCACTTAAAAGCTGTAGTGACCTCCGATCACTTCCAAATTTTCGGAATTTCAGATATTGTACCTAACATTTCTGTAGAATTATAGGTAAAATTATAAAACGAATGTTCCTTTATAAAATGCTACTTGTATTACAGACTCTTGGCCCCTGATACTGTGAACTCTATAGCCACAGAAAATGTGCGCATATTGACAAATGAAAACGTCGATAGATTGATTATTCATGAGAACAATGATGGAATGGTTTATGAGAACGACAGTGGATTTATTCACCATAACAATATTGGATTAGTTCAGGAGAAAGATGATGAAATGATCGATGACACGGATGATTATGACACAGTTATTTCGGATGAAGTAATAATAAATTGCATAATACAAGTTGATAGTTATCTGTAATCAGTATATTAAAATCCACTAAGCAAAGGTTTTTTTCGTGTCCTCGATAATATTTTCCAACGTTTAGGTTTCTTCAAGAAACCAACATTATATTGCGTTTTAATAAATACGTTTAATAAATACTCTGTTTATATAAATAGTCTGCGACACAGATGAGGGGTTATTTGATTTTTTGTTTTAGTGTAAAATAACCTTATGAAAGTACAGTCAAACTGTTCTTGTTTATTTATTTTTGCAAGAAAAAAATTCATAATTATTATGAGGTTACCTACTTATTAGAAAAAGAAAATACTCAAGATACAAAATACACAGCGTGTAAAAAAACGACTAGAGATAATTATAAAGTTGTGATCTTATTTTGTTGTACTATGTGTATGAAACTAGAAAAAAACGAAAAGGACGTAAACAAGACAACATTATTTTTTGCGTTTTTTTCCGCTAAATATTTTCAGAATCATTGTCTGATCTTCACACCTGATTAATCACGGTAGAAGTCTTTTTACACCCTGTATAAGTACATGGTGTAACCTAATGTCCCTCTATGCCCGAAAAGGGGGTATTCACAGGTCTTGCCAAAATTTGGCAAGATCTGTGGAATACTCTGACAGCTTTTGATCTGGACAGCTTTTCACTCTATACAAAGCACAAGTCCGGTCAGGTATGGAGTATTGCTGCCACCTATGGGATGGTTCAGCTCAACACCAGCTGCCTTAGACTCGATTGAGCGAAGGGCTTTGAGACTTGTGGGTGAGCAACAAGTTGCGGAGACTAAGTTCCAGAGTCTCGAGCACCGCCGCAAAGTTGCGTGCCTATCTATCTTCTACAGATTGCATTTTGGTGAATGTGCCCAGGAACTGCATGATCTTATCCCACCATCTCCTTTTCATCAAAGGAGTAGCAGACGTACGGCGCAGTACCACCCGTACCTTGTCAGCATACCACCCATTCGCACCAAGCGTTACAGCTCAACATTTATTATGCGAACTGCCAAGGTGTGGAATACTCTGCCGTTTTCTGTTTTTCCTGACAATTACAATCCGGGCCTCTTCAAGGCTAGAGTGAATAGGTGTCTCATAGACCTTCGTGCTCCACCGTCGGCCACATCATTGCTTTCCACCAGGCGAGATCGTGGTCAAACGAAGGTCTATTCTCGATAAAAAAAAAAAAATACCCCCAATGTTATTTCAATTACTTTTTTTTTATACAACTTAAGTGGCAACCATGCGTACGGCCCACAAGATGGTAAGCGGTTACCGCAGCCTATGGACGCTTGTGATACCAGAAGTATCACTCGCGGGTTGCCACCTTGAAGCTAAGATCGAACGCCTCATGTGCCAGTAATTTCACCGGAAACCATACCCTTCACACCGGAACACAGCAATGCGAGCATTACTGCTTGGCTTCAGAAATAGGTATGGTGGTAGTCCTTCCCCGGACGAGCTCTATCACAAAGAACTCCTATACTCTTTTATGCACTATGACTTTTGAAATTTCAAAGTTTTTCATTCATGAAATGCGTACTGTATGCGTAGGTAAATGAAATGAATACTTACTTACTAATTGGACTTTTTAAATACGATATACTAATTCAACTTTTGCACCGTCAAAGTGTTCACGTGCATGGGTGGAATACCCCCCTTTCGGGATTATAGGTACATTATGTTACACGTTTTAAATAATTAGATATCATACATCATCATACCAGATTAATTAAATTATTACTAGCATCCGTTCGCGTACCTACCTGGTTTATGTGTTCTTCCAAATCATAAATTATGGCATGTGTATTGTAAAACATTAGTAGGTACTTAGATAATAATCAGTACGATTTTGTTTTTATCAAGCGCATCATAAAATAGGTAGGTAGGTAATGAAAAACACTAACTCAAATATTTCATGACCATGACTAAAACTGCACTCTCTCAAGAATTGGACTACCAGCGATTCCAAGCTCTATCACAGTTCCCCGAAAGTTTATATTGCTCCGCTCGCATAGTACGGCGGCTATAGCACTCGCGCTTTTCAACCGCACTTATTTACTATGCTGCCGCCCTGGCAGGCAGTTGTATACGCTTCAAACTATTTTATCTCGTCTCGTCTCGTCGAGATAAATAGTTTTAGGTAACTACCTAGGTACTCACTGTTAGTGTGATTTCAAATTAGCCGCAAAGTGCCGCGCGGGCACTTTCATCAAGTCACCCTTATTTGTACCTCTAACCACAGAACAGGTATTAGTACTCTCCAACCCCAGCCCCCCAGCCCTGCCTGTATGGTAGCCGCGCGCTACACGCGCTAATACAATCAAAAGTAGGTAGGTATCATGTGCTTGTAATTTCACCGGAAACCATACCCATCGAACTAGAGCATCGAACTAGAGCACAGACGCGAGCATTACTGCTTGGCAGCAGAAATAGGTACTACAGGGTATTACCTACCTACCTACCTACCATATAATGGTTCCTGTTTGAGGACAAAACTGAGAGTAGGTAGGTATAACGTTGAAAAGAGCGTGTGGTCCCCAGTCATAATAATAGGTAAGTAGGTACCTAACCTAGCTAGAGTAGGTACCTAGGTTTTAATAAAAAAAAGTAAGTAGGTAGGTACTTACATATATATTTAATATGTATACCTACCTACCTATTTTTATTCACGTCATTATCTGTTCAACAAGTAGAGTTAGGTAGGAACATAAGAGTATGCAGTAGACACCTATTTTTAAACATAATCACCCAGTCGACATGACAAAGGATCAAATGTATTTGTCCTTTACTTAGTTGTGTAAGTTACTAACGCACACAACGGTGAGCCGCGCACACGTAGAGCCTCGCGTCGCGCGCCCGTAAATACCTAAACTTGACAGCGCTGGATCTTGGAACGGACTCTTAAGTTTGGTGTAAGTACAATAAGGAATTTTCATTCATTCATTCATTCATTCAATATGGAACTGAAAACTGAAATCCCTAAATCGATTAAAAACATGGTTTTGCTTTCACGAGTTTTTCCATAACAATACGATAGGGTTGCTAACTCGTTCAAAAATCAAACGCAATAGTAATAGGTCTTAGGGTGGATTCGACCAACTTTTGGAATAACTATTCCTCGGAATAAGAAATGTCAAATACAAGTAAACTGTCAGTTACTCGCGAATAACTACAATTTACTCTGCGAATAATGCTTATTCGAGTTTGGCCAAATCCAGCCTTAATGGTATTTCGGTAGTTAATTTTTTACTGTATTTTTATCCCCTAGAAATGGGTTTTCGTTTCACAATTAAAAAAAAATCTGATAGCCCCAATAGATGGCGCTAACTGGTAGCCCTGTCTAGCCATATTAGTTGTCATCTGTGGCTGTCATCATGCTAGGTATGCCAATCGTTGTTAGCGATGACGCTCTAGATTCTAAAGGTTAATATTATATTTATCTAAAACCAAAATCAGTGACGGTTTGACTCAAATGTTTCCAATTTAATACCTCAAATCACAATATAATTTTTTTTTTTTTCGAAATTCGACAACCCTACGTCTAGATTTGTTTCGTCTGTGTAGCAATCGAACGATTTAATATATTTTTTTGCGACACGGCACGGTGGGGCGTGCGTTTTATTACCGTACCATAAGGGTGGGTTTCGAATTCACTAAGTGTCAACCAATCGAAGATGATTGTGAAAAGGGCTGAGGCTTATTGGCACCGACAACGCATACCAACACTTAGCTTCAGAGTTTTTTAGACAAACCAAATATCTTAGACCTCTCTGCAAGTTTTACCCTCCCTCCGTTACCCGTGCAACCTCCTCTAAGTTCGAAATTTACGCCCCGAACTCTGTAAACCTTGCAGGTAGAGATGATACTAAAAGCTGTTCCAGTAGGAGTATCTTTAAAAACAGAATTATAGGTGACTTTGTAACGGCGGAATAACAAGCCTACACGTATTCTCGCACAGTAAGGAGTTCACAGGCAAGCCTAACGATGTGGAAACGGACCCTTTTCACCTATTTCTGCCACGTCACATACAGTTACAGCTCATTGAATTACTTATGTAAAGTTTTGGCTTACTCTAAGGCCAGAATCTAGCTGCTTTTAAGCTGTATAAAATAAACATTTTTCTTAAAATTTTGTCGTCAATTCTAAAAATTTAAGACCGATGGCGCTGCGGGCGAATGTCCGTCTGCGACGCGGAAATTTGCGGGCTCGATTCCCGCTTTGGAACAAATGTATGTACGATCTGCAAATATTTGTCCCGGGTGTTCTGGGTATTTTCTATGTATAATAAAAAATATCTATCTATGCATTGTATTGTATTAAGTTTATCAGTCATCGTACCCTTATTAGATGATGCTGTGTGGATTGTCCAGCATTATTTATATATTTATTTATTTATAACACAAGCTCTGCTTAGCTTGGGGCTAGATGATGTTGTGTGGATTGTCCATCTCTTTATTTATTTATTTATCTACGCAGCAACGTAGTCTACGGCGTAGCGCTTTTATTTGAATATTAAGTTATTTTATCAGTGATGTCAAATTCTGTTGTAGTTACTACTATCTAAGTTAAACTAACTAAAACTTTTGCCGTCCTTTTCTAATGAACTAAAACACAAAGGACCGCGATAATTTTAATTAGTAAAGTTTGAATGCTACAACAGGATCGACACCAATATTACGCAACATTGCTCTGATTATAATAATATAATATTCAGTACTTACGTACGTTGATAAACTTTGTAAGTTTTTGTCGTAAAAATAAAAACACGACTCATCACAGAGAGGGATTTTTGACACATATAGTTTGAGCACTGCTGAGAGGTGCAAATATGTGTAGCTTAACAATAATAAGCACTAAATTTTGCTTAGTCAGCTCTCGTAACACATTCATATTCACGGAAGATTTTTCCAAAATCGTGATCGAATAAGCCGTGCCGTTTCCGAAGCGCTTGATTGGCTGAATTGTCGAATTCAAGATTATACTTGAAAGTCGATGCCTTTACGTGGCGCTACGTGAAAGTTCGTTTGCCAAATGGAAAATTCCAAGGTAAGATTTTAAAAGAAATAAGTATATTATAGAAAAAAATTCAATGAACTAAGCTTCATCTACATACACGTTTCAAAGATTGAATAAAGAGATTTTTTTTACGTACTTACTTTAATCGTTGTATCACTGACTGACTGACTGATACAAGTAACTGGCTGACAATCGACGCGTAGCTAAAACGGTAAGACCTAGAGATCTGAAATTTGAAGAGTGTTGTATGTATAGAAAAAAGTTCAATGCGACGCAGAGGCTCCTAATTGCAAAAAAAAACGTGCTGTTTGTTCCTCAACTTCGTTGAACGCATAGTTCGTATTGACCATGCCTTTTCTATAGATTTATTATGCTGGCTAAGCTGAGGTGATGTTCTTTACATCTTGTATGGGTAAGAGTAACCAACTTGTCACTAGAAAATGTTTATATCATCCTATCCTACTAATAATTATAAATGCAAAAGTCCTGTATGTGTGAATATTTGTAACCACGTAAGTATCTACATGACGACTTTACCGATTGTTGTAAAATTTGGAATGTAGATGGCTTAAGTACTGGAATAACACATGGATTACTTTTTATCCTAGAAAAATTTACTGTTTCTGTGTAATAGCATAAAAACTTAAAAAGCGCGGATGAAACCGCGCGGATCAGTTCGTCTTTAATAAATGGCAAAGACCTTTTTACCTTTCATACATTTCACTAATGTGGACGGCAAATTATCTTACTTTATCTTATGTTGTCTACAGACAGATTAAGAACGACTTAGCTAGCTATAGTAGATAAAGAAGAAAAAACCAGTTACTGGGCGACAGCAAGTAATTTACTAGTAATGAGTTCCAAGTGAAAAACAAGCGATTATTATCTTTGTGCTCCGAGATAAAGCTAATGACGAGGACGGGCCTCTTAACTTTAAAATGACTCGGAAAAGTGCCTGTAATTCTCGTGTTACGTGTTTAAGGGTGGATTCTACTAACATCTAGATTTTACTATTCTGCGGAGAGAAAATATCAAATACAATCTCAGTTTACTCGCAAATAACAATTACTACGATATTCAGAGAATAGTGCTTACTCGAGTTTGGTCGAGTCCACCCACCGCAGAACTATATTTAAATAGAATAAAAGAGTTCGTCGATTTGTATGGAAACTGAGCGTGTAACATTTTGCGTGTTTGTATTTTACACACAAATGTATTTTAGTGATGGGTAACATAAGCCGCGCGAAAATGAATGATTTAAAAGCATCGATAAGCACGCGGCAAACTGATTCTAGGCACTGCCACACCACTGTCCCCGGTTGGGAGCAGACTGAGTTTCGCGGCGAGTAAAGAGGTTACTCAGCCCTTACTTAGCCCATTTTTTACAGCAAATTCTGCATTTAACCACTCTCTCATAGACAAACTTACTCTAATCACACTGTCACACTAACCACACTAATATTATAAATGCGAAAGTTTGGATGTTTTTTTCTCTATAACTTGATAAACCCTGAACCGATTTGCTGCCTTACTCTTGAATCCAATGGCAATTCCGATCCAATCCCAATTTCTATTTTCTGCTGTCAAATTTTTGTACTCTTGAAAATAAGGTTGAATTTGGCGCTTGGTTTTGTACCGAACCCTACCTCAAGCGAGGAAAACTACCTCACCGTAAAAGCTAATAATGTATCAAAGTAATACATTAAAATAGTAGTAGAAATATTGAAGAAATATCGTTGAAATGGCCACGTGATCGTCTAGTAGTAAAAGGTAGGACCTAACTTGTGTTCCGTATTAGTAACCTAAATTCTTTTTAAAGGTGATCAAGTCTTGTCTACTGCGATACTTATTTTATAATTGTCTACTTCGATACCTATTTTATAATTGTCTACTGCGTTACCTACCTCGTCTAATATTGTACCTAAATACAGGAATGTCTACTGTGTTACCTATATTTATTTATTGTCTACTGTGTTACTTATTTGTATAAATATCAAGTTAAAATCTAATACTGAAAGTACGTTGAGATAACATACTTCAGGCTATCGTACCTCGGGCTATCGTACATCGGGCTAACATACCTTTTATATTATCAAGATGAACGAGGATGATGATTATAAATAGAAACGGCTATAAGGATCATAACATAATCCTTATAGGATTAGAGCACCGCCCCGCTCAGATCAATGGGCTCGTCTCCAAACTGGACACCCTCTTCCGTATCATGAAATATTATCATGGAAATTATCGTGGACATCCTAGTGACTTGGATGCCCATCAATAATTCTGGGAAACAGAAACTATATCTGTAAAACTATACGAATTTCAACTTCAAGTCTGTCATGTATGTCTACAAGGGACAAGAGGGCTTTATCTTTTAGCAAGTCCAAGTCGAAAGTCCGTCAGTCTTTATTGCCTCTCCAGTAATCCTGCATCTAGAAATGCAACTTGGCACTTGGAGAGGTCCGTTCTAACTACCCTACCTACTTACCTGCCTGCCTACCTACCTACCTACCTACCTACCTACCTACCTACCTACCTACCTACCTACCTATCTATCTATATAGGCTTTTTAGAAAGTTTTGGAAGAATAATTTAGTTTAGAACTTTCCAGAATAGCTTAGTTTTCTGACAGTGAAAATATCATAAAATCGGCGTTACTTAACCTTTGCAGAATGAACCAAATTCAGATATATAATTTGTATTGTTAATGTCGTGGTAACTCCGGTCAGGACTTCAAAGAGGTAGCTCACCATCCGTGAACAGGTCTGGGTATTGCTGGTGGGACTTATACTGCCCAAAAGTTCGACGTAAGATATACCAAGCGAACTTAACGTAGCTCACCAGTTGTACATAGACTGGATTATGGTTACACCGGTCGAGACTTTAGTAAGGTAGCTCACCATCCGTGAACAGGTCTGGATATTGCTGGGTGGGACTTATTCTGCCCAAGTCTGCCGTAGGATAAACCAAGTGAACTTACCTCGTTCACCAGCTGTACAGTCTGGGTATCGCCACTAGGACTAAATACGTCCAAAGCCAAAGAAGAATATAATATTAGTAGAATTCAGCTCACTGCCTGCATTGGTCTAAAACAACACAATTTAATATAATAAATTCAACATCAAGATCAAACCCAACCATTCCTTCAATTTAGGTAAATATTCACAACATTATAAAAATAGCCCTTAGTAATTACTGGTTATTTTAAATGTACAAATAAATAGTATTGAGATCAAATAAGCCAATATCGTGAATTTCACTGAAACTACGACAATTCCGTATCCGGACTTTTTAGCTTACAAACTCCTCAAAGGGCACTGAATCGATTCACGCTTTTTGTATTTAAATCACAATTAGTTTACAGCTGATAATAATGTGTTTGAATCAAATATTTCGAGATTTTTTAGCCGATAATTTTCAATTTGTTATTTTTCACGACCTGACAGCCTGCCTACCAGAATTCCTATCCCATCTTTCTTTTTGACATCTACCAACTTAGTACTATTTCTCTACAGCTGTCTAGTAATGAGTTTTGAATATAATGACAAATAAGATTTTAATGTTTGTTTGAAAGCACTACTGATGTGTTTTAGAAATCTTAAACGCCCCAATAATAAATGTTCAAAGGCCTCCTAAACTATGTTTGTGAATAGAACGAAACTAGGCATAGGCTGTTTCATTACAGTTTGCTGTCAAAAGTACGAAACGTCGTATTCCAATAATTGTCCATAAATTGTTAGATAGTGGGAGATTCGTGTCGCAGCTAACTGCTGCTACTACTACTCGTAGGCTACACTGAAAACCAGCGCTACAGTCACATTACGTCTGCAGCACATGGTGAGTTGCTGCCTTTTTTTCGTCACAATAGTTAAGTTTTAATTTGTATTTTTATTTTTACTTTATGTTATTGTGTGGCGTTAAATAAATATTTTTCTATTCTATTCTATTTTTTGAAAGGCACGGAAGTCGGTCCTAGATTTTTTTAAAAGCCTCATGGAGGTTTTTAAGTGGCTTATTAGCCCCGTCACTAGAGTTGGCCACTGACTCATACGAACTTGCTTAACCGCTGGTGAAAAAAGGTTTTTCTGCATTACAACCTATTTAATCTGATATTATCAAAAACCACAAGTAAGATGTAGAACATCTACTGTTTTTCCATGGTGTGAGCCGTCTTTGTTCCAAACATAAAAGATCGCTCCCTATTCACTAAATCCAGAAACATAAATTCCGCTTAAACACAAAGCGAAGTGATTTCGCAGCAATTCTCCCTCACTTATTCTATTCAGGGAATATTTTTAAAATATTTTATCGTAAGGTCCATCGTTTAAGCCCAGTCCCAGATCTGATTGAGCCATCGAAATGAGGTTGAATATCTTTTTACGCCAAATTTATAGAACGATTAGGCAACGTTTACATTGAGACAGTTTTTGTATGCAAGCATTGTAAAGGCAAGTTTATACAGGAAGAATATAAGATAAATTTACTTTTATGCATACAGCACTGTAATATTGTCATACAATACAATACAATACTTTCTTCTCCTTCGATTATGGACTCTGTGGCTTATTCGTCACAATTTTGCCAGTGTCAAGTGTATTAGTTTTATTGTCGCTTAGCAACGTAAACAAACGAAATTTGGAAAGAAATGGTGACTTTTCTTTCAAAATTCCCTTGGAAAGTCTATGACTAAATTACCAACCAACATTACCCCTCCATTTCAATCACCACTGTAACGCCATAGCTAAATGTCATTCATAAGGGTATAATAATATATTTGATTACAAATCTAATGCTTGCACCTCACTTGGCTTAATTGCTCAAATATTTGCGTTATTTCGTCAATACAAAGTCAGTTCTGTGAAAGTAATAAACAAAGATAAGATTGTATTGATGAGATAACGCAAACATTTGAGCAAATATGCCAAGTGAAGTGCCACCATTAGATATACTCGAAGAGAAATTAAGGATCGTAATCTGTTTTGCAATTTTAATAAATAAATAAAGCCCTGTTATGAAGTCAACGTTTTTAATTCCATCACAAGATTTGGCCACTGATCTGCGAAAAATGCTTTGTTTTTTCGAAGGCCACTGATACAAACAGCTTGTACACCATGGAAGTAAAGCCGTAGGCGGAATCCAGTATAACTATCGACAAACTGTGCATAACAATGTTCCCAAAGGAAACTTAACTTTACCTAAGTAAATAGTGTTAGCTGTTAAACAATTCAAACCTTAAACCTTGGTTAGCAATTCTGATATTATCCAAGTTCTTGTCGTAACTCCAGAATATTTACTTAGTAAGATTCCTTCTAAGTGTGTCTTACAAGATTTCCTTAGACCTCGCGGTAACTGGGAGTCATCATTACAGCCTTCCAATGTTCCTACTGCTGAGACAAGAATATATAAAAAAAGAAAAAAAAAGTAAAAAAAAATAATAACCAAGTTCTTCAGCAATACACGCTACGCTTGATGATGTGCGAGTGATGGGGGAGACCTATGTCCAGCAGTGGACGTCTATCGGCTGATATGATAAAGATGATGATCATGAAGATTTAAAGCAAATATTCCCATTCAGTCATGATCTTGTGTCGAGACAAATATCGGTGTGAATGTGTTCAAACTGCAAAAGATCAAGCACGCTTGAACTTCGCCAACGCCAACGCCCAATTGCAACTACAGTGTAGTGCAGTGTAGTGTAGTGTAGTGCGAGAAGTGTCGCTTCTATACACTTCACATTCAGTGGCACCAACCGAGTGTACCGGCTTTATTTTAACAAGCTAAAAGAGTCCTCACAAATAATGTTATAAAACCATCCAATTTGTATGATTTTGGTTATTTTTAATAATATTTTTTTTTTTTAAATAATGCTGTACAATTCACACTGCATCATCTAGCCCCAAGGTAAGCTGCTGTTAAACAGAGCTGTATTATGGGTACTAGATGACTGACTAGATACAGTACATAGATAGATAATTTTTTATTATATATAGAAAATACCCAGAACACCCGGAACAAATATTTGTAGATCGTACAAACATTTGTTCCGAGGCGGGAATCGAACCCGCAACCTCTGCGTCGCAGGCGGACCTGCGCCCGCTGCGCCACATCGGTCTACAATTTTATGTATGATTTAAGTTTTATTAAATAATAAAAACTTAAATCATTATATGAATGAATGAATGAAAACTCTTTATTGTACAATGTACACCTTACTAGATTAATTAATTACTAAATATTCTTGGCATGAGCTTCAACTAGTTCGATTGGCACCACACTGAAGTTTTATGATGAAGAGGGATCATCAGAAAAAGCTAGAAACCCAGCCTAGTTTGTTGCCAGATTCTTCTAGGCTAGGGCGCGTGGAATTGGCGTAAATTCACCTAGCTTTAAGACGTTTCAAAATGATCCTTCTGATATTATTGAATAAATATATTTTTTACTCTTACTTTACTTACGGACAATAAGAATAAAAAGACTACAAAAAAGAAAGACAATTCAATGGGCGGTCTTATCGCTAGTCTTATAAATCATTTATTTAACCAGCACTTAAAACAACACTACGACGAAATGCTTCATGACGTTGCCGGATCTCATTGACAGTTATATGATCAGCAAATCTTCATACAACTGTTCAGACTCCAGTGTGGCTTCAACCAGTAAACGTTATAATACGATATTGAGCTACCAATTGCGCAACCAAGTTCTCATCTCCAATAATATCTGAGCTCAAAGCGCCGATAGCAACCTTGAGGGAAACTAAACAATGCATATGAAATTTGACTGAAATTGACTGGCCTCGAAGCTTAGTCGGTAGCTTTGTCTTCTGTTTATGTCCGTGGGTTCAAACATTTGTGAGATAAAGCCGTTTGAGTCATCATCAACCTTGCAGTCCACTGCTGGACGTAGGTCTCTCCCAATGCGCGCCACTGAGCCCGATCTTAGGCTTTCCTCAACCACTTTCTGCCAACTACATTCAGCAAGTCATCGCTCCATCTAGCCGGAGGGCGTCCTACACTACGCTTGCCTAAACGCGGTCTCCACTCTAGAACACGTTTGCCCCAGCGGTCATCGGTTCTCCGGCATATATGACCAGCCCACTGCCACTTCAGCTTGCTTATCCTTTGAGCTATGTCGACCACCTTGGTTCTCTGTCGGATGATCTCATTTCTGATTCTATCCTTCAGAGAGACTCCGAGCATAGCTCTCTCCATAGCTCGCTGAGTGACTTTCAACTTGTGAACCAGCCCTACCGTAGCCGTTTGAGTGTTTGAATATATTTGTTTAATAGGAGGATAGTACTATATAAAATCAGTCCAAACAGACCGTAAACTTCTATCCTACTAATATTGTAAATGTAAAAGTCTATGTGTGGGTATGTGTGTATGTTTGTTACCACGTATCTCCGTGATGACTTTACTGATTGTTATGCAATTTGAAATGTAGATGGCTTAAGTCCTGGAATAACACATAGGTTACTATTTAACCCGGAAAAATGCTCTTTTCCTGTGGGATAACTTAAAACTGCAAGACTGGTTTTGCAGTATTTAAGTAAGCTAGGAAGCTAGTAAGGGTAAGCTCTTGATTGAATAATAGTACATTATGGTACTAGAGTGTAACATTGGTGATTACCGCTGAGGCGCCATTGAGACCCGAGCCGTAGGCGAGGACGGTAATCATCAATACACACGTGTATCATACGACGTTTTTCAACACACTTGTGAATAAAATAACAAAAAAAACTCATAATAAAATAACAAAAAAAAAACTATAACTCACTAGTAAGTTATAGCAATGAAAAAGTCATAGTTTGATTATGGGTGTCATTCTGTGCCTAATTGCGATGACCATAGAGCCACTTTAGAAGTGTGTTGAAAAGAGATTTTTTACTTTACTTTGCCTTACTACCAGGTAAACATATGTAACAAAAAGACCGCCGCCGTGATTTATCACCATCGTTATCCAAACATAACATAAATCCAAATTAAGTGTAAAGTAAAATCATAAATGATTTTATATAACGTTGGATAACGTTGCTATTATCTAAACTAACTGGCTCATTGACGGCTACTAACAATAAGTACCTACTAAAATATTATTGTCACAGTGTTTGTGGTACGCGACTTTTGATTGCGACTCGCAACAGCCTTCTCATGTTCTCTCTATTGGGGCACTCACTGGCCTACTGCTCTCAAGCAAGAGTGATATACGCGGACCCAATGCAAGGTAGTGGAAGGCACATGTTTTTTGAATTTTTAGTGTAGGACATGCCGATTTTCTCACTCTATTTCAAGAGCTCAATTTCCAGTCTTATTTCTACAAACGGCTACCAAAATTATTGCCAAAATTATTGCCGCCAAACAACAGGGTGACATATAGAACATAAAAATATTAATCGATCTGTCACACAATTGCAAAATGGGTGACAGATCAAACTTTTTTGAGCGAATTGACACCCTGGGCGCACAGAGCTGGGTGACAGATGGGAATAAACTGCTGGAGCCGCGATTACATTATTCTGTCGTAGAGTGTCATGCGTGACGCGTCATAAGTATATCGTTGCCATACATTTACAGAACGCGTCACGACACACTTTAGTAATACAATTCTAACTATACAAAATGTGTGGATACGATATGCTTATGACGCGTCACGACACGCAACGACAGAATAACGACGCGGCGTAAGTTGTGCTGTTTTCCAGTCGCGTCTGACACTTTCTAATTTTGCACTATTTGGACTGCAGTGCTGCACACACAGCATTGTTACTGATGCCTGCTAAATCACGATGGCTGGGTAAACAGCCGATTAGCTGTAACATTCGGCTTTGGTTAATATAATTAGCTGATTTCGCTGATTGCAGTTATTGTCTGGACATTACAGGTTTGATTGCGAATTCTGTAAGCGTGTACCTATAGATACTATTTTAATGTTTTAGGTAGCGAGCTATGGGCACTTAGAAATCACATCACACTAATTATGAATGCGAAAGCTTGGATTTATAGATGTTTGGATGTTTGTTCCTCTATAACTCGACAACCACTGAACCGATTTGGCTGAAATTTAAAACATAGATAGATAATGACCGGGATTATACACATCAGACACGGGATCGGGATCGATACGGGATAGGACATAAGTTACTTTTTATCTCGAAAAAAAGTACGGTTCCCGAGTTCTGAACGAAGTCGCGGGCGGCAGCTAGTTATACAGGGTCATTCATTATCAACCTGACAAACTTACGGGATAGGTTCCACACATAAAAAATATATGTACCTATAATTTTTTTAATGTATATTTTGTCTTAAAAATCTGAAGTAAACAAAAAAAAATCGATTACGTTTTTCCGCTCAATTATTATTTATCATTGTCATTTGGGAATCAAGTTAAGCGGCGTAATAATGAAATATTCGAGTGTGCGCGCCCCGTAGCGGGTCAAGGACACGCGCAGGTCAAGGACGCGCGTTTCATTGACGCGCGAGTCACTGACACGTGCCGAGCACTGCCTTTTCGGTTTCTAACAAGGATAACTAATTATTAAGCAGAATTACTTTTTTTTTATATATATATAAAAAAATGTGTTTAGAAAAAAAAAGTACAAGTATTTTTTTTTATGTGTGGCTTAAGTTTGTTAGGTTGATAATGAATGACCTTATATATAAAACTTATATAAAAATTAAAGAGCACTGGTGGTCTAGTGGTAGCCTAGCGGTAACCGCTTACCATCTTGTGGGCCGTACGCTTGGTTGCCACTTCAGTTGTATAAAAAAAAAAAACAAAAGTAAAAAAACTTGAATATTCAATCGAAATTGTTAGATAACAGAGGAAACTCATCAGATAGATCAAAGGCGTATTTTTTGCTCGATTGGTCAGCGACAATATTAAATTGTTAGTAAAAACTGTGCTGTTTTGCAAATAAGAACATTGAACGCCTTTCGAGTGATAACTTTCTGAAGGCTTATGAAACTTTGCGGAAGTTTGAGGTCTGCTTATTCAAAGAGCAATGGTTACAATAAGCACCAAAGAAGCCCTAAAGAAACTCTGCTTTTTGTTAATATAAAAACTCTCCGATCCCCACATAGAAATGGTAATTTTTGTTTTTCTATACAAAAATACAAATCTTTTATTTAATCATTTATTAATACGCGTTACAACGCACAAGAAAATTACTTAAAAATTCATATTCTCATTCATTAAAATACATATTCATGTTCATAATCATACAAATATTCATATTGATTTCTCTCAATTTAATATATTAAATATCTAATTACCGTTGTGTGTAATTGGATAACATAACACATCAAACACTAATTACTGAATCTAATTTATTAGGTAGCTCACCACAAACCACAGCATTCGCTCCCGCTGGCGTCACATGTACCATATATTTATATACCCACAAAATAGCTTAACCTGACTGATGACTAACTTATCATCGCCTAACTAAAGCCTAGCTAAAAATGGGAAATTTGGAGTTTTCTTTTATAGCAAAACCTACAAAGTGGGGTCATCTTCTTAGGTAGAAAGAATGAAATTTACGCGTGATGCGAATTGCTTGAAACTTTGCCTTTTAGGTGTAAAATCTTTTACTCTCTACTTGTCGCTCGCTTTGGGTAAAATATATAAATTGCATGTTATTTCATGAAGATTCGTAACAAACAGTAAATAAATAAATAAATAATGCTGGACAATCCACACAGCATTATCTAGCCCCACATCGGTCGTCAACCGTGATGTTAGTTTACCTACTGTTGGACGAAAACAGAAACAATGCTTGGCAACAGAAATTAATAGTTTTTTTTTATACCACTAAAGTGCCAACCAAGCGTACGGCCCACTTGATGGTCAGCGGTTACCGTAGCCTATGTACGCATGCAACAACATTTGCGTGTTACCACCCTGAGAAGTTAGATGGAAAAGTCTCATGTGCCTGTAATTTCGTCGGAAGCCATACCCTTCGAACCGGAACACAGCAATGCGAGCATTACTGCTTGGCGACAGAAATAGGTATGGTGGTAGTCCTTCCCCGGACAAGCTCTATCACAAAGAACTCTACTTCTCTTAAAAATATTAGTAAAATGGCGGTAGTACTTTCACACGACTTCTATCACAAAAAACTATACCATTCCTGTTTCTTGTTGCTGTATTGACGGTGATCATGATGGAGTATCTTGAATATAAATTTAATTCGTATCCGAACAATGGCCGGACGGTCGTAAGTCTTCCGCAAGATAAAAGGTTCCATCGTTTGTCTGTCTTCCATTTGTGACTTACGGTCATAGAGTAATAGAAAAGATCAGACGTGCGCTTAAAATATTAACTACGACCTCGGTGGCACGGTAGGAGAAGAGTTTTTGGTGAAAGAATCTTCAGCAAGAGTCTTAATAGGTGCCACCGCAGTGCCAGATATTTTGGCTCCATGCATAGTGTGCAAGCTGCACTGTGTTTAGGTTAGAAGGACACTGTTGAAATTACTCTGTCCCCAGAGTTGGCTACTGATTCACACGAACTAACTAACTGATTGGGCGTATGAGACTTAATAACCACGTCTCGCAGCGTCGCTGTGATCGACTTGTGACTTGCTGATTTAAAAAAAGTTTGTTTTTCTCCCGGGGGACCATGCGGTCAAACCACGTGACCAGAAGCAAAATATTTGCATGCTCAATATAAATATTTGTGTTACTGCTTAATCATCTTTTAAATATCAATTTAAGAAACCAGTAATAAGCCAATTATTGTTAAAAGCAACTAAACCTAGAGCATCAACGAAATAAATTCTCATAATGTTTACATTTCGTGTTGCTATGTCAGGACACGCTTCAAACATCCACAAATTTAATAGGCTTTGCAAAATACCGGTCTGCTTAATAGGTCATAGATAATTTTCATCATTTTCATTGTATTTGCTGTGAAACACGCTTGTGCCCCAAACAATGCAATCAGATTCACTGATTGCATTGTTTGGGGAGCTCAATAATCGGGCATAAAGGACAGTTTATTTGCTAATTTATGATTTTACATTTAGTGAATTGATAATCTTCCACTACAATAAACAAACTTGCCATATCGGCACAGAACAGTTTTTTTTAGTCAGCAAGTGACAGGACAATCAAGGCGCCCACCTGATATTAAGCACCACGCCTGTCTGTGGCACTGCTGTGGCACCGTAAACGGACTCTTGCTGAAGAGTCTGTCCAGTTGAAGTTCTGGTGTAACAATCATCTTTGACCAGCATCTCACAGATACAAAGAAGCTAAATGATACACACAGAGATGAGGAAACGATTATACGAAAATTGGAATATCTTTTATTAGTACCTTCTCATGAAAATTACTTTCTCGAAAAGCTGAAAAAGGTATCTGTATTTACGCATGAGTGAAACATTTATTCTTATTTATGATACGAGTCCTTATAAATAAATAAATATGCGCAGACATTTTAGCTACAAACCAAGCAAATCTTGTCTAAGAGAACATTTACACTTTACTACTACACAGCCTTTACACAATAAAACTTAAAAAGAAATAAACTATGGAGACTACAGTATGGGGTTCTTCATAAAGGGTGTTTTGAATTTTTTTAAAGGGTTAGCAACGCGCCATTGATACCACTAGTGGGTAACCACAAGCTCAAAAGCAATATTGAAATAAAGTTAGATTGACATTTCGGCATACTAAAAAAAAGTGTAATATTATTTACACAGTTTCGCTCATGAGCTCAAGTAAGCTACGGTAAGGTATTCTTGTTTGCCATATTGGTGGAATAAAAAATGAAAAAAATACAATTGAAATAGGAGCACAATGTTTTACTGGAAAGATGGCCAAAGAAACTCCTGCAGCCATGTAATATTTTAGTTAGTAGTTGTCAGGACAGTGCGTCGTCGTCGGTGCGATCACGGACACAGCTGTCATACCACTGTCAATTACTGTCACACCTTCGTCGAGAGATAAAACATCACGTCTTGCGGAGAAAGACGCGCAACAAGGTTCTACCCTATTTGGAAGATATAACCTGTTTTGTGTTAATCATGGCAGTTTTTTTTAAGTTCCCACTATTGGGACACTGGCCTACTCTTAAGTGAAAGTGTTTGGATTGTAATCCACTACGCGGACCCAATGCGGATTGGTGGATGGCACATGTTTGAATATTTATTTCTTGGACGTGCCGGTTTCGTCACGATGTTTTTCTACACCGTTTGAGAGCTTTGGCATGGCGCATATTTTTTTTTATAAGAAAAATCCATTGGCGTACGACCGGGTTTGAATTTACGACGTTAGGATCGGTAGGCGAGGCCACTACCACTAGACGACCAACGCTCATTATAAAATCATATACCATTGCTGTCAAGATTTTGTGAAGAACACTTAGGTACATAGACCTTTTTTGGCTGCCTCAGAGACTTTACATTACCAGTGTTTATTGAAGGTACACATACATATACACATACACCAGCCGTACAATAAAGCAATTTATTACAGGTATAACCTAGCACGACTGCTAAAAGAACTTATTTAGTACTTCTAACAATAATTTAATGTCTATAAAAAGGATAACTTCCGTTTCCTTGCAATATAGATAGTAAAAACTACTAGTATTTCAGCACTAATTCTGACTTAATTTTTTATTAAATTTGTTTCGAGTGCTGAAACCAACTAATTTTTTGGTTTTTGACGTGCTACTTAAAAAGTAGGAGGATTACAAGTATCAGTGTTACAAGTTATGTCTAGTTAGTATAAATCTAACAAACACAGCTCATTAAAAAATACCTCACTGTTATAGTTGTTGAGTTTTGAGTTTTTGGTAATTGACTGGTAAAACCAACTATGTCAGTGGTTTACGTTACAAAAACAGTATTTTCATAGACTATCCTTGCCTTTAATGAAAACCGTGATATAAAATGTAATAAACATTGAACCACTTCTATGGAAAAACACAAATGAATAAAGAATATCTCATGTTTAAATGCAGTTTAAGGGATCCAAACTTTAAAAACGCTATAACTCTGAAGTACGTTATGATAAGTTAGTTGGTTCTTGCTCTAACGCGACGATTTAATCATGTTTGTTTTTTTTCTTTATCTGTAATAACAAGTTATGAGTATTAATAAACACTAACAATAAGGTAAGTTAGCGACATACAAGCAACCACAAACAACCTACGAAGGTTGTTTGTGGTTGAATGTACGAACATTCGCATAGAGTAGTAGAGTTCTTTGTGATAGAGCTCGTCCGGGGAAGGACTACCACCATACCTATTTCTGCCGCCAAGCAGCAATGCTCGCATTGCTGTGTTCCGGTTCGAAGGGTATGGTTTCCGGTGAAATTACAGGCACATGAGACTTTCCATCTAACGTCTCAGGGTGGTAACACGCAAGTAATATCTATGATGTTGCATGCGTACATAGGCTACGGTAACCGCTGACCATCAAGTGGGCCGTACGCTTGGTTGCCACTTTAGTGGTATAAAAAAAAAAAGTTTAAAGTTAGTGTAATAACAGGGTACTTATAGAGAAAGTAAGGACTACACGGTACTCTGCAAGTGATTCGCACTAATCCGCAAAGTATTTCACACTAAAGTGGCGATAAATGACACTTATCAACTTCTCAGTACACAACTAAAATAAAACGACATAGAGCAGCCACAGAATAATACTAGTGCATACTGCATTCTACTCGTAAAAGCTTCACTCTGATTTTACAAACTTATTAAAGTAAGTTCGGGTTAGTCAGGCTAACTATGAAGAGTAGTAGAGTTCTTTGTGATAGAGCTCGTCTGGGGAAGGACTACCACCATACCTATTTCTGCTGCCAAGCAGTAATGCTCGCATAGCTGTGTTACGGTGTGAAGGGTATGGTTTCCGGTGAAATTACTGGCACATGAGGCTTTCGATCTTAGCCTCAAGGTGGCAACCCGCGAGTGATACCTCTGGTATTGCAAGCGTCCATAGGCTTAGTTGCCACTTCAGTTGTATAAAAAAAAAAAAACTCTGGTTACAAACTTATTACGAAGTAGATTCGCACTTCGAGGTTTAGCTTAATTTCTTGCAAAAACTGCCTATCCGTAATTTTCTAGTGACAAAACAAATAGGCGACAATCATAACTAAAAAATGAATGACCTATTTACACCATACAAATTCAATACAAATACGAATACATAAATAAATAAATAAATAATGCTGGACAATCAACACAGCATCATCTAGCCCCAAGGTAAGCTGCTGTTAAACAGAGCTGTATTATGGGTACTAGATGACTGATATATACTTAATACAATACAATACATAGATATTTTTATTATTTATAGAAAATACCCAGAACACCCGGAACAAATATTTGTAGATCGTACAAAAATTTGACCCGAGGCGGGAATCGAACCCGCAACCTCCGCGTCGCAGGCGGACCTGCGCCCGCTGCGCCACATCGGTCGTCAAGAAAGAAAGCGTGGTCATTACCATCAGACCACACTAGTTCTGTCAACTGAACTGGACAACTGAACCAGTGGAAATAGACGGTGCTTTTCACCAAGATATCACCACATGTGCAACTGGCGTAAATTCACCTATTATTTTTTTTATTTTTTTTTATTAAATTGGTGCGGCTAATATAACACTGCGGCCATGCAGGCCTATTGTGTTCGCCACTTATTTTGTCGCCCTAAGGGGGGCGTTTACAGTTCACCTCCAAGCCCTGCCGATACTAAGAACTGGAGGATTTGCTTGGGGGTGATGTCTCTTAGCTCATCTGGGCTGAGGATGTGCCTACCCAGATGTATGCTACATTCACTAAATTCACCTAGCTTTAAGACGTTTCAAAATGATCCTTGTGATATTGCTTGTGTGAAGATCGCTGACAAGTTCTACCTCTGATACTGTGTGATATATCTAAGCCTACCTTGTTTACCTATTGTTTTCTTTGTGCCTAGTTCTAACATAAAATTTTAACATTTCTGATGTCGTAGATCGAAACAGACGCGACCAAAGTAAAGTCTGTATCCGCAACTCTAAGACTGCCTTTATGCGCAAATCCATTTTCTGTATTTTTTTTTTTTTTTTTTTATACAACTGAAGTGGCAACCAAGCGTACGGCCCACAAGATGGTAAGCGATTAACGCAGCCTATGGACGCTTGCAATACCAGAAGTATCACTCACGGGTTGCCACCCTGAGACGTAGATGGTAAGTCTCATGTGCCTGTAATTTCACCGGAAACCATACCCTTCGGTGGAACACAGCAATGCAAACATTACTGCTTTGCGGCAGAAATAGGTATGGTGGTAGTCCTTCCCCGGACGAGCTCTATCACTAAGAACTCTACTACTGTATGGCTCCTTTCCTTTATAATAAACTCCCACAAACATTAAGAGAAATGCCATCTTTAATATTTCAAAGGAAGTTGAGAACCATACTATTACACAAAATGTATTACACCGTAAATGAATTTTGAAATAATAAAAAAAATATTTTTCATATTGTTTTTCATATTATAAATAAATTTTTATCTTTTTTTTTTACTTTTTACATGATGCAAATATAATAATAAAATTATTATGTTTTAGTTCTGGTTCATTCTATTTAAACAAAAATTTCATCAATATCGATACCACTATTACGACTATTAGTAAGTAACAAATATCCACACATCACACAAGAGTAGTAGAGTTCTCTGTGATAGGGCTCGTCCGGGGAAGGACTACCACCATACCTTTTTCTGCCGCCAAGCAGTAATGCTCGCATTGCTGTGTTCCGGTGTGAAGGGTATGGTTTCCGGTGAAATTACTGGCACATGAGGCTTTCGATCTTAGCCTCAAAGTGGCAACCCGCAAATGATACCTCTGGTATTGCAAGCGTCCATAGGCTGCGGTAACCGCTTACCATCTTGTGGGCCGTACGCTTGGTTGCCACTTCAGTTGTATAAAAAAAAAAAAAAAACATCAACTTTCACATTTATATTATAGTGCTCTTTCAAGCACTTTAATAGTGTTCAGTTTCAGTTGTTAAGCCTTGATGGAGGCTTTCGATCGGCTTATTTACCTGTCACCAGAGTTGGCCACTGACCCTTATGATCTTACCTTAATATATTGTAGTGTATAGTTCTCACAACGGATCTCGGCCGTCGTGAAATTAGCCGTTTCGATGCGCAACGGAGCTTTTTTAAACTAAATTGTCTTTGCGCATCACAAACGGCTAACTTCACGGAAGCCTAGATCCGCTGTGTGAACTATAATCAAAACCAGCATACAGAACACCACAAGCCTGGGATCACGCTAATCGTATGAAGCGTGTGTGCGGTTAGGACGCAGCGTGCCTCACGCAAGCTTCACACAAGCGTCGTGAGATACTGGCCTACAGTACGTACCCTGAGCCTACAGTAGATTTGCTCCAGCAGTTGCACTGATGACCGAGACTAGTTGACCCGCGGTTTTTTTTCGCCATTTTTTTCATACTTTCTCACCGTGTAAACCTTCCCTGGACTCCTGGAAACATTTCAAGACTTAAATCAGCCAAATCGGTCCAGCCGTTGTCAAGTTTTAGCGAGCCTAACGCACAGCAATACAATTTAATTTAAAAGAAGAAGATATAAGATAAGTAAATGAAATAAAGTCAGTAAAATTCATCCGAGTGACTCAGGCCGGGTAGCAGAGAACATTGAGGACGCCAGACAGAGTGGCCAGCCGCTACTATTTTAGTGGATATTTTCATTTTTCAGTAACTGACCCGTGCGGATTCACTCGTGTTAATTTTGCTCTTGAAATATTTTGTGTGAGTCCAGGGAAGGTTAAAACAGTCAGAAATGTTTTAGGCGCAACACACACAGAACGCGGGCGCGGGCCCGCGGCAGATCCGCCGCGGATGTTTTTGTTGTATTTGTACTGACATCAAGGATGACAACACATTTTTATACAATTGAAGTGGCAACCAAGCGTACGGCCCACAAGATGGTAAGCGGTTACCGCAGCCTATGGACGCTTGCAATACCAGAGGGATCACTCGCGGGTTGCCACCTTGAGGCTAAGATCGAAAGCCTCATGTGCCAGTAATCCATACCCTTCACACCGGAACACAGCAATGCGAGCATTACTGCTTGGCGGCAGAAATAGGTATGGTGGTAGTCCGTCCCCGGACGAGCTCTATCACAGAGCTCTACTACTCTACTACTCTTAAAGGTTAAAACAGTCAGAAATGTTTAACCTTCCCTGGACTCACACAAAATATTTCAAGAGCAAAATTAGCCAAATCGGTCCTTCCGCTCTCGAGTTTCAGCGAGGTAATGAACAGCAAATCCTTTTTATATATAAGAGTATTTAATACCACTTGTTGCTCGTGACTTTGTTCGCGTTATAAGCCTTAAATTCCTCCTGGATCACTATCTATTGATGAAAACGGCACGGCACGCGAGACCATGAACAAACCGTCCAAGAGCCAGCCTGTTAACATTCTGTCCCTAATCATCACATGTGTGTGAAGCATGGTCACCCTCACCAGAGTGTTTGAAAGTCCTCGTAGCGTTTTATTAGAAGAAAAAGTATTGAGCGTCTGGGGACAGAGTACTGCTCGCTAGCCGCTCAAACTTTCAACTTTTATATATTTAACAGTTTGCAAACTTTCAACTTTAATATAATAGTTCAGCAGTTTGCAATCCTGTTCAATAATTTCACAATATACAGTGCAGAGAAATCATTTTATTGTTTGACTAGAAGACCCGGTGCGGTTTCACTCGCGTAATTTTTTTTTAGCAAATTTTGACACTCTGTATATTTTCTCATCTTTTAAACCTTCCCTGGACTTCTACAAACATTTCAAGACCAAAATTAGCCAAATCTAGCCGTTCTCGAGTTTTAGCGAGACTAACGCACAGTGATTCATTTTTATATATATTAAGAAGATAATATTATCCAATCAGGTGCCTTACTCTTGAATCCAATGACAATTCCGATCCAATCCCAATTTCAATTTACTCTTGAAACAAGATTGAAATTAAAAACATTTATAAACATTTATACATAATATTATAATTATCGTTATATAATTAGGCCTTAGGGTGGCCTAATAGCTCTGTCACCAAAAATGGCCACTGTCTCATACAAACATACTTACTTATCGGTTTACAAAATACATTGTGGAGTTTTAAAAGAGCGCTCCAAAATAAAACTTTAAAAAAAAATACTTTTCATGTTTTTTTTGTTTTTTTAATAAACCCACGTTCCGAAGGTGGAGTTAAGTGTTCGCTCGAACTTCCATAAAGCTCTTGCTTTGATGTATAACTTGTTTCTGGTATTTTTGAATCTGTGTTAATTGAGCGCACGTTTTGTCAGTTTTGTATGAAAACAGTTCAAGCTCGATTCAATAGCTTGAGCTATTGAGCTCTAGCATATTGCCGATAATCAACGTACCAACTAATAGTTCAAATTAACGACGAGCGCTAAAAATAAATTACATACTTCTTCGAGGGCTTGAAATGCTTAGCTTAAGGCTGCGTTTCCACCAGAGATGTGCAAGGATGTGTAGCGTAGCAAGGGATATGTTTGTTAGGAACCAATAAAATCACTTCTTTTATCTAGCTTGGGTCTTAGTTTTTTATAATATTTGCGGGATTTGATCGCGTAATTACCAACCGTGGTCGCGGGCAGACTCTGCCCGCGACCACGGTTGTTGCAACACGACCGAAACGTCGGGGAAATAAAAAGGTAATTACGCGATAAAATCCCGCGAATATTATAAAAAACTATGAGTTCTGATCGCGAAAGTTTAAAAAAGACTATAGCTTGGGTCTGCCCAGCCTTCAGTACTATTATCTGTTCTGTGGCTAAACTATGAGCTTAACTACGCCGTAGCACCGCTACGATGCTGTGCTACGCCACAGCTACGCAGACCGTACCTAAACAGAAACCGAACTTCCGAACCGAAATTCTGGGTATTTTCACCCGGAACAAATATTTGCAGATCGTACAAATATTTGTTCCGAGGCGGGAATCGAAACAGCAACCTGCTGCGCCACATCGGTCGTCTGTTGTCGGTGTTGTTACATGTATTTTTTATTAAAATTGAGTGTAAAATATATTATTGCTTGGGTATCCCCTCGGCACATATATCAGGGTCGCGTCGATATCCCGGGAGCATGTCGCGTCGTGCGATATGAACTTGTACTTGTGCGGCATCGCCACAATGAGCTTGCTGTTTGAGTATATCCACGACGCAGCGTGCGTGTCCGCGAAGTGTGGGAGGACCTTAAAATAGTGAACACTATAAAACTATCTAACTACTAATAAGTACTACTAATAAGTAGTTAGATAGTTTATTTAACACATAATAATATGCTAACTGGCATTTTTTGTATGGGTAATTCTTTGTAGAATATATAGCGCTTTTGTGCATTTATGAGCAAACTGTTTATTTCAACATATTATTATAAAACAACCATATTTCATTGTTTTATAGTACGGAAACCGTACTTATTTCCGGGATAAATAGTAACCTTTGTCCTATTTCCGGTCATTATCTGTCTATGTATTAAATTTCAGCAAAATCAATTCAGTGGTTATTGAGTTTTAGAGGAACCACCATCCATCCAAACCAACATATAAATATAATATAAATAATGCTGGACAATCCACACAGCATCATCTTGCCCCAAGGTGAGCTGCTGTTAAACAGAGCTGTATTAAGGGTACTAGATGACTGATAATACAATACATAGATAGATATATTTTATTAAATATAAAAAATACCCAGAACACCCGGAACAAATATTTGTAGATCGTACAAACATTTGACCCGAGGGAATCGAACCCGCAACTTCCGCGTCGCAGGCGGACCTGCGCCCGCTGCGCCACAGCGCGTCAAACTTTTACATTATTAATATTAGCGTGAAGTATGATAAGTGATAATTGTGATTAATGTGATGTGATGAAGATTTTTTGATGTTTTTATATACCTTTATGTCTACGAAGGTCAGATCACAGTTTTTCTTGCCGCCCCGCCGCGGCAGGTGGCCGTTGATGTACATTACGCGATGTTTTATTCTGACGTCGAAGTTTGCGCTATCGTAACCAGCCAGGTACACCTATAATAACCAAAATAACGTTTAAAATAATCTGTACATAACAGGATAAGGAATAGTATGATTAGAGAGCGTTGTGGAGTGAAAGAAGACGTAGTGATGAGGATAGAGAAAGGTATGCGAAGGTGTTTGGGCATGTAGAGAGGATGGATTACCTATTTCTGCCGCCAAGCAGTAATGCTCGCATTGCTGTGTTCCGGTTCGAAGGGTATGGTTTCCGGTGAAATTACAGGCACATGAGACTTACCATCTAAGGTCTCAGGGTCTCACGCAAGTGATATCTATGATGTTGCATGCGTACATAGGCTACGGTAACAGCTGACCATCAGGTGGGCCGTACGCTTGGTTACCACTTTAGTAGTATAAAAAAATGGATAATAGAAGATTGACGAATCCAATTCATAAGGCGAGTGTGAATGGAACAGTTGGAAGGGGAATACCTCGGCGCACGTATAACGATCAAATTGAAGACGTGCTTAAGAAAGGCGAGGTCAAGAGTAGGTACCCTAAACCGACGAGCGTGTATGAAGAATGTGATGAGAGTAAATGAAGCAAAAGAGGTGTTTAAGGATCGTAGCAAGTGGAAATCCGTGGTCTCTGCCTACACCTACGGGATACAGGCGTGATTTATTGTGTATGTACATAACAGTAATAAAACCAACATCGAACAGCCACATAACAGACATGTGAAAGAGACTTAACAACAACGTCTCGGGGTGATGAGCGCAGTGCAGTGCCGCGCAGAACTTAACTTTAAGCTTTGGGTGACACTGCATCCAATGGTCAGGCGTGGTGCTTAACATCAGGCGGGCGACTTGGTCGTCTTGTCATATATATTTTTTTTTTTACAACTGAAGTGGCAACCAAGCGTACGGCCCACAAGATGGTAAGCGGTTACCGCAGCCTATGGACGCTTGCAATACCAGAGGTATCATTTGCGGGTTGCCACCTTGAGCCTAAGATCGAAAGCCTCATGTGCCAGTAATTACAACGGAAACCATACCCTTCACACCGGAACACAGCAATGCGAGCATTACTGCTTGGCGGCAGAAATAGGTATGGTGGTATATTTGCAGATATTGCAAGCATTTGCAGCGCAACAGGAATCAAACCTACTCCTCTCGCTCCTCAGCCAGTTAATCACCCACTAAGCAACTAATTTGGTAATCGGTGTATTTCGAAGTTATCATACTCATCAATCAATGAGCTAATCACCAATGAGCGTCCACTGTTGGATATAGGCCTCTCCCAAAGAGTGTCTGACGACCGATCTTGAGTCGTTACAATCCAACGACTTTCTGTGACCACTTTAGTGTCATCGGTCCACCGAGGGGGGGGCGTCTTATAGGTATTTTATTTTCCATTTCGTGGCAGTCAGTCGAGAACCTTTATTCTTCTTTTTCTTTTTCTATTTGAGAACCTTTATACCCCAACGGTTATCACTATAAATATATTTTTAAGGGATTGGCAGATGTTACCTCTGGTAATACAAGCGTTCATAGGCTGCGGTAACCGCTTACTATCAGGTGGGCCGTACGCTTGGTTGCCACTTTAGTTGCATAAACAATATTTAAATAATAATGATTCGTTCGTTCGTTCGTATGAGTCAGTGGCCAACTCTGGTGACAGAGTTTCTAGGCCGCCCGAAGGCCTCTGTCATGGCCTAACAACTTTGAAAAAAGCCGGGACCGACTGCTTAACGTGCCCTCCGAAGCACGCACGCGAGAGCTCAGTTGAAATTGCCAATAAATAATAATGATAATAATTAATGATAACTCAGAATGCGCGGACGATGTCCGGTCCTGGAAATTCCGATGTATCTAATTACCACATACCTCGATCCTATACGACTGATCCCTAAAAAACTCCATCATTGGATACTGGCGAAATTGTTTGCAGGTCTTGAACATGTCATCATCATGTTTGATGACGTCATTTGACAGCTGGGTGAACTTCAAGTCGAGATCCCTCCTCGTTCTGATATCACAGCTTGATACCATGCTGATGATACTGATGACAGCAAGGAATATACTGGAGAGATCCATGATGAGCGCTTGTTCACTGCAGACTGAAAACTCAACGGCTGGAACAGCGGTATTTATAGAGATATTTTATGTTACCTACTATACCTATCTTAAGTGCCGGCCAGAAAGGTTAAATTCCTCGGTGGTGGAGCTTTAAGACGCCTGAAGGCCATCGTCAGCTAGGGATGTTGTTATCTAAATGTTTAACTACTGAAAAAAAATATGAATTTTTCTCTATTATCACTAGAGACTTTTTATTTCATTTTATTTATTTATTAACAGTGGCCAAATCTTCTAGTAGGCCGCCTAACAACCTCAATAATGGCCTAACCATGGTGAAAAGCACAACGGACATGTCCTAGTCCTAGACATTTAAAAAATTTGAAAAGTCTCATGTGCATGGAATCATATAAAAGAGGCGAATGGTTGGTTTAAATCCCCTAAAATCAAATTACACCTTAGTTCCCCTAGGTAATATATTAGATAATGCCTAGGTATAAGTTTAATTGTTCAGTTACTTAATTTATCAATCCTAAGATAAAAAACCCCAGCCATTAATAAATATCACTTATCGGTAAGGTCAGATAATTGCTGTTGACCGGGGTTTCACAGTTATGAAATGAAATGAAATCAATTTTTTTGAACTTCGGGATTTCCATGCTCCGTAGCTTTCATATCCCATTTCAGGTTTTCTTTTACTAGTAGTATCTCTCGCGAGGGAGTCGCAAGCGACAATCACCAAGCATTTATTGCCTTTCATGCTATATAACGTGGAAAAATCTGTTCTACACGGCCCTTTTGACACCGGAAGTTTTACAAACTATTTTTTCAACACACTTGCTTATAAAGTGGCTCTATGGTCATCGCAATTAGGCACAGAATGACACCCATAATCAAACTATGACTTTTTCATTGCTATAACTCACTAGTGAGTTATAGATTTTTTTTTGTTATTTTATTATGAATTTTTTTGTTATTGTATTCACAAGTGCGTTGAAAAACGTCGTATGATACACGTGTGTATTGATGACTAGCGGCTCGTCCCGGCTTCGCACGGGTGCAATTAAAACTTAAGCACCCGTGCGAAGCCGGGGCGGGTCGCTAGTCATTCATTAGGTAGGAGGCGACCGCACGTCTTAGCCGCGCGGCTACCTATTTCATAGATGTGCACTGCATGCCCGTCTCTGATCACGGCGCGCGCGCGCGGGCGTTTTTAGTATTTTGTTTAGATTGACATTTTTATAATTCGTCATAACTTTTGAATGAAATGTCTGATTCAATAATTCAAACAGTTATTTACAGGTATTAAAATAGTCTTGAATACAAAATGATTTATTTTATAAAGATTTATAAAACACGGTCTGATTTTGGACGGCGTTTCTATCAACTTTTAAAATGTAAAAAAGTAGTTATAATTACATAACTACAATAGTTGGACTTATAGTATTGCTGATTTTTTTGTAGATATCAATATGTTCTTTAATATTTTAGAAAATATTTTTGTTCTATCATCAATAGTTTCCGCAGCGCATGCGATGAAAGACTTTTATGGCAAATTATTTTACACCTTGGGTTACATTATTGAAGTTTTAGTAGGGATCAACATTATTTTTCAAGAAAAATTATAGCCTTTGTTACTAAGGGATAATGTAGCATTCTAATGGTGAAAGAATTTGTGAAATCAGACCAGTAGTTTTTGAGTTTATTCGTAACAAACAAAAATACAAAAAATACAAATCTTCTCTCTTCATAATATTAGTATAGATGACCGTCCTCGGCTATCTTAAGACCCTCGCCTACGGCTCGGGTCTCAATGGCGCCTCAGCGGTAATCACCAATGTTACACACTAGTACCTTATTGTATTATTCCGTCGTGTAAGGTAGAGCCCAGATGAAAGGAACAAGCGATTCTTTTCAATCGGACAGACAATAAAGGATGAAGATCTCATTTTAAAGTCATCGAATCTGGAAGAAAAACTAAAATTGCGCCTTATAAGCAATTTTACAAAAAGTATGAAATACCTACTTATCTTATTGTGTTGGTAGATACGATTATATTATACACCTAAAAGTAGTGTTTGTATATTTTTAGCATTATCTTGTCACTAGTAAATCACCCCGCGACTTTGTTTGAGAGTTCTTTTTTCATACCAACTTATTATCCCGCTAAGTAAGCTATCTACTTTACTTTATCACCCCGCTGGTTATCTGAGAGTTAAAATTAGGAAACTATTTTCTAAGCGCGCACTAATAAAAGGAACACACGGGTTTGGTTTAGGCTCTGCGTTGATTAGCAATCAGTCAGACAGTAACGAAAAGCATATTATATTTATAAGATGATAAGCGAGTAGTTATAAATACAGCGCATCAAAATCATCTTCAGTTTGCAGTAGCTGGTTCTTAAATCAACATGTATCGTATTATTATAATCGTTCTTTTAAACGTCGCTATGAGTCTCGGCTGCCGGCCTCCGCCATGCCATTGGTCAGATCCTAAACCCATCGAGAACTACTTCGAGCAAGTTGCAAGAAAGGTTATCAATGCAGACAGAAAAGCGCAAGAGTTCTGCTACAACCACGGCTCTGCTAATATAATGGAGGTGCACACTCCAAATGAGTACAAAATCATAATACCCGGTGCAAGTTCCACGACTTACGAGGTAAAGATCCGCGATCGCGTGGTGCTGATCGTCCCTGACAGCTGTCAGAACTCGATGACAGAACTGAGGATCCTGCCGCCGTATGTGAACGGGTACGGAGGGCGGTATTACTTCGACGACAACAACATGGAGATCGCCTTCCCGTACAAGTATGATCCTGCGGCCGGAGGAGGCAGCTGCGAAGAGGTTAATAGGAACCCTGTGACGCTGGGCCAGGGATGCAATAACTGTAATGGACCTTTTTAAAAATAAATTATTTATAAGTTTTAGTTTTCTGGTTTCCAAGCCCTTTTTAGGTTTCACATTAGAGCTTGTTTTTGTTTTGTTAGCAAATGACGAAGTGGGTATGTCGTTTTCTTGAGGGCAATAAAATAAGAGGTTTCTTTGGCCCAGTATTTCACATGCAATGTAGGGCATGTTTATCCTTACCATAGCATTGCTTACACACCACTAATTACAGGCAGAATATCTGGCAGTGGGTATTACCCACCAAGATGCCTTGCTTAAGAATCCTACTACCATCAGGAGCTTTGTATGCGAGACTCATTTTTTATAAAATTAACTCTCGATGCAAAACTCAAATAAAACTCTTTGGACGTATATATTTTTCATATATAAGATCATTCATTATCAACCTGACAAACTTAAGGGATAGGTTCCACACTTAGAAAAAAAAAATACTTGTGCTTTTTTTTTTAAGTACAAGTATTTTTTTTTAACATTTTTTTTATATAAAAAAAAAATCGTAATTCTGCTTAATAATTAGTTATTCTTGTCAGAAACTCAGCGCTCGGCACGTGTCAGTGACCCAACAACCCGCGTGGTTAATAACCCGCGCGTCCTTGACCTGCGCGTGTCACTTTGTTTACTTGGGATTTTTAAGACAAATATACATCAAAAAATGGTACATATATATATTTTTTTATGTGTGGAACCTATCCCTTAAGTTTGTCAGGTTGATAATGAATGACCCTGTATACTATGAAATATTAGCAGAATCCTTTGTGATTTGATGTAACCTAACGTAAGGTTGTTGGGCGTAGCCAAAGTTAACCTAAAGTATGACTAAAGTTCTTTTGTAAGACACGAAATATTGAGACCGTAAAGTATTATTAAAAAAATATTATTATTAAAGAAGTTTTTCATTAACAAAACATAATATGTACATAATTACATTACATTACAAAATATACAAAATACATATGAAACAGTTGAGCCAAGACCGTAAACATTATTAAAGTATTTAAAAAATAATAACCTGCTAAGTTGTCACTTGGCATTAGCATAACATTATGACTGGTAATAGTGAGTCTAATCTAAGTACTTATCACCTATTTGCTATTTAATTACGTTATTTAAAGTTTTAAAAATAAAATAATAAAAAAACTTTTATTTTTATAATAATTTTGTTTACATTTGCACCTAACTCGAGCTTAGATAAAGATGTCTGTTTTTTTATTGTAATTTACGAGTACAACTATGATTTTTTAATTTTAATTTTGTCACCCAAAGCAGCTTTAAAGTTCTGCGTGGCACTGGGGGTTCGTTGCCAAGACAATCTTCTTCTTCTTCTTTTTAAATATAATATAAAAATGAATTGATGTGCGTTAGGCTCGCTAAAACTCGAGAACGGCTGGACTGATTTGGCTAATTTTGCTATTGAAATGTTTGTGGGAGTCCAGGGAAGGTTTAAACGGTGAGAAATTATGGGAAAAATGAGAAAAAAATAACGCTTGCTTTTTTTTTTTTTAAATTGCGGGTTTATATTTTACCCAGTAATTTCACTTCATACTCATACTATGCCCTTCTATAAAAACAAAAACAAATACAAATTAAGAACTTTTATTTTTAAATCACACGTCACCAAAAATACGGTCATTCGGGAACCCTCTCCTGACATGGATTAGAGTCTCGTCTATATCCAGACTGCAGGAGAGCTGATGCGAGTGTAACCTGTACTTGTACGGCAGAGCCACTACTATCATGCCATCCTTGTAAATCCAAGCAGCAGCATGCGTGTTGGCGAAGTGTGGAAGCACCTTTATGTCCACGTAGGTAAGGTCACAATCATTTCCCTCTCTTGGATAGTGTCCGTTGATGTAAATAACACGGTGTCTTATTTGTATCTCCCAAACCGCGTTCTCAAACCCATAGCAAGAGATTTCCAGCCTAAATGCATTGCCTCCGAAAACTTCCCGCGACGAGAATTGCTTGAATTGCTTACAGGTCTGCTGGATATCGTGATCGTGGTTGATGACGTCATTGGACAGAGAGTTGAACGTGTTCCTTGCATGGTTCCACTTCCCCCGGTCGCAGGAGGAGAAGGGATGGACGGTGCTGACTGCCAGCAACAAACAAAATGCAGATAGCAGAGACATGTTGACCAGAACGTAATAGCTTTCGGACTGGCGCTATTGGAACCTAACCGTGGTATTTATAAACTGTCTGCTGCGATAATTGTACTTATCTTTAATTGTAAAAGTCTACCTACAAGTGGTATAGTGCGTTGTTTTGCTAGCATTTTTAATTATCGATGAATAGGTAATACTTGTAAGATTCATCAAGATCCAACAATATAAAAAAAAAAATTGAAAAGCTGTTCATAGTTACATAAATGAGAACAAAAATACTTGGAATAGTAATAACTTTGAACCTTAACAAATATACTATTTCTATTTAGGTACTACGCGAATAAGGCGCGTGCAAAAGCTAGTTACATGAGAAATAACGAGCATTCGCTACCTACGTGATGATTTTTTACTTCTTTGATAGTATAGGTGACCTACGAACTTAAGGCACATTTGGGAAATATCAAACGTTTTGGAATTACCAATCGCTTGATAGCTTTATTAACCTACTACTAAAGTGACGAATAAGCTACCTCTCTCTAAGAAACTTTCTGTTTAGCGGGTCGCTAAGTATATATATTTTTTTTTATACAACCGAAGTGGCAACCAAGCGTACGGCCCACAAGATGGTAAGCGGTTACCGCAGCCTATGGACGCTTGCAATGCCAGAGGTATCACTCGCGGGTTGCCACCTTGAGGAACACAGCAATGCGAGCATTACTGCTTGGCGGCAGAAATAGGTATGGTGGTAGTCCTTCCCCGGACGATCTCTATCTCAGAGAACTCTACTACTCTTTCGTTTTGTTAAGCGACGATGTGGTCCATGGTTGAGCACGCTTGCCTAGAAATAACCTATTCACTCGGGATTTGAAAACACCCAGGTTGTAAATATTGGGAAACACAGACTACGACATAGAGTTCCATTCTTTAGCCGTGCGCAAGAGAAACGTAGAAGCGAAACGCTTTGTTATAAATTAAATTAAATTAAATAATACAACACTGTTAAATCTTAAAGATTAAATATATTTAGTCATTGAACAGGCTTGGATAACTGCGACGTTTAGACATCCCAATGATTATGTCGTCAAAGCGAGATATGTCTCGATAGCTCAATTGGTAGAGCACCAGCGTATCAAGCGGTGGGTGCGGGTACAAATCCCACTTGAGGCGAAACAATAATCTTTAGTAATCTCTTAGTGTGATGGTTAACACTATAAAAACAAAAAACAAAACAACTGTTAAATCTTTATTAAAATAGTCACTATTTTTTAAAAACTTGTTCGTTATTTGTATTTCCGTAACCAAAACCCCCATTTTGCTGGAATCCACCGCCACTGAACGGAACAACGGTAGCAGGCGAAGCACGGTGCCATACGTTATCCTTAATAACACCATCAGAAAAGCCAGCAGAGCAAGAAAACTGACAGTTTCCGCTCGTCTGCTTCGGCACCCGCACTACACTCTCATCTATAAACGCACCACAGTTCTTCACAACTTGCACGCTTGGCGCCATTTTATACGGGAACTGAATTACCAGCTCTCCTTGCGAGTACTTCCACACGGCGCTCCTCGGGTCCACCACATCGGGGAGTAGCTTCACATCAGCGTATGTTCTTGAGCAGTCCTGAGCGCTGACCAGTACGATCCTATGCAAAACCCTCACCGCAATATTGTTATCTGCAATATCAGGCAGACTGACAAGCAATCTGTAATAGTCTGACCCGTAGATCTCCCTCATATCGTGGTTTGCGTAAGAGTGGCAGAAGCTTTGGATTTTCCGGTCTGTCGCGATGACGCCTTGGGCTATATCCATGGCTGCGGACTCAAAGGTTCTTCCCCAGGTATTGGTTAGCTGACCCGAGCTTGGGTTCCATGGCCAATTTCTTTGTTGGCACACTGAATGCGCAACTGTTATGAGGCAAGACAGGAAAATAATTGAGTGCATGTTGCTGGGACGACTATTGCTAACTGAGTGTTACACAGGATAAGTACTTTCATCTTACGATATACTCAGCATGTTATAGGTACCTAACCTACCATAAAAATTATACAGGTGGTAAAAAAACTTCTCACCTATAATCTATAATCTTTTTAGACAATGTTTTACAACTTTTGCAAATAATGTTTGTCATGCAATCGTCATTTTACTTCATTTTGGTGTATCCACGATCCAGATGCTGGTATTGCAATTAACTTGCCATTGTGTACTTAATTAAATTAATAAATAAATTTATAAATAATGCTGGACAATCCACACAGCATCATCTAGCCCAAGGTTAAACATAGCTGTATTATGGGTACTAGATGACTGTATATTTAATACAATACAATACATAGATAGATATTTTTTATTTGACTTAGAAAACACCCAGAACACCCGGAACAAATATTTGCAGATCCTACAAACATTTGTCCCAAGGCGGGAATCGAACCCGTAACCTCCGCGTCGCAGGCGGACCTTCGCCCACCGCGCCACATTGGTCGTCATTATTTAATTGAAGAATTTTTGACATGTAAATTTTAGTCTATTATAATTACATTACTATTATTTTATTTAGCTACTGTTTCATATTACTATTTTTAATTTCATTTCATACAAAATTCTGTTAGTTATGTTATTAAAATTTAATTTTGGGTATTAAGTAAGTAGTAAATATATTTTGTACGTCATGACAAACGGCTGAATGTGTTTAGCACCAATGTTTATACATAACAACTGTATCATCTAGCATATTCACTGCAAATAAATATCATTATCTTTATCTTTATCATGCAAACAATAAGACATTTTTTTTACTCTATCTCATCAATCATTACCTACTTATAGGTACTTCTAATTCTATTTTGTAAAACATTACTTTGAACAATAACACCATTCAGTATGTATGTATCCAATATTATGTACTATATTAGTTTATATATTATGCAAGCTTATTTACGTGTATTGTATACAATTATTATTAGTATCGTTATTTTTATTTTTGTTTTACTTTTTAAATCATATGTCAAGTCTATTATTATTGCAGTACACCCCGACCAGTCTTCCATTCAATTTAGGCTCCTCTCCATACCAAGGTTGTCTGGAAGAGATCGCTTCTTCAGCGATAAGACCGCCCATTGTGCATTCAGTTAAATCACTATTTCTAAATTGTGTAATTTATTATTTAAGGTGTACAATAAAGTATTCTCATTCTCATTCATTAATTCATTGCTACAATGCCCTTTAAACACACAGTGCAGCTACACTACTGCTTGGAGGCAGAATATTTGGCACTGCGGTGGTACCACCAAGGTAAATATCCCAATTGGAAGGGAAACATCTGGCCCGAGATTATGTAATTCGGTTGCAATCGATTTCACTTGGTTTCAATCAAAAACTGACGTATTATGTATGAATATGACTACTTATTGACAGTTCACTGATACAGTATTCAGTAGGTTTATTCACAAAAGACATGGTACATTTTACATTAGGTAGAAATTATTAATATAGAGCAGCATAATATCTCACCTGAGTACAGGCACGTGAACATCATAGGTACACAATAAAACACATTTAAGTTTGAACACTTCATCATCATCATCATGACAGCCTTCTAATGTTCCCACTGCTGGGACACTGGCCTACTCTCAGGCAAGAGTGATTGGGTCTTAATCCACCACGCGGACCCAATGCGGATTGGTGGTGGTTTGAACACTTATATTTATTAAAATAAATTACCTAAACCCGAATTAAATATCATTAACAATACCTATTTAAAATTTAATGTCACTGATTGAAATCGGATTGAAACCGAGTTGCGTAATCACCTGAGTTATCTATACTAATACTAATAATAATATAATATTTAATAATATTATATGAAAGACTTGTATTTTTTATTTTTTACGAATAAACTCAAAAACTACTGGTCCGATTTGAAATTTTCTTTCACCATTAGAATGCTACATTATCTCTGATTAACATAGGCTATATTTATTACTAGCGACCCGCCCCGGCTTCGCACGGGTGCGGTTTGACTGCACCCGCGCGAAGCTGGGACGGACTGCTAGTTGGTTAATAATAACACATCCTGTATTTCATTGCTATACGTTATCCTGCCCCTCACCCCACTGATATGAGAGCAAAATAGATCCAGAAATAAATATGAACAACGGGCATTCCCATTCGCCCGGAGTAAACAGAAATAATCAATGTTGTGCAAAAACCAATGCATCATTTTGGTTCAATAAACTAATGCGTACCACAATTGGTACGCACGTTGGCTTAAGTCCTGGAATAACTCATAGGTTACTTTTTATCCCGGAATTAGTTACTGTTCCTGTGGGATAGTATAAACACTGCAAAAACGCGGGTGAAACTCAACTCATACAAAATACAATACCTATTGGCTACGCGTCGCCAGGTCACTTATAAATTATATCAACTAAACTAGAACTGAACTAGATCATAACTACTTAAAATAATTTAAAAATGTTTCATACTATTGTTTTTTTCCTGTTTTGTTTACTGAATAAAGTAAATAAATATCAACATTGATTCAGCGCTTTTTGAAAATAACAACAAAAACAGATTTTCGTCTTGAATTCGGTTTTATGTTTTCTTTTCTAAGAATTAATTACTAGTTTACTTCTTAACTACTAGAAAGAAAGGTAGGTATAGTTCGCACAGCAGATCTAGGCTTCCGTGAAGTTAGCCGTTTGTGATGCGCAAAGACAATTTAGTTTGAAAAAGCTCCATTGCGCATCGAAACGGCTTATTTCACGACGGCCGAGATCCGTTGACAGCGGATCTAGGCTTCCGTGAAGTTAGCCGTTTGTGCTGCGCAAAGACAATTTAGTTTGAAAAAGCTCCATTGCGCATCGAAACGGCTAATTTCACGACGGCCGAGATCCGTTGACAGCAGATCTAGGCTTCCGTGAAGTTAGCCGTTTGTGATGCGCAAAGACAATTTAGGTTAAAAAAGCTCCATTGCGCATCGAAACGGCTAATTTCACGACGGCCGAGATCCGTTGTGAGAACTATACCTATTTCTTTTGCTGATAGTGATGGAGTTCTACAGATTAATAACGTATCTCTTGAACTTTGTTTTTTTTTTTTTTTTATACAACTGAAGTGGCAACCAAGCGTACGGCCCACAAGATGGTAAGCGGTTACCGCAGCCTATGGACGCTTGCAATGCCAGAGGTATCAGTCGCGGGTTGCCACCTTGAGGCTAAGATCGAAAGCCTCATGTGCCAGTAATTTCACCGGAAACCATACCCTTCACACCGGAACACAGCAATGCTCACATTACTGCTTGGCGGCAGAAATAGGTATGGTGGTAGTCTTTCCCCGGACGAGCTCTATCACAAAGAACTCTACTACTCTTAACGGATAACTGAAGAACAACAGAATAGAATAATAGAACAGACAAATTGACTGTAACTGGATAACAACCCAACAGTCTAATTGGAACTGGGTGCTGTTTCTACTAATCAACAACATTTTTTTTTTTTTTTTTTTATACAACTAATGTGGCAATCAGGCGTACGGCCCACAAGATGGTAAGCGGTAACCGCAGCCTATGGACGCTTGCAATACCAGAGGTATCACTCACGGGTTGCCACCCTGAGACGTAGATCAAAAGTCTCATGTGCCTGTAATTTCACCAGAAACCATACCCTTCGAACCGGAACACAGCAATGCAAACATTACTACTTGGCAGCAGAAATAGGTATAGGTAACATTTAAGGTTCTATTAAATTCCAACAATAGTTCAGTCACAGATCTATTTAATCCTAAAAGCCATTCTACAAAATTGATGGGCAAATTGAACAAAACATTCAATCGATCGTTGGCTTTAGAGGAATATGAAAACACCTAAAAACGGATTAAATTACCGTTCAGCTGCGTTTCGCTTGCAATCGATTGAAAAGCTTTTTAATAGAATTGGCCCCCTGGAGTTATTTTCCCTTGTTTTTCCTTTTCACATACCTACTTATATTCTTGGCATGAGCCTCACCTAGCTCAATTGGCACCACACTGAAGCTTTATGATGAGGAGCATCAAAGAAAAAAGCTAGGAACCCAGCCGAGTTTGTTGCCAGATACTTCTAGGCTGGGGCGCGTGGAATTGGCGTAAATTCACCTAACTTTAGGCCGTTTCAAAATGATCCTTGTGATATGATTTAATAAATATATTTTTTACTTTACTTTACTTTATTTTATGCTTGTAGGTTTTCAGAGTCGTGATAAAATATGAAACTGAGCTAATTTTTCTAATTACTTGTGGATTTGTTCTGTTTGAATATGCTACCGTCGAGCGTCGGTAAAGTCGGTAAACAAGGAGTCAGTGGCCAACTGGCCAACTCTGTTGACAGAGTTTTTAGGCCGCCCAAAGACCTTTTTTTTTATACAACTGAAGTGGCAACCAAGCGTACGGCCCACAAGATGGTAAGCGGTTACCGCAGCCTATGAACGCTAGCAATACCAGTGGTACCACCCGCGGGTTGCCACCTTGAGGCTAAGATCGAAAGCCTCATGTGCCAGTAATTTCACCGGAAACCATACCCTTCACACCGGAACACAGCAATGCGAGCATTACTGCTTGGCGGCAGAAATAGGTATGGTGGTAGTCTTTCCCCGGACGAGCTCTATCACAAAGAACTCTACTACTCTTAACGGATAACTGAAGAACAACAGAATAGAACAAAAGAACAGACAAATTGACTGTGACTGGATAACAACCCAACAGTCTAATTGGAACTGGGTGCTGTTTCTACTAATCGACATTTTTTTTTTTTTTTTTATACAACTAATGTGGCAATCAGGCGTACGGCCCACAAGATGGTAAGCGGTTACCGCAGCCTATGGACGCTTGCAATACCAGAGGTATCACTCACGGGTTGCCACCCTGAGATGTAGATCAAAAGTCTCATGTGCCTGTAATTTCACCAGAAACCATACCCTTCGAACCGGAACACAGCAATGCAAACATTACTACTTGGCAGCAGAAATAGGTATAGGTAACATTTAAGGTTCTATTAAATTCCAACAATAGTTCAGTCACAGATCTATTTAATCCTAAAAGCCATTCTACAAAATTGATGGGCAAATTGAACAAAACATTCAATCGATCGTTGGCTTTAGAGGAATATGAAAACACCTAAAAACGGATTAAAACTACCGTTTAGCTGCGTTTCGCTTGCAATCGATTAAAAAGCTTTTTAATAGATTTTGCCCCCTGGAGTTATTTTCCCTTGTTTTTCCTTTTCACATACCTACTTATATTCTTGGCATGAGCCTCACCTAGCTCAATTGGCACCACACTGAAGCTTTATGATGAGGAGCATCAAAGAAAAAAGCTAGGAACCCAGCCGAGTTTGTTGCCAGATACTTCTAGGCTGGGGCGCGTGGAATTGGCGTAAATTCACCTAACTTTAGGCCGTTTCAAAATGATCCTTGTGATATGATTTAATAAATATATTTTTTATTTTACTTTACTTTTTTTTATGCTTGTAGGTTATTTATAGGTATTTTATGCTTGTATTTATAGGTATTTTATGCTTGTAGGTTATTTATAGGTATTTTATGCTTGTATTTATAGGTATTTTATGCTTGTAGGTTATTTATAGGTATTTTATGCTTGTATTTATAGGTATTTTATGCTTGTAGGTTATTTATAGGTATTTTATGCTTGTATTTATAGGTATTTTATGCTTGTAGGTTATTTATAGGTATTTTATGCTTGTATTTATAGGTATTTTATGCTTGTAGGTTATTTATAGGTATTTTATGCTTGTAGGTTTTCAGAGTCGTGATAAAATATGAAAGTGAGCTAATTTTTCTAATTACTTGTGGATTTGTTCTGTTAGAATATGCTACCGTCGCGCTAAGGTAAAGTCGGTAAACAAGGAGTCAGTGGCCAACTGGCCAACTCTGGTGACAGAGTTTTTAGGCCGCCCAAAGGCCTTTTTTTTATACAACTGAAGTGGCAACCAAGCGTACGGCCCACAAGATGGTAAGCGGTTACCGCAGCCTATGAACGCTAGCAATACCAGTGGTACCACTCGCGGGTTGCCACCTTGAGGCTAAGATCGAAAGCCTCATGTGCCAGTAATTTCACCGGAAACCATACCCTTCACACCGAAACACAGCAATGCGAGCATTACTGCTTGACGGCAGAAATAGGTATAAATAAATAAATAATGCTGGACAATCCACACAGCATCATCTAGCCCCAAGGTAAGCTGCTGTTAAACAGAACTGTATTATGGGTACTAGATGACTGATATATACATAATACAATACAATACATAGATAGATATTTTTTATTATATATACTTAGAACACCCGGAACAAATATTTGTAGATCGACCAACTATTTGACCCGAGGTGGGAATCGAACCCGCAACCTCCGCGTCGCAGGCGGACCTGCGCCCGCAGCGCCACATCGGTCGTCTATAGTGGTAGTCCTTCGCCGGACGAAGCCGGAAGCCGGAAGCCGAAGACGGACTGACCTCTGTCATGACCTAACAACTTTGAAAAAGCCGAGACCGACTGCTTAACGTGCCCTCCAAGACACGGGAGCACTTAGTTGAAATTGCCCGGTCACTCATCCAAATAGTGACTACGCGGAACAGTGTCTAACTTCGTTGGTATGTTAAGAACAACTAAGCCAGATACGTCACGAGCTCTGAAAAAGACGGTTATCATCTAACACCGTGAGTAGTGTTTTTTTCTGAATACCAGAGGTAATTGATAATAGCTAAAAATACTATAAATTAAATTCTACAAAAATAACTTTATTATGTTTATCTTATTTATATGCACCAAGTCATGGGTCACAAGTTCGTTGTGTATCTTTTGTACTTAAGATAAGGTACCTTAACTCAGTACATACTGTACTGTTGTTATTGTCTTAGTCTAAATTAAAACAAACAGTTCAAAATTGATTTATTGATAATTACGGACAGGAACAAACTCTACTTCATCTTTTAAATCGACAGCGTAGGTAGTCGCCTCAACTCCTTTCCTGGGTATCTCATTAGTAAACAGCTCGTTTACCTTATCCAGATCTCCGTTCGATTCCAAATCAACATCTTTGACATCTTCCGTACTTTGGCTTTCCATTTCCTCTCTATCTCTGTTAACAGGCCGTTCAGTCACCTTTACTTCAGTAACGTCGGTCTCACCGTCAGCGTTTGCGTCAGTTTTCAGTGGAAAAACAATCTTAAGAACGCTGTTCTCGAAAGTCCAAGTTCCAGTTACGTTCACGTTGTTGGGGATAGTCTTCGCGTCAAGGTACATTCTTTCACCGCCTTCGGGCAGCCTGTGAACAGCTTGCACCATCAGGAAGCCCTCTTTAGCTTTCACCACAACGTCCTTTTCCTCGAATCCGGTCAAGGGAATGGTGATCTTGAACTGGTTGCCTTCGGTTACGGTTTGGGATACCATTGCGGGGAATCGTTGCGTAAATGAGGCAAGCATTTCGTCTATTTCGCGCATTTCGTTGGCCATATGCGCCCAGAACTGTCTTGTGTCGAATACATTATCGGCGAATGGGTCGTAGAGGGCTTGGCTGAGGTGCTGGTCCTGCACGTAGGGCTGACCATGGTGGTGGTATCTGTGGGGAGCTGCTGCCGCTGCCGCGATCAAGCTTAACAGGAGGACTGCAAGCATTTTCACTTTCAAATATCACTTGATCCTTCTATACTCTCACAATTTTTGGTGCACTGTCGACGGGCGAGTGCGTGCCTCCATTTATACCCTGCGGTGAGGTGGTAGGTTATCACGTTATCGACACATTCTGGACACAGAATAAATTAAAGTTTAAGTACTGAGCAAACAATTGTCTGGTCTAAGAGGTCGATTTCGTGGAACGTGTTGAAGTTATTCATAAATACCTATTTACTTATGGATAAGTAAGAGTATATATCTAGTAGGTATGTAAATAAATTAAGGAAGACGCATTTGGGAATGTTGTAGAAACTTTGTTGCATCTTTTGCACGGCGTTTTGTGTACAAAGACACAGAACAAAGATGCGTTTTTATTTTTGTAATTTTTTATTTCAATTTATTTGGTAGATTACCGCGTATCAAGCGGAGGTTGCGGGTTCAAATCCCGGTTGACGTGAACATTGGGATATTATAATCTTTAGTATTCCACTATAAAAACAAAAATAACCAATTGAATAAGCAATGCGACACCCTTTTTGGCGACCTTACTTTAGTCATTGAACAGGCTTGGATAACTGCAACGTTTCCCCTGTAAGTGAAGCTATCGGTGCTTTGAGCTGAGGACATCCCAAGAATTATTTGGAGGATTTGGAAATGTGTCTCGATAGCTCAATTGGTAGAGCACCCGCGTATCAAGCGGAGGTTGTGGGTTCAAATCCCGCTTGAGGCAAAATATATTTTAATCGGTCATCATACCTACCTATTTTACATGAAATATTCAGCTTGTAGGTATGGACGATGTTGAAGTTTGACTATAGCGCCATCTAATAATATTTGGTTAAACTAACTATTGCACCTTGTAATAACGACGCGTACCTACATCTAAAGTAAGATGTAATTCTCCTAGATGGCAGTTTTCAGTAAAAAATTACGTTAGAGTCTATAGCCATAGAGCAAAATAGTCACCAAAAAAATTGTAGATTTTTTTTATTCTAGTTATCTCTATCCGGTCACTGGTATAAACGAGTAAAACTTGGTAGAAACCCATTCAAAAAAAAACAGACAAAAATATACTTAACTAGCTGACCCGGCGCGGTTTCACTTGTGTTTTTTTTGTGTGTGTGTTACCCTGTATATTTTCTCACCGTTTAAACCTTCCCAGGAGGGTTTTGACAGATTTGACGATTTATACCACATATCACATGTAACCATTTATCTATTCACGAGAATCGCCCCCAACTTTTACAAACATTTCAAGACCAAAATTAATTGTAATACCTAGGTACCTTGAGGATATAAACAGATCTCAACGTCTATGCCTAGGTATTACATAAATCTATAACTTTTACGTAAACTGAATGAAAGTAAACTAAAAAAATGGCTGTTTTCTCGTGGTCCCAGGATTTTGTCCCATTAATGGGACCACAAGGGAGAACTGTTTCTCACAGTCCCATTATTGTGTAATTACATCCTGTATATAAAAGTATGTGGTTACCAAAAGAAACAATGATAATAAAAGTATCAACTTCATATTATTTAGGTCAGTATTTACAACCTAAAGTTGATTGAAACAAAGACTAAATTTCTGGCGCTTCGGCGGCCGCTGCCGCGACACGCTCGCTACGCTCGCTCGCCTCGCGCGTAGTTTTTCACTAACCTAACATAACCTAAACTACTGATTTCGATCTAATGAATAAGTGACATCCGCTTAGATCGAAATGGGGGAAAAAATCCCAGTAGTTCTGTCAACAGAACTACTCAACAGAACAGGTGGGAGTAAACGGAAATGAGTAGGTTAGGTTATGTTAGCCAGAAGTAATACAGGAAGATAAATACGTTACTGAGCATAGAAATGGGACTAGGAGAAACAGTTCTCCCTTGTGGTCCCATTAGTGGGACAAAATCCTGGGACCACGAGAAAACAGCTAAAAAAACAAACTAAAGGACGGAAAATTAGAAAAAATCAAGTTTTATTAATTATGTAAGTTGGTTCTTTATTACCAAGGTAAGTAAAGAATGTTTTTTTAAACACACGCACGGCATTCACTCCCGTTCTCAACTTAAAATAAAATTAAATGTTTCTTAATTAACATAGACGCAAAATTATATAAGATAGGATTATCTGCCTAGAACAGTCTTAGAAACAAAAGCTTAAATTAGTTCTTTTGGAATGGGTTAACCCGACAATAATCATTAGCTTTTGGAATGACTAGAGGTTTCAGGTATTTACTGCTGCTGCTCCTTGTTTTCCAATGCATCTTCAGCTAACTTCTTCACCGGACCAGTGTGGATGATAGGAACCACTCGCTCGTTTGAGGCTTTAGGAGGGGCCTTCAAAGGAGCAGCGATAGTCAGAACCCCATCGGAAGAGAGCTTTGACGTCACCATATCGGCCTCAATACCCTCAGGAAGAGGATACCTCCGGGAGAAACTCCTGCTGATAAATCCATGCTCGTCCTGCTTCTCTTCATGCTTAGCTTCAATAACCAGGTGACCATCGACGGTTTTCACTGAGATTTCTTCAGGTGCGAAGTGTTGGACGTCTAAATTCACTTGGAATTTATTTTTATCCTCCTTGATGGTCGAACCGACGTCTCTCGCTGCTGCTTGAAGGTTCCTCCAGGGTCTGCTGTAGTTGGCTTGGGGGACGGCTACGACGGTCAGGTAGTCTTGCGGAGTTAGACCCAGACCGAAGTGCTGGTCAAGTAGCCGGCGGGATTGAGGACGCTCGTACTCGAAGTAAAATGGGAACGACATCTTCAATTCAGTGGTCAAAACTTCCTGTGAATGATTTTAATGATTCAGAAGGTAAATCTCGTAGATCGTCTAAATTTTTCTTCTTTTAATTTGTGGCGTCGCGTCGTCTAAATTTTTGCGTCGATACTCGAGATGACAGAACAATTGAAAACTTACGTCAGAGTCGCTTGTATCTACACAGTTCGCTTCACTTCTCTGGAATGAAGCAAGGAGGTTTGCTACCCGGCGTTTTATCTAAACTGAGCGCCACCTGGTGGCCGCTGGAATTTTCTAGAAAGCGCGCGATGCTTCGAGGGGCCTCGGTGGTTCGAATCTTTAGGCAGGTGTAGTCAACAATTTGTGTATATAAACTTATGAAAGAACTAATTTCATAGTGGCCTAGGTCTTAGTAACACCATAGAGAAATTGGAAAAAAATCATTATATTACAATTTTATTTTTATGTAGACAAACAAAGTTCTATAAGAAAAATGTTTGTTGTGTTGAGTTTCATAAAACGGGAACACTGGCGGTCCGCTATGACAGCTATTAGCCAATGATCGTGACGCATCTTGACTTTGACAGTACCTAATAACCCAGTTGTTCGTTAAACCCGCCATGTTGTTTTGCATTGTGTTGCACTCCTTCACAAAGATAAACTTACATAAGATTGTAAAAGAAGCTAAAATAAATTAAATAAACAGCTTAAAATGGTTTCTTTATTGAATATCTAAATATCTAGACCCCTACAAAGGACCTAGGCCCGGCTCCATACATCGAGAAACAACTCCTTTTGTATTTTGTGTATATTAGTTTATACTGACTGTCATTTAAAGTTAATTTATTGTACCGTATAAATCATCATGAATAGTTAAGAATTTTTTTACCAAAAATTATACCTATATCTAAGCACCAACTATGTAGGTACGTCCAGCTGCAGCTTAATCTTGTTCGGTCTTCAGCAGCATCGAACTAATTTTATGTATGCAGGTATGTAGGAAACTCGGCCTACCTACTATTACTATAATTCATAAGTATTACTATTTATTTACATACCTAGATCTATATCTACTATTTTAATTTCAATAATAGGACGGCTTATAAAATGTTTGGAACCCCTGAGTTGATCTGAGCGCGATCTGGTGACGAGTAGTAAGACTTACAGCTAAACATTCTAGAATGTTCTGAAATAGTATGATGTAAAGTTGCTACGCTATTTAACACTAGATGGCGTTAATAAAAGCTTTTGTTTTTTAATTATTATCTTTTGTGATGATTTTATAGTACCCTAGGTCATATAACATTAATGATGCCTGATTTTTAGAAGTAGAATCTATGTAATGTTATGATGTAGGTTTAATATTATAATATTTTTCAAAGGTCTTCGAATGTTAAAATAGGTTTATCTACCTGCTTGGTGTTATTCTGTAGTTAGACCCATAAAACTTTAGTAGGTAGGTACCTAGTGCCTATTTTCTGGTGAATATTATATGGGTAGATAAAGTACCTGCATAAGTAGGTGGTAGGAACTCAGTATGGACGGTACCTACTAGCTTGCAATACTTACCTAACCTAAGTACCTATTCAGTAGTAGGTACCTACCTAACATAAAAAACGTTACCTACCTTAGGTTTTTGCTAACAATGATGCAAATATTACAAATAGGTACAAATACTTACCTACCAAATACAAAACATTTATATAGTAACCAAACATACATTGGTGACTGTTGTTATGAAAATATTTGTTATTACTCTGACCAAACATAAAACTTAACCTAAAACTCAAAACTCCTACGCTAATTCAGTTATCGTCAGTCAAGCCAAGTGCCAGCAAACGTGCACGTGCACTATTCATCTCTTTCTTTCACATACGGCCTCGCGTACATCTATCTCTTATTATCCAAACGTCTAAGCGCTCATTTTTACATCAGTCATTCGCCTTTCATTATCAACAACACTTGTGTGTCAACTGTTTTTGTCTGCTGCAAATTCCATTCAGTTTTAGTTTTTGTTTACAAACATGGCGCCGTCGTCTAAGCTGGGGCGAGGCAAGCCGCTCAAAAATCAAACCAAAGAAGTTTTACAAAAGATATACAGGTACTTTGAGTCGGAGATTGAAAGGGACCCTAACTCGACGGTCACGGCCGGTCAGCTCGTCGCGCACGCTACCGGCGTATCGATTTATGCGCTCCGACGGCTGATCAACGAAAAAACAAACGCCACAGTGAAAACCGAACCCGGTACAACACGACGGCGGTGCAAAAAAAACATCGTGGCCAACGACTACGACGCACAAGCTATGCGCAGGATCATTCACAGCTTTTACACTAAAGACGAGGAATTCCCTATTATGAAAGACTTGTACCTCATATTAAAAGGCGACCTTGACTACCAGGGATCGTTGTGCACACTGCGACGACACGTTACTAAACTAGGATTTAAGTGGATCGAAAAAGCGGACAATAACAGCATACTGATAGAGAAACACGACGTTAGATATGCAAGGATACAGTTCCTGACAAAAATAGACGGGTATCGGTCGCAGGGACGCAACATCGTTTATACCGGCGAAGTGGTTATTGAAAGCAGTCGCACCGAGTCTAAACCGAAGCCAGATGGGACCTCCACGCTCCTCAGACAGCCGGCAAAAAAAAAGGTGGTTATTTTATTAGCAGGCGACCAAAACGGCGTTCTCAAAAACACCCTGTTCATGTTCGACGGAAATAAAAAAGATATGAAGGAAGAAACAGAGTACAAAAGGGAATACTTCGAACAGTACGAGAAATGGTACAAAATTTTTGTGCTTCCGAACTTAAAACCGAGCAGTATCGTGGTCGTGGACGGAGCGTCGCCTTTCAACAATAGGGTATCAAATCCGACGCCGCATTCCAATTCAAGGAAACGAGAGATGATGGACTATTTGACTGCAAGAAACGTGCCTTATACTGTAGATATGTACAAGTCTCAGTTATACCAATTAGTGTTAATGAATAAAGATAAATACGGTGATTACAAAACGGACGCTTATCTTCGAGAACACGGACATACGGTGTTGCGAATGCCGCCGCATCATCCTGATCTAAACCCTATAAAAATGATTCTATCTTCCGTGTCTAACTACGTGGGTAAGGACATAAACTTTGCTGTCGACAGTGTGATGAAGATAGCGAAAGAGAAAATATATTCTTTAGAACTAGAAGACTGGGTGGTCGGCTGCAGGACAGCGGAAGCTGAGGAGAACAATTTGAAAGCGATTGATAAAATCATCGATGAGATTTCCGAAAAGACGTTTATGATTTACGATGAAGACGATGATGATAGTGATGATGACGAAAACGCATCGGATCAGGACTCTATGGACATGGATAGTGATTGAGCCAAAGATATTTCGTTTTTTTACGTTATTAGTTCTTAAGTTACGTTTGTAACAGACGCTTTGTTCAAAGTTATGTTAAGCTTTTAATTAATGTTGAAAATTGAAGAGCATTTACAAAATATTTCTAAAGACTACCAAGGTGCCCAAAAATATATTTATAATTTCAAAAATTATAAAAATAAATACTTATTATACGTGTTAATTTTTAGTCAGCTTTTTCATTTCAAAGTTTGACCTATCTAGGCTAATGCTTTTTATTTATCACTAGCTGCCGCCTGCGGCTTTACTACTTAATTAAAAGTATCCTTTGTTGCCATCTAGGTCATGCATGATCTATATCGTCCTATACTGGAGTACTGCTCAGTAATATGGCATCCTCACTACGACATATACTGTAAACGTTTAGAAAGCGTACAAAAAAGGTTCATGTATCATCTTTCTTATGGTGATCACTTGGCGAAAAAGTTAAGCAGTTATGACAAGCGTATGAAGCACTATAAATTGCCATCTCTAGAAACACGAAGGAAGATAGCCGATATACATTTTTTACACAAACTACAAAATGGTAAAATTGACTGCATCGAACTGACTAACAGTCTTCAAATTAACGCTTCCTCCAGACTACCCAGATCGTGTGCTTACAATTTATTTTCAGTTCCATATTTCAGAACTAACCTAGGTCAAAATTCAGTATTGCCAACTCTGTAAGCAGTATAACACTCTTTCTAAAGACAACTTATTAGATTTAAGCGACACATCACGTAAGTTTGATAAAATTCTTAAAGATCTCTTGAAATAGTGACAATAGTTTAATATTTTATTTTAATTTTTACATACCTACCTCATATTCACTTATTTTCATTTTTATGATTTATGCACTTATGTAAGACTATCTAATAATTTCCAAACAAATTTTCGAAACAAACTTCTAATACCTAAGTGGTTTGTTTTGTTTTGTTTAAGCTTAGGCATAGTCATAAGCTTTTTATGTTTGTGCGTAATTAATTATTTTTAGCTTGGTCAAGTTTACTATTTTTTTTGCATGCTGCGGTATCCTTTAATTAGGGGAACACTTAGATTTAAGTCCTTTGTTTTTTATTTACTGTATTTTTATGTGTTTTCTCTGTTGGATACCCTTTATTAAATAAATAAATACCTGCGTTACATTCTACGAATCAGTTCTTCTGTTCTGTTACCGCATTGTCGAGTAACAAACAAACATGCAAATCTCACATTGTGATAGCCCCTCCTCTATACCTACTGTACTGACCGTACTACAGGTACAAATACAGGTAGAAATAGGTACCTATAGAAAGATGGCCAGTTTCGTGCGGCCCGCTACATTACAAATTACTCTGTGGCCCCGCGTCATCAGAGTTCCCCCCGCCCCGCACCTCTGCTGAACTGCCAACCACCCCGTTCCAAACGCAACCTCTGCCCGCATATCCGTGTTTCATACCCTAAGCTAAGCAAGTCCAATATTTTTCAAATCCTTTGACCGTGGAGGCCTGCGGGCAGTCTATTGATTTCGTCTTGGCCACTGACTCATGAACATAGGTACATAGACATACTTAGAATAACAACACGTTTTTCGGTTTCTAATATATTCTATATTATATTCTAAGTTTACTTACATACCTACATAAATACCTTTACTAAAAAAATATTATACCTACTCAGAATCAAAAAGACCCTTAGCTAAGAGGGTCATCTCGAAGTACGCACGAATAATGAATTCATAGCCTTGTTTTATTCCACGGAATAGTTAGTATTCTTAGAGTTGGTCGAATCCAGCCTAAAATTCCTAATATATTTTACGTTTCAAATAATTTCTTTACGGTTGTTTAGATAACCTAAAATGATCTATGCCAGTTTTTATGAAAAGCTATATAAATTGAAATAAATAAGGTGAAATATTCACGAGTTGTCATCTTTCGCCACGAGTCTAATCAAGACTGGTGGCGACAGACGCGTTGTCTGAGCGTACCTTAGCTACAGCATGGTACAATAATATACTCTTTGATCATGAGCTACAGAAGGTAGAACAGATTTAGATTAGTCGCTTCAAAGAATGTCGAAACATGGCCCTAAATTTCAAACGTGTTTCTAAATTTTTTTATTACATTTGTTTGACTCGTACCCTGGAGTAGATAAATACTGTTAATGAGCTCTAGGTAAATATAACATTATGGCGCGTTTTTAACTCACATGAGTTTAAACAAAGACATTAAGAATATGTTCGAAGAGTATAAATTGATATTGCCTAACTAGAGTTTATTTACAAACCAATTACACCAGAGACTTCTTCATGACAGCCTTCTAATGTTCCCACAGCTGGAACACTGGCCTACTCTCGAGCGAGAGTGATTGGGTCTTAATCCACCACCCAATGCGGATTGGTGGATGGGGATGGCACATGGCATTTCGAATGGTTAGTTCTTGGACATGCTGGTTTCCTTACGATGTTTTTCTTCACCGTATGTGAGTGCACTGGCATTATTCGAACTAAAAAACCGTTGGTACACTACCGAGTTTGTTGATCCCACGACCTTAGGATTGGAAGGCGGGGTCACTACCACTAGACCACCAGTGCTGCAACATATTTAAAATGTAATAATTTATAAGTCAATGATTTCGACAAGTACCTATATAGGTAGTCAAAGTCATGGGTGTTAGATGACTGATAACAACTTCATACAATACAATAAATAGATACCTAGATATTTTTTATTAATATAGAAAATACCCAGAACACCCGGAACAAATATTTGCAGATCGTACAAACATTTGTCCCGAGGCGGAAATCAAACCCGCAACCACCGCGTCGCAGGCGGACCTCCACCCGCCGCGCCACATCGGTCGTTATTTTATCATTATCGATAGTCTGTTTTATTACATTATCGGTCAATAAATTCATAATTTGAAGTACTCTTGACGTAGCTGGCATTGTTCTTATAGGAACAACGAAGTTGCAAATTAAAAAAAAGTTAACACATTAAGCCGCAGTCACCTGGATGGGTGACCGCCAGTGGCATTTTCAACTAAGATTTTCCGTGCTTCGGAGGGAAAAGTTGTAAGGCATAACAGAAAACTACAAATGCCTACTCTAAATAACTCCATCACCAGAGTTGGCCACTGACTGTTTGAATTACGTTTTACCCGGTGGTAGGACTCTTCAACAAGAGCACTTACTCTGTGACAAGAGTCCGTCTTGGTGGGTGCCACCGCAGTGTCAGATATTCTACCTCCAAGCAATAGTGTGCAAGCATTACTGAGTTTAGGTTTGAAGGGTACTGTAGCAAGTGAAATTACTGGGCGAAAGAGACATAACAACAATGTCTCGGGGTGATAAGCGCAGTGCAGTGCCACGCAAACACTTAAAAACTTTAAACTTTAGGTGGCACTACATCTGTAATAGTCAGGCGTGGTGCTTATCATCAGGCGGGCGCCTTGATTGTCTAGTCACATGCTGACTAGACAATCAAAAAACGTAGGTACTTACTTAAATCATAGGCGATTTGTCGAGGTATGGAATACCCCACCGGCGTCTATTTTTCCATAAAACTTTAATTCAGAGATCTTCAATACCAGAACAAATAGGTGTCTAAGACTTTAGTGATCCACCGTCGGCTACATCGTCGCTTTCCACCAGGCGAAATCGTGGATTAGACAATAAATGAATGTAGACCTACATTCATTAGGTACCTATTCTTGGTAAAATCAATCACAACACAGACGCTGTATCTAACTATGATATAAATTCAGATAGCATTCATCATGGCGACGCCGGGAGGGACGAGACGGGCGAGGCTGCCCTCACAAATCGATAACGCACTACATAGGTATCCAGCTGCATCTAGCTAGACTTACATCCATCCAGGATGTCCAGAGACAGGCAACATTTTATTGAGCCATTGAAATGGTCTTGACAAAGTGTTTTATCACCCTGCATTTATGTAGGGGTATTTAGCTGGTTATCAGTTATCAGCCCTGCATTTCGGAGAGTGTGTTTCTTGTAGGTACTGCCCACACATTGCAATAAAAAAGAAAATTTCCTGAAATTTTACAAAATACGCAGCAGGAAAATTACAAAAAAAGTCACGGAATATTTCAAGTAGGAAGGTATATACATTAATTGCCGCTGTACTCATAATTATTACTATTTTATTAAGTATACCAGTATTCATTGTATTGTACTAACAGATACTATACCTACTCATAGTTACTGATAAGTACCATAGTTTATCCACAACAAGTAAACAATATTTGCAGAGTATTTCGCTTCAAACTCGCACTTCAGCTGGACACTAACCCGCTGCACCGCCGCCACCGTGTGCATCGTAAAATGATTAAAATGTTGGCAGATAATTGAAACTGTTTACCGCTGCTGGCTATCCAGGGGGTTTTCACCCTGCGCAGTCTGGAGTGCGCACTAAATTGGTCCTAACTGCATAACTCTTCCGGCAACGGAGTGTCTGCTCGCATTTTACCAAAGTTTTGTGAAAAACCATGCTTCCAATGAACTGGCGCCAAGCAGAAGAGGAGATCTTAAAGGATTTCATCAATGCTAATGAGCCGTTCGGCGGGACACCCTTCACGGAGCGCTTGAGGCTGTACCGGGCGAACGCGCCGGTGAGAACGCGGATCTACGACACGCCGAGACGACTGGACAACAGAAGCCTGCGAACACCAGGCTCTCAGGACTTTATGAGGCGTCTGCGAGCGAGGGACATGTGGCTGCCTTCGCTTGAACGTCCGCTGTGGTTGATTGAAGATGACTGGCTGGCCCCAGTTCGCCGCGAAGAGCCCGTTTCGCCGATTTCTGCCGTACACAAGATACGATTCGACGTAGAACACTACTCTGCAAACGATCTGTCTGTGAAGGTGGTTGACAGATTCGTGATCATCAAAGGACAGCACAGCCAGAGACAGGAAGCGCAATGCTGGGCGACCAGACAGTTCGTCAAGAAATACAAAGTACCAGATAACGTTAACCTGGATCTTCTCAGGTGTGACCTGTCGGCAGACAAATATCTTACTATCACTGCTCCTATCATTGTAGGCAATCCAACTGTTAGCCACCGCTTGGTGCCCATTCGGGTGGCAAGTGCGATGGGAGCTCAGATAGCGGGTTCCGAGCAGCCGCCTATGGAAACTATTGATGGGCCACAACGCGTGGGCAACGGAGCTGATCTCCAGGTGAATGTAGTCAACGCGAATGCTGACTCGCAGGCGTTTGCAGGCAATGCAAGTGACAACCCACCGCGCACTTATGCTGCGGATGCAGACGCTGGTCCAGCTGTGCCGCCCAACGTCAGCCCAGCTCCTGGATTGATGTAAAGAGTCTACTCATCTTTGGCGTGGCGTCTGAAGCTTTTGGCTCTTGCGAAGTCTACTTGTTCTGCAGCAAGCTATTGGAATCAATGTTAAAAACCAGTTAAGAGCGACAGTTCCCACATTTGTATTTCCCGTAGATTTGTATCTTTAGACCTATCTTCTTTCCCAATAAAATTTCTTCTTCATTATGTTGTTTTTCATTCATTGAGTCACATCATTCTATCCTATCCTTCAAATATTATAATAAGAAAATAGATACGTAGGTAGGTTTAAGACTAGTAGAGTTCTTTGTATATAGAGCTCGTCCGGGGAAGGACTACCACCATGCCTATTTCTGCCGCCAAGCAGTAATGCTCGCATTGCTGTGTTCCTCTATAGTTTCCGGTGAAATAACAGGCACATGAGACTTTCCATCTAACGTCTTAGTGTGGAAACACGCAAGTGATATCTATGATGTTGCATGCGTACATAGGCTACGGTAACCGCTTACCATTTAGAGGGCCGTACGCTTGGCTGCATTTTAGTGGTAAAAATAGTATAGATAGTAAGTAATATAGATTTTAGGCTAACCTATTTAATAAAATCACACGTAAAAGCTAGGTGAATTGTATGCCAGTTCAAACGCGTTTAAGCCTTTTATGATACTAGAGATTTTTCGTCAGCGCGTCTAAAGCCGTAATTAGATTCCTATAGTTTTTTGGCAGGACCTTGCTATTGCTACTGATGTTTGGTACCACGCGAGCGAAGTAGCTGGCGAATATAATAAGTTCAGCTATTTCAAGAGCTAGAAATCTTTGATCAAGAGTTACTGACAGTTTTGTACGTCCTAATCAAATTGATAAAAATCCTTCATTAATTGCACAAGGATCACTTTACAAAACCTACTCAAACGTCTTACAACCTAAAGACCTGTTAATGTAGGCATAGGACGAAAAGACTGTTGACTTATTTATTATTGATCAAAGACATTAGAATCATCATCATGACAGCCTTCTAATGTTCCTACGGTTGGGACACTGGCCTACTTTCGGGCGACAGTGATTAGGCCTTAATCCACAATGCGGATTGGTTGATGGCACATGTCTTTCGAATTTTTAGTTCTTGGACATGCCGGTTTCCTCACGATGTTTCCCTTCACCGTATGAGAGCACTGGCATTGTGCACATATATTTTTCGAACAGAAAAATCCATTGGAGCACGACCGGGTTTGAACCGACCTTAGGATTGGAAGGCTACTACTAGACCACCGGTGCTCTCTAACAATTATACATTAGGAATAATTTGTTTATATTCTCGAAGTTGTTGATCTTCAAAGGGGTTCAATGTGCTGTTGTAGGTTTCCTTTGAGTCTGCTCATTAGCGAAGATATTCTCCACAAATATTTGTTCTGCACCATCGTCAATTCAGAAGTGTGTTGGGACTCGGTAAGGCGCATTTAGATTTCTGAGTTGGTATGCAGCTATTCATATATGTAAAAAGCATTGGCAAAAAGATTATTTTTTCCATAGATGTATTATTGAGCAAGCCTACCTACGGTACGGACGGAAAGATGCGTTCCGTTATATAATATAATATATTTTGAATAAGAGAAAAATCTCAGCGTTTTGCTTGTCTATATCTATACCTACCTACTAATATTTTACAGAGGAAGTAAATAAGTAATAGATTATAGTCGTTTTTGTTTGTAACGAATAAACTCAAAAACTAGGTACTGGTCCGATTTCAAAAAATATTTCACCAAGCTACAGCTACAATAAATAAATAATAAATCTCGAGCCATTTATTACCATTATTTAGGCTAAATGTCTTTGATGGAACAAAAGAAAAGTAAAAATCATCTTGAAAATCAAAATGTGCTCAAATGTAAAATGTACCTGCTTACATTTTTACATAATATGTAAGTACTTACTAACTACCTAGATAAGTACCTACTTTTCTAATTTTCTGTGGCAATTCATGATCTGAAAAAATCAGTAGGTACCTTTTTTTTTTTTTTTTTTTTTTTTTATACAACTGAATTGGCAACCAAGCGTACGGCTCACAAGATGGTAAGCGGTTACCGCAGCCTATGGACGCTTGCAATACCAGAGGTATAACTCGCGGGTTGCCACCTTGAGGCTAAGATCGAAAGCCTCATGTGCCAGTAATTTCACCGGAAACCATACCCTTCACACCGGAACACAGCAATGCGAGCATTACTGCTTTGCGGCAGAAATAGGTATGGTGGTAGTCCTTCCCCGGACGAGGTCTATCACAGAGAACTCTACTACTCTTACCTACCTGTACCTACTTACATGTGCATACTGATATTAGTAATATGGTATTCCGGCTTATGAATTCAGATTACAAATCCAGAGAGCGATTCAGAATGTGTGAGGCCAGCCTAATACTCAAGCTAAATACTTCCTCAAACAATATTTAAATACTTTTTAAGGATTGTGTTATTCATTTTCGAAATTGTATGGAGAAACCAAAGACTATTCTCAATGTCTTTGGAAGATACGTCAAAAGTTATGCAGCGTTTCATTATTGGAGACTGCACAAAACTCAGAGGAATTAAAATGTCTTTGGCACAAAAATAATAAAACAATAGACTCATAGTCATAGCGCTTGTCGAGCGAGACAGGGATAGCTCGGTCCGCAGGTAGATTGATCATCGTTTTTGTCTCATTTGTATAGACCGAGGGGTCTTTTCAATGTGCTGCAGAAAGTAGGTACCCGCTTCTCGATTGTCACTCAATAATAGAATGAGAGAATGAAAATATGTTTCTCTGAGCATGCGAGAGACTGCCTGCATCGATTTCGTTTTGTGTTTTGTCTCGCAATGAACGCCAGACAGCGAGCGCCACACTTATTCAGAGATCCTACCCTACCTACCAGTACAACGAGGAGTTTTCGATTCGAGATTTAATAAAAAAAAGTTTTTCCGATTGCTTTGACAGATGGCGCTATCTGCCCTATTGCAATACTGGGAAAGGTTATCAAAACAAGAAAAAAGTTGGCAACTCCGTTTTTGTTTCATCTCAAGGTTGTGGGTTCATGTCCTGCTTGAGGCAAAATAAATTAACTTCAGTATGACTAAAGTTAATGCACTACGTAGTACGTACTATGACTTTGACACCAGCCAGAGGTATGACAGACAGTGACAGCAGGAGCAACCAATGTTGAATTCCCTACATTCACCATAGCTCGCCAAACGTAGTGCTTACATTCTCTTGGGCTCGCCAGTTGAGCTACCGCCCTATCTAAATAGACAGCTTTTTTTTTAAATAATTTAAGACGAAAACTCCTCATTGTAATAGGGTAGGATCTCTGAATGTGTTAACTGTAAGGTAGATAGTTAAAAAACCATGAAATGATTTTTTGTAACCTTTCCTATTCTGTGACTGAAAGAATATTTTTAAAGCTAGGTATGCAAATAAAGGTTTTTATTATATATATCATAACATAAAATCTTTATTGAAATTTATGTAAGTACTTAACTTATTTAAAACACATCGAATAATAATATTATTACTAACACCAAACATTTAGAATAGAGCACTTGAAAATAATCAGTCTACATGGTTCACGTTCTAGAACCTTTTTAAAGCGAAACTCAGCTATCAAAAATCTGTACAAAAACATATTTCGGAGTTTCAAGAATTAATGCACCCATAACTGGCAGTAAAATTACGACTCTTAGATTTAGTAAATAAAATGTCACACAGTAGCTTATCACTTTTTTTCAACACTCTTTGGGTTTCCTTTCTTTCGGGACTCCTCACCAGCGTCTGTTAGTCCAGCTGCATTTGCTTTCAACCGAACCGGTCCAGTCTTCACAATAGGAACTATTTTCTCTCCAGTTGACGGCATCGGCAAAACTTTCGGTGCAGTGACCGTTAAAACCCCGTCAGAGGAAAGCTTTGATTCCACGGTATCCGGTAAGCAGCCTTTAGGGAGAGAATACTTCCTTACAAACTGTCTGGAGATATATCCGTGCTGGTCGCGTTTCTCTTCATGCTTCCCTTCGACGATAACTTGGCCGTTGATCACTTTGACGTTAATTTCTTCGGGTGCGAAGTGTTGGACGTCCACGTTGACTTGAAACTTCTCGTCGTCGGCGGTGATATTGCTTTTATCCAGAGCGAGACGGTTAACGACATTAGAGATGCGCTCCAAAGGATCGAAGTACGATCCAGATCGAAGCTGCAAATCTCTAGGCTGCTGGTGCTGGTGCTGCGAGCAGAGGGGACTAAGTAGCTCTCGCCCCATCATCCTGAAAGGATCGAATTCGTAAATGTACGGAAGCAACGCCATTTTTTTATTCACTTTATTTCACTCTTCGATAATACTCTCACAAGTTTGCTTGATAAACTGATGGCCGCTTTCGCGGGTGATCCCGTATTTATACCTCGTTGACAATAGCGCCACCTACTAGAAGTAGCGCGTACCTACTAGAAGTGAACTTTCGAGAAGTTTCTAGACTTTAGCTTTAGCGCTATCTAGCGGGGAGTAGCAGTATCAATTAGCAAACAGAGTCACTTCACTTTTTCCATAGATGGCGTTTAAATAAATAAAATTAACTTCATTGTTCAAGGATGCATTAGCATGGGGCCGTGTTGTTATTCTAAGCATGGGGCAATCTATGTATAATTTTAGGTAATTTTTGAAGCATTTCAACCTCAGAATATTTATAGGTGTACTTTTAATAAAATAACAAACCACGGTAACGAAATCTTACCTTGACCAATGAGCAGGTCTTAATAAACAACATTTCGCTATTCGCTAGGTACCTAATAAAATCATTATCTGTAAATGAGCATCAGACTCGTGTAGCAGCAAAAAAAAATTGTTATCAGTCTCGGCGTGCAAAAAAATGTTTTATATCGTCATTCGTCATCAAAGGCGTTGGATCCGCAGCGGGCTTCTGTGAACTGGCTGAGCGCACGAGGTTCGATTACCACTTGGGACTTCGGGGGAGATTGCATCAAGAAAATATAATAACTAGTTTTTACAGATAGTAACGTCACTAAAATAGTTGTTTTTGGGTTCTGTAGAACAGTCTTGAGTCAAAGCACCAGTGGTCTAATCGTAGTGACCCCGCTTTCCGATCTTACAGGCATGGGTTCGAGTTCGAACCGCGGTTTTGCACCCATGGATTTTTCTATGTTCAAAAATGTATGTGCGCAATGCCAGTTCTCTCGGTGACGGAAAACATCGGCATGCCCAAGACTGTGTCATGCACCAATCCGCATTAGGTCCGAGTGGTGGAGTAAGACCCAATCATTCTTGCCCGAGAGTAGGCCAGTGTCCCAACAGTGGGAACATTAGAAGGATAGGATGTCATGATGAGAACAGTCTTTTTTGTACTGTACATCAGTCTACAAAGAAAAGAAGTAGGTACCAAATGCAGATACAACTTTCCTGTGCAACGAAAGGGGCAGTGCCTGGGAATCAGAGTTTTACATGAATCAGACAGGCGCGAGCCACCACCGATAATGGACGTGCAGTGTTTATTACTAGCATTCACTGCAATCACTAGGTAAGTTTATTTTAGTATTATTTATTCGATAAACATAATTGCATGCGGGTTTATCAGTGGGATGCTGCTCTTTGAGCTTTGCAGTCTTGGTTAGGTATTTCTATGAGTATTCGCTGGAAACATAATATTATCGGACGCGATGAAAATTAGTAGAGTTCTCTGTGATAGAGCTCGTCCAGGGAAGGACTACCACCATAACTATTTCTGCCGCTAAGCGGTAATGCTCGCATTGCTGTGTTCCGGTGTGAAGGGTATGGTTTCCGGTGAAATTACTGGCACATGAGGCTTTCGATCTTAGCCTCAAGGTGGCAACCCGCGAGTGATACCTCTGGTATTGCAAGCGTCCATAGGCTGCGGTAACCGATTACCATCTTGTGGGCCGTACGCTTGGTTGCCACTTCAGTTGTATAAAAAAAAAAAGAATTTAGGAATAGACCGACCCATTGGGGAGATGGGTAGACGACATAGTCAAAGTTGAGGGACTTGCGGGCCGTAAATGAATCTGGGGCCCAACCATGAACTCTTGTAGCGATTCAAATGAAGACCTAAACTAAATTGTCAAAAAATTTTATACCATGACATCAATTCGACAATCATGTCATGGTATACATTTTTTTTACAATTTAGTTTAGGTCTTCATTTGAATCGCTATAAGAGTGCATGGTTGGGCCCCAGGTCAGCGCCAGGATCGCGGTAATACCACAAACAAAGTGCGATTAACATTGGGTCAGTGACTGACTCCAAATGAAGTCAGTGCTGACTTTGAGAACTGACTATCTCTGTTTACAAAGGGTCAACGCGAGAATATTGAAGTCATTACTGACCCCACAACGTTTTACCGATTACATTAGGTCTAGCGGTTCAGCACTGACTTTGCTACTGACTCAATAAATAAATAATAAATAATGCTGGACAAACCACATAGCATCATCTAGCCCCAGGATAAGCTGCTTTTAAACAGAGCTGTGTACTAGATGACTGATATATACTTAAACGTAGATAGATATTTTTTATTATAATATAGAAAATACCCAGAACATCCGGGTGTTCTGGGTATTACCATGGGATCTACAAATATTTGTAGATCGTACAAACATTTGACCCGAGGCGGGAATCGAACCCGCAACCTCCGCGTCGCAGGCGGACCTGCGCCCGCTGCGCCACATCGGTCGTCAAATATAACATCAAACAATGTAAATATCTAATAAAGGCCTTTAACATTAGCAACCAGCGGTGAGTGAAGTCGGTATTATTATTATTATATTTTATTATATTGCTCTTCCTGTTACTGTGTCATCTCTTTAGATAAATGGTAATCTCTAATTGTAATCCGGCTTCCCGCGAATGGTAACTTATTTCCATGTTATTTCGTCAGTAAATCAATATTTCGTAATTTTTTGTAGGTATGATATCACATCATGACAGTAATAGGCATGATGACTGATTTTGAAAAACTGTTCTATTTATTCAGAAGTATCGACTTTAGGCAAAAAATAACCTATTATTCCAGAAATTAATGGTTTAGTATTAAAAAAAAGCGATTGAAATTTGAATATTAAAATTCACGCTTAAACGCGCTTTTTTTGTAGGTATGACATCACATCATGACAGTAATAGGCATGATGACTGATTTTGAAAAACTGTTCTATTTATTCAGAAGTATCGACTTTAGGCAAAAAATAATCTATTATTCCAGAAATTAATGGTTTAGTATTAAAAAAAAGCGATTGAAATTTGAATTTTAAAATTCACGCTTAAACGCGCTGAGTCTAGGAGTGACAGCGGTGACGTCAGTCAGTTTTCAATATAAAATTTTAGCAATAAGGTTCAAAGTTCTGCTATATTTTTAATGCCACCAATCAGAGAACCTAGATGCTTCTGATCGGTGTTCAAACTTTTATGGCGGATTGCTGTATTTTGTAGTTTTATTTTAATAAAAATATTATAAATCTCGCATCTAATGTAAAAAGAAATATGGTTTTTGAATTCCTTGAATCTTTTTTCATAAGGTGAAGACGTGATTTTAATGTTTATTGGTTACTGTCACCATGCCTATTGATGAAACACTATAAAAAAAATGTGTATCATCCACATCACATGAAATGGATGATGAGGAGAAATAATAACGGTTATAACTAAATAAATAAGTAAATAAATAAATAATGCTGGACAATCCACACAGCATCATCTAGCCCAAGGTAAGCTGCTGTTAAACAGAGCTGTATTATGGGTACTAGATGACTGATATATATTTATTAACTATTTAACTAGTGTTATAGTGTTTCTAACCTTCTCTAATCGTCCTATAAAATAACTTGGGTAGGTACTATAAAGTAAGCAATCTATGTGTTTATGTTTTCCAGGGTGGGTGGAAGTTTAGGGGATGACTCGCTCTGCTTCCCAAGGAATTTCGCTTTCGGCGTGGCCACGGCATCGTACCAGATAGAAGGAGCTTGGAATGTCTCTGGTATACCTACTCTAGAATCTGTGGATCATCTAGACTAACATTCTAGAAAACCTTATCAAATGTTTTTATCCAAGATCAAAAATATGGAGTGAAACGGAGGGAAAACACCGACTCCTCACCAGAATTACCATTATTTTATACATAATGATACCTAAACAAGTATCTAGGTACCTAACCTACATGTTTTTATCCAAGATCAAAAACATGAAGTGAAACAGGGGGAAAACACCGACTCCTCACCAGTATTACCATTATTGAATACATTTATATGATGATACTTAATAGCACATCATACCTACCTACTTAATAATAACGATATATATCTAGAAATAATTAAGTAGGTACCTACCTACATTGCTAGCGGTTTATGTTTTGGGGTTATGGGTAGGTAGGTAGTAGGTCACTACCTACTCCTACTTTTTGCATTAGGTAAAAGGTGTGATGTAATGTAAATATTTTAGTATTTTTTATTTTTTGTATTTTATTTTAACTTAAATTACTTAACATTACAGTATTACACCAAGACGCTACGCAATACACAATTAACTCAAAAACAGTAGGTAATAATATCAATAAAACAAAGTTTTTTTTTTTTATACAACTTAAAGTGGCAACCAAGCGTACGGCCCACAAGATGGTAAGCGGTTACCGCAGCCTATGGACGCTTGTAATACCAGAGGTATCACTCGCGGGTCGCCACCTTGAGGCATAGATCGAAAGCCTCATGTGCCAGTAATTTCACCGTAAACCATACCCTTCACACCGGAACACTGCAATGCGAGCATTACTGCTTGGCGGCAGAAATAGGTATGGTGGTAGTCCTTCCTCGGACGAGCTCTATCACAAAGAACTCTATAAATAAAATAATATAAAAAATTAATAAATGCAACAGTAGATAATTAACGAATTGAACTAATTCTAACACTATAAATCATCTCACAAAAAATATGTAATCATAGTGTTGTCAGGGTGCCAAGTGCCAATGCTGAATTGAATGACAGCAAAATTACTATTTCATTGTAGATTTTTGATACTTTAAATATAAATAATATCCTACTGGTTTCACTACAAAAAGAGGAGGCTTTAGGTCATCAATTCGACTGAATGTTTTTTTTTAAGTTAGTTATGCAATTTCTGCGGTAATTATAAATTGATAGGCAGTCCCTTGTAAATTTTAACGATTTTGGTTCAGCGCTTTTTGAAATACTCTTAAAAACATGTACGGTTTTGTGGATATACATAATATAATATTCCACAAACCATCGAAACCTTTAAGTTAGAATCCAGCTTTTGTTATTTTCTAAACTATTTGCACCGGTGGTCTAGTGGTAGTGACCCCGCCATCCGATCCTAAAGTCGTGGGTTCAAACCCGGTCGTGCACCAATGGATTTTTCTGTTCGAAAAATGTATGTGCGCAATGCCAGTGCTCTCATACGGTGAAGTAAAACATCGTGAGGAAACCGGCATGTCCAAGAACTGAAAATTCGAAAGACGTGCCATCCATTCGCATTTGTACACGAGTTCCAACAAGTCGACCTTTTTGCTGACAATCTATGCACTTTAATTAGCTATTTAAAATTATTCTTAAGTTTTTTTTTAAGATAGTAAGCGTTTTGGTAGTAATACTGTAAACTTCTGTCATTTCTGAATAAATAAATCTAAAGATTATAAAGATTATATCCACAAATTGGGTCCGCGTGGTGGAATGAAGAATGGTTTTAAGAGTAGTAGAGTTCTTTGTGATAGAGCTTGTCCGGGGAAGGACTACCACCATACCTATTTCTGCCGTCAAGCAGTGATGCTCGCATTGCTGTGTTCCGGTTTGAAGGGTATGGTTTCCGGTGAAATTACAGGCACATGAGACTTTCCATCTAACGTCTCAGGGTGGTAACACGCAAGTGATATCTATGATGTTGCATGCGTACATAGGCTACGGTAACCGCTGACCATCAAGTGGGCCGTACGCTTGGTTGCCACTTTAGTGGTATAGAAAAAAAAAAAAAAATGAGACCTAATTACTCTCGCCCGAGAGTAGGCCAGTGTCCCAACAGTGGGAACATTAGAAGGCTGTCATGATGATGACTATTTATAATATACCAGGTAAAAGAGAAAGTATATGGGACCGGTACACCCACACCTACCCTGGGCGGGTATTCGACCACTCGTCGGGGGATGTGGGGGACGACTCCTACCACCGCTTCAGAGACGATGTAGCCCTGATGGTGGAGCTGGGGGTCGACTTCTACAGGTTTTCTATCTCCTGGCCCAGAATACTGCCTGATGGGCAGAGCAAGTAAGAACATAATTTATTTTACCCATACTCCCTTACATTATTTACGTACTTCCTCATACACATTTACACTAGCACGTTACAAGAAGTATAATTATCTACTTACCTTAGAATTATACCACCATTTATACATTAACTTGTTTAAGGTAAATAGGTAAACCCGCGGATTGGGGCACTGGTGTCCTGTGGAACAGGTTTTTTTAAAAAACTTTTATCAGGCACCAGTCTCTCACAAACAGGTTAACTAAAACTACCTAAACATGTCATGACCTCCGTCTCCAGCCTATGTACTGTTTTATTTACTAGGTACCTCTATTACTTCCATGTTGTTTTATAAATTGTAACCTGTGTTGAGAGAAAATAAATCTTTATCTTATCTTATCTTATTTTACCCATAGAAATTTCTATGGTATTATTTGCAAGTATTTTATTTGTTTTTTATTGGTAAGTACCTACTATCAGTAGTTGTTTTTCAAACCTGTCATCGTCTTTCTTCATTGGTAGATTTTTTTTATAAAAAAGTATTTATATAACGTTTTTTTATAAATGGACGTAGAACATTCATCATTATCATGACATCCTTCGAATGATGTATACGTCTATGGCATGGACCTAATAAATACGTCCATATTCGAAATTTTTCACTGCTGAGACACTGGCCTACTCTCGAGTGAGAGTGATCGAGTATTAATTCGCCACGCGACCCAATGCGAATAGATTATTAGAATAACGTAGGACATAATCCTACTTCATTCCGTAAATCTGTAGCAAAAACGTTGATTTGTAATATATATTACAGCTACGTAAACCAAGACGGAGTTAGATACTACAAGGAGCTGATCGAGGAGCTATCCCGTAACAAGATCCAGCCCGTGGTCACCATGTACCACTGGGACCTGCCAGAAAGTCTGCAGGACCTCGGGGGCTGGACGAACCCCGTGATTGTAGACTATTTCGTGGATTACGCAAGGGTATAGTTTAAAACTATCATGATTATTACAAATGTTCTCTAAAAACGGGATATTTACCATGATTTGAGACTATTATTGATTCGCGATATTTCGGTGCAGTTGCATGCACTATGATCACGGGAGAAGTTATCTCATATCTTCTTTTACTTTGAATTTTACCTAAATAGGACATTATTGAATGTACTTTTCTAACATTAAATAATGTATGTTTTTCATAATTAGCTAAAATTCAAAGTAAATCTTTGACCATTTTCCACACCTAATGGAGCAAAGGAAAGTTACTTATTATAAAAACACCAGTGAGAGAGTATAAGATTTTCACGAAATGAGACCCGCAAATTTTCGCAGTTTTAAATCCTTGTAATTCTCACCTCTACGAAGGCTCTACGAGTAGCTAAGTAGATTTTGCGTAGCAGCGCGCCTACAAACGTAGAGTTTTCGATTTTGTTTTACGAAACAGTCCAGAAAGGCAGTGTTGCCATATAGTTTTCTCATTTATCTGTAGGTTGTCTAGTATTGACCTTTTTTCACGAAAATATTAATAAGTTCTGGAAGTTCTACAAACTAATGTTTTCTTTAATTTAGGTCTATAATTTGTGATCTTACCTAGCTATCTTTTATACATATTCATTCAGATTTTATACATATTATAGCTTATTGTTCTCATACAGATTTTATACAGATTTTTGATTCAGATTTATCGAATTAGAATATGGCAGTACTGGTCATCACTCGCAAATTACAGGTCTTATTCGACAACTTCGGGGACAATGTGACCATATGGCTGACCTTCAACGAGCCCACAACCTTCTGCGGCGAGGGGTACGGAGGGGACGACGCTCCCGGCGGCCGGTCCAGTGGGTTCGAGGACTACTTGTGCGGTCACAACGTGCTGGTGGCTCACGGCAGGGTCTACAGAATGTACGAGAAGGAGTATAAGAGGAAACAGAAAGGTAAGCTTGGAAGTTTCAAACCCTATAGCATAGCTACATAGCACCCCTATTAAAGGGAACACACACTATTGCACGGAATGCCAACAACGAAAATGCTACAGGGAACAGTGTGGTTTTCTCTTCCCATACTGTTGTGATCGCTTGATGCTTGAACTGTAATCCCTCCAAACCTAGTTTTATTACGTTTTTTTTAATGGTCTAGCCCCAAGCTTAGCAGAGCTTGTGTTATGGGTACTAGATGACTGATATACATTAAATACAGAGATAGATATATTTTATTAGACGACTAAAGTGGCGCAGCGGGCGCAGGTCCGCCTCCGACGCGGAGGTTGCGGGTTCGATTCCCGCCTAGGGACAAATGTTTGTACGATCTACAAATATTTTTTCCGGGTGTTCTGGGTTTATTCTATTTATTTATTATTTTATACTCGTAATAAAGAAAATATATCTATCTATGTATTGTATTAAGTATAGTTATATCAGTCATCTAGTACTATAATACAGCTCTGTTTAAAAGCAGCTTACCTTGGGGCTAGATGATGCTGTGTGGATTGTCTAGCGTTATTTATTTATTCATTTATTAAACATGGAAATACCCAGAACACCCGGAACAAATATATGTAGATCGTACAAACATTTGTTCCAAGACGGAAATCAAACCCGTCGCAGGCGGACCTTCGCGCGCCGCGTCACATCAGTCGTCATTTGAAGAACGATGTCATCTAGAACTGGGAGATTTTAATTTGTAACGTCTTCAGGATACGTGGGAATTACTTTGTGCATCGACTGGATGGAGCCAAACTCCACTTCCGTAGCAGACAACACTGCAGCTGAAACAGCTAGTCAATTTTTAGTAAGTTTTTGATTCGTTCTACCGCGGATACAAAGGGGGTAGCAAAATCTTCGAACATGGAGCAAATGTTTGCGGGATTATGTAAGTATGCGTCGCTTCGCAAGAATAGAAGCTGTATACCTACCTCTCGCGTCTTGCGATAAGTGACTCACAGCACCACACTTTTTAAACTTTTTTTTAATTATGTTTCAGTATTTTGCATGTTAAATAATTTTACTCTTAATTTGTACCTATATTGCATATACTTTCAGACACAATTGTATAATTGTTATTTAAATAAATTAAATGAAATGAAAAATTCAAAGTCTCAAGGGTTTTGTTTGTGGTCCATGAGTGGTAATGTCGTTAATTTATCATTTTTTTTTTATACAACTGAAGTACAACCAAGCGTACGGCCCACAAGATGGTAAGCGGTTACCGCAGCTTATGGACGCTTGCAATACCAGAGGTATCACTCGCGGGTTGCCACCTTGAGGCTAAGATCGAAAGCCTCATGTGCCAGTAATTTCACCGGAAACCATATCCTTCACACCGGAACACAGCAATGCGAGCATTACTGCTTGGCGGCAGAAATAGGTATGGTGGTAGTCCTTCCCCGGACGAGCTCTATCACAAAGAACTCTACTACTCTTAATTCCTTGATAAGATTGGTCAATCTCAATTCTAGTTCGGCTGGTTCGCTCACCCGATATTCTCCAGGCAGGGGGATTACCCTCCTATCATGAGGAAACGGGTGGACGAGATCTCGCAACAGCAAGGGTTCCATCGTTCCCGGCTACCGGCCTTCACTCGGGAGGAAGTGAAGATTATTCAGGTAATAGCGGATGCGTTCTCGTGGTATCATTATTTTCTCCCATTGATTGGACCACGAGTTCACCTAACCTATATTGCTCGTGATAACATTGTTTTCTGTTGTTTTATCTTTTAATAATAATGCTGGACATCTGTAGGTATAAATGAAATGAAATTTGATTGATTTGCTAGTATACAGGTGCATTGGTTCTTAAAAGTTATTACATAGGTAATATTCGAATCACTATATTCGACCATTTGTCGTGGAAATATTAAATACTTAGTTTAATTTTATAAGTAGGTAGGTACATCATTCATGCAATATGAATTGTAATAGGAAATTAAAATATCATAGCATAATGTCAAAATAAAATGAAAATTAAAATATGAATAATTAAGTAAAATTCAATATTAATTTCTATCATCATCATCATGACAGCCTTCTAATGTTCCCACTGCTGGGACACTGGCCTACTCTCAGGCGAGAGTGATTGGGTCTTAATCCACCACGCGGACCCAATGCGGATTGGTGGATGGCACATGTCTTTCGAATTTTTAGTTCTTGGACATGCCGGTTTCCTCACGATGTTTTCCTTCACCGTATGAGAGCACTGGCATTGCGCACATAAATTTTCGAACAGAAAAATCCATTGGTGCACGACCGGGTTTGAACCCACGACCTTAAGATTGGAAGGCGGGGTCATTACCACTAGACCACCGGTGCTCTAATATATATTATATTAATTTATAGTAAGTACCTAATTCATTGCATAAAAATAATAAAAATATATAATCAAAAAGTCTTTATTAATTTATATGAATTTATATTTGAAATAATCATCTATAGAATAAAAACATCTGTCACAGAGCGAACGGTACATCTTATGATTAAATTCATTATTTTGCAGCTGCCTAAATTCGATAGGTAGCTTATTATATATTTTGACTGCCATAGCGTAACAGTTTTTATCACATACTTTTTTATTATATCTTCGCGTTTGGTCTTGACTATCACAAGCTACGTATATCATGGCTTTGGGATGGCCTTTGACTCTGTCATCAAGGGTGCCTTACCCGTCGTGATTGGCCATTGCTAGAATACTCCGAGCAATTTTAAATCTTAATCCACTCCAGACCCAATGCGAGTTGTGAATAGCTGGCTTTCGAACCAGTTCTTGGACATGCCGGTTTCCTCGCAACTCCCAAAAGCACTGTCATTTCACAAATTATTTTGAATGATAAATAAGATAAGTTTTATTTCCAAAGTAACACATGTTTAAGGGTACCGGTAAATACAAAATATAAACAAAGTAATGTACAAAATGGCGTAAATATAGAGGTATCCTAAGTACCTTCCGTGCTAGTAAAACTGTGTTACTTACGGCAAATATTTTGGTGCACGACACTTTACTTTTTTATTCCAGGGATCTTATGACTTCATGGGTGTTAATCATTATACCACGCACATGGTGACGGTAGGTACGGGGCGGGTGACACCGCAGCCGTCGTACTACGACGATATGGGTGTCACTCTAATGCAGCGGGGTGACTGGCCAAAGAGCAACTCTTCTTGGTTGAGGGTAAGGGTTTGTCATGACTTCAGTATGCCCTTTCTTATAGAATAGAATAGAATAGAAATCTCTTTATTGTACAACACACAAGGAAATATTTAAAAAAATACACAGATATACACAGTTAGCGAGGTACAATGGGCGGCTTTATCGCTGGGAGCGATTTCTTCCAAGCAACCTTTGGATGGACAGAAACTATATTATAAAACTAGCTGTTAGATTTAGTTTAGATTAGATGAATGCTTCAACAGAATCGACACTGTACCTACTAATTTGATATTACCCCAATAAAATAAATAAATAAGTAAATAATGCTGGACAATCCACACAGCATCATCTAGCCCCAAGGTAAGCAGAGCTTGTGTTATGGGTACTAGACGACTGATATAATTAATACAATACATAGATAGATATTTTTTTATTAAACATAGAAAATACAAACAAATATGTGCAGATCGTACAAACATTTGACCCGAGACGGGAATCGAACCTCAACTTCCGCGTCGCAGTCGCACCTTCACCCGCCGAGCCACATCGGTCGTCATAAAAGCACTGCAGTTAAAAACTAATTTATAGGTAGTGCCATGGGGCTTTCGCAAAGCATTGAACTGGCTCAAGGCCACCTACAGCAACCCTATGATGATCATCACGGAGAACGGAGTCTCCCAAGAGCCGGGGCTCCACGACCCGAAGCGGGTTCAGTACATATCGTCCTACCTGGAGGCTCTGCAAGCCGCTGTCGTGAAGGACGGGTGCAGGGTAGTCGGGTATACCTACTGGAGTCTGATGGACAACTTTGAGTGGATGAGGGGTTATTCGTAAGTATATTTTCGCTAAACGTATAACGCTGTTGTGAAGATGTATTTATGTAGAGTAGTCGGATATAGCTACTGGAGTCTGATGGACAACTTTGAGTGGATGAGGGGTTATTCGTAAATATATTTTCGCTAAACGTATGATGATGTTGTGAAGATGTATAAAAGTAGAGTAGTCGGGTATAGCTACTAGAGTCTGATGGACAACTTTGAGTGGATGAGGGGTTAATCATGTATTTCATTTTCTAAGTAGGTAGGTATAGTAAAAGGGACCGACAAGAGTGTATTAGGGATCAGAGGATGCCTATACCCAGTCAGTGGGTGCCAAAGGGTTTATTAGATAGGTACCTATAGAGATAGAAGTAGTAAATAATTAATTTTTAGAAAAAACCCAAACCGACTTGTTTTTACTCGACGATGTAGTTTTTGTTTATTCATAAAGTACCGTATCAATTTTGATAAAACTTATGGGACCTATTCTGAAGTAGATAGTAGTAGATACCTATAAAACAAAAACATCAAAATCTATTCATAATTGGCGGAGAAATCGCGTAACAAACATACAAAAAAAACATATAGTCGAATTGATAACCTCCTCCTTTTTTGAAGTCGGTAAAAACAAAAATTGCTTGTTACAGTAAAATTGCTAAATTGCTTCTGTTACGGTAATATTGCTAAAATTGCTTCTGTTACAGTAAAATTGCTAAATTGCTTCTGTTACAGTAATATTGCCAAAATTGCTTCTGTTACAGTAATATTGCCTCCTTGTTGCAGAGAACGTTTCGGCCTGTTCGAAGTAGACTACTCATCACCAAACAGAACGCGGAGCGCTCGGCTTTCCGCCAATTTTTACTCACAGATAGCTAGAACGAAATGTATCCCTAAAGACTATCTCAACCTTATTTATACCGTGGATAACGTCTAGTTTGCCTTACCTTTAAATGGCTGTACAGTAGTGTTCATAAGAAAATAATGGCACCAGTTTTTTCTTTAGATAAGTTTAGTTCATTCCACAACTGGGGCCTTATTCGCTATGACCTAGGAGATTCCGTACCAATAACGTGTAACTTAGTAACGTGTTCTATACGTGCCGTGGTGTGAAATTGTATAATTGTTTTCTATATCTGTGTTGTTTCAATAGCGATAGTTTCGCTATCGATAGGTTGACTTTGAAAAACAGTCAGACGAGCCCCAAAACGTGGCTCGTCGACAACTATTTCCTCGCAGATATCGTAACCATCCCGCGTTTGGTCATAGCGAATAAGGCTTCTAAGGTTCGGTTGTGGAATGACTCAGGGTAATTTATTATTAGTGCATAATATTTAAGGAGTATGTTCCACTATGGGGCCATTTTTCTGGCCAACTATTAATGATTAATTATGGAAATCGTGTAATAATAAAATATTCGAGCACGCGCGCCCAGTAGTGGACTCCTTAAATATTATGCACTAATAATAAAATACCCTATATTTAGGTAAATACTTTTAAAATAAAATAGGGCAAAAAAAAACAATAAATAACATAATAAAACAATTATATTTTCCAAAAAATACATTTTTTATTAACTTAACTTAGTTTATGCCCTTTTCACACTTTGGTCATCCGACAGTATGTAAGATCTAGTCAATACTAGTGAACTTGCTTGGTAGCTCAAAATTCTGATGTAGTCGCTTATAAATTGTAACGAGAATAGTGCTTTTTGAAAAAGTCAACAAAAACTAAATATATATATATATGACGTTTTATTTTGTTCCCAGTTTTGTTTAAACTTTGCAAAAGTTTTGAAAACTTCCAATTTCTGTTCTAAGTACAGAAAAAGAAAAAGAAAAAAACTATATGTGTACGTAAGTACCTAGGTATCAGTTTTTTTTTATTTATTAGGTTTTTTTTTTTATAATTCCGAGAGAGAGATATTTGGGAAAACCCATTTACAACCCATGCTTATCTAACGTAATTTAATTGCCGAATTAATCACAGTGTGCAAAGAGCTTTGGAAGACAGTATCGAAGGCCACAATACTAAGCTAAATTCGTGTAAACTCCCCTTTGTTTTTGGACCCTGATTACCTACTTAAAATATTTTTTTATATATTATACCTGAGATATTACTTTAACAATCTTATTGAAAACTGTGGTCCCTGAGAAAGAATTTCACTAAAACTTTCGATAACTCTTCATAAAATGTGTTCATAATAATTTTATTGAATAAGTTTATGTTCTAACCTTTGCTACTACGGGCCACAGATTACATTTCAAATGGTTAAGCGTAACACTTTCACGATTATTTAAACTCTTAAGGTCGGTAACAGCAAGCGAAGCTGAGTCAAGGTGGAATTACTATAGCAAAAACTGAAGGGAAACTGAAGGGGCGCTAAAGAGGCGCGCCTTTTTATAGAAATACGCCTTGACAGCGCCCCGAACGCTTGCAGTTAGCGGCCTAACATAAGATAATCAAGTGTTTTATAAATATCAATAAAGTTTATTACAATTATTTTAAACTAATAACCTACTGCTGGGCAAAGGTTTGATGTAACAAATATTTATTATATTTATAATATAATATTTTTTATAATGTTAGATATTGTAATAATTTTACAATATCTAACATTATGATATATAAATGATGTCTTCTGTTAATGAAGAACTTTGGTCTAGGAAAGATATGACTAAATTATTTTTGGATATAATTTTCTATTACAAATTTATAATACATTTTTAACAATTATATCTGAAATCACTTCAGAAATTATCATGGTTCGGACGCCATGATACTAGGCGACGAAATATCGACAAACAATAAATTTAACAAAATTATCATTAGTTAATATCCCGGTTTGATAATTTCGAGGTTTTTACACTTAAGTGTTGAGGTATCTTCTTAAGCTGCAATTTAGCTGTTTTTACACTTATGTATAACTTAAAAGTATGCTATCCTTTTTTGTTCCTAAATGATATATAAGGAAGCAAACTATAATACATACACCTGCTTTTGAATGAGAGGGAAATAAAATAGCGTCTGTTGGTTTTCTAAAACTAAAATGATGTTTAATACATTTCTAATGTAATATTTTTCCTGCATTATTTGATTCTATTCAAAAATAAGTTACAAACTTGAATGTATTTAATAAATACTGGTAATAATATCACCTTTCGGTCTAACGCCATGGGTAGGGTAGGTAGGTCTCATCCATGTGATAAGACGGAGAGGGTTAAACAATCATGAAATCTTAAAAAAGTTAAGAAAATCAAGATTAATAAGTAATAAATAATTTTTATTACGCTTACAGCTAAACTATACAATTATGGAATTTGATTTATCATGATATAAATTATAACATTTTATGACATTTTAAGGCAGGTTAATAGCAAGGTCGGAGCAGGGTTGAGGCGTTAGTTTCTATGGATGAAAGCTAAAGGGGCGCTGAAGAAGCGCTAGCCTCGACCGACGCCCCGGCGCTGTTAGCGACCTGCCTTAAACAGCAATATGAAAAAAAAATATTGGAGTGCCTAGTTAAATAAATTGTTTCGTTTTTTTTTTTTTTGTTTATGATTTGCTAAAAATTATATATGTTTTTTATCAGTAATCTGATACTCAAAGTATAAGCTTTGCTTAGTTTGGGGCTAAAATGGCGCGATGTAAAAATACCGTTAATATTTATTTAATTTTAGTTTTATTTATGAAGGCACTGAAAAGAGGATTAGCGTGTCCAATAAAGAATCAGGAAAAGAGAAAGAAACGTAGATTGAAATAAATATGTATAGCTATAGTTAAAGAACGGTTGCAGGTATGAACAGCAAGTATGAACTCAAACTGTTTAATTTAACACTTAAGCACGGTTTCCACCGCGGTTAGCCAGCTAAAAAACGGCTGGCAGGTACCTTACTATTGAATCCAATGACAATTCCGATTCAATCGCAATTTCAATCCAATTCTAATTTACTGCTGTAAGTATTTGTAATTTTGGTCTATAATGGACTAGACAATTTCTATTCCAATCGGAGTTTAGTTCACTTTTACACAATATCCACGTTATTGAGATTGAATTGGCGCTAGGTTAGATTTGCACTCACGGTTTCCAATACTGATCGATAAATCACATTGAAGAGTAAGGCCTCAGGTATGAACAGCTGGTATGAACAGCAAGTATGAACTCACGATTGTATAATTTAACACATAGCCAGGTATAGTCACGACTGTATAATTTAACACATAGCCAGCTATAGTCACGACTGTTTAATTTAACACATAGCCAGGTATAGTCACGACTGTATAATTTAACACATAGCCAGCTATAGTTACGACTGTATAATATAACACATAGCCAGCTATAGTCACGACTGTATAATTTAACACATAGCCAGGTATAGTCACGACTGTATAATTTAACACATAGCCAGCTATAGTCACGACTGTATAATATAACACATAGCCAGCTATAGTCACGACTGTATAATTTAACACATAGCCAGGTATAGTCACGACTGTATAATTTAACACATAGCCAGCTATAGTCACGACTGTATAATATAACACATAGCCAGGTATAGTCACGACTGTATAATTTAACACATAGCCAGCTAACGAAAGGCTGTATAACAGCAGGTATGAACTCACGATTGCGGCATCTTACACTGCTTACAGTCTTCCATGCCGTCATTAAACTCCTCAATTTGCAGCGTCATCTCGAAGAAGTTGTATTTCTCGTGGACGAGCCTCGTCGCTTGTTCTAGAACCTTCTGTGGACTGACTCCGGTGCCTGTTGGGAAACATAACCTCAAAACAAAATGGATAGTGTTGTGCAGAATGCAGCCAAGTATATTACAAAAATCAAATGCTCCTTGCATAACTCGATCCAAATAATAAATCATCATAATTATCATCATTGTATCAGTCTACTGTTGGACACAGGCCTCCCCCAAAGAGCGCCATGACGACCGATTTTGTGCCACAATCCACCGATTTTCTTCGACCGCTTTAATGTCATCGGTCCATCGAGTGGGGGGCCGTCATATACTTCGTTTTCCAGTTACTGGAAGTCAAATAATAAACGCATTTAAATTAATTTTAACAGACAGACTTCTAGAGACAGTGGTCTAAGTGTGTGGGTGTGTTTGTAAGAGGGTGTTTGAGAGTGGGGTGTGTTTGTGAGAGGGTGTGTGCATGTGGATTTCCTTGTTCCTCCCAGTCTCGTGGGTGTCTGGTTATCACAGCGGGAAATTCACAGCGTGGTGGGTGTGTGGGCTTTCATGTTCATTCCAGTCTCATAAGAGTCTGGCTATCACAGCAGGAAGTCCACAATGTGAGGGTGTATGCGTGTGTGTGTATATACAGGGTCATTCATTATCAACCTGACAAACTTAAGGGATAGGTTCCACACATAAAAAAAATATATGTACCTATATATATTTTTTTTATGTATGTTTTGTCTTAAAAATCCTAAGTAAACAAAAAAAAAACGATTACGTTTTTCCGCTCAATTATTATTTATCGTTGTTGGGAATCAAGTTAAGCGACGTAATAATGAAATATTCGAGTGTGCGCGCCCCGTAGCGGGTCAAGGACACGCGCAGGTCAAGGACGCGCGGGTTATTGACCCGCGGTTCATTGACGCGCGGGTCACTGACACGTGCCGAGCGCTGCCTTTTCGATTTCTAACAAAGATAACTAATTACTAAGCAGAATTACGTAATTTTTTTTTTAATATAAAAAAAAAGTTAAGAAAAAAAAGGACAAGTATTTTTTTCTTTATGTGTGGAACCTACTCCTTAAGTTTGTCAGGTTAATAATGAATGACCTTATATATATTGTGTGTACAGTGCAGTACTCACGGATAGCCAGATGCGCAGAGAGCGCAGTCTTGTCCAGCGAGAGAGCCCACATGCGCAGGTTGTGAACCCGCAGCACCCCGGGCAGAGTCAGGAACGTGTTCGCTACCTCCTGTAACATTACATTACATACTTATAGAAGACCTCGACATCTTCATCAGATCTTTACCAATTTTTTATAAGACTTTTTTTTTTTTTGTTATAGACCAACGTTTGACCACTACCTCACCTGATGGGAAGTGTTGGTGTGGTCCAATTTAATGTTACTAATTTAATGTAAAAACCAGCGAAAACGGATCTCGAGGCGTAGAAATCTATTACCCTTTTTTGCCCCTTTTTAACAAAAATTCTATAGTCATAGAACATGTACAACCAGATCGGTTGAAAAATGCAACCTGTAGGTGAGGACAGACTGACTGATTGACGGACTGACTGACTGACTGATAGACAAAAGCATTTTGGGTCAACCTCGAAACCGAGACGCTTTACTCGTTCCGTCAATAAGGCTAGGCCATGACAGAGGCCTTCGGGCGGCCTAGAAACTCTGTTGAGTTGGCCACAGACTCATACGAACAAACGAACGAACGAATAAGGCTCTAAATGCCTCTTTCGCCTTGACCGTCCCAATAACTGTCAAAAAAACATTCATTCTAATTTAAATTTTATACCATTGACATAAACGTCATCGGATCGCGAAGTGTACCTGGAAGTCCATGCCCTTAGGTGATCCCTCCATCAGGACGAGCAGAGTCTCCTTGATGATGTTGAAGGTGGTGATGAGAACCAACACCGAGAACAGGAACGTGCAGATCGGGTCCACGAGGCTCCAACTCGGCTGCAAACATCATTTTAGTTCTAGCGGTGCATTTTTTTTTGTGATGTAAAAAGACAATTTAGTTCGAAAAAGCTCCATTGAGCATCATCATCATGACAGCCTTCTAATGTTCCCACTGTTGGGACACTGGCCTACTCTCAGGCGAGAGTGACTGGGTCTTAATCCACCACGCGGACCCAATGCGGATTGGTGGATGGCACATGACTTTCGAATTTTAGTTCTAGGACATGCCGGTTTCCTCACGATGTTTTCCTTCACCGTATGAGAGCACTGGCACATAAATTTTTCGAACAGAAAAATCCATTGGTGCACGACCGGGTTTGAACCCACGACCTTAGGATCGGAAGGCGGGGTCACTACCACTAGACCACCAGTGCTCTCACTAGACCACCAGTGCTCTCACTAGACCACCAGTGCTCTCACTAGACCACCAGTGCTCTCACTAGACCACCAGTGCTCTGCCATTGAGCATAGACACGGTTAATTAATCAGTTATGAATCAAAGAAAAGCTTTTGAAATGAAAAATGCAAAGTGAGAGCACCGGTGGTCTAGCGGTAGTAACCTCTTCTGATCTTTAGGTAGTGGGTTCGAATCATGCACCAATACATTTTGCGAAGTGTGCTGGGACATTAGTGAAAATTCAAAGTTGTTAGGCCATGACAGAGGCCTTCGGGCGGCCTAGGAACTCAATCACCAGAGTTGGCCACTGACTCATACGAACGAACGAACGAAGTGGAAATATTAGATTTAGAAGGCTGTCATGATGATGAACCAATTAAATTTTTTTGTTTAATTGCGTTTGTTAACAATCTGTGTTAAGTTTTTTTTTTTTTTTTTTTTATACAACTGAAGTGGCAACCAAGCGTACGGCCCACAAGATGGTAAGCGGTTACCGCAGCCTATGGACGCTTGCAATACCAGAGGTATCACTCGCGGGTTGCCACCTTGAGGCTAAGATCGAAAGCCTCATGTGCCAGTAATTTCACCGGAAACCACACCCTTCACACCGGAACACAGCAATGCGAGCATTACTGCTTGGCGGCAGAAATAGGTATGGCGGTAGTCCTTCCCCGGACGAGCTCTATCACATAGAACTCTACTACTCTTAAGTTTGATAACAGAATCACCCGGTACCTTGTAGTAGATGACGATAGCGGCGACCAGCACGCCGAAGCTCTGCAGGAAGTCGCCCAGCACGTGGATGAAGGCGGCGCGCACGTTGATGTTCTCCTGCGCGGGGTGCTGGTGCTGGTGCGAGCCGGAGCTCTCCGCGTCCGAGTCGCTCTTCTGGAACAATGGAGAGGTTGAAGTCGAGGTCGACGTCGACAGTCACTCTCAAAGTTGAAGTTGAAATCGAAGACGAGGTAAACAGTCGAAGTCGAAGTAGAAGTCAACAGTCGAGGTTAACAGTCACAGTTGATGTTGAAGTCGAAGTCGAGGTGAACAGTCGTGTTCAAAGTCAAAGTTGAAGTCAACAGTCACAGTTGAAGTTGAAGTCGGAATCGAGGTGAACAGTCGAAGTCGAAGTAGAAGTCAACAGTCGAGGTTAACAGTCACAGTTGAAGTTCAAGTGAAATCGATGTGAACAGTCGAAGTCGAAGTCGAAGTCGAAGTTGAAGTCAACAGTCGAGGTTAGCAGGCACAGTTGAACTTGAAGTCGAAATCGAGGTGAACAGTCGAAGTCGAGGTCAACAGTCAAAGACGAAGTCAGGTTTTTACTGGTAGATGATGATGAGATGAGTTTATGTCAGTTACGTTACAACGCACCCATCACTACAACCAGCTGGGTAACTATTGTTTTTGTTTTAAGGCACAATCAAAGACGACGACCCCGATTCACGAAGCCAACTTAAATAGCAACGGGCAAAAAAAATGGGCTGCTTGGAGGCAGAATATCTGGTACTGCAGCAGTAGTGCACTGTTTCATTATCATCATATCAGCCGATAGACGTCCACTGGACATAGGCCTCCCCCAAAGAGCGCCATGACGACCGATTTTGAGTCTTCACCATCCACCGAATTCCTGCGACCGCTTTAATGTCATCGGTCCATCGAGTGGGGGGGGGGCGTCCTACACTTCGTTTTCCAGTTCGTGGTCGCCACCCGAGAACCTTTATTCCCCAGCGGTTATCGGTTCTGCGAGCTATATGGCCTGCACATTGCCACTTCAACTTAATAATTATATGAGCTATGTCGGTGACCTTGGTTCTTTAACGGATTTCCTCATTGCGGATTCGATCGCGTAGTGAAACTCCCAGCATAGCTCTTTCTTTTAGCTCGTTGGGCGACTTTGAGCTTTTAAACGAGACCTATAGTTAGCTACCACTGTTTAGGAGGTTGTTTTTATAATTGGATAAGGAAACGTCAAAAAGTCATCATCACTAAGATTGAATTAGTATAGAAGTAGCGTTTCATAACGGGCTAGAAGGCTAGAAAGAAGAAAATTACCTTGTTGTTGAGCACGGGGTTGGCGCCGCCGTGGCTGTGTCCGTGCCCGCCGCCGCCGTGCGAGTGTCCGTGCTGGTGCAGTGTCAGCCCCATGCTGCAAATATTATTTAATAGCAGTTCTTATGCTATTTCACGGGATAAAAAGTATGCTATTGGATCCGCTTAGCTGTTCTGGCGTGATTGAGTAACAAACACCCATCCATCTATCAATCAATACATCCACGAATCTAATGTATAGATCCGATGGACGGATCGATATCCATCCATCCATCCATCCATACCTATTTCTGCCGCCAAGCAGTAATGCTCGCATTGAAATTACTGGCACATGAGGTTTTCGATCTCAGCCTCAAAGTGGCAACCCACGAGTGATACTTCTGTTATTGCAAGCGTCCATAGGCTGCGGTGACCGCTTACCATCTTGTGGGCCGTACGTTTGGTCGCCACTTAAGTTGTATAAAAAAAAAAACAATCCATCCATCCATCCGTAGACAAAGCGGTCGCAGGAAGTCATTGTATAGAAAAGTTTTATTTCATTTTATTTCATTAATTTATTCACATAAAAATATGTTAGGTAAGATGTCACATTATCAAATATTTACACACACAGTTTAACTGGTGTGCAAATATTAAACAAGTTAAATAGGTACACAAGAAAAAATTTACAATAAAAAAAAAGTTAAGTAAGTATTTAAAGGTTATTATTGCTAAGTGTATTTGTGAAACAAGATCAAGATTCAAGATCGGTTGTCACTCTATGGGAAGGCTATGTCTTAAGATTCCATGAACCGAATAAATAATAAGGAATATACCATAGTATTGAGTTGCCTAGTCTCTACAGAATATCAAAGTTAGCTAATCAAGTAATCTATCGTTCTGTCAACTTGCCAAGATATTATGCGTCTTACAGCCCACCTGTGCAAATTGTGTATATTAACTACGGCAGCTGTTTAAATAACTATTTTTTATACTACTAAAGTAAAGTACTTCTTTATTAACCATTGTTAGAGTGGATTCACTCACCTTAAACGCTCTGAAGTGACCTTTAAAATTAGACCATACTGCCCTTACATAAAACTTACACTAGATTGACAGCGACCCCCACAGCCGAGGTGATCAGCATGGCGGTGGGAGCTCCTAGTATGTATTCTAAGGAGCTTTAATATTCAACATTACTGCCTGTTGATAAAACTCACACTAGATTGACAGAGACCCCCACAGCCGAGGTGATCAACATGGCGGTGGGAGCTCCTAGTATGTATTCTAAGGAGCTTTTATATTCAACCTTACTGCCTGTTGATAAAACTCACACTAGATTGACAGCGACCCCCACAGCCGAGGTGATCAGCATGGCGGTGGGAGCTCCTAGTATGTACTCCAAGGAGCTTTAATATTCAACCTTACTGCCTGTTGATAAAACTTACACTAGATTGACAGCGACCCCCACAGCCGAGGTGATCAGCATGGCGGTGGGAGCTCCTAGTATGTACTCTAAGGAGCTTTAATATTCAACCTTATTGCCTGTTGATAAAACTCACACTAGATTGACAGCGACCCCCACAGCCGAGGTGATCAGCATGGCGGTGGGAGCTCCTAGTATGTACTCTAAGAAGCTTTAATATTCAACATTACTGCCTGTTGATAAAACTCACACTAGATTGACAGCGACCCCCACGGCCGAGGTGATCAGCATGGCGGTGGGAGCTACTAGTATGTATTCTAAGGAGCTTTAATATTCAACCTTACTGCCTGTTGATAAAACTCACACTAGATTGACAGCGACCCCCACAGCCGAGGTGATCAGCATGGCGGTGGCGTCGATCTCGAACTCCTGGTAGATGACGCGCTGCACCGCCATGTACACGAGGATACCGGTCACCACCCAGATGAGCAGCACCGAGGTGAGGGCCCCTATCACCTCGGCGCGGTACCAGCCGAACGGCATTCTACAAATTCAATTAATAAATCAATACTAATATTTTAAAGAGAGAATTGTATGTTTGTATTTTTGTTTGTTACGAATAAACTCAAAAACTACTGGAGCCCGGGCTGGTTACGATATCTGCGTGGAATCATTGTTGACGAGGCACGTTTTAGGGCTCGTCTGACTGTTTTTTAAAGTCAACCTTTCTATAGCGAAACTATCGCTATTGAAACAACACAGATACAATTTTACAATTTCACACCATGGCACGTATAGAACACGTTACTAAGTTACACGTTATTGGTACGGAATGTTCTAGGTCATAGCGAATAAGCCCCCTGGTCCGATTTCAAAAATACTTTCACCGTTAGAATGCTACATTATCCCTAAGTAACATAGGTTATATTCATTATTAGCGACCCGCCCCGGCTTCGCACGGGTTTTTTTTTTTTACAACTGAAGTGGCAACCAAGCGTACGTAAGATGGTAAGCGGTGACCGCAGCCTATGGACGCTTGCAATACCAGAGGTATCACTTGCGGGTTGCCACCTTGAGGCTAAGATCGAAAGCCTCATGTGCCAGTAATTTCACCGGAAACCATATCCTTCACACCGGAACACAGCAATGCGAGCATTACTGCTTTGCGGCAGAAATAGGTATGGTGGTAGTCCTTCCCCGGACGAGTTCTATCACAGAGAACTCTACTACTCGTAAACGTAAGGGTGCGGATTCATTGCACCCGCGCGAAGCTGGGACGGACTGCTAGTAATAAATAATTCTGGACAATCCACACAGCATCATCTAGCCCCGAGTTAAGCAGAGCTTGTGCTATGGGTACTAGATGACTGATATATCTAATACAATACAATACATAGATTGATATTTTTATTATAAGTACATAGAAAATACCCAGAACACCCCCGGAACAAATATTTGTAGATCTCAGATATTTGCTCCTGTGCCGCAGGCGAAACTTCGCCCGCCGCGCCACATCGGTCGTCAAATATGAAAACTGACATAATGACGTCACCGCTGTTACTCCGCGACTCAGCGCGCTTTGGCACAGAACCGTTTTTTTCTGTTCTGCCCCCCTACCATGAACTCTTAAAGCAATTCAAATGAAGCCCTAAACGAAATTGTCAAAAATTTGTGTATTATGATATCAATTAGACAATCGTGTCATGGTTTAAAATTTTTGCGTTTTGGCGTGAATTTTAAAATGCAAATTTAAATCGCATTTTTTTTCTAATTAACTATTAATTTCTGGTATAATGAGTTGTTTTTTGTATAGAGATACTTCTAACACAAGAGAACAGTTTTTAAAAATCAGTCATCCTGCCTATTCCCGAAATAGGCTTGCGTCCACTAAGAATAAATCGGATGGATTAGAGTTTCTTATTATTAACTAAGATAATATAGATATGAAAAAAAACAAAACCATTGATCATAATAATTAAAGATTGTTATTTTTAGAAAATAAATTTGGAAAAATAGGCATAATGTCACGTAACAGTAAACACCAATCAGAAAGTGTTGTGTTACGTCACTCCGTGCAAAACATTGTTGTGGTTAACGTTTCACAGAACAAAACGGGTTATTTGACATTATTAAACTTCTTCGTTTATGGCTTCTGTGGCTTATTCGTCAATTACCTTAGGCAAACAGTTTTGTTTCGCACGGCGTGACGTCATGACGAAAATTTAAATTGTTTTTTTTTAAATGTCAATATACGATTCACTTCTAAATAATAGATTTTTGATGTAAAATAGATATTAAGGTATATTATTAACCAATAGGCATGATGCCAGTAACCAATAATCATTAAAATCACGTCTTCACCTTATGAAAAAGGATTCAAGGAATTCAAAAACCATATTTCTTTTACATTAGATGCGAGATTGATAATATTTTTAATATAATAAAACTACAAAATACAGCAATCCGCCATAAAAGGTTAAACAACGGTCAGGAACATCTAGGTTCTCTGATTGGTGGCATGAAAAATATTACAGAAATTTGAACCTTATGGCTAAAATTTAATATTGAAAACTGACATAATGACGTCACAGCTGTCACTCCGCGACTCAGCGCGTTTTAGCGTGCATTTTAAAATTCAAATTTCAATCGCATTTTTTTACTACTAAACCATTAATTTCTAGAATAATAGATTATTTTTTGCCTAAAGTCAATACTTCTGAATACAATAGAACAGTTTTTCAAAATGAGTCATCATGCCTATTTTTCAAATCCAGTCAACTAGCCTATTGGGAGGTTTACCTCCGCGTGGCCGGGCGGCTGCCCACCCACAACGAGAACAGAGATATCATGAAGCTCGCGAAGTCCGTGAGCAGGTGAGCCGCGTCCGTGGCTATCGCGAGACTGCTGGATATGTAACCACCTGGAATAAATCATCATTATGAATAAATAATGCATCATTATAAATAAAATAAACTATCCACACAGCATCATCTAGCCCCAAGGTAAGCTGCTGTTAAACAGAGCTGTATTATGGGTAGTAGATTTGTCAAAAAATGTTGTACCATGAAATTAATAATTATTAATTTCTTGAAATTAATAATATTTTGACAATTCAGTTTAGGTCCTAATTTGAATCGCTTATCAAAAAATTTTGTACCATGAAATTAATAATATTTTGACAATTCAGTTTAGCTCCTAATTTGAATCGCTTATCAAAAAATTTTGTAATTATTAATTTCACGGTACAAATTTTTTTGATAATTCAGTTTAGGTCCTAATTTGAATCGCTCTAAGAGTTCATGGTTGGGCTTCAGGCTCAAGATTAGACCGTAATATTTTGCTAAATAATAATGAAATAGAAAAGTAGCTCACCTATAATTTCAGCTATCATAAATACTACACATAGTATACTGGCGATAATGAGTTTTCTCCGCGCCCGTTTGTCTATTTCCTCATTTCTGGATCTATGACAATGACCTGGAAAGAAAAACATCATTTGCATTAAAAATATATCAAATACATTTAAGAGTAGTAGAATTCTTTGTGATAGAGCTCGTCCAGGGAAGAACTACCACCATTCCTATTTTTGCCGCCAAGCAGTAATGTTTTCCATTGCTGTGTTCCGGTTCGAAGGGTATGGTTCCCGGTGAAATTACAGGCACATGAGACTTTCGAACTACGTCTCAGGGTGGCAACCCGTTTGTGATACCTCTGGTATTGCAAGCGTCCATAGGCTGCGGTAGCCACTTACCATCTTGTGGGCCGTACGCTTGGTTGCCACTTTAGTTGAATAAAAAAATAATGCGTCAATGAACCGCGGGTCAATAACCCGCGCGTCCTTGACCTGCGCGCGTCCTTGACCCGCTACGGGGCGCGCACACTCGAATATTTCATTATTACGTCGCAACAATGATAAATAATAATTGAGCGGAAAAACGTAATCGATTTATTCTGTTTACTTGGGATTTTTAAGCCAAATTTACAAAAAAAAAAAATTATAAGTACATACATTTTTTTTTATGTGTGGAACCTATCCCTTAAGTTTGTCAGGTCGATGATAAATGACCCTGTATAATTCTTATGTCGATGAACAAAGACCATGATAGATTCATGGACCCATTATAATGTACTTGTTTACATATAAAGTCCTTTTTTTTTGTTTTTTTTTTAATAATGCTGGACAATCCACACAGCATCATCTAGCCCAAGGTAAGCTGCTGTTAAACAGAGCTGTATTATGGGTACTAGATGACTGATATATATTTAATACAATACAATACATAGATAGATATTTTTTATTATACATAGATTTGACAGACATTTTGTTTTCTTAGGTTAATATATCCCAAAGCGAAGGTTGTAAACGGACAGAAAGGGACTACTGTATAGCTCCACCTTATGATATCATAAAAATCTGATGAGGATCTTCAGCGTGATTCGCAAAAAAGATTATCAAATTGCAATAAAACGCTTACTTTTAATAGTTTGTGCTTGCGAATTATTGTTAGCAGAACTGCTAACTAATACTAAAAGTTATGTTGCTAAAAACACCTTTACCATCATTGGTGTGTTCTATTGATTCCAGATATTTCGTTATCCTGTTCTCCTGTGATCATGATGCGCCGAAATATCGGGAATTAATAAAACTCACATCATGGTAAATAATCTGTTTTTAGTAAATAATATGTTAATAACCATAATAGTTTAAAAAACTATAAGTATTACTTGATCTGTTATGAACTTATGAACGAGTTAGTCAGAGAGCTTGTATTGTTATTATTACGGGTTAGGTATCGCGAAGGCATACGGCAGGCGTGCAGTTTTCGCTTGACGCGACGGACGTAGGTAATCGGCTGTGAAGGCTGAGAGGATCAAGTAGCGAGTTAGGCCCCCCGCGCACTAAACAGCCTGGCTGGCTGTGGCGGCTGATTTGAGCAGCCAGTTATAGCAGCCAATGCTGCCATTCAATCAGACGCGTTGTAACGGCTGCCTAAAGCTGCGATACCACCAGAGATGTGCGAGGGATGTGTTTGTTAGAATAACTTCATTTATAGCCTCGCTCTGACAGCTTTAATGAAGTGAATCTATTGGTTCCTGAAAACACTTTCCCCGCTACAGATCCTCGCACATCTCTGGTGGAAACGCAGCCTTAGCCGGGAGTTCTGCTTAGTGCGCAGGCCTTTACACCGTCATATGTTCCACTGGCTGATGCCCCGCAGCCATGCCGCCTGGTGCGCAGGGGGCCTTAGTGACGCACTCGAATAACAACGTCGTTAGTTCAGGCGAGATTTGTATCCAATTTGGTGATCGTACAGCAACCATTTGTTTGCTGCGAATTGATTTGGATAAAACTTGCGAGTCACTATACAAAGAATAAGCACTAATTTTTACATATAAATGAGAAAATTTGGATACACGGATGTTTGTTACTAAATCACGCCTGAAGAGCTGGTCGGATTTAGATAAAATTCGACAAAAAGATGGCTTAAACCCTGGGTTAGCACGTATATTACTTTCAACCGTTTTAAATTAAAAAAATATATATATCGAGTCAAGTGAACTTCAAACACGCAAGCGAGACATTGCACGACTCAATAGCTCAACTGGTAGAGCTACCGCGCAACAATCGGAAGGCTTGGGTTTTTAGCTTCTTTTTTTTTAATGCTGGACAATCTACACAGACAGGATATTTTTCTAAAGAAAAACCATGTTATTGAAATTTGAAACAAGGTCACTTATTGATACTTGTTTATAATTTTATGTTATAAAATATGCCCATGGCCAGTTTAATACCATCATAAAAGAGCATGCAATGTCAAGCCAGTCTCTCATCAAAACAAAGTGTAGAATATTTGTTATCGTACCTATAAATGTTTATTCAAATTAATATCGTCGACTGTTCAGCTCGATAATCTTGAAAGTAGTTTCCGCGATTTTCACTGCATCGTTATCTCGTATCTCGTAATTGTTTGCGTCACAGGTGTTACAGGTTTTACGAATTGAAAGAGGTTTTTGTCGTCGGGGAGATTTGATTGGAAGGGTACCCGTACTTCCTTCAAAGGGGCTACTGGGATATCTCCACCTTACCTAACCTAACGAAATTCTTGATGTTCTCAGTGAAGAATAAGATAGCGATGGAAAATTATGTTAATAACTATGATAGTTTTAAAAACTATAGCGATGGTGGTCTTCTAATACCGGAATACATTTTCATAGCACCTCCGGATCCAGCAATTTTGACGGATGAGGATTCAGATAACAGCTGATGCCGATTTAGGAGTAAAGCTGGACAATGGTAAGCTGAAAATCAGTGTTTGCTCTTTGAGTATATTATCGCTGAGCTGTATCCTTTTTATCATACTGCAACACACACATAGATCTTTTTTTTTCCTTCACTGTATTATTTTAGTTATAGCACTCTTTCTATGTATTAATTTTGTATGTGTGTGCTTGAAGTTGCAAATAAATGACTTATCTATCTATCAATCCACACAGTATCATCCAGCCCCAAGCTAAGCAGAGCTCGTGTTATGCTTATGGGTAGGTACTAGATGACTGATATATTTTAGTAATACATAGATAGTTATTTTTACATACACAAAACATACATACATAGAAAATATCCGGAAAACCTAGAACAAATAGTAGCACATCGACCAAACATTTGTCCCAAGGCGGGAATCGGACCCGCAACCTCCTGCGTCGCAGACGGACCTGCGCCCGCTGCACCACATGAAATATAATACGTATATATTTTACAAATATTTTATTAACCATATATACATTTGTAATTCACTGGTTTCTGTGTTAGTTTTCACTGTGTTACAGAAAGATGTTGATTCCCCAATAGATCTGTCGATTTAAAAGCATCACTCACGCTCAACCTCCCCGATGCTGCCGTTCCGCCGCTCGATCTCCTCGCCCGCCTCGTTGGTCTCGATGACGGCGCAGCAGCCGGTCGAGGGGTTGCCGTGCACGCAGAAGATGACGCGCCGCCCGCGCGCCGGGCTGTCCGTGCCGTACGAGACGGCGCCATCTTTGAACCTGCCGGCAACACTGTTACATCAAACCAAAGACATTATCAAACATCAAACTATCTAATTCAAATTTAAAATATTATTATTTTTTATGTTGGATGCGTGCTGCGTTTCTACCAGAGATGTGCGTGAATGTGTAGCGAGAAAAGTGTATTAAGGAACCAATAGAATCACTTCATTAAAGCTGTCAGAGCGAGGCTAGGTAAATGAAGTGATTCTATTGGTTCTTAACAAAAAAATCCCTCGCTACACATCTTCGCACCTCTGGTGGAAGCGCAGCCTAAAGCCCTCACAGAGTGGACAGCCCTGAACAGAAAACGACCTCGCGGCAGACCACGGCGAAGTTGCGAGACGAAATTGACGCCTAACTAAGACTGGCCAATAGTAAGTAAGTTTGTATGAGTCAGTGGCCAACTGTGGTGACTGAGTTTCTAGGCCGCCTGAAGGCCTTTGTCATGGCCTAACAACTTTGAAAAAGCCGGGACCGAGTAAGGTCCCGGCTTTTTCAAAGTTAACGACCGACTGCGTAACGTGTCCTCCGAAGCACGGGAGCGCTAAGTTGAAATTGCCACTGGCGGTCATCCATCCTAATTATGACTAGGTACGCGGAAAAGTGCATAACTTCGTTGATCTGTTAAGAACAACTTAGCTAGCTACGTCACAAGCGGTCCACAGTGACCGTGATGATTGAAGAGAATGAAGGGAGTCCATTGCTTTGCAGTGGGACACTTTACAATAATAATAAAAAATCACAAGGATCACTAGCTCAGTGAATTTACGCCAGTTCCACGCGCCCCAGTTTAGAAGAATCTGGAAACAAACTCGGCTGGGTTCCTAGCTTTTTTTCGTTGATTCCTCTTTACCATAAAACTCCATTGTTATTCAAAATGTGCTGTCAGCATGCCAGCATGATCATTTGTAACGATCTTTAGATGGCTCAACTTTTAATTATGTATTTTGTATATAGGTACATAGTAATATGTGCATATTTTAAATTTAATTTGTTCATTAAATAAAGAAGCTTAATAAAATAAGATATCAGATCTGTATCTGTTATTACGATAACTTCTTTATGGTCTATTTTTATCGATGACATGATAATTCTACATAATGTCAACAAATTAAAAACAAATACATATGTACGTCTAAATGATAATGTTCAGAATAATATGTGCTTCCGGTTTTTAAGCCAGTGACCTTTTTTTAAGTATAATAGGTATTTTAGAGTACTTATTTGAAAATTTAAACAGTAAACTCACTACTTAAAACGACAAATACTTATAGATTGTGAGATGGTTATAAATACTCGTAAAGTGAGTATAGAACTTACACATGTGACGGTTGTAGAATTTGAAGTGCTCCCATTGCATTGGTTATAAAAAAACGTTCCTAACTGACTGACTGAATATTACAAAACACTATATCCTAACATAGGTGTCTAAACTTCATTATACACCTGAAATTTAGAGGGTGTGTTCTAATCATCATTCTTGGGAAAAATTAAAGTAAAGTAAAAAATATATTTATTCAATCATATCACAAGGATCATTTTGAAATGTTTTATAGCCTAGAAGAATCTGGCAACAAACTCTGTTGGGTTCCTAGCTTTTTTTTGATGATCCCTCTTCATCATAAAGCTAAAGAATTTGACAAAGTCGCGGGGTGTTCTACGAGTTAGGTAGGTATACAAATGCACAATCGTATCTACTAGCAAAAGTACCTATCTAACAGTATTTGTACATTGATGAAATAAACTTATTAGTTAATTTACATTTAGCTTCTTTTTCTTTCAACTATTATTCATTTCATAGTAATGGTAAAGTTTCAACCTTCACGGCACGCGAGCTACTGAATTGGATACATCTAATGGCTCGAAGAAATGGGAAAATAGCCGTGTTCGCGTAAACGGCTCATTTTCCTCGCGAAAGGTAAACATATCAATTACCTACCTTGTTTAGTCGGGTTGAGGGCAATTCTGCAGTTAATTCTGTGAATACGTAATAGAATTATAGACGATAATGGCCTTGGGCCCGCTGTTTTCAATGGTTATGTTGGTAGCCCATAATACAAATAGTTGGCTGGGCCTAAAATTAATCAAAATAAACAATGCTTACCTAACGTAATGCTATTACAACACATTAGTAAACTATTCCAAGTTATATCAAAACTTTTTATTATTTTGATGTGTACTAATTTAGGGGCAAGTACTTCGTACAAAGTTCTTGTTGTTGTCAAAAAAACTGGGTGTTCCAAAGGGTTTGTTTTTTTCCATGGACCACCTATGCACAAGGTTTACTATGTAGTACTAATATCAGTTCTGTGACTATGTAACTATCTGATCTAGTTATGGCGATTTATGCCACATGCTATGCCACGAGTTTTGATTTACGTAATGTGCACGAGTACGAAATGTATGTGAATATCAAGTACTTATGCAATAGTATCGTATTATTGCATAGCCACCAATATTATTATCAGCTATGACTCTATGCGAAGTTTACAGCAATCTCGATCCATAGAACGATCGATCTTGAGCCTACCACCGGTTTTCTGCTAAAGACCAGTTTGTGGTTACATTGCCGTAGCGGTTATCGTTTGCGAACTATATGGACTGCCCAGTGCCACTTTAATTTGCTAATTCTGAGAGCTATGTCGATGTCTTTGGTTCTCCTACTTATTTTTTCATTTCGGATCCTTAGAGTAGTAAAACTACTAGCTTAGCTTTTCATAGACCATTGCACACAGTCATATTGAAAATTAAATGAGAATGCATGGATCATGATAAGAGTGGGGTGCGATGCATTTGCTTCTGCATATACACATATAGTAACAGCAAAGATCAACCCGATTCAGTCTGCAAGACAAACGTTCGCGAAATCTTTAAATATTTGATTCGGGGTGCTGTGCTGGTTTTGGCCAGAATTTAGCTGGTACTTGGTTTTATCGTTGGGCTATTTTTTTTGAAATACTCTAACACAAGTTTTAAAACTGTCTTGTCTTTGTTACTAACACAATCTTCAATAATAACGGGATATTTACCAAGAATCATTGCGGTACTGCTAAGGAAGCGATAACCTACTGAGCCAATACCAGTTTTTGTTGCTGGTCTAATTGAGAATAGTGAACTATCGAACCATGAACAGAGAGACCTTCGGTCGAGGCTGACAGGAGCATTACCGATCTTCATGGCCAAGAACGGGTACAACTGTTATTTCTCGGAAGATGGGAGTATTATGTGAATAGGTACTAGAAACCTGTTATTGAGTTAAATAGTACAAGCTAGTTTATCATAGGCTCCCATTCAAAGGTTGACCACGTTGAAGCTTGTTCTAGTTGACCTGTTAAATGGGTATGCGATTAAGTTGTTGTCTGACCTTGAAGGAAACTATTTGGGTATGAAAATGCGATGAATATTTTTTATCCTATACGGAAGCTACGGTACGATGATTGGTAACGACTATTGAACAAGAAACAATTATTATCAACAGCGATTAGACCAGATAATAGCTTTACATGCCTATAAAAAACCTAAGCAAGTCAGTTCGAGCCAGGGGATTACTCTATGTCAGGGGCAAACTTTGGTGTCGGAGTCTATGAACTTTTTATTATAGTCGTTTAGTTCCTATCGAGTTTTGGTTTTTACCCGAAAAGTTATTGATGTTATATCAATAGCTTTAGTTTATAAACCCTTGATCGATTGTTGGCTTTAGCTGAATCGACCACTACCACTTGCTCCTCCTCGATTCTCCTGCTGGTAGGAGGACTAATATAATATGTCTATAAGCTCCTACCGCACAGGTAGGAGCTAATTCTGAGAGCTATGTCGGTATAAGACCTAGAAGAATATGACCGGTATAAGCATATCCTCGTGCTCCTACTAATGGACAGTCACGTACAACGTATATTCATTGTGTATTCGTATAAAATTGAAAAGCAGCGGTTTACCAACGATTCGTTTGCAATCTTTGTTAGAGGAACTGCCCTTCAGAACAGAGTAAGTGAATGATCAGAGGATGGATGACATCGAGATCATTCAGTTCAACGTTCTTCTAGGTACTTAGACACACGTGATGATCACGTCTCAACTACCTGTCCAAGGTCAAAAGTAGGTCAATAAACCCTCATCCGTTATGTATGTTTGTAGTAGATATGGAATCGTAGAGTACCAAGGCGGTTTCGATGGCTGATTAGATAAATGGGTGTAGCAAGTGGGAGCAGCGGTTTACAGCACGGATTACTATTAGACATTTACAATAATACTTACTGGTTTAGCAAACATATACGTCACAAGACGTGTTAATGTTCGAGGTGATTTGAGAGTCGCTAGTTCTGTGCAAAAATTGCTTGAACTTCAGACTATTTCCTTTATATTAAGTACAGTAGCTAGGCGGATCTAGGCAATCGTAAAGTTAGCTGTTCCGATGCGCAACGGAGCTCTGTATGTTCGGTGTTAACGAGTCAGTGGCCAAACCAGACAAAGTTTATAGGCCGTTCAAAGACTTCCGTGATAGCCTAACTACCTAGGTAGGTATAGTAATCGGGACTGGCCATTAAAGTGTTCTCTTAAGCAAAGAGTCGCAAATGAAATTTCCAAATGGTGACCTCGCGGAACGTTGCTTAAATTCGAACAAACTAATTCATCCACGCTACAAGCGGTTTACGACTTCTAGAGTAGACATCGTTGACATCCTATAGGATCAAAGTATTGTGCGTTCTTAAGAAGTCTACCTGTGCCACCAAGGAGGAGAACTTAAATACACTTACTAATTTACAAATCAGCCTTATTCATAATGCTAATGTGCCTTTTAAATCTATCATCGTCTTGCCAGCCAATTTTCAAAAATCTGCGTACCTGTCGAGTTGTGGTGATGATAGCATATTGAAGTCTGATACTTGGGAGACAGAAGGTGGACCACTAGACACCCCGGTGGTAAATAGTAGACTGGGCTTATTTGGATCAGTTTTTTGGTTCCTAATGTTAATTGCCAAAAACATAATTAAAAACCTTATCTATTAACCTAGAATTAGACAAGTTTAACGCTGGAGCTCAATGTGGTATCGCCATGACAAATGGCTCTCATTTACACCTCTGGTCTTAGCAATGTTTTGCTTGTGAACGCGTCGAATAAAAGTGGAATACACCAAGAACTTGGACTCCGTTACAACGACAATACAGCACCACTCCACGTATATAATAAGTATTATTGACAATTTGTGGATTATTGATAGAAGATAATTATAAATAAATAAATATAAATAATTCTGGACAATCCACACACCATCATCTAGCCCCAAGGTAAGCAGAGCTGTGTTATGGATACTAGATGACTGATATATATAAGGTCATTCACTTAATACAATACAATACATAGATAGATATGTTTTATTATAATATATAGAATACACCCAGAACACCCGGAACAAATATTTGTATATCGTACAAACATTTGACCCGAGGCGGGAATCATACCCGAAACTTTATAAATATATTATAAATAAAAACCTTCTAATAGATTATAAACTAATTGCCTTATGAAAATTTGTATACTTGCTAACAAATACAAATGGTATTTTCAAAGTAAAAACAATATAAGACGTTATTTTTTTTTTTTTTTTTTTTATACAACTGAAGTGGCAACCAAGCGTACGCCCACAAGATGGTAAGCGGTTACCGCAGCCTATGGACGCTTGTAATACCAGAGGTATCACTCGCGGGTCGCCACCTTGAGGCATAGATCGAAAGCCTCATGTGCCAGTAATTTCACCGGAAACCATACCCTTCACACCGGAACACAGCAATGCGAGCATTACTGCTTGGCGGCAGAAATAGGTATGGTGGTAGTCCTTCCCCGGACGAGCTCTATCACAGAGAACTCTACTACTCGTTATGTTTGCAAAAATTTTAAAACATTTGTATTTTTGTCTGAAACAAGCAAAATATTGAGTTTTCTTTGCCTACTTTTATATCATTTTAAGTATTGCAAATAATATTCTAATTCTACGCTATAATTTGATTCGACACATCCGTTTTCTAAATCAGTAAAAATTAAATAGGTTCGGAAAGGTTGCATTGTAATGACCGATGGTTACACATTAATACCGTCGGCGTCGCATTATTTGTAGGTCAGGATAATTTTGTGCTCAGGCTATCGAAATCGTTTATTCATTTAGAATTTAGATTTTAGAATGTGGCAAGAAAACCAAAACATCTCAAAAGGAACGTGATAAAAAATTGTGTAATTCGTTTACTATTCTGTCATATTTCGGCTAGCATGCCTTTATACGGGTGTTATGTTATGTTTTAAAAGAAGCCCTTGTTCTGTCAATATAACCATTATCCATTATGGGAAAGCTATTAGTGTGAGAAATGCTCTGTTATGTTAAACCATAGCAAAACATAATAATTCCAACAGTTACATAAACTGTTTGAAACCACGCAAGTACCTATATCACAATACCTAAAGTATCTACTATGGTTAATTAGTACTACGTTTATCAGTAGTCGCTATGGTATACGGAATACGGAATCTCGCTTCTCACTCCATCGAGGTCGTCAATATGCAATATGTCATCCACAGAATTCTAAATAATTATTTAGATTTCTGTAGTCACAGCTCAAGTTGCAAGCAAGGCCTTGGTAGCCTACAGTATAAGAATCTTTAAGGCTTTATAGACTGTGATAGCAGTCTAATCTAGGTACTCATCATCATCATGACAGCCTTCTAATGTTCCCACTGCTGGGACACTGGCCTACTCTCAGGCGAGAGTGATTGGGTCTTAATCCACCACGCGGACCCAATGCGGATTGGCGGATGGCACATGTCTTTCGAGTTTTTAGTTCTTGGACATGCCGGTTTCCTCACGATGTTTTCCTTCACCGTATGAGAGCACTGGCATTGCGCACATAGATTTTTCGAACAGAAAAATCCATTGGTGCACGACCGGGTTTGAACCCACGACCTTAGGATCGGAAGGCGGGGTCACTACCACTAGACCACCGGTGCTCAATATTGTGATACATACATACAAGGTAAATGGGTGGTACTTGACGCCACACGTGATCAAATAAATTAATAACTGATGATAACGAAGATAAACGAGACGAGTTATTAAAAATCACTATACACCACAGAAGTATATCTAGACTCTGCGCAAAGCCTGCAATCATGATCAAAAGGAAGTGTTTCCCTAATGTAATGTATGTAGGTCCTCTAGAAAAAAGTTAAAGCCATGACAGAGGCCTTTGGGCGGCCTAAAAACTCTGTCACCAGAGTTGGCCACTGACTCATACCTACTTACTAATAGTTTTCTTTCTTTCTCGATTGTGTTTAGAATCCTGCTATTGGACCGGTGCATCTAAACTCTTAGCTATCATGTTTCGAAAAAAATCATTGGTATAATTATAATTTCTTTACGAAGAGAGCTAAGCTATGCGAGCAAGTTTTGAGAACATTTGAACATTTTGGAGAAACGAGAATGCAAATTGCAAATTGGTATTTGTTTTTCATTTAGCTTCGAATAAAATTATCGAAATGTATTATCTACTTTGTTAAGGCATGTTGTTACAGTACAATTCTTTAATTTACGATGTAGCCAAAGCAGGATTCAAAATCATCGGGTATTTTTCAGAACAGACGCGCGTTAGTTTGGTTATTACAATAGAGTTCCATTTAAAGCGACGTTTCGATGTACCTACATGCTGATAATTAAGTCTTGCTATATAACTATTTTTGTATTCTAACATTAATTAAAACTTACGACAGCAGAGGTTTATTAGGGTCCATTTCATTCATTTTGCACTGAACTATTTATCACTAGAATATAGATGATATCTCAGAAGCACTAGTTCATTATTAGGTCACACCACTTCACAACGTAGTCGCTTAGACGCTAATTTGAATCTAATAAGTTATCAATCGTATGCTCGAGTTGTGGGTAGTTTAGATAAGATAAAATTATACCCACCGTGCAAACACAGCGAGTGATAAGCAGACGGTAGTCGTAAATGTGTTTGTGACTGTGATAATGTGCAACCAAAGCATCAATCTAACATAGCAGGTCTTTATTTTTTTTATTATGACAATTTTTTAAGTCTAAAAGCTTTGCATGCAACCTAAGAACTATCTACACAAAATTCTCGAGCGCAGATGTTACTGAACGCATCATCGGCACGTGTGATGAGTCTTTTATTTTGTATATCAACCTCTTTTAAATAAACCCTTCGTGATAGAAACTCTGTCACCAGAGTTGGCCACTGACTCATACGAACTTACTTACTTTATCATTATCAACCTCTTTAGTAGGTACTTATATCAACAAATGTTTCGTGGACAGGGCCTTCAAGTTTTGGGCTTCAACAAGAGTAAGTTTAGGTTTTGGACCAGCAGGGCGATTACGTCCCCTAGTATCACTGATAAGACCTAGTACGACTGATAAGACTTTTTAGTCTCATCAGTACAATGATACAGATCATCGAACTAATACTGAGCATTTTAGTGCGATTTTTACACATTTTGACATTAGAAAATAAAATGGTATTCCGCCCCGCTTACCTACTCGATTGCATTGTTCAGTTTTTGCGAAGGGAATAATAAAATTGTGAAGCGAACGCCTTTATGCAATCAAAGTTATGAGAAGAGTGCTATGTAAGCAATACAGGTAACCGCTTACCATCAGGAGGGCCATAAGCTAGGTCATGCGTTTCGATGCGCAATGGAGCTTTTTCGTACTAAATACCTACCTAGTTTTTACGCATCACAAATGGCTAACTTCACGATGACCGAGATCCGTCGAATCAACTATACTACTACCCCAGTTTACGACCCTCCTGATGGTTAGGTTAGTTGAATAGATATAAAAACAATTATATTCTATATAGGTATCAGTGCAGTAGACCAACCTGCTTCACCATACAAATAAATAATTGATTGGGCTATCAAATACCTACTTGTGGTTGATAAACATGTGGCGAGCTCAGTGGACCTAGTTCGATTGGCACCACATCGGAGCTTCATGATGAACGTGTGTATTCCCGATGTCTCCATGATTTTGACCCCATTAATAGGGACAGTGGGATATCAATAAATAACTTCCCGATATCCCTTCAATGAGGACAGTGACACGTTACTGTTAACCGTGCCATTGTCCCCATTGACATTGATCTTGATTGGAACAGATTTAATTTCGCTTTTTAAATAAATAAATAAATAATGCTGGACAATCCACACAGCATCATCTAGCCCCAAGATAAGCTACTGTTTAAACAGAGCTGTGTTATGGTACTAGATGACTGATATATACTTAATACAATAAAATACATAGATAGATATTTTTTATTATATATAGAAAATACCCAGAACACCCGGAACAAATATTTGTAGATCGTACAAACATTTGACCCGAGGCGGGAATCGAACCCGCAACCTCCGCGTCGCAGGCGGACCTGCGCCCGCTGCGCCACATCGGTCGTCAAATATAATAAAACTAAAAACTGGTTTTTTTTTGTGTAGCAAGTGACAAGACAATCAAGGCGCCCACCTGATGTTTAGCACCACGCCTGACTATTACAGATTCAGTGCCACCCAAATCTTAAAGTTTTAAGTGTTTGCGTGGCACTGCACTGCGCTTATCACTTCGAGACATTGTTGTTAAGTCTCTTTCGCACAGTAATTTCACTTGCTACAGTGCCCTTCAAACCTAAACACAGTAGGTAATGCTTGCACACTACTGCTTGGAGGTAGAATATCTGGCACTGCGGTGGTACCCACAAAGAGGGACTCTTGCTGAAGAGTCCTACCACCAGGTAAAATCGTAAACTAAGTCAGAAACCCAGCCTAGTTTGTTGACAAATTCTTCTTAGGCTGGGTGGGGCGCGTGGAACTGGCATAAATTCACCTATCTTGTCGATTTAAAGTGAACCTTGTGATATTATTGAATAAAACTATTGAATTTGAATCTTACATTCAATTCTGTTCTGTCATCTGTGCAATTTATTGTGTCACTGGTTCCTTCCTCGACGACCGATGATGACGACGAAGTCAGGCCGGGTCGCCAGTAATAAATATAGCCCATTGTTACTCAGGGCTAATGTAGCATAGAATTTTTGAAATTGGTTGAGACAGTAGTTTTTGAGTTTATTCGTAAAAAACAAAAAAATTATAATATTAGTATAGATGCTTTTTTTTTTTTTTTTTTTTTTTATACAACTGAAGTAGCAACCAAGCGTACGGCCCACAAGATGGTAAGCGGTTACCGTAGCCTATGGACGGTTGCAATACCAGAGGTATCACTCGCGGGTTGCCACCTTGAAGCTATGATCGAAAGCCTCATGTGCCAGTAATTTCACCGGAAACCATACCCTTCACACCGGAACACAACAATGCGAGCATTACTGCTTGGCGGCAGAAATAGGTATGGTGGTAGTCCTTCCCCGGACGAGCTCTATCACAAAGAACTCTACTACTCTTATGCTTCGAGAATATAAACAAATGATGATGATTATTCTCAATGTCTTTGTATAGATGTAACTTTACATACTTTTTTGATTTAGATTTTACTTTTCACCTAGCTTTAACCCGTTTCAAAATGATCCTTGTGATTTTATTGAAATAAATCATTTTTGACTTTGACTTTGACATACATGTACATATAACCAATTTTATAAATTTTATGACCAAACAACGCGCACATAATTTTAAATAAATATTTTTTTATAGAAATAAAGCTAAACCCCTCATAATTAGAAATAGAAATAGAAATATATTTATTTTGCGCCACACAATAAACATAAATATAACAATACAAATTAAAACTAAACAACATTAAAACTTTGTGACGAAAAAAGGCAGCCACTCAGCATGTGCTACAGACTTAATGTGTCTGTAACGCTGGTTTTCAGTGTAGCCTACGAGTAGCAGTATAGCAGCAGTTAACTGCGACACAAGTCTCTATCTACCTAATTACTAATATTGGTATAAATTTTATGCAGGTACCTACTTATCTAAATATGTTAGGTGAATCCAAACACTATTTGCCACACTTGCATCTTAATATGATTTTAACATACTAATCTAAAATAGCTTAATCTCATATAAAACATAAGTGATAATTAATAGCAAAACTAATAAGGTAACCTGGTTAAATTCAGATAGTATAAAAATGCAATCCAAGAATTTCAGAAGGGAAGGATTTGATTTCACATCTTTTTTACTCAGGCCGGCCAATGCCTATACCGCTAGGGCACGGTGCGGTGCTCAAAAATCTCGGATGATATGAACTCATCATGTCAGGCTTCTAATGTTACCACAGCTTTGACACTGGCCTACTCTCAAGCGAGAGTGATTGGATTATAAGTCACCATGATGAATGCAGATTGGTGTATGGCACACAAATATCTGTTTCTATAATAATATACTTAAAACAGATTTTTTGTTGCGAAGAAAATTCCATTGGTCTCAGTTTTTCCCTATTAGTCGTTATTACTAAACTACCCATTCTTTAGTAATGAGCAGAATAAAGATGATTTAAATACAACATTCAAATCCAAGTTTTCTAGTGAAGTTTCGATACCCACTGGATATTTGAACCTTAAATATTATAGGTGCGATGAACATTCCTAGATTTCCCATCACATTGTTGCCTGCTTAGGTACTAACCTAGTTTATCAAATACCTATTTATAGGTGACTTGGATAGCACTAATTTTATATTTGTATAAAATATAATTTAGTAGTACCTACCTTACAACATAAATAAAAAAATAGTTAAGTACTTATTAACTAAAAGTTAAATTTATACCCATAAAATCAGGTAGGTATGAAAAATACCTACTGATTATGATAAGTGTTTAGTTTACCTAATTAGGTAGGTACCTACTTACTTAATTTGTTATGTAAACTGTCCTGTTTGTTTTCATAACAAATAAATTTAAAGTAAAACACAATACCCACCAGCAAAAACATATATAACTTTGGTCTTGAAGGTATTATTAAATGCCGTAGGTGAATTACTAAATTGGAATGTAATTGGACCACTTTACCCATAGAAAATTGAAGATATCGTGGGCAAAACGTAGTTGAAAGGTCAACTACGTGAGACGGTGAGTGAACAGTTTTATCTTGAGAAAACGAATAGCTACGACTTACCCATTGACTGTAGGCTGCCCGCCCTGGTCCATTACCCTGTTTGCGATCAGACATCCAGGTGTTTCCGACTTGGTTGAGATGTGATAAGCCTCGACATCTTCCAAGATCGCAGCACGGTCCTCGTTCGTTTTATTCAACTTATCACTAGACAAACTTTTCGAACGGTACCTCCCATTTAGAGGAGTCAAATTTTTATCAGTAAACGCACATATACCGTTCAATTTTGCATCATTTGTAGGTTTTTCGCTAAATAAATTAGATGACATTTCGTATGTATACAAATAAACGGCGTACGTCAACGCCAGTTGTCAATCTCAGCTGAGGCGCGCACCGACTGACGTTCACAGAGACGAACAAAACGTTTTGCCAGGTTTTGCAAGCAAACAGCAAGTACAAAACAACAATAACACGCGACTTGTTTAGATAGAACAATATTCTCTATTGTTAAAAGAACGACTATCTATACACTAAATTTAGTCGAACAGCGTGAATCCTCGGACAGAATAAAAAGTTAGAAGGTAAGTACCGTACCTACCTACCGAGATAAATTAAAAGTTTACGGAATAAGAACGTAAACAAGACTGAAGGCCTTTTTTGAACAATAGTAATGTCGAATTCAATGAGAGTCACTAAAAACTAGATAAGAAATAAGATGACTTATTAGGTACCTACCTAACCTACTTCCTCGAATATACAGGGTCATTCATTATCAACCTGACAAACTTAAGGGATAGGTTCCACACCTAAAAAAAAAAATATATGTACTTATAATTATTTTTTTTATGTATGTTTTGTCTTAAAAATCACAAGTAAACAAAAAAAAATCGATTACATTTTTCCGCTCAATTATTATTTATCATTGTTGGGAATCGAGTTAAGCGACGTAATAATGAAATATTCGAGTGTGCGCGCCCCGTAGCGAGTCAAGGACACGCGCAGGTCAAGGACGCGCGGGTTAGTGACCCACAGTTCATTGACGCGCGGGTCACTAACACGTGCCGAGCGCTGCCTTTTCGATTTCTAACAAGGATAACTAATTATGAAGCAGAATTACGTAATTATTTTTTTAAAATTTTGTAAAAAAAACGTTTAGAAAAAAAAAATACAAGTATTTTTTTTTATGTGTGGAACGGGGTAGGTTAGTTAGAGTTTAGGATAGTTTGTCAGGTTGATAATGAATGACCTTATATAAGCATGGTGTAGCTAGCCCGGGGTAGTTGATGCCATGTGCAAGATCTGAGGAAACGGAACGTTTTTGCACAGGGTCGGATTGAATGAATAGAGAGTAGGGTTAACAACTACTAACAACGCTTTCATCTTCGCTTTTTTTAGCAAAACGCCTTCACTACGTACCTACTAGTATAAAAAAAAATCGCTTTCCGCTGTTTGTCCATAAGTATGCATAAATCTTTAAAACTAGGTACGCAACGAATTTTAATACGGTTTTTATTAGATAGTGATTCAAGAGAAAGGTTTATAGCAACCGTGCGAAGCCAGGGCGGGTCCGCTAGTTATAAATAAACAAAAAAAGCTGTGAAATCTAGGTAAGTAGGTCGGAACCTATTAATAATTGCATTGTCTGACATAAAATTTAAATGCTGTAACCGCGTGTACCGAGGCTGGACACTTGACCTCAGGATAGGAGGTGGTAACTACGTGATTCAGGTGCACTGCACGTATTGAATAATACGTAATGAGTAGGTACCTACCTACCTAAGCTAGATTCCATCTAAGTAGGAACAACAGCTTAGATTAGAAGGTACGTTACTTACCTACCTAATTAACTTATTAACGACTAGGTACCTACCTACTTTATTATTTTAGTTTGTAATATTATTGATCCCGGACCAGGCCGTTTTCTTTCGATAATTTACCGATAATTGATATTTTTTTTTTTTTATTCAAAGTTAACTTGATGTTAAGCGCCACGTCTGACCCGATGATAGCATTTGCAGTGTCTCCTAAAACTTTAGGTACCTATGTGTAGGTGTGCTTGGACTGCTTGGAAGAATAATATTAGCTAGCACAGCGTTATAAAATTTTAATCAAATAAGAAAAGTATAAAAAATACACCTGTGCCACCATAATTTTATTACTTGGTGGTGGCTACCAAGTACAAGGACATGTTCCTCGAGTCGGACTTCTGGACAACAGGAATCTTATACCGTCGCGTCGCTACAGGGAGGCGCGTCCGGTTCAGAAAATTCCTTGACTTTAATGGTGTAGGTAAGTACCTAATCAGTGTGACTTAATTTTATATAATATGTATGATAGTTTTAAGGTATGTACAAATATGGGCCTGTCATAATTTACAACAAGTAGGTAAAATACTTAACTAAAAAAGTTGTATCGTAATCTTCTTCTAAATTTCTTATAGCTACGTGACTGATTATAAAAAAAAACTTAAAAAACTTCCTAAAAAAATAAATGATAGCTAAAACTTAACCGACAAATAAATAATAATATGAAAATGCTTACATTCTTTACATCACTCGCACTGACTAACAATGGCAATTGGTGCAACCAACTGCTATCTCAAGAGGCAAATCAGATGCAAGTTTCCTTACACAAAGTATCCACCAAAACTTGAAACAAAGGAAAATACATTTTATTCTCATACAAAGAAAGAATTTCTATTTCTAGTAACATGCATTGAAGTTGGTGTAATCTCTTAATAATATGTGTAAAATTTGTATTACAAACTCAGTTTGATATGGGTGCCAAATAGCTATGCGTCTAATCTAGCTAGGTAAGTCCACAGTCGCGCTCAAACAATCGTCTATAATAGTAAAAGTTTTGCATTACTGACTGACTGACTGACAATAAATGCAAAGGCTTATTCAGATTATGATCTATCGACAGCCCGTTATCACTCAAAATCTTTGATTAAACTTCATCTCCTTGAAACATGTTGGTTCAGAAAAAAAATATTTATGTAGTTTTAGAGATTCAGGCACTGAGAAATGAATTTTAAAAACTCATGGCAGATTACATGCATCTAGGATTTCACTATTTACCTTTTTTTTTACTGTAAATCTTGAATAGGTAGACGACGTAAATTTTGGAAATTGCTCAAGTTCCCTTTACTAGGACACACGCGTGAACAAAGTAACAGGCGATCCACAGGTAGTATCACGCATGATACTGCTTGTGGAATACGTTATGTTGATTTCTGATAAAGTCAAAATGTCATAGTGAATTGGCTAAAGTGATAAAATGGGAGCTCAAATATCAAAGAATGAAGAAATACGCTCACATCGACGCAATATCGGCAGACGTAAGTTACACTATTGTTAGATATATATCTACTTATCTACCTATATTTATGAAGATTTGGATACTTGAAGTCTTTCAAGAACAGACGTTTTGCGCTTGGTTCTTTCCATTTTTGAAAATTAATATTATAAAAACAAGCTCTGGATATCAGAATGTCGCTAAAATAGTGGTGAAACTAGATGCTGTACTCTCTGTGTTATGAAGATGCATTTTCGGATTACTTTCGTGGCACTTAAAAAAAAGTTAAAATATAATTTAACTGTAATAACCCTACAATTAAAAAAACATTTTATTATTAATTATCCTATACTGCATACCACTCTCACTTAACTGTGAAGTTTAGAGGTAAGGTAAGGACATTTTATTAAAATGAGTCTTTTGTACGTACTCACCATCATCTCTGTGTTTTTTTTTAGTTGGAATGTCATTGTTGACAATATAAACTCGAAAAATTAAACTGAATCATATGTCAGTCAGCGGGATGTATTGTTATAAATTATAACCTTGTTATGTTATCGTTTGACCAAATACCACAAACTGTAGGACACGGATTCGTGGGAAATGTAAACAGTGGTTGATATACCTACTTACTTAATTATGAACGTTTGTAAGTACCTACCGCTAAAGCAATAAATACCATTTCATTTAATTTCAATGAATTTGGCAAAGTAAAATTGTTATGTTTGGTATGATCATTGTTATTTTAGTAGCGTAGAGTTCGCATTATCACCTATAAGTAAATAAGTAGAGTAGGTACCTCCTACTAACTTAGGTAGGTAGGTACTGATATTTCTAATTAGTCAACTTACCTAACTAGTTGGAACTAAGAATTCGTTGACCCACTTGATTAGAGTTCGTCCCTGGTTTTTATATTTATTTTTAAAGCGCGAGGCGCCACATATTCAGCAAAAAGTTTTTACAGATATAGTTTTGTATAAACCATTTCAGATCACAGCCTATTAATAAAAAATAACCTATAGAGCAATGTGCTTTACGCTGGTTTTATGTTTTAGGTAGATATACAAGACTGTATCGAAAGATGTTGTAGGTACGTATTCCAAATGGCATCACTCACATCACAGATGAGACTAGATGTAAAACATTCGATTTAAAACGTTTTAAACCAAATGTTTTATACCCCAAATAAATTATTTTAAACCTCATATTATCCTGTGTTTAACGGTTGAAAACTCGCCAACAAAAATAAAAGAACCAGTGTTTTAGACTTCATTACGGCAAATTTTGGTCACCTGACGTCATGTTTCGTTAGTTTTAATTTTTGACCGACCGACGTCAGCAAAAGTGCAAGTATGCGAGTTTGGTTTTTAACCGAATCGAATTTATTACCTATTTTTATCGTTATGTGTAGGCACAGCTAAGTAATTAAATCAATATCAGTCACACATTTCAATTTTTATACAGTACCTATAAAGTACCTACTCCGCTGTTGTAGATTATGTGTCCCGACCTCGGTAAAATCAACACAAAAAAAACATAGCCATCAACACAAAGCGTTTTAAACCGTCAGAAATAGTTTTATTTCGGTTTTAAACGGTTTTTTTTCGTTTTTAACGGACTGGTTTAATTGGTTTTAAACATATGGGTTAAAAAAAAAGCCGGCCTTACATTTATGTATAGATGATACAGCGATTCTGGTAAGTATCTCTAAAGTACGGTTCAATAACCGTCTCCGAGGATTTGGCCATGATTTTGAGTGGCCCGTACTTACGCACGTACTTAAACGTGCGTACTTTACTTATTAGGTACTTGGTAAGCCAGGTATTAGTTTTCCATTTCCACTAGCATCTCCACAGAAGTATAATAGGTATCTAGTATCTCTTACCTGGTGGTAGGACTCTACTGCAAGAGTTCGTCTTGGTACCACCGCAGTTCCAGATATTCTGCTTTCAAGCCAATGATGTTTTTAAATTGCTCCAATCAATATCTTGTGTTCAAACATTACCGTGTTTAGGTTTGAGAAGTTTGAGGGCACTGTTACAGACCTAAAGGAGGACAAGCAGGAATTAACAGGTCTATGTCTCCCTGTTAGTGACGGGCGACAAAAGTTTATCTCCTCTCGTTACTGACAGGGTAACAGATCGCACTTTTTTGTGCGATCTGTCACCTCGAGGGAACAAAACTAGGTGAAAGATGGTAATAATCCTGTATTATTCTAAGGTCACAGATCTGTCTTATATCCATATATTTGGGCAAGTGAAATTACTGGGCGAAAGAGACTTTGCAGGGGTGACGAGCGCAGTGCAGTGCCACGCAGAACTTTGAAACTATTATGTGACATAATTTATTTTTCTCTCTTGAATGACTGGCTAAATACCATGGTACAATAATATCCGCTAAATATATAAACAATACAATATAAATTTATGGGGAATGGAAAGTGTAAGCATTACGACAGCGATTGTCATGCGGCCCATAGCTTGCGTGTGAGTGGTAGTGACCTACTTAACTGTTACATTTAATTAATTAAGTTGCGTAGTCTGTATCAGCTGATAAATACGTCATCAGAAGTTTTAACTAGGTACTATTTTGATGCAAGATGCTAATAGAAGCGAGGAGCCTAATTCCTGTTTATTATGTGGCGCTAAATAAATATTATTCTATTCTTTTCCATAAACGTAAATCTTTGTTATTTAAAGTCTTTCGAATCTATAGTTTTTGTTCATTGATATAAAAATATCAAGGAAAGTACTGTAATTTTAATACTTAGCAAGCCAGTAAAATTACAGTTTATTTAAATAAGTGCCCAAAAGTTTTAAATGATAAGGAGTAAAGATCCGGAATATACGTTGAATGTTGAAATTGTTAAGTTGTTAAGTTGTTACAATTTTGTTACCTTATAGGGCTGACATAAACATGTTGTTTATAAAGTCCTTCTAAATTTTCTATGTTGGGTAGGTGGCAACATCTGCTTATAAACTGTTTGTTAGACAAACAAACATCGTTCATTCCTTTCTTTCTTTTTTTCATTGTTTGTACTGTTTTGTACAGTAAAAATTGTAAATTTTTAATTTTTTGTTTTTGATGTTTATTTTAAAATATTTTTGTGACTGTATTATGACAATTAGATCAATGTTTATTGTAATGTTTTGACGAGTCTAAGTGCATATACTGTGCCAAAAGAGAAATTAATTGAATTGAATTGAATTGAATAATATTGAATAAAAAAATAAAAAAATAAACGCAAATAACACACTAGTAACAAACCCAAAAGCTACCAAAGATTTATTTCAGTTATCATGGTCGTAGACCCTACACTAGAGGTTCCAAAGTCATAACATAAATTAAAAGTCATCCATGTATGTATGTATGTATGTATGTATGTATGACTCACATAAATGTACAATAACATTTACACACAATAGCAACAAACATTTTGCAGATCATGAGGGAAACGAACTCCGCTTGATTTACAATTTTTTTCACTCGACACTACCGAGAGCACCGGTCGTAGTGACCCCGCCTTCCGATCCTAAGGTCGTGGGTTCAAACCCGGTCGTGCACCAATGGATTTTTCTGTTCTGTTCTGAAAACATCGTGAGGAAACCGGCATGTTAAAAATTCGAAAGACATGTGCCATCCACCAATCCGCATTGGGTCCGCGTGGTGGATTAAGACCCAATCACTCTCGCCTGAGAGTAGGCCAGTGTCCCAGCAGTGGGAACATTAGAAGGCTGGCATGATCATGATGATGACACCACCGAGAGCACCGGTGGTGTAGTAAGTAACCCCGCCTCCTAATCCTAAGGTCATGGGTTCAAACCCGTGCACCAATGGATTGATTGAATAGATGATTTTCTGTTCCAAAAAATGTATGTGCGCAATGCCAAGTAAGTAAAAAAATAAAAAATTCAATCTTAACACAAGGATCATTTTGAAACGTCTTAGAGTTAGGTGAATTTAAGCCAGTTCCATGCACGCGCCCCAGCCTAGAAGAATTTGGCAACAAACTCGGCTGGGTTCCTAGCTTTTTTTTGATAATCCTTCATCAATGAATTATGCACATTGACATTGAGAACAATTTATTTTAAATAAGAAAAGGCAAATTATGGCTATGAAGGCCGGTAATAACTTGATGAGCTCAATTGCATTATGATATTATACCTATTAGGACAATTTGACAAGTACTTACCTACCTACGTAGTTAGTTTACAAAGTATGGTTCTATTTACTGACCAATTTGCCATCCGTGCAGTCATGCGTAAAATAGGAAACAGCAGTTCCTAGTCAATTCACTTTTGTAACGGAAATAAAAGCCTTGGAGGCTAAACATTTCTTCTAACTTCTATTGTTAAAAATGCTGTAACTACTTACATAAAAAAGGCGGACATAAAAGCTTAGCGCCATCTATAAGCAAATCTTGTACTATGTGAATCAGATAACTGATAAAATACACACACAGGCTTGGAATAATAATATAAATAAGTTCTTTTTTTTAATTACATGCTTGTGTAGGTAGGTTGGTACTTGCAATAAATTAATAATAAAGAAATAATGCTGGACCATCCACACAGCATCATCTAGCCCCAAACTAAGCAGAGCTTGTGTTATGGGTACTAGATGACGGATATACTTATTACAATACCTACAATACATATCAATCCCCGAAACAAATATTTGCAAATCATGCAAACATTTGTTCCGCAGCGGATCGAATCCGCAACCTTTCGCTTTTCAGCCGGACACTCGTCCAACGCGCCACTTAGGTCGTCACATAAAGAAAATAATGTGAGCATTATTATTCTTTTGTATGTTATCTAAATAGTTCAAATCAAATCAAACAAAAAGACCAATAAAATCACAAGGATCACTTTGAAGCGTCTTACAAACTAGGAAAATTTACTCCTGTTCCAACGCGCCCATGCCGTAAAAGAACTGGCAACAAACCGGCTGGGTTCCTCTCGTTTTTTAGCATTATCCCTTGCTATTTTTATGGATGCCGAGAAGATTTATTTTTTATGTATCATCTAAACTAGCAGTTCTCCGAACAGTAGACCTCGCAAGCACAAACTTATAAAGTAAGCTTTGAAAGTGAGCAACATATTGCATTTAGAGGAATTATTTTGCTCATCACACTGAAGATCCTCAACAGATCTTCACCAAATATTAGACAAACTTAAAGTTAATAATTACCTTTCATATAAAATAAAAATCATCGAAATCAAATCACAGTAGGCGGAGAATTCAGCAGCCCCCTTTTTGTCCCTTTTTTAAGAAAGTACGCCCCTTATTAAAAATCCCCGACGACAATCAAATTCTATAAAGTCATAGAACCTGTATACCAAGTTTCAACCAGATTGATGGAAAAATGCGACCTGTAACAAAAGACAAAAGACAAAAGACTGGTCAAACTGACATCCAAAAGCATTTTTGGCCAATCTCGAAACATAGACGCTTCGCTAGCTTCGCTAGCTCGGTCAATAATCGATTATTTTCTTATTTAATAAAGTTTTTAAATTTGCAAATTGATAAATTTTGTATGTCGCTTGGGACTTTGTTAAAGAAGCGTATACATTGCCCTCTAAAACATTTTCTAATTGATACCACCATCACGCGACTAATAAACACCTTCTGGTTGAAAAAATAACAAGCCAGCGACAGGTATGTAGTCAAAAAAGCCAGCGGAGTTCGGAAAATAAGTCAAATAAAATATAAGTAAACTAGTAAACCAACACTTAAATAGGCCAAAGTCAATAGAGTTTATTTTCAAATCAAATACAAGGACCACTTTGATGTTTGGACAAACATCAAATGTTGATCATGTATAACAAATATAAACAGAAGATATCTTGCTCCTACATCTTGAATCTGAGCAAGCCTATAACGTTGCAATTAGTTTAAAGAAAGGCGCTGCACAAATCGAGAATCACACAAATCGTGTTGCTTGCTTCGTATTTTGGATCGTCCTACGCACGTATTTTAATTAAATGTCATCGCCGCCTTATTATCAATTAAAATGGTTCACGGCAACTGAATGGGAACGAACTTGGCCTGATTTATGCTACGACCTGGTCGAAGGTCGGACACCCTATGCATAGTTATGACAGTCCTATATTAGGGACGATACCGATGTGATTTGAATTCCGTATGACTTCCTCTCATCTAGCCAATGCAATTAGGTACCCACTTTACCTAGTAACTTAGATGAAGACGAAGAACAAATAAAAAAACAGTAAAAAATCAAAAACAAAATAAATTGTGTAATCGGACCAAATCAATTAGGAAAATTGTAAAAACACTTTTTTGATTTCACAAAACGCTACGACCCGAACAGATTGTGGTTCTAATGTCCGGTTCACATTATTCCAGTGATATTTCAGTCCAGCGATCGAATCCAGCGCTGGAATGCCACTGAAATAATTTAAACTGGCACTGAAGAGTGCCCATTACAATGAACAATCTAGTCCGGTGACCAATTCAACAGCTTTTGAATGGCTTACAATCCTTTCCACATTAAACTGAATTGATTCGATGGATTATTGGACTGGAATTATATGAACTGGGTTTAAAGAAAATTCAACTCTACCCAAAGATACGAGATTCCAAGATCATTTTGCGAAGTACGAACGTATAAGACGCAGAGTCATGAAAGTAGCAGCGAGATACGCCGACCATCTCATTCCACTAATCAGATTAAAATGAGCCATCCACCTCTCTAGAGGATTCTCGCTCAGAAAAGTAGGCCATTCAGAAGAACTCAGGTCTTCGTAAGTCTGAGCTTGTGGTCGGAGACAGCTTAATAAGTGTAAATATGCTGCGTGTCCAGCTTCTAAAGCGGCAGCCACATCACCATCAGCAAAAATATCTAACGCTCCCCACTCCACATACTTTGGTGTCTCTTTTTTAGCAGTCAGCCGCCTCAACGCCACGTAGTCACCGCATTTAGGGACGAAGACATCAGCAATATTTGTTTCCCTGTAACTAACAGGCGTGGCGGCTTCCTCTCCGAACAGTTTCACCAGCTGCTCAAGAACTTTATCTTTAGATTCCAGCTCATTTTCCTCAACCATCAAGTATCCAACAAGAGCTGAGTATCTGTCTACGCTGCCAGTAGTAGACATCTTCGGTCGTTCCATAGCCCAGATGATAGGTCCGCGTATGCTGAGAAGATCCCCGCTGTACCCTTGTCTACCCCAAAAGTTTTCTTCGTACTGAACGAGGAATTTTTTTGCACGACCGGGAAGCATACAGCTCGTCATATCAACATTTTTTTGGGATAGCAACTGATCCTCAACGTCAATCTTGTTAAGTTCGTCAGGTTTCAAAGCCATCGCTAGTAAATTGCAAACATAAGTTGTCCCGCCTTTCATTGTTTCCAAGACGACTTGTTCATCTGAGCACGTTCTGATTTCTTTAATAGGTTTCGTGGAGAAAGTTATGTCAGCTATGCTCTGCTGAAGTCTATTCGCAAGGCGTTTTCTGCAATATCCTAGCAGCTTTTCTCGGAACCTCGTGTTGTCTCCGTCTAGATGGTTTTTCGCACTGCTAGTTCTATAGCACTGGTGGAGATAGAAAAGGACAGACACAGTATCTGCAGAAACCCCACATACAAGTCTTACAGTCATTCGCATGATTTCTCTTGATGTCGTAAACAGTAGTGCTCCGCAGATGTGCTGCTCCATCGTGGTTCTGTCGTAAAACATTAGTCTACTTCTGTCAGCTGCTGTATCCACTACGTTTGTTTGAAAAAGATCTCTCATGCTTTGATCGAGTAATGTTTGATACTGGTTCATCTCAAATTTCTCAACAAAGCATAGGTAACTGAAATCATGGAAATTCGTCGCGCATTCGACGGTGCTGCCGTTGATGTGTTGAAAGAGTTTATTTAGAGGCTGCTTTACCTTTTCAGGAGCAACGATGGCGTCTGGGAGAGGTAGGTTGAAGTCTCTAGCATATTTGGCTAGGTAGTATCTGGCTACGTTGTCCAAGAGCTGCCTGGCCGTTTTGTCGTAATCATCTTCTTCGCCCGTTTCAGAATCCTCGTCATCTGATAGGTCCTGAAACGTGACGTTGCACTTGGATTGAGCCGTGACAGGTCCAGCCAAGTCGAGGACAACGATATCCATCGTATTTCCGAACCGTTTCTTCAACTTGTGAGCAGTAACAATACCAGGCAGGCTACATCCTAGGATAATCACATCAGCTTTCACTCTGTTCTTGTGGTGGCCCCGAAACGACGACGCCGGCGTAGAGTCAAATTTTCTAACCATGGATGTATTGAAATATTTTATGTGATAAAATATATTTTAGCAAAAGGCAATAATAACAATATTTTCTATCAAAATGTCATTATTTTATCAATCATAGACAAAGTGAGTAAGTATCATGTGAGTACGTATAGCCCACAGAGTATATTTTAATAAAATCACACAAGGATGAGGTTTCAGTATTTGGGCGTAAAATAGGTGTACTAACAGTCATCAGCATCACACAGCCAACCAAAACGGTAAGTTAAGACATCCTGCTAACACAAGCACAAGTGTAGGAAACGGTATTTCTAGGGAAGTACATACAGACAAAATTACAGTTTGGTTTAAACAAATTTTATTTTGTCTACTCTCCCGAAAACTAGCATGAGTACCGTAGACAACAGTCTTTTCTACTAGGTACGGTACTCATGCTAGTCGAGCTGAAATTTTCAGAGTAGGTATGTTTTTCACACCTTTTTAGGTGTTCCCGAGATTGAACTCAGAACTCAGCTGTAAGAAGTTTTGTAGAAATAAAAACTCAACACGGACAAAGTCGCGTTGCGCTCCACTAGTGTTTGACAATACTGTAGGTTTTACCTGTTTATTGGTGAGACAAGTTTCATTAGTAGATAGGTAGGTAATTGTTACATAACGCTTGTCTCGCGGCCGTGGCCCTGACTTACTGCGGAGGTCGTTAGCACTGTGACGCACATAACTAGACCACTTGATTGAGATCGCTTGCGACTGACTGCGCTTTTGAAGTGGTTATACAAATCACGTCACAAGTTATTGTAAAAATGTATAGCGACAATTGTGAGGCCTGGTTTTTCACCAGTGTTGTCAACTAGGTGAGATTTTTTCAAGGGAATAAGACTGAAAATTGTGTGCTGCTGTCAATTTTAACCATTTAGCGTTGACTAGCACTAAAAAATACACATATGAACCAAAAGTAGTCATTCTGAATGTAGTAGGTATAGTATAGTTTAGCATGCATCCTGAACATATCTTGAAAACACTAATACTGAAATAAATTTTCATAAAACAGTTATCTAAACAGACAGACGGACAAGGCAAATCTATATAACAGAACAGAGCCTATAACCTCCTAGTTGTATTTTGAAAAAAGACGACGATTTTAGAAAAAATGAAAAAAACGTTATATGTGTTGTATATTAGGCACATAATGAAACCAGAAACAAAATGTATTGTTCGGATTTCATCGGAAGTCATCGTGTTAGTAGGTAAATAGCAGTGATTCGTGAGGAGCATCGGTATCGTAGGTCGGTAAAACCGTCCCGAGCGAGAGCGAGACGCTAAATGCCTATTAACGGCGTGCGAAAAGAGCGAAAAATGTATGCGAAAAGTGAATGCATGGTCTTTCAGGTCAGAGGGAAATGCCTGCCCTCCGTACCGCCCGTGAAATTTTACGGGACGCCACTGAACCGAGTGCACAAATTTAAATACCTCGGACATTGGGTAACTTCTGACCTGAAAGATGATGCAGACATGGAGAGAGAGCGCAGAGCGTTGTCTGTTAGAGCGAACATGATACCGCAGGTTTGCTCGTTGCTCTGCTGAAGTGAAAGTCTGGTGTTAGTCCTTCCCCGGACGTGTTCTATCACAAAGAACTCTACAACTCTTAGAAGATTATGGAAAGATTATCGTCGACTTAAGTCCTGTAACCCGCAACGAAGACTCAATGGAACGTCTAATAGTCCAAGGCAGGATGGAAGGCAAGAGAGCACGTGGTCGTTCTCCCACCCGATGGTCTGACCTCATAGAGTCCATCACACAATCAACCATGACCGAATGCTCTCGGAAAGCAGCTAACAGAGCTGAGTGGAGACGTATTGCAACAGCCGCTACTCGATATAGACCTACATAACCACGACCACTCTGTCAAGAGTGTCCGATTGAGAAGACGTAACTAAATGTTCTTTAGAGTCCCTCTGGTTGAAATAAATGAATACTGAATACTGCAAAGATTTCTATATTATAGTCAAAGGAATACAGAATACTATTTAAACAGACGCGACGCAACGTCTTTTTTTTGCCTAGTAACTGTCACCAGAGTTGGCCACTGACTCCTACGAACTTACTTACTTTGCAGTAAAAGTAGGTGTTTTTTTCGTAAAAATATACGCGACGCACGCTTGTGCGTTAAAATGCGTGCGTCAACGCAAATGCGTCAACTTTACTTGTGTGAACAAAACAATGAATCTCATCTATCGTCACTAATATCTGGTAGAGATCGCTTTCACCAGTAAGATCACCCATTTTACTTTCCGCTATGAGACCTGAGTCCGAACGGACATCGAGGCTCCTCCCGCTGAGCACACACGGCAAAAACTCTTATCATCATGACATTCTTCTAATGTTCTAATGGGACACTGACCTACTCTCAAACGAGAGTGATTGAGTCATAATACAAGACCGCAGACCCAATGAGGGTTGATGACCCATTGGATCTTTTGAGTTTTTTTGTTCTCAGACATGCCGATGCCGGTTTCTTCACGATGTTTTCCTTCACCGTTTGAGAGCACTATCATTGCGCACATAATTTTTTCAAGTGAAAAATCTCCGGTGCACACTGGTTTCGAACTCACGACCTAAGGATCGGATGGTAAGGTCTCTACCACTAGACCACCAATGCTCTTAAAATCTACAAAGTTGTAAAATATTAAACAAAAACAATAATAATTGCCACCAGATAATGCAAGTAAGTTGTTGGATCGTAAATTAAGTTAGGTCACATAATACAGGCATTCGGTAGATAGCGCCATAATGAACTCCCAGGCTGGAATAGGAGACGGAGGCGCTTGTGCGAAACGTGCGCCGGCGCACGTACGCCATACTGGGTGCGCGTTTCCACTCTCGCACGTTATACGAGAATTTTTAAGTAGGTCGACTTAAAAATAAAAATTAACTGTTTTAATTTTCAAATAACCACAAAAAACTAACTAGTAAATACTATAATTGCTCAATTCATTCAGATCATTACCTAACCTAGAGGTAAGCGTTTTGATCAAAACTGAGGCTAGAGTAATGCCTTGTTAACAAACGGAAAAGTGGTGTACCATAAAAAGATTTCCTGATATAAACATCTAGTGAGGTAAAAGGTGCAGCGGTTAATATAAGGTGTAGCAGGATCAAAATGTAAGAAAATAAACAAATACAAGAAGTTACGGAAAATAATTAGTGAAAAATTTATCATGTTAATAAATTTTTCTAGAGACTTTAATATCTGGGCGTCTTTTTATCTATTACACGTCAACCTATTGCAAAAATGGTGACAAATCGCCAAAAAAGTTTCATCTGTCACCTTTTTTCTAGGACAGAGATGGGTTACAGATGGGAATAATCCATACTGACAATTTATACAAGACACCTCCATTTTGTCGATTGCGAGTTTCTGACAGAAAGCTAAGACGTGCAAGTTTCGCCAATTAAACTCTATTCCTATAGATACACGTTTAATTCTTGATTAGGGATGATTTCGATGACAATGAATGATGCTTTTAAGCATCTTTGCATGCTCATATTTATGCATATTATGTGAAAGAAACGAAAAAAAAAAACGTGCCAATGCGCCTTTACGTCGAAATCTCTGGCCGATAACGTGCCGTACAGCAATGGAGCCGCGCATTTAACCTGTTCAAATGGCAACGATCTCGTTCCCATTCTGCCGGGATCATTAATGCGAATTCGCCAATTACGCTGTTTCTACCTGCGAAACCTATCTGTAATCCACACTTTTCATAGATAAGACTTCAACGCGCTCGCGTGAAAATTGTATGGAAATTATATGCATGAGTTTCGTATGCAATTGATATTCCTTGCAGATGGATTTTGAATTGAAATACATACTAATGTACTGAATAACGAAATAGTGGTAACTGGGTACTGTCAGTTAGGAGTGATCAATGAACACCTACAATGATTTTGTGGTAAATTAACTCAAGGGTGGGGTTTTCAGGGTTTTTTTCCGTTCTGAGCACCCGTGCATTGGGCGTAAAAAATATCATGTGCCTATAGTTTCACTAGCAACTAGACTTTAGACTCTATACACCAGAACCAAGTGCAGCAGTAAGCAGCAGAGCATTTTTTTTTTCTGCACCTTGCATTCAGAATCAGATGTCACGCTCGTGTCAATAACCCAAAGATACTATGCAAAATTTGCACATTTTGATCACATGATAAATAAATAATAAATAAATAATGCTGGACAATCCACACAGCATCATCTAGCCCTAAGGTAAGCTGCTGTTAAACAGAGCTGTATTATGGTTACTAGATGACTGATATAATATATTTAATACAATACATAGATAGATATTTTTTATTATATATAGAAAATACCCAGAACACCCGGAACAAATATTTGTAGATTGTACAAACATTTGTCCCGAGGCGGGAATCGAACCCGCAACCTCTGCGCAGGCGGACCTGCGCCCGCTGCGCCACATCGGTCGTCTAATATATCTAATATATGATAGTTAAAATCACAGAACAGATATTAGTACTGTAAAACACCATCAATCGATCACCTATCGAATCAAAGCGGTGAGCCTAGCAAGAACACTCTCATTAGAGCGCGCGAGCATCAAGTCAATTTGCATTTCGACATGATTCTATTGATTGACTGAATCCATTTCTGAGGAATACTGCCCTAATTATCAGGGTTTTCATCTATATGGTTGCTTGGTAGTTTATTATCTAGAGCTACTTTGATGTTTTGCGCTTTAGATGCGCTCATGAGAGGTTTAAACCAAGTTTTAGCTTTCGACGGTTCGGTGGACAATCTTAATGATGAAGAGGGATCATCGAAAAAGAAGCTAAGAACCCAGCCGAGTTTGTTGCCCAGATTCTTCTAGGCTGGGCGCGTGGAACTGACTTAAATTAACTTACCTTTAAGATGTTTCCAAATAATCATTGTAATTTTATTAAATAGAAATATTTTGATTTTGAATTTTAATAAAGAATCGTGTTGTTTCGAGTCAGGGTATTACGTTACTTGCCGGTTTGTAAATGTCTTGGTCATTTTTCATCTTTAGTTTGCTAAAACCTGGTAGTTATAGCACATAAATTGTAATCTCTACATAACTGAATGAATTTGCATTAATTTATTCAGGTAATAGCCGCAAGCTAAACGTCTTTGGATCCGCGTTTGGATTATATTTATCTCCAAAATTACTCTCGATCGGGAGTACCTAATGCAGTGTTCCCATCCCAAAAATGGGATAACTAAACTAAAATATTACACCCATGACCCATATCAAAACAAAGCAAAATATGTGTTAAAATTAATCATCATCATAATCAGCCATTACACGTCCCCTGCTGGAAATACGCCTCCTCTAAAGCTCAAGAGTGCCATGACGGCTGATTTGAGCCTCCATCATCTGTCGACTTCTTGTGTCATCGGTCCATCGAGTATAATAGGTAAACCAAATAACTGACGACCTGCGAAATAAGTTAAAATTGAAAGTGTCATTTGGGCCGAAACGTTCGAAACGTCACTTACCCGAATTCACACAGGCATATACAGAGTGATACGCAGATTGCGCGGAGAGGGGGCGGTGATGTTGAAGTTTAAGCAAAATTATGGCTTCCATAGTACAAGCTTTGCTTGCTTAGTTTGGGCTACATGGCGCTGAGTGAAAATAATGCGCCAATATTGATTTACTAGCGGTTCGCCCCGGCTTCGCACGGGTAAAACAAAACAAGCTTATAAATTACTTATGCTACTTAGAAATAATGTAGCATTCTAATGGTAAAATAATTTTAAAATCGGACCAGTAGTTTTTGAGTTTTCAAATCTTTCCTCTAAAATATTATTGGTATACATAATATATTTAACGTTTAGGAAAACTTACAGCTATTACGAAGATAATGTAAATATTGGGAGATAGAGATAACATTGAGATATTAGAGATAATATAGCTCTAAGGTACAGCGCTGTATGGCAGTCAGTCAATAACAAAAATAATTATATTATTGTAGATTATTTAATGGCAATTGTTGTAGGTAAATGCAGCAGCGGAAAGTTATAATTGATAAGAACCAACAAGTACTTATTAATTACTTTCGTAATTTACCATGTACTTATGTGAAGTGTTTGGGAAAATATTGAGTTGTAGTACTATGATAATGCAAAAAATAACATGTTTATTGATTGCTTATACATCACTTGTGGCTAAGCGCTCACGATTTTGAGCCTTCACCATCCACCGACTTCCTGCGACCGCTTTAATGTCATCGGTCCATCAAGAGTAGTAGAGTTCTTTGTGATAGAGCTCGTCCGGGGAAGGACTACCACCATACCTATTTCTGCAGCCAAGCAGCAATGCTTGCATTGCTGTGTTCCGGTTCGAAGGGTATGGTTTCCGGTGAAATTACAGGCACATGAGACTTTCCATCTAACGTCTCAGGACTCTCAGGGTGGTAACACGCAAGTGATATCTATGATGTTGCATGCGTACATAGGCTCCGGTAACCGCTGACCATCAAGTGGGCCGTACGCTTGGTTGCCACTTTAGTGGTATAAAAATAAAAAAGTGGTCGTCATATAGCACTTCGTTTTATAGTTCGCGGTTATCATTCGAGAACCTTTATTCCTAACGGTTAACGGTTCTGCGAGCTATAGGTATGGCCTGTCCACTGCCATTTCAACTAACTATTCTATCTATATTCTATATTATTCTAACAGTTATGTCGGTGAACTTGGTTTGGTTATTCGAAGTTATGAGCTACTCGTAACTATCCAATGGATATCCAAATGGTTAGTATCCATACAGATTTAATAAATAAATAAATAAAATGAATAATGCTGGACTATCCACACAGCATCATCTAGCCCCAAGGTAAGCTGCTGTTAAAAGAGCTGTATTATGGGTACTAATTTTGTATTCTGTATTTATTTATTTACTTTAATTAACACGGATAAACCAATAACATCAATTAAAGATAAGTACACACATCAAATTAGGAAAAATAAGAAAATACAGATTTTTACATTATAATCAATCAAAAAAAAAAAACGAATAGAGGTAAAAGTAATTAAATGTCAAAATACAGTAATTAATAACCAGACACGCAGACATACATTACGCTCACAAAAACTCAAACTACTAATATAGGATAATACGTGATCGTAATTGATGTGTGTACCTACCCATTCCGCACATCATAACTCCATTGAGCACTTTACAATCAAATGACAAGTAACAGAAGGGATCAAGCGGGAAGGCACCTATTTGCAAATCTGATACCATATCTACAGAAGAGCCTTTGCCTAATCATTACACATCCCAATATCGCTTCAGAGACTGAGAGATAAGGTGAGTTTTTATTTAACTGATCATGGTTTGATATGTTGGAGTTAATGGAGAAATAGTTTGATTATTTGCAATGGGTGCAACAACCCAGAGCACGTAGGCACCGGGTAGACGTAGGCCACGCGCAGTGCACGTACTTGTCCCGAGAGACTTTTAAATGCCTTCATTAATACAAGAAACAGGATGAGTATTTCACCATAGAGTAAGTACGGACCTGCGATTTTCAAATTATTTTGATTAAATCTTTTATATCGAACTGCTCAAAATTGCAAAAAAGTCAGCCATAGAAGCGGTTGAATAATTTTGAGGTAATTTTCAACTGTAACTCCACAGATATTTATTGAAGGCGTCATTTGAATTTTGTAATTGATTTTTGTTAATCATATCGTAATAGTTGAACCAATTCAATGAAATTTAGTACCTATTCATACCTATCGATAGACAAATAAACCTAAATTGAAACATATAATTTTTTCCGGTACAGCGCAAGTGAAGCAATGGGTGGCCGCTAGTCAGAAAATAATGGAAAGTTTATTACATAATTATATAATACCTTGTTGATAGTGCAGGTGCTTATGATGACTTTGTTTTTGATATTTACACTCAACTTTTATTTACATCACATTAAATACAGTGGTGACTCTTCCAGTCTAATAAGCACGAAGAACCTGTTTTGAGACTGTGTCGGAAGGTCCTTACTGAGCAGTTGCACATCGTAGGTAGACCATGATCTGATCACGTAGGCTTCCTAAGAGGTCAGACAAATCAGTTATATGTGCTAAGGTCAGACTATGGTTTAAGCACTGAGATATAATGAGATGTACCTGGTGGTAGGACTCTTCAGCAAGAGTCGGTCTTGGTGGGCTACCACCGCAGAGCCAGATATTCTACCTCCAAGCAGTAGTGTGCAAGCATTACTGTGTTTAGGTTTAAAGGGCACTGTAGCAAGTGAAATTACTGGGCGAAAGAGACTTAACAACAATGTCTCGGGGTGATAAGCGCAGTGCAGTGCCACGCAAATACTTAAAACTTTAAGCTTTGGGTGGCACTGCATCTGTATTAGTCACGCGTGGTGCTTAACATCAGGTGGGCGCCTTGATTGTCTTGTCACTTGCTGATATATATATATATAACGGTGGGTGGCATGTAATTTTTAACACACACTGTGTGCGCAAAAAAAAACTGCATATCTTTCCGTCGTAACAACAGAAAATAAAAACCTTGAGTGAATGTGCCAGTGCGGTGTTTCATAACAGAAAGTTTATTAACATCAGGCACACGTGAGAGCGTCACATGACGGGCACCGTACTAACTGCTATTCATCTGTCAAACAACATAAGAATAGCAGGAACGCGTACGGTCAGATGATCAACGAGCTAGTATATATTACGATTCTAAAATACACTGTTCTTACTCATTACGCAAAACGTTACGTTTCAATGACGACGCCATGTTTTTTTTTTGACTTATCTAGAACCTGAGGATCTACCGGAATAGAAATTTGGCCCTCATTGGTCAAAATAACAAGGCCAAGATCTAGCTTTGCTAAGCAAATTCAAACTAGTTTTATAAATAAAGTCACTTTGAAGGTGAAATTATGGAAACTCCAACGCGCCCAATCTTTATTTTGAGATAAAAAAGGGCTAGGTTTAATAAAATCTTTACTCTGGTTTTTAATTCAAGTCCAAAAAGGTAAACAATGGTGATACCATAGAAAATAAATATTTTCTTTTTGATAGGGAACTAGGGTAAAAGCACCAGTTATTAGCTACTTAAGCGCCTTGGTCAATTTAAATTGGTATAGTTTCTTTAGGCGTCATCCGAATGATGGTTTTATGGTGTTAGTGGAGACGGAAAAGTTCTAGTATCATTTTAATAACAATAAAAATAATTAACATTGCTTATAAAGTTATAATATTCATTCAAATAAAAATTGTGTTACTGGCACCCCAGAAACACAGCAGACTATAGTCATTTTTTTTAAGAAATACAAGGAACATAATTATCGAGTTCTTAGCTCTGGTATAAACGAACTTTTCGAAGCCCTTGTATAAATAATTACAGTATAAAGTTCACCAGACAAACTGAATTAGTATCGGTTTCGGCAGAAGTTTATTTCAGGCCATCGGATCTTATACTGATCTCTGCATGCGGTGGTTAGGTACTCAACTGGGCATCTATGCTGTGCTCTTCAGCAAACGTCAGATTGGCGGAAGAAGGCCATTTTCGCCAAATTTGTCAAATTATAAATTGAATTCGTAGGTGACTGGCGGTGATGTACATGTATAGCCAGTAACTTAAAACTTAGTTTTTTTCGTTTCTGTTATTAGCTATACCATAATTTAATGTTTTAAAGTAAAAAAATAATAAAATACATTTAAATTAAGATAAAATAACTTAAATAGTAACGAAATATGGATCAACTACTGAGATATGAGGTATGAGACCAGTTTCATTCGAATTGTAGTCAAACGCAATCCTTACCGTTTTCACAACAAAACCCCACCATAGTAGCCGGATTGCCGATTGTCAATCAATTATGATTTTTTTTATACGAAATTATTCGAAAGGTGGTACAAATCGGCACAAATATTAAAGCTAAATATGTAAACTATTCTCTAGAATGAAGGGAGATATTGTACTTAGCATCAGTAGCTTTTAGGAAGTGTTTGAGTATGAAGTAGCCAATAACTAATGCCAGCCAATAACTCATTCATTTACCCCTACTACGCTAAATTACTGAGTTAGAATTTTTAATTCTAGCCTCTTTATGTAAAACTAATTAAAATAGATGATCTAAGCATAGTTTTGTTCCGATATTAATGTTTGTTAATGTAAATATTTAGAAAAACAATATTTTTTTGGGTAAATATTCTATGGTACTTGTCACATTCTGGGGTACGGTAAGGTTTTGCAGTGCTTTTACACATTTGGTTCACCAAGGAAGTCGATAGATAAAAGAGCCCTGTATTGTTTCTGTTGATCTTTGTTGGTAGACAGGTAGTAGGTAGTAGGTATATCGAGCCAAAGGTTTTGCTTTTCTGAGATACACAAAATTGACATTTGACAATGACATTTGTTTGTTTACCTTTTTGGACTTGAATTAAAAACCAGACTATAGTGAAGTCTGAGAATTATTTTTACACAAAAGTGACTAAACGTCAAAGATCGAGGCCTACAGTATGACGCATTTAAAAATATTTTTGGATCTTTTACAATCGTGAATCGTACATGAATAAATTGTCAACAGGTACTTGAAAGCACTGATAGCTAGGTAGGTTTAACGCTAAAACTGCAATAGATAAGCACGCAAATAAACAAAAACTTAATGAGTCAACTGCTTTAAAAATAATCAGTTTATTTCTATCTCACTGACTCACAGTCATTTGACAGGCTAAGACGACGTCATTTCAACATACTTACTTACTTTTACTTCTACTGTTGTTCATTCATAGGGAAATTTGAAGTTGACGGTTACAGATAATGAATAGTTATATCTGACGCTGAACACGCGTGGATTTTCCATGCTATTGTTAAAAGTTATAGCAAACAATTATTTCAGTCTATTCAGTCTGTTATCTTGAAGAAATCCTGTTTGAATTTTTGAACAATATTATTGTAATTCGAAAACTGGGCCTTGTTTATCGACAATGCATCTTACTTATTACATAGTCCCAAGCTATAATATATGCAGTATCAAAAGTGTCCAGAAACATTGTTGCACTTTGTCACAATCAGCTCAACCGAGCTAAATTAAGATCAAGGTGTTTCTAGAGGATATGTAGGTCACATCGATCTAACTAGAAGCTTCTGCTTTTCTAGATGTTAAAGATGCTCTGCTACGTCACGTAGGCACGTAGACGTTCACATAACCATGACGTAGCGGCCTCTATCTACGGTGCTACGTGACGAAAGTTGTTTTGCTATAATAAATTGACGGGGTCAGATGTTTATTGGCAAATTGTAATGACGCGTCTTCTTGGGGTGCGTATATTTTTAGGTATGTTACTGGTTACTTTGTAGTCACCCTGCCTAATAAAGCTCTTTAAAGAGCCTGACTGAGACGCACTACGTCTTTGGCTCTTTTGCGGTCTCATTTTTACCTGACTGTTAAATAAAAGCAAATATAGGTACCTACTACTTAATTACATAAAGTATAACTAAGATTCTACATCCTACTAGTAAATCTTCGAAAGTGTATTATCTTCAACTCGTGTTTTTAGTCGATCACGTGTGTGTTTCTTGTGTGTGTTAAATCCTGAAGGAATCGTGCCATCTGATAAATTGGACTTACCGTATGAGGCCTACTTAAAAGTAAACCTAAAACTATTTTACTTGTAATTATTTTATGAGATTATTAGGAGGATTAAATAATTTTTCTCCCACATAACTTATCCCCATTATTTCCCACTGTTATTTCCATAAAAGCGGTCGAGTTTGAAGAAATTGTTAGAAACTCTTCACATGTGATGTCCACCATTTCCTAGATAGGAATGCTTGTACAGTGTACATGGTACTTAAACAGTCTACGTGCCCAGGAGAGTGTAATGTGACCGACAAAAGAAAATACACGGGCTATTTTTACAACAGTTGCTTGCCCAGTACAAGTGACTACTTATAGAATCTACTGAGTGCTTCCTTACTTCAGAGGGCAATTACTTTAGGGCTAGATGACGCTGTGTCCATAATATTATTATAATAATTGGTGTAGTTTACCAATTATTATAATAATAAAAAGCCATTATTCCGAATTTGTATACATGTATTCAATCATAAAATATATTTTAAATAATTTATATTTAAATATTAATTTGCATCAATTAAATGAACATTGGTTATTTTAATAAAATTATTTAAGCACTGTTATAGTTTACTGATGTAGGTACGATCGTAAGTGGATTTTGACACTAAAATTCCTAAAATCTTCTTTATAGGGATCTTCAAAAGGGATTTTGACAATAACCAGATACATTTACTTATATTTGGAGGACCCATCTATAAGTAAAGTCCGCCCATATAGCATAAAATACATACTCACGAGTCACGACCAACCTCGAATTTTGAGCTGTGCGCATGCGTCTCATAAATCACACGTTTATTGTTTTGGTATTTGCGTTAACGATGCTTTGTCCCAGGTATCGCGGTCATCCTATGGTTTTATGATCTACTAAAGATAATAAGATATATTCCAACCTGTGGTTTTACTTTTTTTTTAACAGTTGACAGTTGCGCTACTGAGATTCGTCATCAGAACAATTTTAATACAATACAATATTTCCTTTTTTAATCCATTAACAAGAATGTGCCGACAGTACAATGAGTTATCAAAAACTAATTTGGAATTAGATATTTTCAACTCGAAATTAAACAAATTTATTAAAATACTCAAAGACATCCTCCACTCTAGCGGGAGATTGGGTGCTAATAGTAGCGTCTTGATCCCCAAATAAAATTAACTAGCTAAGTAGATAGATTTTAGGTTTTTTGTTTCTTTTTCTTTATTTCATGTGTAATTTGCTCTTCAAGCAAGCTATTAACATATTGTCTTTTGTTTTCTCAACACTATTCATTTTGATTTTCTGTGTACTCAAAAGTTATGATATAAACCAGATCAAAACTGTATTTTAGCTATAGATATGATTTTTGTTGTTTGTATCGTGTATTGTGTGCCTAAAAAAAAAAAAAAAAAAAAAAAAATACTCAAGCTAATAAATTAAAAGAAACTAATGATAAAAAACATTACTTAGACAAAAATTAAATAAATAAGTACATTCAATGCAAATTATATTGATTTAAGCTTTGCCATGGATAACTTAAATAAATATATTTTTAAATATGTTTAACCAAATAACATGCCTTATGTCTTCAAAGTATTTAGTTCGACATTTATCTAGCTATGTCGAGCCTCATTAGACAGGTCATAAATGATGATTATGACTGGCAAACTAACCTAATTACACAATGTACAATTGTTTATATTTTAAGCACCTATTTCTATACATAAGGATGGAATGGAAACATGGCAAGAACCGCACTGTTCAAAAACCATATAAACAATAAATAGCATCATAAAATTTCTGTTGTCTGAATTTGAACTAAACAACTGAAGAACGGAAGAACAGCTGAAAGTTTAAATTTCTACTTTTTTCTATGCAATTATTTTGCTCACCTTTTATAATCAAGAGTTCGTAGAATCCAGACCATACGAACCTAATTCCAAAGTTTTTTTTTAACTTTAATGATGCTGGTGGTTTTTTTACTAGAACAAGGAAAGATTCCAAAAATTTTGAATTTTTTTAGACCGGAAAATTAAATGCAAATATACAATATGTTTTGATAACCAAAAAAGGTCAATTCCAATAACCATGCATAAAGTTTTCCTGTATGATTACGTCTGCAGAAAGCCTATTAGGCTGGGGGAAGTCCACAAATCTGTCGATTCGCATGGGATTCCTGTGGCCACGTCTGATCTTGAGAATGTAAGGATATACAATTAATGCAACCCAACTTTAGTCGATCTTAAGAGCCCTATCCTTGACAATCCTTGAATTTTCTTGTAACCCGTGAAGTTTCGAACATTATTGTGGCTCGTGTGTTGAAGATATTTTAACGAAAATAAAAACAAATAAAAGCTTTATCCCTTAAAATTTAAGTCAACAGAACTAATATTAAATAACTCAAGACACAACTGATAAAAAAAAATATTAGTAACGCACGTTTCGTAAAATGAGCAATGCCAGTCAACTTTCGATCATGTTTTCTATGAAATAATAAAGTCTAACATATTTCCAAAAATGCAATTAATCACAATTTTAAAATTTAAGTGAACAGAGAAAAATACATGTTAGTTCAATATTTTTGAAAAAAGACTGCATAAAAAACGCGTACTTTTACCAATTTTACGCTTGTTATTTCTGCTAAAGTAAGGAGTTTACAATAAAGATACACCTACTAAATTAAAGTTTAAGTTTTTATTAAATAAATACAACAAAGAAAATAGTCTAATAGCATTGACTTTTTTAATACGATTTTTTTTAAATCACACCTTAGCGCACCTAGAATCATATCGATCCAAGCACCGACTCTAAAACTGCGCTGAGCGCTTATGGAGGGAGGACGTATCGCTCCTCGTCGCGAGCACTATTACTTATACTATATAAAGATACATTCAGGCGAACTTCATGACGTGCCACCACCAAGAACCAAGGATGGCGACCTAGCTCTTAGAATAAGCCGTGTATTCTCGATGTCCCCATAATTTTGACCCCATTAATGGGGACAGTAGGATGTCAAAAAATAACTTGCCGCTGTCCCCTTTACGCTTTATCTTCAATGGGGACAGTGACACGTTACTATTAACCCGTTATATTGTCCCCATTGACTTTTATCTTAATTGGAACAGATTTAATTTGAAAGTTGAAGTGGCAGTGGGCCATATATCTCAATAACCGCAGGGGAATAAAGGTTCTCGATTAGCGATCGCGAATTGGTAAGCGAAGTATAGGACGACCCCCCGATGGACTCGATGGACCGATGACAGCGGTCGCATGAAGTTGGGTGTAAGGCTCAAGATCAGTAGTGGACGCTTATTGGCTGATATGATGATGATGATGACACTGCTGTTTTATGCAAACAAACAAACGCTTTCCCACAAATCCCCTTTAGACTGAGCTTTACGCTTCAAAGGGGATCACAGGAGATCTTTAAAGGGGTTTTTGACACTAACCAGTTCCACTGCCTCTTCTAGAAGTTGAATTTTGGAAATTAATTTCTTAGCGCATTAAAAAGAAAAATTTCAAATCTCTAGAACCTGTTTAGTCTGTGCATTTAGTGTCAATATTTAGGAAATGTGCGGGGCAAAGTGAAAGGTATTCAGGTACTTCCCAAAGCCCAGATTCACAATGACGTCAATATGATATTTTTTTTAAACAAAAAGTAAGATTTTTTCTTAGAAAATGCCTTTTTTGTGGTAAACTACTAAAGTGGCATAGAAAACAAATATAGTTGAGCCAAATTGGATCTCACAGTAGACGTAACAATTTTAACAAACACCGGAGATTTCAGTTTTCTTATCATTTCTGACTTTATGATCAGTGCAAACCAATACTTTTTAAACTTTTTTGACCAACCTTAAAATACCGGGTTTAAAAGAAACAAACACAGCATTGGTAAATGTTTTATATTCGAAATGTTGCAAGTGGTGCCTTTTTATTAGGATAAAAAATCATTAATATTGTCTAAGTAATCAAAAATCATAAGTCAATGGATTGCGAGGTCACACACAAAACAATTTCGTAGCAAAAAACAGCTGACAAACGAACTAGCTAGACATTGCAAGGCGCTAAGCTAAGCGTTTAGGTGACTCATACATAAGTAATTTAGTAAGTAAGTTACCATACTATTTATTTATTCTGTACTCATATTATTATTAACAGACTAGCTTTTACCTGCAGCTTCACTCACATCTACCTAGATGACAGTTACCGGTGAAATTACAGGCACATGAAACTTATGATTTACGTTGCTAATTTCCACGGTACAATAAATGCATGCAAATTTGCTTTGTCAAATTTGATTTCGGAGCAAAATGTCAAACATTTATTCTGAAATCGATTTATCAAGGCAATTCTTGCATGCATTTAAGAGTAGTAGAGTTCTTTGTGATAGAGCTCGTCCGGGGAAAGACCATACCTATTTCTGCCGCAAGCAGTAATGCTCGCATTGCTGTGTTTCGGTTTGAAGGGTATGGTTTCCGGTGAAATTACAGGCACATGAGACTTACCATCCACGTCTCAGGGTGGTAACACGCAAGTGATATCTATGATGTTGCATGCGTACATAGGCTACGGTAACCGCTGACCATCAAGTGGGCCGTACGCTTGGTTACCACTTTAGTAGTATAAAAAAAATGCTATTATTGAACCGTGTAAATTGGCTTTTATTGACGCTGGCAATAACAGAGGTATCACTTAGGTTGCTATCATGGGACGTAGATCCAAAGTTTCATGTGCCATTTTTTTTTTTTATTCAGGCGGTATTGTGTGATAATTATTTTCTTGGACTTCAAATCTTCACAATACTCTGAATAATAATATGATGATTAACACTTTGAAAACAAATCCAATTTTATAAATACAGTAAATTTATTACCTATGCGGTTAGTTTTCCTTAAATAACAACAATTTATAATTGAGATTAATTATTGTAACCACATTCAACCTCCTGATGAGTTCCGGGGAAACTTAAGGTAGTAAACTATGTAACAACAGGAAATGGTGCAGGAAAAGCACTTGTCTTTGGACGTCAAAGACAATTTAAGTGCTTTTCAGAGTTCGGTTACCAAAATTTCTCACCACTGCTGCACTGAACCAGTTACATGTTCAAGGCAGCAAGCTTTTTCTCACCCCGACTTATACTCATAGGATTCGCTGCCTTTGTCTCATCTCCATGACTTGACCATTGACCTTTAGACAGGTTTTACTTATTTAAAAATAGAAAGAGGTTTGTATATTTTCTCACGACCGCTTTAGAAATCATCCTTCAGCATAACAAGGAGTTGAAGGTGCCCAAACTGACCTACATTCGAAGGTTTCTGCAGTATTTACAGACTTCTTAGAATACGTTTGTGAAACTGCAAAATAGTAATCCGAAATCCAAAAATACCTATAAATTGTACAACTATAATTTAATCTGTGTCGCGTTATCAGCGACGCTTGTGACGTCAGAGCCGCGTAGAGGGGACTGAGGCGATTTGCTCAACTTATATTATTCACGATCGGCCGCCAAGCAGCCCATACGTGAACCGACCGCGTTCGAGATCACTTCGTGAAAGATGTGCAACATGTGTACCAGAGACGAAACTATCGAGGCGCCGGCGCCTCCGCCCAAGGTCTCCAGAATGCTGGAGAAGATGAAGAAGAAGCACAACATTGTCACCGATCCCGCGTCGGACGAGAAACAGAAGGAGGTTGAATACCAGCCCGATCTTCTTGCTATATCCACACAGTATTCCAAAGTAGCGTACGACATCTTCAAACAGGGGCTGGTGCGTCTGCAGGAGTCGAAGGCTTATGTGTGAGTACCATCTTGTTTAATAGGACTTGTTCAAGTGCTCATGCGTGTTGTTGCCAGGCAGTACTCTGTTGTATGATTGCGAAACTTTCTCGGTAAGGCACGTGCAGTTCTGATTTACGAGTACTGAATACTCCGAAAAGCCTTATGTCTGCTCAAATTAGCTCTTTATAAAGGTTACTTATTCTGATTGTGAGCTTGGAACATGTTATTTGTTGATAGCAGTTTGTCGAAGCTATAGTTTCTGACTTAAGAATTTCATACCCTTAATAACCCTTCCCAGTATTATAATGTTACATCACCTACGCCCTGCAATCTATCTTCGTTGAGTGTTTTTTATCTAAACAAACATTAAGTTTCGGATATACCTTCTTAGTGTACGTTCCCCAACACATTACAAGGGACTCACTCTCCGAATTTCAGATCTCTAAGTCTGGATGCTTGTTAAATGTCTTGTCAGTTAGATGCAAAAGTAAAAATAGACGGCCAAACAAAAAGAGATTATTTTTTTATCTTAGGTACTACCTAGGTGTGAATAGTGAATTTTTTTTTTTTTGCTTTTTCCCATTGCTATAATCTTCCTTTCAGCATTCTAGTTTACCGGAAGTATCGTATAGATTGTATTTTTAGCTTTTTTTTCTTACAAATACCTGTTTATTGCATACCTTTTAAACGCATCGTCTCATGCTGGTAAAAAATATAACATTTTTGAATTCCCATTGGGTCTCATCTAATTTAGTACCAGTGGGTTTTTTTTACAGGCCAGGGTCACTAACCTGTTAACACTGTCCCTAACTCGTTACCCAATGGTTGATTTGTTAAATCTTGGATTTTTCCACTGTTCTGTACTAGAAATCTGTATTATCGCAACAATGATGGATGTTAACTCGACAGGGCACTTATCATTGTTAACAAACTGGATTACTAACAAAGATGTTTTTATTGCTTTCTCATTGATCATGCTCTCATGTTTCTACTGTTGGGGCACTAGCCAGTTCGAAGTTTCACAAAAAAACTATTTCTGTCCTAGAAATTCAAAATTAGGACAATTTTAATGATAATGCCCAAGTACCAAAGACATTAGAAATCTGCTATAAGCTTAGCACTTGATAAAAAACTGCATTCTAAGCCTAGCACTTGGTAGATAATTATAATTCTTGACACGCTTTTGCAAAGTACAATTAAATAACCAGTAAAATTCTGCAGTGCATGACTAATCAGACAGTGGGCAGATTCGTTCCGAAAATTCCGATTATAGTCGACTCCTCGACTCTCTAAACCAGCAAGGTCGCAGTCAGTATGTCACGGATTCGCGAACAGCTTGAAAACAATTGTATAAACAATACCTAAGCTAAGATATACTCATTGTCTCAAGAACAAGAAAGTAGCATGAAAAAAAGTTAATAAAAAGTCACCACGCCCACGGCGCCGTTGGTCATCCACCGCGGGCGTGCCAGTAACGACGCGAATCGTAGGTAAAATTATAAAGTTCATTTTACCCAAAATGATAAAATAATACTAAAGTAATATAAATAGTATTGACAATCTATAAAGATACGAGATAGTGTTTATCATATCAACCAATAAATGTCCACTGCTGGACAAAGGCCTCCCCCAAAGAGCGCCGCTGACTTCGTGGCGACCGCTTAAATGTGATCGATCATACACAATCCGCATGTAGGTTGAGGTTTTATGTTTCAAAATCACTAATATCATCATCATCATCATGACAGCCTTCTAATGTTTCCACTGCTAGGACACTGGCCTACTCTCCAGCGAGAGTGATTGGGTCTTAATCCACCATGCGTACCAAATGCGGATTGGTGGATGGCACATGTCTTTCGAATTTTTAGTTTTTGGATATGCCGGTTTGCTCACGATGTTTTCCTTCACCGTATGAGAGCACTGGCATTGCGCACATAAATTTTTCGTAGTGAATAATCCATCGGAAGGCGGGGTCACTACCACTAGACCACCGGTGCTCTTAATCTCTAATATATTTTGTAAGAAAGAAACAAGTTTTTATTTTATTTTGCATTGCATTATGAATGCAATGTTATAATTTTGTTTTTTCTGACTACTGTCATCTTATTTCATTTCAGTTTATGAATCAAAAAACAAACGGGACAAGCCTAATATCAACAATGCAATCAGATCGTAACAAACGATCAAAGAATCATTTATCTTAATACTCTTTCTGAGGTGCGAAACAATTTTATAAGCCGCCAGCATTTTAAGATCGCTTCAATTCAATGGTTGATCGGAATCTGTTTAACCATTTTATGTACTTACTTATACGCATAAATATTTTTTTATAATACTTATCCCAAAAATTTTATTTTCCATGTGATTTATTTATTTTTTTACATCTTTCTTTCTTTCTAAATAATACATTTTAAGGGACATTTTTACACAGCCTTCATACAGCCCCAAACGTGCCCAAATTTCCTTCTCCTCCTCCGTCGTTTCTTCATTGCTGAAGATCGTGACTCCTTTGGTGCAGTTTGTTCACTATCTGTCTCCATCGGTTTCTGTCTGCTGCCTGGTGGAGAGCCGCACTAACTGGTATCTTTAGGTGCTCTGATACCTGGTCGGCCCATCTTTTAGGACTTCTTCCTGGTGACCTTTTTGTTCTACTTTACCCGTCACCATTAGGCGCTCCAGATTGTCGGAGCTTCTGCGTGCAATATGGCCAAAGTATTGTAAGTATTTTGTAAATACATACCTATAATACTCGCTCACTGCGCCCCGAGGTCGTCGATACATGCGTAATGGGTACTACTACTGTACCTACTGGGGTGTCTACTACGCTAAGTGAACATTAACATTTATAAATTATTTGAGTTCATTGATCATGCCAATAAATGATGACATCATGTCATGCTGTTGCCAACGCCCTTGTCAATTAACGTGTGGTGTTAATGACCTGACTATTAGCACGGCATCTCTTCTTGGTCTTCTTCCAACATGAACTATTCAAAACACCAGGTTTCAGACCAGAGAGTAATCGTGCGTTGTATACAAAAATGATAATATATAAAAGTGACGCAAGACCGTTCACCGTAGCCTTTGCTTATTCGCAATGATTTATGATCAGTGCCAAAATAATGTGAACGGTCTTAAACATCAAATACGGAGGGCAGGTCATCTTATCAAATGTATTTTATGATTGTTTCTGCTATAACAAGTAAAGCTCTATGGTGTCAAACAATTTGGATCGACATTTCGGCATGTTACTTCACAAGTTTTCCGTCACCTAATAAATCGTCTAGTCGCCGTTTTCCCGTCAGGCAGGTCATGAAATATTGATGTTACGACGAGCTCTACTTATTTTGCTCCTTGTTTGCTCCCCATCCAATGATAACCTACATCTAAACTTTCACATAATGTTATAGAAAAACTTGTGGATTTCACTAAGATGTTTAGTTATCTACATACTTTTATTTTAAAGTAAGTCTATGTAGGTACTATGTAAATATTTTCGTGCATATCTTAATAAATCACTTAAGTTTTTTAAATACTCAGAATGCATGCTACGACATACCAAGGCCCAAGCAAGGCTAACCTAGAATACAGTAAATGCCACTTTATTAAGATTTAAGAACTTCCGCGCTTGAAACATGATTGTTCACAGTTTCACTTCATATTAAAAACATTCGTTGATCTGTGGTTTCAAAGTGTTGATTTATCTGCCTTTCTTCATTGTCTATTTATCTATTTATTTATGTTAATGTTAGTTAGTTAATGTATTGTAGTATAAAAAATTAAGTAGTTATAGGTTCTTCAATAAAGTTTTATTTCTTCTTCTTTCTTTCGTCGTGTCATTTATGTCGGCGTCGGTTCGTCCTATAACTCATTTGTCATTGTTACTTTATGTTAGTTACTTACCTACATAGGTAATTCAATTCAAAAAGAAATCTTAATAGGGCCTTTTCTTGTAGAGATAGCCCCAACCAACTGTTTCTGTACAGAGAAACCTGAACCTTACTTATGAGTAAGGTTTTGATACGTGTCTGAGTGATAACTTGTTACTGTTACGCCGTTTTCCTTTCAAGTTTATCAAAACATCTAACTCAGACCATCAGAGGAACGAGGCCATTCCTCTAAGCATATCTTACACCAAAGTAGATGTCTTAGCATGTGCCTATCCATAACATCATCAGAGCTTATCGCCCAACCATTACCATTCCTTTTCTGGCCTACCATATTGGCTATCACCTTAAGATCTTCAAAGCTGGGAGCAGTACGTGTGATCAGGCACGTAGTAATGCTGTTTATACAATTCCTGATGATGTTATGCCTTCAGGCTCTAATTGACTTTTTTTAAATAAAATTGAACCCAATTGTCTTTGGAATAAGAACGAAGCTATTGTTTTCATTCAGTTGCCGAGTGGATGGCTCGTGCCGCGTTCACATGGTAAATGAGCGCAGGAAATGAGATTTTAAAATTGTTTATTAAATCGTTGTTGGTTGTTGGTATGTCTTGTGTTTAATGTGTTGTGTTTATGAATGAACAGTATCAAACAAAAGGCGAAAGTAAACTCGGACTCATATCATCAGAATTCGGTCTTCAAATTATTATACTGATGCAATTTTATTAAGCCAAAGCTTCAAATCAGCATCTTGACTAAAAAATTAAACAGCTACTTATAGGAAAGTCACATGTGTTATTATCAAATAAAAATTTTGGAAGAAATAATGATTTTAGGCAGGCAAAAAATATGTTTTTTTAAACCTTCACGTGCGACGTACTTCAGTCTTTCAAGAGAACTAGAGAAAGAGAAAGCATTGACTTCTAAATGTAGAGTTTGCGTCAGCTAGAGGTCAATCTTATCTTTATCGAGATAAAACTGAAGGAATCGGTATAACATACATACCTACTGATAAACAGATTTCGCATGCATGAAGGAAAGTTTCTTTCAGATTAGCGCCTTGAAGCACTTTTGTATTTTAAACGTTAATTTTAACAATGCGTTTCGCCGCATAATAAGAAAAACTCAATACTTTGCTTGCTTCGGAATCATTCATATTTTAATTTTAATTATAATGACGGAAACCTCCACAAATAGTTGAACGTTTATTGATAAATTTAGAATTTTATATTAACCTAGTTATAAAAAGTTAAATGTTAATCTCAAAAAATAAAAATCTTTCAAACAAAAATTTAAAAATTGTATGAGATAAAAAAATAAATGTAGGAAAATCACCTACAATGATCATCTTTGTAAATATATTTGATCGAGTGTGTAATAAAACAAATTGTGTGTAATAAGACAATCGAATCTTTAGATAAGCGAGTATTGTATTTTTTTTTTTAATTTGTTTTATCTTTTATCTACTCACAAAAACATTTTCTAAACGCTGAGTTCCAAAAACTGTGCCTCCTAACTCCGCTTCATAGATGATCTATAGATCTTTGAATATTAGCAGGTATCTTCCTCTGAGGAGAAGATAGGTACTAACAATAAATCTTAGGGTTGGTTGTGCGTTGATAATCAGTTAATAACGTAATAGTTTTAAGTATATATTTAGTTAGTTATATGATCAATCTCATCGATCTTTTTTATCTGTGACGAGCTGACGTTCTAAATAAATATATTGTGAAATCTTTGGCTACCGGTGAATTTTTCCACAGAAATTTGATCTTTTTTTACACAAATTATGTTATTTTATATACATTTTTTTTAAATTTAGTTTTAATGAACTTACTTAAAAAAAAGGCATCTGAAAATGTTCGTCAATGTCCATATTAGTTTTTGTCTAAATTTAGCATACAAAAGATAAGTTTGTGACGTCGAATCTTGAATCAGATTCTGTAGGCGTGATTTCGATAAGGTAAGGATCTAAAAGAATATCTGTGATCGAAAACGTCAGAACTCTTTTTTCGTTATAAGCATAACATAGGCAAGTCAAATTGTACATTTTTAAGTTCTTATTCTAACATTATAATTAGTGTAGGTACCTGCTATGTTTGCAAATCAGAGAATGAACAAATCAAATATTCATTAATATGATAGAATGGATGCTGTTCTAAAAATATTTTAATTATGTTTTTGAATTGGCTTAGAGGAAGCTCTGTAATTTCTAATGGGAGTTTGTTGTACATATCGAGCTTAACACAGAAACCCTGCCTATACGTTTTAACAAGTCTTGTTAAGATCACGAAATTATAATTTTTAAGATCACGAAACTTTTGTGCAACAGATCGAAGTTATGCAAACTTTTTGCTTGTAAAAACCATAGAGTTAATGAAACCCACCTGAGATGCGAGTAATATTTCAGAGCTTTAAATTCAGTCCAAGCTAATCAAGCGTAAGCGAAAAGCAGGTTTATGCAGTTGACTTATCATCGCTTATTTAAGCAATTAATGCTTTTATCAGGAACTCATTTTTCCCACAACCTTACGCGAGTGCGGCGCCGGAGTTCTCCAAGATTTATGTGCGTATATTACGTATTGAATGTCTGATTCTGTTTCTGCAGTGGCATTTAAACAAATTTACGGGCAATATAAAATTTATTGATAGTATTGAACAGATGCGATTAATTTTATTTGCAACCATGGGTTATAATTGTGGTTTTAAATGCTTCATAATGTGAGTTATTGTAAATTGTAGTAATGCATTTTATGTTATCGAAGTTACTATCACTTTTTCAAAGTTAAGTCATGACAGAGGCATTCGGTCGACCTTAAAACTCTGTCACCAGAGTTGGCCACTGACTCATACGAACTTACTTACTTAGATTTTTATTGCACGAGGTTTATAATTTAGGAATACATTTATATACATGGTTCAACCAATTTTTATTTCTATAGTTTGTGAGCTTCGAAAATTTTTTTTCGAAGTTTGTGAGTGACACTCTAAAAATATTTATAAACGTCAGAAAAAATACTTTATCACCGGATTATCTGTCTCTGTTTGCTGCCAAAACTCAGCCTAAATTGCTGAACTAAAAATAATGCTAAAAGTAATTTTACAACATTACCGACAAATTGTGTAACATTTGACAGCTGGATGATGTGAAGAGAATAGATGTATAATTTTATTGCCGCAACTTTTACCGCTACTTTGGAAATCGTAGTTGTATTTACACAAGTGTCCAACGTCATCATTGCACGTCATCACAAGGTCATAGCGCTCTGGTTGCTGACCTACAGATCGTGTGTATCGAGAATAGACACAACGTATACTTTGCACATGCACAACTTTGCACATAAAGTATTGCTAACCCTCACTTTAACTAACACAGTTTTAGTAGACAATAACAATATCTTTATTTACTTTTGTTGCGATTGAGTTCAGAGTAAAAATAGTAAGAGACTAAGGATAATGGTGTTCAGAGTGCTCAGCACGAAAAACTGGTTTGACAATCGTAAATGTAAACTTATCGTCCAGCTGTCAATTTGTATGGAATTTTGGTAGATCATTTAACGCACTAAAGAGACGCTGTTCAAAATCCTATACAAATTGACAGCTGGACGATAAGTTTACATTTACGATTGTCAAACCAGTTTTTCGTGCTGAGCACTCTGTAACTAAAAGTTTAAGAAGCACGGCCTGAACTAAAAAAATGTTCACGACTGAAGTATACTTACTTATTACTACAATCGTTCGTTCGTTCGTATGAGTCAGTAGCCAACTCTGGTGACAGAGTTTCTAGGCCGCCCGAAGGCCTCTGTCATGGCCTAACAACTTTGAAAAAGCCGGGACCGAATGCTTATACTACAATACATGTATCATACTATACCAACAACACGAGTATTGTTAATTGATAGGTTCAGGCGTTACTTTGCGGAAATCTATTACAAGATAAAAAACAGACGAAAAATATCTAGTACTATTCCGCTTAGTACGTGTTGCTCCGTCGAGCGCTCACTTTGGCTCCAGCGCTCGATGGAGCTACACGTCTGCCGGAGAACAAGTCGATGGTCCTGAGGATGTCCCGTGGAGGGATGAAACACGTGTCGATATTTTTCTTTTGAGGTTAACTGTGGTAACTGTGTGACCTCATCAGTTAAAAGGTTAAGCGGAATAGTACTAGAGATTTTTCGTCTGTTTATTAACGAGTATTGTTGTATCCTCAACTTATTGCAATATACTTTTGCATGATCGTCTTTCCAATAATGAAATTGATATGCGTATAAGTGATGCCATATCACAATCATGAAATTGACGAATGACCGACAAATGCTTGGTCAATATATCACAATAAATCACAATCTATCGAGTGGCTGCATGTCCACCAAGTGGTTATTGATTTCCTGATAAATCAGGGCCAATTACAGTACCAGTAGATTGCTAAATAACACTGTATCAGTCTGACCCATTTTTATAAACTATAATAAGAAAAATTATATTATAATAAAAAAAGCGGCAGACCAAAACGGAGATGGCGGGACGAACTGGATAAATTTTTGGTAGATTGGAGGTTTTTGGCTCGGGATCGAGACGTCTGGAGGAAATGGGGGGAGGCCTTTGCCCAGCAGTGGGACACCAACAGCTGATAAAATATAATATAATAATAAGAAAAATATAATATTGTTTTAAATAGAGATTAAATGAATTTGAGATGTTTGGTTTTTTATGCTTTTGGCTTTTTGACTTATGATCAAGGACTTTCCATGATATACGAGCAAAACTACAATAAAACAATCGAGTACCTACTGAAGATGAAGATGCCGAAATTTGAACTTTGGAGTCATACCTTTTTATTTTTTTTATACAACTGAAGTGGCAACCAAGCGTGCGGCCCACAAGATGGTAAGCGGTTACCGCAGCCTATGAACGCTTGCAATACCAGAGGTATCACTCGCGGGTTGTCACCTTGAGGCTAAGATCGAAAGCCTCATGTGCCAGTAATTTCACCGGAAACCATACCCTTCACACCAGAACACAGCAATGCGAGCATTACTGCTTCGCGGCAGAAATAGGTATGGTGGTAGTCCTTCCCCGGACGAGCTCCATCACAGAGAACTCTACTACTCTTTACCTAGTACGTATCCATAGTTCACTCTGTTTTTCTATTTGAATTTCGTTTTTTTTTTAAACTATTAATAAAAGAAATGTTACGGGAGTGAGTTTACGACTATGGATGGATTTTTAAGCATGTAGAGTAGAGCAGAGACTCTACCATTAAGTTTCATTTTCTGTGTGGTAAACCCATTACGCAGATTTTCATAATCATCTAAAAACGGTATGCAATGCACTACATGTGTTGTGGTGCAGATTTTATTTGAATCGCTTATTTTCACATTGTACACTGTTAGGAGGAAACACATGAGAAAGTACTGTGTGTGTAAAAATAAGTAAGTAGGTAAGTAAGTACTTATAAAATAAATAAATAAATAAATAAATAATGCTGGACAATCCACACAGCATCGTCTAGCCCCAAGGTAAGCTGCTGTTAAACAGAGCTGTATTATGGGTACTAGATGACTGATATATATTTAATACAATACAATACATAGATAGATATTTTTTATTATACATAGAAAACACCCAGAACACCCGGAACAAATATTTGCAGATCCTACAAACATTTGTCCCAAGGCGGGAATCGAACCCGCAACCTCTGCGTCGCAGGCGGACCTTCGCCCACCGCGCCACATTGGTCGTTTATAATAATAATTATAAACATATTTGTTATGTATATTAAAACTGTCAAATTTTAAAACCATGGAACTAATACTACCGTACGGTTTATAAATTCCTTGTTTGAAACGTAATGTTGATTGTCCTGTCTTTCACATATATTTTTTTTTCATTTCTTTTGTCGAATAAGTTCAATGGCGAATTTATAATCGTTTTTTGTTGAAACGTAGAGAATTGATCCCTGGTTGCATTGTTCCAACAGGTTCAACTATTCATGGTATATTTTACTGCGGTGTGGTTCTTGGAAAGAGTTGAATGGCTTGAGAATAGTGTGAGAACATTTTGACAACAAAAAAGTTGCGGCATCCATAATTATTAATTTTCTTTATAAATTAAAAGTTTCAAATAATTGTAATTTTTAAATTATACATTATATTTAAACAATCAAACTTGTATTTATTTTTTATGTACTCGAGTGACGAGAATTTTACTTATGTTTGTACTCAAAATAATAATATCTCTTTCGACATTAATGAATTCAATAAATTGATAAGAGTATTTTCCTTTGCAACAATAACATGAAACCAAGTTCCATAATAACAATCCCATCAGTCACATCCGACACATCTTATCAAACAAAAAAAAAATAAGACAACACAATCATGCACCCTTTATATTCGTACATCAATATTATATTTCACTAGTTGTTTTTTTTTGTATGTGGACGGCAGTCTGTAATTTATCACAACTTATCGTCAAGACGGGTAAGCACTCGATAACACGTCCTGTAGGCGTAAAATTTCGTTACTAGGCAGAATAGGCTCTTGAATTTTTTACTTTTTTTACTTACCTACTTATATTCTTGGCATGAGCCTCACCTAGTTCGATTGGCACCACGCTGAAGCTTTATGATGAAGAGGAATCATCAAAAAAAAAAAAAGCTACGAACTCAGCCGAGTTTGTTGCCAGATTCTTCTAGGCTGGGACGCGTGGAACTGGCGTAAATTCACCTAGCTTTAAGACGTTTCAAAATGATCCTTGTGATTTTATTGAAATAAATCATTTTTGACTTTGACTTTGAATATAATCTGCTAGTTAATAATCGATAAATTTGTTTCTTAAAAATACTCACACAAAATGGGTTAGTGTCAAAATTCCTTTTAAAAATTCATTTTGGGAATTACAATTTCAAAAGCTCAGTATAACTCGACAAACAGTAAACCGATTTGGCTAAAACTTAAAACATAAACAGATGTGACATAGGTTTTTTATCCCGGTGAAAAATAATAGTACGGTTCCCGAGTTATAAGTGAACGAAGTCGCGGGTGGGCTAGTAAGATGTATAGGCATCGCGGAGTCGATATTAGCGGTACGATATTGCATCTCGCGTTTATATGTTTCGGCTTTTAAACCGTACAGCGCATTTCTCCTAGTTCCTCGCGCATCACACGCGTAGTCAACATGCAAATGCAAACAATGCCACGAATCCTTCGAATGAACAAGGTGCTGTAGAAAGTTGCAGACGTGTGTCGAGGCACGTAAGGCAACGCTGGTTTGCGATAACGAACACGATATTTGCAATCACGTTGATACGACCATTGCGGTGAAAAACTAAAATATGGAACAGTGAAACCAATAAACTAGGTAGAGATAAACCAGTTTAAAAATGCACATCCCACTTCGAAAATTGCTATAGTAGTCACACTCAAATCTATGACAAATGCGGTGGAGGGAGAATGGTTTATCTCTACTAATAGTGGTCACATCACAAAAATCTTTCTTTCACTGCACGTGATACGTTACCTGCAATGCATAAAATATGGGCCGCTGTTTTTTTAATTGACCGAGCGAGCGAAGCGTCTCAGTTTCGAGATTTGCCAAAAATACTTTTGGCTGTCAGTCAGTTTGTCCGGCTTCTCTCGCCTACAGGTTGCATTTATTAACCAATCTGGTGGAAACTTGGTATACAGGTTCTATGACTTTATAGAATTTGATTGTCGTCGGAGATTTTTGATAGGGGGCGCACTTTGTTTGTCTGATATTTGGTGAAGATCTGATGAGGATCACTTTCAAAGCTCACTTTACAAGTATGTGCTTGTGAGGTCTACTGTTCGGAGAACTGCAAGTATAGGGATTGTGTACAAGTATACGTCATACACAAAAACTGTCCACGGATTAAGCGCCTGATAAAAATAGTCAAGGGACTTGGAGTCACGAGATGATGGCGATGAGCCAACCGCAGCTTTCGCCAAATGCATTTTCCACGCAAACCCTGCAAAATATTTGCACAGAGACCTAATTATTTAAATAAATAACCGACAAATATTATATCAAAGATAAATTAATTCGTTAGAGCAGATAAAATAAATAAGGAAATCAAATTTCCGTAAAACAACATTGCGTAAAAATTGTTATAAATTTAAATACCAACGTAAAATAAAAATATGTAAATAAGTACAAATAACAAATGAATAGGTTCAGTTCAGTTAAATTTATTTCGGAGCAAAATGTTCTGAAATTTCATTAAATTCCATCTAACAAGGCTATTCTAGCATGCAGTTATTGAACCGTGAAAATGGGCCTCTCATCCCTTTTTATATCCTTTCTATCTTGCGATTAAAAGTTCATTTACCCAAAACTAGATAAAACGATACCTGCAATAAATACCCTTTCTGTTTTTCATCAAGTGAATTTATATAAAACAAATAAAAGAATCAACGACCTGCATTGTTATCTATACCTAAACCACGTGTGAAAAATGTTATTGAGTAATTATCTTCGTGACGTAAGAAATATCAGAATCAGTGCAATCTTACTATACTTACATATACCTATGCCTCACTCGACGTATTAGTTTAATTTAGTTAGTTCAAACAAAGACGACGCTGTGTATGACACACCCACACACAGGTTCAACCAGTTTGACCACTATGTACCAGCTAATCATAATACATAATAGGTACTTATATAATGTGATCGTAATACATCAACGCAAGAAAACCATACATTATGCGTATGAACTACCAAAGTGCGGTGCGACAGCTGTGCGATAGGTATACCGTGCCTAAATTGTTTTGCAAGTTAAATTAGGTATTTTAACCAAATAACTTTACCGCCTTCAATCATCTAGTATGAGTTATAAAACCATTTACTGTCGATGTACTCGTATAAAGTAGATTGAACTGTATTGAGTTGCAATGTTTATGGTTCGTTTACAATCTCACAAGTTATAAAATTCGCGAGTTACGACTTGCTCTAAATCTAAAGTAGTATTTGAAATGATGAGGAATATCATACAGAATAAACTTATTTCACTTCAATAAAGCCTAATAACGTAAGTTTATTTTATGTTATAAATATTTTTAATCGAGAAATAGATTAGTCTATCTAGTCTACGAGTTTATTGTCGTAGATCTCTGTAGAGGTACGTAGAGGTACTACGAGAGCTACGTTGTTTTTACCTTTGTTTTACAAACATAGTTCATAAATCATGAGCGTCAGGATTGAGGGCCCATTTTTTAATTTGTGCAAAACAAGTCAAACTTATTGAGGATTTAGTTAAAAAAAGTAAAAACTTGAAAACAAAAGTCCATTATTTTCTTAAACGTGATTTAAAGAAGTTATGACCAAATGTCTTGGGTCCTCAATCCTGATGCTTGCATTTTTTTCATCATTTTGACGCACATCATAATTCGGATAATTTAATGTTAAAAAGTAAAAAGTAATAAGAGTGCTAAGTTTATAAACGCATAACACAATGTCGCTTCGTATGACGAGAATGGGCGCACCGATTTTTGAATGTGCTCCAACTCTACTCGGCATCCATAACAATAACAAGGGTCATGCCAAAAAAGCGATAGGAACCCAGCCGGTGTTGTTGCCAGTTCTTTTACGGCATGGGCGCGTTGGAACTGGTGTAAATTTTCCTAGCGTTTCAAAGTGATCATTGTGATCAAAAAAAACTATATAAGTTTTTTTTTTTTTTTGAGTTGTGCGTCTAATCGCGTTTATTTAAGTTAATGAGACGTAATGTTTTGTGTTAACACGTGTTAAGGCATTAGTTGCACAACTAGGTCACCATTATGATGGTGATGGTATCCACCCCTTCACTAATAAGCGCATTTTGTTAAACTTGACTTTCTATGGCATTTTCTTATACCAAAGTCATGTCACAAGCATCATTAATTTTAGAGTGATTTTAGTTAGGCCCGTATTGAACAGCTCTTATTTGTCCACAGAATCGCCACTCGAACCCCTCAACCATTCCACATAGCGGTCGCCATCGTGGTCCTCCTGGTGTGGCTGACGCGGCCAGGCTCCGCCAGCAACCTTCGAGGATGGAGAGCATTGTACGTCGGCGCGGTGGCCACGCATTTAGGCACGCAAGTCTGGATGACACTAGTTTCCGGTAAGTAGTCTATTCGTATATCCAGCAATTTTCATTGGATCCTCGCGGCCGTATTATTATTCCCAATTATTCTGACTTGAGAGTAGGCCAGTGTCCCAGCAAGTGGAACTAGAAGGCTGTCATGATGTTGATGATGATTATACCCGTGCTCTGTCTATGTTTCTTATTTTAATTAGGAACTGAGGAGGGTCTATGCTTGATACGCGGGTGCTCTACCAATTGAGCTATCGAGACATATCTTATTTCATAACAAAGTTATCTAGTTCCTTATAATCAAGCCTTACTTAGAGCGCTGTCTGTTCTGTGGCGCTGCTGTTTAAAAATGTCCACCAATAAATATTATTTGACGGCGATTTTCCGTTATAGAATTTACTTGTTACGCTGATGTTTCAGCTTACCCTCCTATTGCAACGTGTAAGACTTTTACGAACGGAGCGTGTTAGAATGTTCTTTCATAGGAATTAATAAACCGTCTGGTCACCCAGCCGTTTAGAAAGTTCTCGGTGACAAGAGTCGTAGGTATTTGACCCACAAGTGTAATTGATAGTAGGTGCCTAGATACTTCAACGAAGCACTTTATTAGTATTACTTTAGGAAGCCCCATCGCATTCGTCATAATAACTTGAAAGATAGTTAGAAAATACTTTATTGAACACAACATTATAAGAAATTTGACAAGAACAATCTTAATTACTAACAGGTATTACAATGGGCGGCCTTATCGCTAAATAGCGATCTCTACCAGACAACCTTTGGATGGATAGGATTGAATGGTAGTTGACAAGGGTTTTTAGCGATGTTCTATATTTATTAAAAACAATTCTAGTTCACACTTAGAAAGAAAGTTTTAAACAGATAAGTTGAATAAACACCCCTGAGTGCCACTTACGTTCATTTACCATTCACCCTTAGAATTTATTAACAAGTAAACTCAAATAGACTACATAAAAAAAATATATAAAAAAAATATACTGTAATAATCGTATCTGTTTGGTGATTTAAATTGTGCAAGTTTGTAATCATTGCCACTTTTTGGAGTACTAAGTCTCTCTTTTTAACCCTATCCCAAAAAAACCTAGAGCCACATCTGCTGAATATTTATAACCAGTTCAAAAAATTTGGTTTTTAATTTTTTAAAGTTGTTTAATACTTTAGAGAATGACCACACATCAACATTACAAATTACATAAATGGCCATCCATCTTACAACATTTTTTTTGTTCAAACTGGTCGTGCCTCATTGATTAGCCGGTAACTGCGTTATAATTGGATTTTGGCATTTTGAGATCTTGCACGTTGCAATGCGGAATGCGGATGCGATCTCTTACTGAGAACTGAGTGCGATTTAAAATTAAATAAATTAAATTTTATCTGTTGGTAGGCTGTATTTTTGTAATTTTTTGTGATTCTAATAAAAAACAAAACTGCTAACCATTTCTGCGAGATATTACCTACAACGACCTAATTAAGGTCCAACAGATTGTATCGTTATCATCACAACCCAAAATTAATAATATACCTATAGTCATTCGCTGTCACAGTAGTTATTTTTATTTTACATGACCAATTTGCAATTTTACTTGTTTCTTTAATGAAAAGAAGTACACAGTTCTTTTTTGCGTATTTCAAATAATTGGTCCTTGTTAGTGCAAATACTAAATGCATCGCAATTTCCAATAAGAATCACGTCGTGCGTGTTTTGGGAAAAATGTTCCTCATATTTAATATGTAATAATAACTAATTGATCGCATGACTCGTTAGTCAACTGAGCTCTTTGGCGCTCATATTGCATTCACAAGAACTCAGGACTGACTTTTAGGTTCAGAAATGCAATGTGAAAATTGGTTATGTATTATATTGCACTGTAGTACTTAGCTTTGTGCAATGCCTATACAATGCAAGCCTCGGTAGCATTCGAAAGACAAGACACCAACCTTTTTTCACGTAAATTTAAAAGTTTAATAATAAGTAAGTAGGTATATATATATCTGGCTCAACGTATCAGCATTGCCATTCAACGTGGCAATGCAGCCAGCATGTTGGGAACGCTTCCTACTGGTAGTGATTTGGATCAGTTGAGCTATCTATAGCTCGTTTGTAACGGTCTTTAGATGGCTCAACTGTTTCATATGTATTTTGTAATGTAATGTAATTATGTACATATTTTATTTTGTTTAATAAAGGTTTTAGTATATATTATGTATGGGATATTTATCATGATTCTGGTTAGTTTGGTAGATTCCAAATATTTTAGCAAAATTAAATATATGCACCATTATCACGGGAGAACTGATCATAGTGAATGTAACTGCGCCGATAATAAATAAATAAATAAATAATGCTGGACAATCCACACAGCATCATCTAGCCCCAAGGTAAGCTGCTGTTAAACAGACCTGTATTATGGGTACTAGATGACTGATATATATTTAATACAATACAATACATAGATAGTTTTTTTTTTATTATATATAGAAAATACCCAGAACACCCGGAACAAATATTTGTAGATCGTACAAACATTGGTTCGATTCCCGACCTCTGCGTCGCAGGCGGACCTGCGCCCGCTGCGCCACATTTTGTACCATGATTGATTAAACAAAATATAATTGTTCTTTACTCATTATTGTACACAAATAATACATTAAAAAAATTATAGAAAAGACATATACAAAGACGAGCTTAACCCTAAAAAGAGTTTTCTTCCAGCAAACCATTGAGGCTAGAGAGAGGTGATTATAGTGGTAGGTACGTGTACAGAAAATAGAAATAGTAATATACCAGAAATAAATCAGATTAAAATTAAATACTTACTAATAAACTTACATAAACATACATAAGATATGCCTACAATATTATAATATACTTACATAAACATAAATTTGTTCGTTAATTATCAGAATTTAAAAAATAATATACCTACCTAAGTTGCTTAATTTACTTTTATTTGTCTTTCAAAATGCATTTTTAACAGAAACTACCAGGCCATGACAGAGGCCTTCGGGCGGCCTTAAAACTCTGTCACCAGAGTTGGCCACTGACTCACACGAACTTACTTACTTAACAGAAGCTACACCCATGAGCACCCGGTCATAATGAGCCCGCAAATGCCGTTGTAACATCCAAATCTAAACTTGTAGTGTAAATTCTACACATTCACAAAAAAAAAACATTTATAAGTAAATAAGTAGATCTATGGTTGGCCTCGAAAACTTGCCAATTGTCTATTATTTTATCTTATCTATGACTTATTAACAAGAACATTGTTTAAGCTGTCAACAATTCATAATCAAGATTTCTCCTTTGCTTCCGTATTCGTCGTAACCGTTTTAAGCATTGCTGGTGTATATTTCCTGAATGGACCCTTCATGAATTATTTTTGATATGATAACGACGTGTTTTATTGAGACACATTAAATATATCCTGGGTTATAATTCCGATTTATTTGACCTTTGGTAGCTGCGATAAGTAATTTTCTTTCCAGTCAAAAGCCGTGTACTATCCATTGTGTCCGCATGTTGGATTATGATGATCCAATCACTCTCGCTTTAGAATTAACAGTGTCCTACTGTTCCAGCAGCTTATTGATGATAAGCGGTTACTGTAGCCTATGTACGATTGCTACATCACTTGCCCGCTGATATCCTGAGATGTAGATCTAAAGTTTCATGATGTGCCTGTAATATCACCGGAGACCATACCCTTCAAACCGGAACACAGCAATGCGATCATTACTGCTTGGCGGCAGAAATAGGTATGGTAGTAAGTCTTTCCCTGGACGAGCTCTATCACAAAGAACTCTATTAACTCAAAGTCAAAATCTGTTTATTCATTAATATCACAAGGATCATTTTGAAAATATTTAAAGCTAGATGAATTTACGCCAGTTCCACGCGCCTGGAAGAATCTTGCAACAAACTAATACTTGGTTATTTTTTTTTATTTCTATAGTGTTAACCATCTCAATAAGGCAATAGCTCAATTGGTAGAGCAACCGCGAATCAAGCCTTGGTTGCGGGTTTAAATACCGCTTTAGCATGAGCCTCACCTAGTTCGATTGGCACCACACTGAAGCTTTATGATGATTAGAGGATCATTCAAAAAAGCTAGGAAACCAGCCGAGTTTGTTGCCAGATTATTCTAGGCTGGGGCGCGTGGAACTGGCGTAAATTCACCTAGCTTTGGGACATTTCAAAATATTATCCAAAGACTGGTTCATATCTGGCTCAACGTATCAGCATTGCCATTCAACGTGGCAATGCAGCCAGCATGTTGGGAACGCTTCCTACTGGTAGTGATTTGGATCAGTTGAGCTATCTATAGGTCGTTTGTAACGGTCTTTAGTGGCTCAACTGTTTCATATGTATTTTGTATATTTTGTAATGTAATGTAATTATGTACATATTTTATTTTTTAAATATTATGATATATATATTTTACTTTACTTGAGACGAAATATTTTTTTAGATATTATAAAGTAATAGACATCTTTGCTTACAGGAATAGTGCTGTTCTTCTCCCTGCCCCGGCACGAGTTCGGGCGCGTGCAGACGGTACTGTTCCCCGTGTACTACGCGTTCAACGCGACCATGAGCCTCGTTGCGGTGCTGGCTTACTTCAGGACTCTGTGCCTCACCAAGTTCGAGAATAGCTCCTGGATACAGGTGAGAAATCTCACAGGCATTATATATATTTTTTTTTAATGTTAGCAAGTGACAAGACAATCAAGGCGCCCGCCTGATGTTAAGCACACCCCTGACTATTACAGATGCAGTGCCACCCAAAGCTTAAAGTTTTTAAGTGTTTGCGTGGCACTGCACTGCACTTATCACCCCGAGACATTGTTGTTAAGTCTCTTTCGCCCAGTAATTTCACTTATACACTTCTTTCACACTATAAATCTGTTAGCTCACATTGCGTTAAAATCTGTCATCTTTGCGACTTCAAGAATGACATGAAAAGACTGTAGATTCGATCCGCTAAAATAAAAGCTGTTTTTATAAATAAGAGCCATTTACAGGTACGAGATACAATACAAGTAAATTATGTAAGTAACATGTACTACTATGTAAGGATGACCTTAAGATCTGAACGGTTCATGGTTACATTTAATATTTACGGTCATAATTTAATAAAAATACTGTCAATAATTTTAATTAAATGGCGCCAACGCGTACAATAACGGCAGCTTACGTTATAATAAATACCTACCTACTAGATCGGATCAAAGAAGGATGCAGTGTGTACACGCCCTTATATAAGGGAGGCTTCAAATTTGCCGCAAAGGATAGATTTCCGAACATTACCATTAAAATATTTATAAATTATAATATTTTTTTTTATTAAAACATCCAAAAACAAGAAACACAAATACATTTTAAATTAAATAGGATAGGAGGAATTTGGATCCGTTAATAATTTAAATACTTGCATAATTATTAAATAATAAATAGCATCAGCCCGTGACTTTGCTCGCTTGTTAACTGGTAACTTGGTAGAAAGTTGCATATTACATAAGCTATTCCAAGTCCGGAACTATTTCAGAACTTACTTACCCATTTTAGATGAAAAAGTGTTCGTGACGTAGCTGGCTAAGTTTTTCTTATCAGATCAACGAAGTAAAGCACTGTTCCGCGGGGTCATCATTTGGATGGGTGACCGCCAGTGGCAATTTCAACTGAGCGCAGCCGGTCCCGGCTCTTTCAAAGTTGTTAGGCCATGACAGAGGCCTTCGGGCGGCCTAGAAACTCTGTCACCAGAGTTGGCCACTGACTCATGCGAACGAACGGATCTAAAAGTTTCATCTAAAGCGGTTCAGTGTGATTGAAACACGAAAATACAAACATCCATACTTTCAGGTTTGTAATATTAGTAGGGTAAGTAATTTTTTTTTTTTATACAACTGAAGTGGCAACCAAGCGTACGGCCCACAAGATGGTAAGCGGTTACCGCAGCCTATGGACGCTTGCAATACCAGAGGTATCACTCGCGGGTTGCCACCTTGAGGCTAAGATCGAAAGCCTCATGTGCCAGTAATTACAACGGAAACCATACCCTTCACACCGGAACACAGCAATGCGAGCATTACTGCTTGGCGGCAGAAGTAGGTATGGTGGTAGTCCTTCCCCGGACGAGCTCTATCACAGAGAACTCTACTACTCTTATTTGATAATTATGTTCATCTCATCGTTTGAACCAAGTACTAAGGTACCCGTTTATTCGTATCTAGCAAAGTAGGTACCTACTAACAGTTTGTAAATGCGAGGGACTTTTAAAAGGTCAGTGCGGATTGGCAACAAGGTAATTTGGATTCGAATAAAATACTTAAAATATTATTATAGCCACTATAACCTGTGCAGATTTTATAATATAATGTGCTTTTATAATTTTTAAGGTGATGATTTATTGCAATGTATCTACTTACGTCATTATTTTTCTTCATTTAAATGAAGATTATTGTAAAAATTTTACCGGCGGCTTTACTCGCGTGGTAAACTAAAAATGCACTTGTACATGAAAAGTAGTCTAAGTTCTGCTTCTCTGATTTGTTCAGCTCTTAGAAGTGAAAGCGTTTCACTTGTAGGGCTTAGTTTGACTTAGTAGGGTTTAGTGTGACTTAGTAGGACTTAGTACGGCTTAGTAGGACTTAGTACACACACACACATTTGACTACATTTATGTCCTAGTATCTTAGTATGGCTTAGTATGATTTAGTAAGTTTAGCTTACTATATAAAGTCATTATAGCTGTTTTCTCGTGGTCCCAGGATTTTGTCCCATTAATGGGACCACAAGGGAGAACTGTTTCTCGTAGTCCCATTCCTATGCTCAGTAACGTATTTATCCTCCTGTATATAGGTATTTTTCTTGCTAACATAACCTAACCTACTTATTTCGATCTAAGCGGATGTCACTTATTCATTAGATCGAAATCAGTAGTTTAGGTTATGTTAGGTTAGTGAAAACCTACGCGCGAGGCGAGCGAGCGTAGCGAGCGTGCCGCGGCAGCGGCCGCCGAAGCGCCAGAAATTTAGTATTTGTTTTAATCAACTTTAGGTTGTAAATACTTACCTAAATAATATGAAGTTGATACTACTTTTATTAACATTGTTTTTTTGGTAACTTTTATATACAGGATGTAATTACACAATAATGGGACTACGAGAAAAAGTTCTCCCTTGTGGTCCCATTAATGGGACAAAGTCCTGGGACCACAAGAAAACAGCCGTTATTATCAACCTGTCAAACTTAAGGGATAGGTTCCACACATAAAAAAAAAAAATGTAGGTACTTTTTTTTTCTAAACATTTTTTTTTATATTTAAAATAAAAAATTATATAATTCTGCTTAATAATTAGTTATCCTTGTTAGAAATCGAAAAAGCAGCGCTCGGCACGTGTCAGTGACCCGCGCATCAATGAACCGCGGGTCAATAACCCGCGCGTCCTTGACCTGCGCGTGTTAATGACCCGCTACGGGGCGCGCACACTCGAATATTTTATTATTACGCCGCTTAACTCAATTCCCAACAATGATAAATAATAATTGATCAGAAAAACGTAATCGATTTTTTTTTGTTTACTTGGGATTTTTAAGACAAAATATACATAAAAAAAATTATAGGTACATATTTTTTTTATGTATGGAACGCCCTTAAGTTTGTCAGGTTGATAATGAATGACCCTGTATAGCTTAATAAAACTTAGTATGACTCAGTAGGATATGACTTAGAATGTTCTAGCAGCAATGAATAAAGTTATATTGTATCTATTGTTTCAGCTAGCGCTCCTGCTAGCCGTGTTCAGCATAGAGGTGTACGTGCGCTTGCGCCTCGTGAGCCCCATGTTGCGCGCCAAGCATGTCAAGACGCAGATGGAGGACGCGGCTGGAGGCGGCCAGGAGGTAAATCATAATTAGAAAGAAAGAAAGAAAGAAAATAACTTTATTCTGATAAACTACGGTACACAATAACAGCAAAAAAAACATTGTTTCAAAGAAAGGAAATTAACAATAAAACAAAGAGTAGATACTACACTTTGTAGTACACTTCTTTATTTTATTTATGGGTAAATGAAAACTTATTTGCCGTTTACTTTAGGGCGATTACGGAACTCGGTTACAATCCAATTTCAATCGGCAAACTGTCAATAAGTTCATTCATACAGAATTAGTCAGTTTTTGATTGAAACCGATAACCGAATATAATTCTTATAATTATATTCGGTTTCTATCGATTTTACTTGGTTTCATCCGAACATCGCATTGTCAGATACTTGTCTTCTATAGTATACATTTTATTATTGACTTATCAGTCAACAATATTATACAAGACGATTACGAGCGCATGTACTGCCACGTTTTCCGTTATCGTGAACTCGAAATAATATTTCCGGTAAGAAGGTACATACATAAGAGGTCCTCACACATAAATCTAGTCATAAATTCTACTTATCCCTATTTTTATATTCAATAATTTCGTCATTACCATAGGTAATCTTTATAAGATAAAATCGTTGCTTGACTGACTGACGGACAAAACAAAACACAGCCCAATCCAGTCGTGGATCCTGAAATTGTCTTGATGTTTTCATTTTAACGTGTAAAGAGTGTCTACTAAGAAAATAATTCCCGAAATTCAAGCCGTGAAGTTCAAGTGAAGTTCAAAACACAGGTAAAGTCACGAAGCGTTCCACTACTCGTAGCTTTCAATTGAAACATCAACAATGGTTATCTTTATTCCTAATTTACTATCATAGTAATAAGTAAAGCATTGTAGTAAATAACACCTACCTAGGGCAGTCAGCGACAAATTGCTTAGGTACCTTGTCTATTTTTTACTATGCCTATCAAATACCTATCCTAAGTTGGGTTCCCCAAAAGTTGAATTCCCATTAAGTTGGATTCCCATAAAGTTGGATTCCCTGAAAGTTGAATTCCCATTAAGTTGGATTCCCATAAAGTTGGATTCCCCGAAAGTTGTATTCCCGACACGTCGGATCTCTATAGAAGACCGATGACTATAATAATCATTTTACTGTTACCTATTTGAATTGTTCAGTAAAAATAGATCTTTAGTTTGCAAATAGCTGGAAGCTCAGTATTGGCTGGAACTGGAAATAGAAAATGTAGAAAAACACACACAAAATAACGTAATATTTTTCGCTCACTGTACCTGTCTACGTAATAAGTCATATTTGTATCTATACTAGATATAAGTACTATCTTGTAGTATTTATTATAGCAATAATTCCTTTTTTAATCTGTGGCAATAATAATAAAATAAGTACAATGTAAGATTATTATCAAGTCAACACAAGAATAAAACAGTTTAGGCGCGTGGACTGCAACGTTTTCTTTGATATCGTGGACTTTGATACTAATAATTTAAGGTTGCAATAAATTTCACTAGGTTTCAATCAAAAACTGACGTAGGTAGCTACTATGGCACTTCTACTACTACTATTAGATAATATTATGACAGCTTATTGACAGACTTTTTGCTGATTAAAATCGGATTGCATTCCAGTTTGCGTAACCGAGCGTGTAAGGTACCTCTACTTAGTACCTATTGTTTTATAAGATTCATTAAGGTGATTTGAATTCAAAAACGTGATATGACATTTAAAAAATAACACAAGATATGAAAAAGCACGCAGTCATGCACTTTGCAATTTTTTTTCTAGTAATCGCGTATTGATATTCAATAGATATCCGTAACAAACACAAATTGTATTCCATACTATTGCTAATGTAGATATAAGTATGATAATGAATATTATTCTTTATAAGTACTTACATAATAAATATAAGTTTACACGTAAGCGGACGGAGCTCAGTTTTTTTTTTTTACAACTTAACCAAGCGTACGGCCCACAAGATGGTAAGCGGTTACCGCAGCCTATAGACGCTTGCAATACCAGAGGTATCACTCACAGGTTGCCACCCTGAGACGTAGTTTGAAAGTCACATGTGCCTGTAATTTCACCGGAAACCATACCCTTCGACCGGAGCACAGCAATGGAAAACATTACTGCTTGGCGGCAGAAATAGGTATGGTGGTAGTTCTTCCCCGGACGAACTCTATCACAAAGAACTCTAATAGATACCCTTATAATATTCTTATATTCTTAAAGAGTGACGTTTTGAACCTATGTCCAGCAATGGACGTCTATCGGCTGATATAATGATGATGATGAGGATGACGATGAAGTGTAACGTAGGCAAGAACACAAATTGTTCCATAGGTACTGCACAAAGTATATTATCATCATCATCATGGCCTGGTCCCACTACTGGGCCATTTGCTTCTGTCATTCTACTCTGGTTTTAAGCTAGCTTTTCCGTTTACTATTTGTATTATGCTAAATCATGTCGTGTTTGCCTATTATTGGTTTCACATGTAGCCTAGAACTTTTGTAATTTTACTAAGTAATCATGAGTGTCGTCCACCAATCCACATTGGGTCCGCATAGTGTATTTATGATCCAATCACTCTCGGCAATGGGAATATTAGAAGGCTATCGTGATGATGATGAGGCAGAAACAAGCTCTAGATACCTAGCTCAACTAGAGGATGTAGCAAGAAAAAACTTGCATGAAAATCATTTCTTAATATAATTAGGTATCTACTTAATTTATCTATATTAATTCCTACTTATTTTTACAGAGTTCATATTATGAACCCTGTAAAAATACGATTATGTGAAACTACCACCTATTATGTAACAACTGTAATGAACCTACCATATAAAAGCAATAAATAAATTGAGTACTGAGTATTTGACGGTGGTACCGCCAGTTGTCTGTATTAGCTGTTGGCAAACCTGATAAATATAACAAAATTAAATAAATGTATCTTTGTCCACAGGTAGGCAAGCTCATCCTCGGCGAGTTAGCTCACTGTCCTCGCTACCTCCGCGTGCTGCGAACCTTCCGCACTTACCACTCCACCATCGCCATGGGCACCATGATCACGCTGGGTTGCTCCGTCTACTCCACCATGATCATCGTCGACTCCATGTGCCGTTAGAGCTTGTACATACAAGCGCGCGCTATGTCAACGCGGATCGGTCAAAGGTCTACAATTCAAGCGCGCGGTTGACTGTTCTCACTATTCTAACGAGCTGAGCTAGTTGAGCTGTGTAAAATCTCATCTTTAGCTATCTGAGTTTGCCGTAGTAACCGTTTAAAAGCCTTCCAAGTATTAAAATAACTTTGAATGGGTGAATCTCGCGATCTAAAGTTACTCGCCAACGCTGGCTGGTTTCCGTATGAGTTCGCTAAAATAAAAGCAAAAATAAATAAAATATAAAAAAGCATTGTTAATCGCTATTTAATTTTGTAATCTGCAATAGAATACATAATTGTAAACTTTACAATGTTAGGCTAACGACTGGACTAGTTTTAATACAACAGATTTTACATAGCATTGTTATTTTGTAAGGCGAACTTTGAACTTTTATTCATAAGGAGATAATTATTATAAATTAGATATAGGTATACAGCGACTAATGGCAAGTCGATTAAGTAAATATTTTCTTGCCGGCACGATGTAAAAGTGACAAAGGCTGTAGTTTTATAACTAATGCAATAAGTAATTGCACTATATTTAATTAAGTGCATTAGTATTATACAATATGAATTAGCAAAATTTAAATAAACTATATTGATTGAACAGCGCCGGTCGCTTGTATTCTAGATTATAATATGTGTTTAGTGTCAATTAAATACTATTTTAATTTAATTTAATTTACTCGTCTGAAGTGTTGAATTTAACAGTTAAAGTTTAAATTATGTAATTCGGTTGCAGTCGATTTCATAGGTTTAAATCATAACTGACGTATTTTGTATGAATACGGCAGCTTGTTGGTTGCTGATTGAAATTAGATTGCAGCTGATTTGCATAATATTATAGCCAGTCAGGTACTTGCCACGTAAAACTAAGTGAGTGTAAGGGAACACACAGAACTATATTCTAGAGTTCATTATCATGCAAAGCAGTTGGGGAATGGGCAACCGTATGGCACATAAGCCAGCCACACACACAGTATAGAATCTACATTGTTATGTAGGTATATCGTGTTCTTATTATATCTTTGTCACAGCTGCTACTCTGAATAATTATAATTTTATTAAGCCCCTAATTTAGCTGGTAAAAGCGCCTCACAGGCCGCAGCCTGCATCAGAGAGCTGCTTGATATTGAAACTAAGATTAACTAAGATTAAGAGTAGTAGAGTTCTCTGTGATAGCTTGTCCGGGGAAGGACTACCACCATACCTATTTCTGCCGCCAAGCAGTAATGCTCGCATTGCTGTGTTCCGAGGTGAAGGGTATGGTTTCCGGTGAAATTACTGGCACATGAGGCTTTCGATCTTAGCCTCAAGGTGGCAACCCGCGAGTGATACCTCTGTTATTGCAAGCGTCCATAGGCTGCGGTAACCGCTTACCATCTTGTGGGCCGTACGCTTGGTTGCCACTTAAGTTGTATAAAAAAAAGGTCATGTTGTTATAGTTCTCACAACGGATCTCGGCCGTCGTGAAATTTCACGACGAAATTTACTTTGAAAAAGCTTTTTCAAAGTAAATTGTCTTTGCGCATCACAAACGGCTAACTTCACGGAAGCCTAGATCCGCTGTGCGAACTATAACTCTCTAATTTCCTGCAATACCTACAGATAAAGCTCTGGAATCCTCTAGCCATTGATTTCGTAAAGATCTTGAAGATGCACAGCAGTTACGAGCCACGCAATTTTTATGTAGGTAGGTAGATATATTCATGACGATCTTCAATTCAAACAAACAAAAATATAAAAGGTTTTCAGATCATTCAAACATTATTAACCCGCAGTGGGACAAATTACTCACTAGGTAGGTAACTATCTACCAAGGTATATAGTAAAGCTCCTTTTCGCTTAGTAGATAGATATATTATATTGTAGTTGCTTAAGTATAATGGCTAGAGCGAGTTTAAATATTATGTTCTATAAAGATAAAAGATAAAGATATTTATTTGCAGTAAATATGGTAGATGATACAGTTGTTATGTATAAACATAGGTGCTAAACACATTCAGCCATTTGTCATGACGTACAAAATTACATTTACTGTTTAATATCTAAAATTAAATTTTAACATACTTAACTAAAAAAATATGTATGTCTGAATGCAAATAAATGTTAGGTCCTAGGTTTTTAAGTTATTAGATAAGCAATAATTAAGTAAATAAGAGATAAGAAATTTCATTCAAACTTGTGTTATTGATATTTTGTAAACGATCTGAGTGTTTTTGCGCAGTTATTTATTTGTGACTGAACGAATGGAGCGAGAATAGGAATAATAAAATATTCTATCCATTATAATACGCAACTGTGTTGTTTATTTCACGCCATTCAAGTATATAGGACAAATAGAGACAACCAGACCTACCACATAAAAATATGATAAAATATAAGACACAGAAATATCTTTCCCTAAGACAAAAGTTTGGCTTGGGCTGGGGGCACTTGGGGGTGAGAATCGAACCCGCGCCCGCGGTACATTACACACAAACACAGTGTGTCACTAGTGTGACATTAGTCCTACTCCACAGAATAAAAATATTAGTACGGCCTACACACACACACAGCGTCACATAGTTCAATGTTGTAATATGTCACTGTCACTAATTGTCTAATGTCAAAGTCATAGACATGCAAAAATCAAATCAATCAGCTGTGTTTTAAATGTCAAAACAAAAATGGCCTTACGTGGATACTTGCTATTAGAGTTTAGAAATATTATTGCATCTAACAATGCAATCTAAATCGTGTCGAATGACGAACGCAAAGAATTTATCGCTAAGCATAATGTTTCAGTTATCGCGGTGACCATGTTGATCATAGGCAGACTGAAAGAACCCGAAACGATGACGGGTGGTAACAAGACGCATTTATTCACGAAAATGATATTGGATAGATGTAAAGCCGTGTTGATTCTTTCCAGCATTGTGTGCACTATTGCCGTGGTGATATCTCTTCAGAAGTTATTGATTTATGATGGCAGATTTTCGAAACCATTCTCACCCCTGCCCTCAGGGATATACGGAAATTATATCGAGTCGGTTTCGGATAATGCTCCTGTGCGGGCACCAAGCCATCACAACGGAGCTGGTGATGCTGAAGCTGTAGTCTCCCTCAACGCTGCTCTAGAAATGAAAAAGAACGGTAAGGCCGACAAAGCACTTAAACTCTTCCAACATGCTTTTGCACTCTCTCCCAAACATGCCGACATACTCAACCACTACGGAGAGTTCTTAGAAGACACCAAAAACGATGTAGTCAAAGCTGATCAACTATACACCTTAGCACTGACAAATTACCCTGAACATACAGGAGCACTCATGAACAGGCAGCGTACTGCAAGCATAGTTGAGAATCTTGACAGAGAAATGTTAAGAAAAATAGATGACAAGAGAGATGCATTACAGTCCATACCTGAGAACAACTCAGCCCTTCGCAGAGCAAAGAAGGAGGCTTACTTCCAACATATTTACCACACAGTAGGTATCGAAGGAAACACTATGACTTTATCGCAAACTAGAAGCATTCTGGAGACCAGAATAGCTGTGTCAGGGAAGAGTATTGATGAGCACAATGAGATCTTAGGCCTGGATGCTGCAATGAAATACATCAACTCCACGTTACTGTACAGGTTGCGTGACATTACTATGGGAGATATATTAGAGATACATAAAAGAGTGCTGGGTCATGTGGACCCAGTGGAAGGGGGTCACTTCAGGAGAACACAAGTGTATGTTGGTGGGCACATCCCACCCGGCCCAACGGAGATTCAACAGCTAATGAGACAGTTTTTGGACTGGCTGAACTCAGAAGATGCTTTGGACTTGCACCCAGTGAGGTAAGAGTTTTATGAATCGATTCAAGTGTGGCCCATTCTACTAATAACAATTGATAAAACTTGTCAAATGTGTGGGCAGAGAGCTAATGCTCCACACAAATACACCGCATTGTTCCGAGCTGGCCTGCCCAGTCAGTCAGTGGACATTCTACTGGTTTCCTCATTTTGTATTCACCCACCGCTGGGTAGGCCTTCCTAGGTATGTGCCAACGAATATGATCCACTTAATCATCATCATCATGACAGCTTTCCAATGTTCCCACTGCTGGGACACCGGCCTACTCTCAGGCGAGAGTGATTGGGTCCTAATCCATCACGCGGACCCAATGCGGATTGGTGGATGGCACATGTCTTTCGAATTTTTAGTTCTTGGACATGCCGGTTTCCTCACGATGTTTTCCTTCACAGTATGAGAGCACTGGCATTGCACACATACATTTTTCGAACAGAAAAATCCATTGGTGCACGACCGTGTTTGACCCACCCCACCAACAACCCACGATCTAAGGATCGGAAGGCGGGGTCACTACCACTAGACCACCGGTGCTCTATCCACTATTAATTGAATTATTCAGATATGCAGCGCTGGCCCACTACAAGTTGGTCCACATCCACCCGTTCATCGACGGCAACGGGCGCACGTCCCGGCTGCTTATGAACCTGGTGCTGATGCAGGCCGGGTACCCGCCCGTCATCATCGCCAAGCAGCACAGACATCTCTACTATCAGCATCTGCAGACAGCTAATGAGGGGGACGTCAGGCCTTTTGTGAGGTGAGAAGCGAATTACACAACCTGATTCCCCCATCCCCTTTCCACCATCGAACGACCAGACTCTGCGAAGCGTCATCGTTTCATGGTCGACCAGCGCGCGTAAAGCGTTTCGCTTGCGCACAGCTAAAGAATGGAACTCTTTGCCGGAGTCTGTGTTTCCTGTTAATTACAACCTGGGTGTCTTCAAATCACGAGTGAATGGGTTTCTTCTAGGCAAGCGTGCTCCACCGTAGACCACATCGTCGCTTAACATGAGGCGAGATAGTGGTCAAACGTTAGCCTAATATAGGTGAAAAAAAAAATTTATTGGTTATTTTCTCTTCTAATTCTTATACTAGCGGGTTGTACACAAAACTGCGATGCGACGTCGCATCGTAAAAATCTACGACCTCACCGACGCATCGCAGGAACTTGCGGGTTGATTCGCATCGCGCATTCCTGCGAGGTTACGTCACACTTGCTGACGAATCGTCACCCGAATGGTGAAAGGGAAACGCGTTGCCGTTGCCGCACGAAATCGCATCACAGCAATTCGTGTCGCCGATTCGCAGTTTTTTTTTTTTTTTTTTTTTCAAAAATGACCTTCGTTAGACCACGATCTCGCCTGGTGGAAAGCGATGATGTGGCCGACGGTGGAGCACGAAGGTCTATGAGACACCTATTCACTCTAGCCTAGTTTTGATGGTGAAGGCTCAAAATCGGTTGTCATGGCGCTCTTTGGGTGAGGCTTATGTCCAGCTGTGGACGTCTATCGGCTGATATGATGTTGGTGATGATGACCTAGTTTGAGTTCACGTTATTTTGCCGATGTATCTTTGTTGTCAATTGACGCCCACGCATGTACATTATATGTAGTACGTCCTTGCGATCCCTGGGACGACACGAAGGCAAAATCCTCCATTACTACGCCATAGGTTTTAAACGAAGCCACTGGTGTGGTTCGTGACAATCAATGCGAGTTGTTGCATGTGCGGCGAGCGTCACGCAAGCGTGCAGCAAACTTTTTTTTTTATACAACTTAAGTAGTAACCAAGCGTACGGCCCACAAGATGGTAAGCGGTTACCGCAGCCTTTAGACGCTTGCAATACCAGAGGTATCACTCGCGGGTTTCCACGTTGAGGCATAGATAGAGAGCCTCATGTGCCAGTAATTTCACCGGAAACCATATCCTTCACATCGGAACACAGCAATGCGAGCATTACTGCCTTGCAACAGAAATAGGTATGGGTATGGTACTTCTTGTTTACATCTTATTAGTCTTCTTGATTATTGCTTTACTAAATAAAAAACTGTCACAATTCTGCCAGTGCCCGATACCGGCAGTTGTATCGCTCACCACAGGCGACTGGCGACGATAGGAGAGTTGTCACAAGTATAGTTCGCACAGCGGATCTAGGCTTCCGTGAAGTTAGCCGTTTGTGATGCGCAAAGACAATTTAGTTTGAAAAAGCTCCATTGCTCATAGAAACGGCCTTCTTCACGCCAAACTTCAAACGAAAACTTCACGACGGCCGAGATCCGTTGTGAGAACTATACAAAGCAACAAAAGTTAGTCGGTGAGTGAATTAGCTTCCTGAGCGAATAAAATAGTTGATCGTCAATTATTCAAGACGACCGATGTGGCGCAGCGGGCGCAGGTCCGCCTGCGACGCAGAGGTTGCGGGTTCGATTCCCGCCTTGGGACAAATGTTTGTACGATCTACAAATATTTGTTCCGGGTGTTCTGGGTATTTTCTATATATAATAAAAAATATCTATCTATGTATTGTATTGTATTAAATATGTATCAGTCATCTAGTACCCATAATACAGCTCTGTTTAACAGCAGCTTACTTTGGGGCTAGATGATGCTGTGTGGATTGTCCAGCATTATTTATTTATTTATTTATTTATTGGCGTCGCCCCCAGCTCACCCGTGTAGTCTTAGGGTGGTGAATCACTGGATTTAATGGAGCAGAAATATAAGGATATGCTTTCATTGAATGATTAACTTTTATGTTTACATGGATCAATTTGGTTCCTTCATCCAAATTGAAAGGCAGAAGTGAACCGTGTTTAACCTTTAAAGTAAAGTAAAGTAAAGTAAAGTAAAAATTTATTGCGAGAAATACATGTAGGTAGTTACAAAGATTTTTTTTTGTTTGCATAAATTTGGAAACAATGTATTTTGCCATGTTATGGCTTGCAATATTTGTCTATTATGTGTTACATTAATCTTATATAACTATTATCATAAAATTATTTAAAATGTCAGCCTAGAAAAAAATATAACCTATACTTACATACCTACATAATCAAAATAATAATAATAATAATTAGTATTTAAGTATTCAATATTACATATGAGATTAATTTGTGAAATTAAATAAATTTTATGTCACTTAGATATTCATCTACTGAATAAAGCATTTGCTTTCCAAAATGGTCTTTAACTTTCTCTGAAACAGTGTTTGCGGTAACTCTCTTAATATTTTCGGAAGTTTATTATATAAAGAAGGAGCCATGCAGAAGACACTGTCATGCATCAAGGTAGTTTTTGAGCTTTGTATGCAGAGTTTACTTTGGTCTCGTCTATTACGAACTACGACGTCAGAAGGTCGACAAAATCGTTCAGGGTATCGGTAGGGTAGGTTTAGTACCTAGTTTGCTTGATTAGAAGGTCTTTTATTAGAAACTTCAATCCAACACTGCACGTTGCGACGCTTGCGTAAAGCTCGCTGCACGACGCGTCACAGAATCAGAATCGGGCTCAAGGCTATTTTACAGCTTGCGTTTCAAACTAGAGTCCCCACTCGATGGACCGATGAAATTGTAGCGGTCGCAGGTCGGTGGATGCTGAAGGTGATCGTTCGTTCTGACATTCTATGGGAGAGGCCTATGTTCAGCAGTGGATGGTGCATTCGCTGATAATTTTATAGTAGAAAGCTTTCTTGTCAAGTCTCGCATAAATACTTACTGCAGTACTTTGTATTTTTCAGATTCATAGCTCAAAGCACAGAGCGAACGTTAAACCTGTATCTATGGGCGACCAGTGAATTCTCACACATGGTACCGGCTATAGGAGAGCCGCACATATTGACTGGCGAGCCTATGGACGAGGAAGATAACTTAATATGACCCTAATATTAATGATCGTTAGGCACAAATTTGTATAATTGAAATAAGTGTTAGTTAGAACATACCTCTGAGATTCGATTGTGTCCCTGATAAATATTAGCATGTTCTGTAAATATTTGTACAGTTTCTGATATCACTACACAACCCAGTGACTGGGTTTATGTCAAGTTACTAAAGTTTTAAATGCGAAAGCTGAACCGATTTGGATGAAATTTGGCACAGAAACAGTAGCCTAGAAAATGCTACTTTTATGTACCACGCGAGCAAAGCCGCGGGTAGCAGGTATTATTATATTTTAGATATTGTTATGCCCACCTAGTAGGCAATTTGTAAAAATGCTACTTTCGTTCAACTTCAGTGTTAAATTATCTAAAGGATCAAAACAAAAGTTTATATAGAAGGTTTGTGTGCAGTCGCCATTAAAATCACACCAGCAATTTCGAAACGGTACAATTCCTCGCTAATCTTCAGTGTTCAGTGTATACACGCCCTGTCCTTTAGTACCTACTAGAAGTGTTCACTGTGATTGCTTAGAATTATTGTAAAAATGTAAGTACTTAAGATAAACTATGTAGATACCATTTTTTTATGTATTGGACAATTTTCCAATGGCTACAGTGTCTGCTGGCAGACTTTTGTAGCAATACATATTAATTTAATAATCTTAATAATATTGAGTAGACAAATAACTGCGTAGAAATCACCTTGTCTAAAACTACACGCCTCACTCCAAAAATTGCTATTGTTGTCACAATCAGATCTATGACAAACGCGGTGGAGGGTCGTACAGTTTTGGGCTGCGTTTCCACCAAAGATGTGCGATGAAGTGTAGCGAGGAAAATGTTTTTAGGAACCAACCAATAGAATCACTTCATTAAAACTGTCAGAGCGAGGCTAGGTAAATCAAGTGATTCTATTGGTTCCTAACAAACACATCCCGCGCTACACATCCTCCTCGCACACCTCTGGTGGAAACGCAGCCTTAGACTGGATGATCTCAACTTTGATTTTATTTTATTTTAGGTAATTGGTATAAATAACTTAATTCATATAACCAAAGACATGTTTTGTTTTAGACATCTCTGTAAATAGTTTTGAGGTAACATATGTTTAGTACTCTCTACTAGCCCTAGCACAAAAACTGCAAAAATATATATTTTTTTTATACAACTGAAGTGGCAACCAAGCGTACGGCCCACAAGATGGTAAGCGGTTACCGCAGCCTATGGACGCTTGCAATACCAGAGGTATCACTCGCGGGTTGCCACCTTGAGGCTAAGATCGAAAGCCTCATGTGCCAGTAATTTCACCGGAAACCATACCCTTCACACCGGAACACAGCAATGCGAGCATTACTGCTTGGCGGCAGAAATAGGTATGGTGGTAGTCCTTCCCCGGACGAGCTCTATCACAATGAACTCTACTACTCTTATATGGTATGGTTCTTGTTTTTATAGTGTTAACCATCACTCAGGTATACTAAATATTATATTTTAATTATTTCGAGCAAGCAGATATATCTCGATAGCTCAATTGGTAGAGCACCCGCGTATCAAGCAGTGTTGCGGGTTCAAATCCCGCTTGAGGCGTAAATTAGGTATGTAGCGAAGGCTAACTGGGGCAGTGGCGAAAATACACAATGCCCGTAGCTTGCATACCAGTTGATTTTTGGCTTGTGTATCTTCGCAGTACCACATATCTGTAAATAATGTATTTAAGTAGATAAAATTGATTATAAAATCCAGTGTGAAACGAAAGCTATGCGAGATTATGAAAACCTTAGTTTTGTATTGTGCCGTCTTCCAAAATAATTAAGTATTTATTGTGGTAATATTACTTGCATTCCCATTTATCAATAAATTGTGTATGAAACTAATTCAGTTTTACTAACCAAAGTCACATCAAATTTTTAAACGGATTTTTATGGTCAAAAGTGCACGTTTGATCTAAATCGTCCACCGAACTGTAGCACAGCGATAGAATCGTGTAAGATTTCGACAAAATTGGCGACCGATGTGGGGGCAGCGGGCCCAGGTCCGCCTGCGACGCAGAGGTTGCGGGTTCGATTCCCGCCTCGGGACAAATGTTTGTACGATCTACAAATATTTGTTCCGGGTGTTCTGGGTATTTTCTATATATAATAAAAAATATCTATATAAGTATTGTATTGTATTAAATATATCATCATCAGTCATCTAGTACCCATAATACAGCTCTGTTTAACAGCAGCTTACTTTGGGGCTAGATGATGCTGTGTGGATTGTCCAGCATTATTATTATTATTATTATTGATTGCGCCGCGCTCGGCTACTTCTGTTCGCTTTATCTAATTAGTAAATAAAATAAAACCGAATACATAATTTATGCTTTAGAGTGGAAACTTATGAACGAGTTTACGTTAGAAAGTGACCAATGAAGAGGATCATCGAAAAAGTGAGGAACTCACTCCAGCCGAATGTTTATAGATTCTTCGACGACCGATGTGGCGCAGCGGGCCTGCGACGCGGAGGTTGCGGGTTCGATTCCCGCCTCGGGTCAAATTTTTGTACGATCTACAAATATTTGTTCCGGGTGTTCTGGGTATTTTCTATTTATAATAAAAAATATGTATTGTATTGTATTAAGTATTTCAGTCATCTAGTACCCATAATACAGCTTTAACAGCAACTTACCTTTGAGCTAGATGATGTTGTGTGGATTGTCCAGCATTATTTATTTATTTATTCTATAAAAAAATAGGCAAGAAGTTAGAAACGAGTAGACGACATAGTGAAAGTCGTAAGCACTAAGTGGATCAGATTATCACAGGATCGCGGTAGATGGCACTAACTAAGGGAGGCCTATACCCAGCAGTGGGTAAAATCAGTGATGATGTTTAAGTTTATCCTGTGATTTACTAAGCAAGCTTCTACAAAACGCTACAAGCTCTTTCTAAGATTAAAACAAATAATACATCAAGAGATCAATTTCGATTAATTTATTATAATGTGCGATGTTAAAATATGTTTATAATAATGAAGCATTTCAACTAGCGGAGCTCGCGCCGGCAGACACCAGTCCATCCGCATCACTTCACAAACTAGTTCATTCCGAGGTAAATAAATCAGTTACAATATCAATATTACTATTATAAAAAATCGTAAAATACTAAGAGATTTCGTTCAGTACAATCAAACATCGGCGCACTCAGCCACTCTGATACAGAGTACCGATCTAGATTAATTTTAATTTACTTATAAGCGCTATCTATTTTGTAGGCTAGTATACATCGATTCTATTTGATCGTGTCTGAGGCGTGGTGGAATACGCAGGCCGCGTTCCACTTACAGGAAACAAAACCTTACTAATACATATATAAAGTTTAGATTGCTGTTACGACAGAAAGCAACGAAGCGATTAAACCTAGCACCAGAACAATAACACCACAATGTTTGTTATTTATCTTTATTCAAAATAATTACGATACGTACATACAAACTGGCAATTTCTACAATATTTTTTCAATTCAGATATCTCTTCAGCGAACTAAATGCTAGCAGAATTCTTTTCGAAGCTGATTTTGGAATAAAATGCGAAAATATCTATCAACAAAACATAAATCAGAAAGCGCTCTAGTCACAAACCATGAAAAATACATTATCACATCAAATAAGTCGCGTTACCAAGAAACATTACAATAGTATTTTAATTAGTTTTACTATTTTTATAAATTAATTATAAAATAAACACGTTTTACGATATTTAATGAGGATGACAAGTTTTGCTTCAGATAATGAAGTGTAGTAACATCTGCGTATAGAAATTTACTCCACCGTCTCGTGTACGTAGTCTCACGTGTGGGGAGCGAGCCAGGTCGGGTCGCAGAGCTTAGCTCTAGCGTTTCGTCTAGTCCTTGATTCGTGACTTTCACCGCCATTTCATGGCACTATCACGTCATGTTAGTCTGTAACTCTTTAGGAAAGTTGGTTCAAACCGGTTCAACCTTAGCATGCACCTAACATGAGCACCGAAGACTCGTATACAATGGTTTGTTTTTATCCTTACAGTCACCATTCTAACTGAGCGGCGTTTAGTTTCAAACTGAGTTCAACATTTCAGTTTTCATAAAATTTGACAGCTCTTACGCTGTTAAGTTTGAACGGTGTAATAGAATCTTAGGTGGCAAGCAAGCTTACGGCCCACCTGATGGTAAGAGGTTACCGTAGTCTATGGACGCTTTCAATATCAAAGGCATCACTTGCGTCAGTCTCATAATGCCAGTAATAATGTTTGAACTAGTTTTCATCTACTTTTAGACGTTGCTTGAGCGTACATTTTACAAACGGGTGTTTTCATGTACCGGTATATCGGTGAAGAGGTACCGACACTGTTTCGACTCAATTTCGAGAGTCTTCATCAGGGTTGAGTGACACGGCGAGCATCCTCCTCCGCGTCGCGATATGCAGTGTACCTCTTCACCGATATACCGGGACGTGAAAACACATGTTTGTAAAATGTATGATATAGTTCACGATAGTTTTATGAGTAAAGTTGCTTGAGCGCTTGATATTTGAAACTCTGAATTGACAACAGGGCACAATTTAACCTGGGTCCAAACCAACTCAAATAAAGATTATACCTATCTGATTATTTACTAACTAATAAAAAACAGATTAGTTTGAGATTACAATAAAGAAATTACTCTTTCATAAAGGAAGACTTCCGATCATCGGGATCAAGCGTGAACTGAACGACTGACGTAATGACTGAAAGCTTGAGTAATGCTAGCGTCGAATGGCTAGTTTCACACAGTATGTAGACGTGGCGGTACTAACGCCGCGTTTTTGTCGCGATGATAGGAACTCTACCTTAGAAGCGTTTCGTAAAGATCTACGCAATGAATCTCAGGTCTATATTAAATGTTTTATTTATTATACATGCTATCTACTGAAACATATCCGTGTTAAGCCATTCATAAATTAACAGTGCATTATTAAGTCAATATGTAACATCGATTTAAAAGGCAAAAGATATGTGAATTACAACAAAATACCACTTGTTTATGAGTATCATTTATTTACAATAGCAGTTGTGGCTCCGATTTATGTAAATATGGGGAATCAGGGAAAAAAACTATATTGAAAATGTATTGATTTAACAAATAAAGATCAAGATTATAAACCAACTGAGATTTTATAGAGATCTTTTCTTTCGATTTGTATACTGTCATGCAAAAATAAATTGATATTTTGTAAAATTCTCGTCCACTCTCAAAAAATCGGCGTTTTTGTTTAAAAATATAATTCGTTACGATTAACTGTTTAATTTTTAACATACCTACATTCTGTATTTGAAACCATTCCGAATTTACTACATCAATTGACATTACGTTGACGCATGATCCATTATGCACTGTTTATTATCCTTTTGTACTTTCGAATCTCCCGTAAAATATTTACAAAAACGTTATAGGCCATTAGTGTAGTTAAATGCATTTCAGGAAACAGGCACTAATTTGTTAGATGAAAAACAAAATTAAAACATAATTATAAATTAAAATATGTCCGCTCTCACACTCAACATTTTGATCTAGAACCTTCTGTGGCATCACTGTCAAATATCGCTAACCCATAATTAGGGTGAGTTGCACCATCTAACGTTAACGTCAAATTGTTCGACGACGATTGAACAATTTGACGTTAAGGTCAGATGGTGCAACTCACTCTTAGACTTCATAGTCCAACACCACATTCGAACACCAAGGAGTAATGCTAATAGCACAATAACAGCATTAAAGTAGCATGATAGAATTTTGTCACTTTCAGTATTGTCAAAGGTGATAATATTCTACTACACAACTGTAATATGCTATGATTGTAGCATCACCTGCCTCCCTGTATAACCCGGTCGAAAGCAGTCTAAATTAATAATAGCACATTATAATCCAATTATTAATAAAGGACCGGACATGTATCATTTTGTGCAAAACACTCCTACAGTAAACAGTCTCTCGTTTCCGACGGCACAACTTTACAATAAGCTACGAAAACACAACCCTCCGGGTAAAACGGCCGCCTGATTATGTATGTCTATGCTCTCTATCCTAAGGTAAGTACGCACTGGTGTGAAAGAGACGGCTAGACGCAACAACAAGCGATAGACTTACATAATACCGGCCGCAACTAAATAACGGCAACACATCAGCAATAGAAAGTAGGCCAGCTACACGCATTTATAACAGTCAATACTGATTTAGTTTTTAAAACTATCATGATTATTAACATGTTCACTAAGTAAGTTCGTATGAGTCAGTGGCCAAATCTAGTTACAGGTTCTAGGCCGCCCGAAGGCCTCTATGGCTTAACAACTTTGAAAAAGCCGGGACCGATTGCTTAACGTGCCCTCCGAAGCACGGGAGCGCTCAGTTGAAATTGCTACTGGCTGTCACCCATCCAAATGATGACTACGCGGAATAGTGCTTAACTTCGTTGATCTGTTATGAACGTTTAGACATTCATTGAGGACTTGACATTTTATTTTCTTTGATTATTTGGACATGTGTATTTTAATTTTTCTTTATAAATATTATATTAATTTCTTTTGTGTAAAAAATTAAAATAATGTAGTATATTTAATTTTAATTAATTTCAAATACGATTTTATTAATTGTTATTGAATAAATGAAATGAAATGAAATGAACAGCCCAGCTACGTCACGAGCGCTCCTAAAAACATGCAACTGCGCCGAAATATCGGGACTCATTAGAACTCACAAATCATGGTAAATGTTCCGTGTTTAGTGAAAATTATGTCAATATTGATTTGTTTCGATAACGATTGCGACGCACTGTCCGTTACGTATGCCATTATATGGCTGCTGCGCGCTGTATATTAGATTTTAGTTTGTTACATAATTAAGAGATTTTCTACGGCGAATTATTTAATCTTTAGTCGGAGATTGTTACAGTAGCATCAAACACAAATACTTGACTACGGGCTGACGCTTCGTAAGCTAACACCATTCTTTGCGTTACGGCGACATTTGAGTATAAATACACTACATTCGCCACGGAACTGAAGATTGCTTTCCAAGATAGTTTCATTAAGCGTGGTACATTGGTTTATTTTAATCTACGCTCCATTGAAGTGGATACATAACCTAACCGACGAGACAAGGACACACTGTACTTTTTAGCGCACATTTTAAAATAATACGATTATGTATAGTTATCGAATCTCGGCCGTCGAGAAATTAGCTGTTTCGATGCGCAATGGAGCTTTTTCATACTAAATTCTCTTTGCGCATCACAAAAGGCTAACTTCACGGAAGCCTAGATCCGCTGTGCGAACTATACATAGCTATTCACTTAGCTTCAAAGTGATCAATGTGATGTTATTGATTTAAAACAATTTTGAATTTGCGTAAAAGCGGGAAAGCCAGACAATATAACCTCAGTGAAGCGAAGGGCAAGTATCCCATTAATTGCCGGTTTGTTTCCCGTTGCGAGACAAGTGTAGTTACCCCACAATGTATACAAGTTCAAACATCGTGGTGCCGTCGTACTAACACTACCTACAACACAAGGAATCCTTGTGCGGGACAGAACGTGATATGACTAGGACTATGCCCCCCGGACACTCAATAAAATCGATGAAGCAAACGCGTCGCAATCACCACATGCATGGTTTGTGCACGTAAACGGTGCCGTTGTATGTGTGAGTGTCATGGTTGGCCCCACGAAATTATAGCAAGAGTGAGATAGCACACTTTCGCTCGCGCTGGCATGCGCGCGCTTGGACCTACACAAAATCAAAATAAACGCGTGCCTTAGCCCTTAGCTTCAGTGCCGGCGTGCGGTGCCGTGTGGTGCCGGCAAACTCGCTCTCAGGGGTAGGGAGTGGCCATTCTGTACGTAGTACATCTGTTCTGTGGTTATGCTATTGTTACAAGTACATCAAAGCAAATCTTCAGTTCCACATAGTAGTTTATCAATGGTCAATGGGTACAAGTCGGGGTGTCCGAACTGCCGGCAGCGGCTACCAAGCACCTATGAAAGCAATCTTCAGTTCCACAATAATGTAATGTACAGTTCGGGGTGTCCGCACTGCCGGCAGCACCAGCAACAGCGGTACTGATGTCCAAGCATCTACTAAAGCAATCTACAGTTCCACACAGTATAATGTACAGTTCGGGGTGTCCGCACCGTTGGCAGCAGTGGATGGTCGCTAGTGGTGCCTGGGCAGCATGCGGCGCGACATGTGCTCCTCCTGCTGCATCTTGGAGCGGAACTCGACGACCTGGTCGCGCGACTGCGACAGTACAGCCAACTGCTCGTTCAGAAGCTCCTCCCATTGTGTCGCGTACGCTGAAAACGAATCACAATTATATTGTTAATGCGACGGTTTAAGTTTTTTAAAGTTTGGATGGTTTTTTTTTTAAACAACTAAAGTGATTGATAGATTCAGGCGTTACTTTGCGGAAATCCATTACAAAATAAAAAACAGACGAAAAATCTCTAGTACTATTCCGCTTAACCTTTTAACTGATGAGGTCACACAGTTACCACAGTTAACCTCAAAAGAAAAACATCGACACGTGTTTCATCCCTCCACGGGACATCCTCAGGACCATCGACTTGTTCTCCGGCAGACGTGTTGCTCCGTCGAGCGCTGGAGCCAAAGACTTTGGCGATATTTTTCTTTTGAGGTTAACTGTGGTAACTGTGTGACCTCATCAGTTAAAAGGTTAAGCGGAATAGTACTAGAGATTTTTCGTCTGTTTTTTACAACTAAAGTGGCAACCATGCGTACCGCCCACAAGATGAGTTCCACGCGAACGTAGTCACGGACAACAACTAGTATTAAATTTTTATGCCCTTATTCATAAAAAAAACTGTAATTTTAGCGGCTTGCTAAGTATTGTCTTTCCATGTTAATAATAAGACAATGATATATTTGGAAGAAATATTATCTTAAAACAGACATAAACAGAGTTTTAAAGTACGTTTATGTATAACTAAAGTACATTTAACAATAAATATACAACAGAACGGATTATTTCGAGCGAGGCATGACTCGGTAGCTCAGCTGGCAGAGCATCCAGAGCATCAGGAAATATTAGTATCATTATTAGTACTATTTAGTGTCAAAGCTACATCATATTTTGATTATTTTTAATTTCTTACATTTGTTTGCACCCGAATAGCAGCATAAAGCATTACAACAGCAAACCCGCGGAGCACAGCTAGTTTAGTAAGAAAGGCAAGCCTAGTTTTGTGTGAAAACAGTCATACAATAACTTAGCACTAATATAATAACAACGTATTGCAGTTCATAATAATAATAATCGTTTTAATATAGTATAAGTAGCTTTCCAAATAACCCCCATGAGCGACAGCATTGGCATTAACGTCCTAAGCGATGGCACCGTGTTAGGTGTTACGCGAGTGTTCGCGAGTGTTCGCGAGTGTTCGGTCGCGCTCGCTGTACCTATCATCCGGTGACGTCGCGTGCCAGTGCCGTGGCTCGCGAGGAAGCGCACTCGCTTCATCGGTGAGCGCCACATCCCTGCAAAACCGTGCTATGGCTACACTACAAGCATGCACACTACAGCTTAATGCACAAAGGTGTTGACACATTTCTGTTTTTGCTTTTTTTTTATACCAATAAAATAGCAACCAAGCGTACGGCCCACTTGATGGTCAGCGGTTACCGTAGCCTATGTACGCATGCAACATCATAATATCACCTGCGTGTTACCACCCTGAGACGTTAGATTTGAATAAATTATTTTGAATTGCCAAATGGCAATGATGTCGTTTATGTTGTAACATATTTTAAACTAAACTAACTAAAATTGTTCGTCCTTTTCTAATGAGTTAAAATACAAAGGACAGCTATAATTTTAGTTAGCTAAGTTTAGACAAAGCTGCAACAGAATTTACACCAATGTCAAAGTTATAACTTACAAACAATTAACCACAATTTTTTTTTTTTTTTTTTTTTTTTTTTATTCAGACTATCACACATAATATAATAAATATGCGAAAGTTTGGATGTTTATATGTTTGTTACATTATAACTCGACAACCACCAGAGTTCCACGCGAACGAAGTCGCGGGCGTCAGCAAGTTTACTATAAACTATTGACTAAAACCTTATGATACCAAATCTGTCAGCACCTTTCCTATGTGAGACTCTGATTCACCTCGCACATCTAGACCAAAAATAACGTTCGTATGAGTCAGTGGCCCACTCTGGTGACAGAGTTTTTAGGCCACCCGTAGGCTACTGTCGTGGCCGTAACTGAAAATACCGGGACCGATTGCTTAACGTGCCCTCCGAAGCACGGGAGCGCTCAGCTAAAATTGCCACTGGCGGTCACCATCCAGATTGTAAGTACGCGGAACAGTGCTTAACTTCGTTGATCTGTTAAGAACAACTTAGCCAGCTACGTCACGAGCGCTCACTTCTTACTTATTATTATTGTTTTAAATTCGATTTATGTTTTTACTAATTTTATTAAGCAGTCGGTCCCGGCTTTTTCTCCGTCACCATAGTTGGCCACTGACTCATACGAACTTACTTACTTTTTTTTACTATGTATTTTGTTTTTTATTTATCTACTGTGTCACCTAACTACTGTACTAAATGTAAGTCTGTCTATGTCAAATCCGGCAGTTGATTGTCATGACAGCCTTCTAATGTGCCCACTGCTGGGACACTGGCTTACTCTCCAGCGAGAGTGATTGGGTCTTAATCCACCACGCGGACCCAATGCGGATTGGTGGATGGCACATGTCTTTCGAATGTTTAGTTCTTGGACATGCCGGTTTCCTCACGATGTGTTCCTTCACATACATTTTTGTAGCGAAAAATCCATTGGTGCACGACCGGATTACCTACGCCCTTAGGATCGGAAGGCGGGGTCACTACCACTAGACCACCGGTGCTCTTCAGTTGATTGTAATAGTGTAAAAAGGAAGACAGATATACAATTTTGTTTACAGTTTGTATTATATCTCATTCTCACAAAATCAAAATCAAAATCAAAAATTATTTATTTCAATAGAATCACAAGGATCACTTTGAAACGTCTTACAAGCTAGGAAAATTTACACCAGTTCCAACGCGCCCATGCCGTAAAAGAACTGGCAACAACACCGGCTGGGTTCCTATCGCTTTTTTGGCATGACCCTTGCTATTGTTATGGATGCCGAGTAGAGTTGGAGCACATTCGTCCCAAGCTTTTTTATCATCTAGGTAATCGGTTGTTTTATAGTAAGCTTTTTGAGACAGTTTTTGTTTAATTAAGTTTTTAAATTTGCCAATTGATAAATTTTGTATGTCGCTTGGGACTTTGTTAAAGAAGCGTACACATTGCCCTTTAAAAGATTCTCTGGTTTTCTAGGTGTGCAAGGTGATGAAAGTGTCACAGCGTACATAATATGAGAATGGCACAATAAAGCTATATCAACAATGCAGCTAATCACTTTTTTACTTACAGTCCTACAAATAAACGTGGTATATAGTTATTCCTTGGATTAAACTAAGAATTCCTATGCTTATTACCACGTTTATTGTAAGGATGTAAGTATTTTTCTGTCACCTTACTGTTCACATAGATGCTTGTCTATGTACCGTTCCTTAGTACATGCACGAGTTATTCGGTGATGGCTTGTGTTCGTCAACAAATGGCTTGTTTTTGTCAATAGATGGTTAAACCTACTTGGTCGTATTCGATATCTCTTAGGGCTGCGCCTAGCTGCGCATACGCAATATAGCCTGAGATGGCTTGAGCTTGTCAACCTTACCCTTCTGGTCGTAGTCAATCCTTGTGTTGCAATAGTAGCACGCTGCAGCGCTGCAGCGCGTGCGCTATGTAATCGAAGATGGCTTGTGCTTGTCAACAGATGGCTTGTGGTCGTCAACTTACCCTCCTGGTCGTAGTCGACGTCGCGTGTGAGTTGCAGCAGTTGCGCGGTGCGCTGCAACGCGTGCGCCATGTAATCGGAGATTGCTTTGTGGTTATCGAGCACCGCTTCCTCGGCGCGTTGCATCTCGTCGATGGCCTCGTGGAAGTTGTACATCTCGGCGGACATGTCACCCTGCTGACAATAATATTATTTTGTTACAAACTAGTTGTGCCCCACAGTTTCAAATGCGGTTTTTCAGTTAATGCTAGCCCACAGGAACAGATGATCTGTTATGATCAACTTAGCCAGCTACGTCACACCTCGGACACTCAATAAAATGTATGAAGCTGACGCATCGCAATCACCACATGCATTGTTTGTGTACGTAAACGCTGCCGTTGTATGTTTGAGTGTCATGGTTGACCCCACGCAATTATCGAGATAGCACACTTTCGCTCGCGCTGGCATGCGCGCGCAGTAGACTTACACAAAATCAAAATAAACGCGTGCTTATAGCCCTTAGCTTCAGTGCCAGCGAAAGGTGCCGCGTGATGCCGACAAACTTCGCTTTCGGGGTAGGGTAAGTGAAACCAGGGGGAGGTAGGGAGTGGTCATTCTGTATGTAGTACTAATAACTGTTCTGTGCAAACGCGGAAGCCAGTTATGTGACGAGTATTGAGTAAATATAAGAATGCGAGTTACGTTGAGGGAGCGCAGCTGCGCGAGGTCGTCGTGTCCGGCCTCCATGTCGACGTCTCGGTCGGTCGGCGACTCCGCGCGCGCGCCCGTCCTGGGCTCCGACGTGCCCAGCTCTTTCACTCTGCAACCAAACATTGTCATGTAAACACTATTACTGTGCAACAACCAACGTTGTATCCACTTTTACTGTGCAACAGACAATTTATTTATTTATTTATTTATTAGATGTTGTATCCACTTTTTTGTAGTTGTAGACAATGTTGTATCCACTTTTACTACGCAACAACCAATGTTGTATCCACTTTTACTGTGCAACAACCAATGTTGTATCCACTTTTACTTTGCAACTACCAATGTTGTATATACTTTTTTACTCTGCAAAAATAAAACAATAATGCTATGTATCCACTTTTACTTTGCAAGAATCAATTAATGTTATTTTTACATTGATTGACACCATTTTATTTAGCAATTACCAATAATTTAGAGCTAGATGTAGCTCTGTAAAAATGTCCGCCAATATATTTATTTATGAACATTCTAGTCATAAGTCATAGGCATTAATTGATAAAAATATTTACAGTTACACACTTTAGTATTTAACAAGAAACCAGTATATTTTTTTTATGTAGTCAAGTGACAAGACAATCAAGGCGCCCGCCTGATGTTAAGCACCACGCCTGACTATAACAGATGCAGTGCCACCCAAAGCTTAAAGTTTTTAAGTGTTTGCACTGCGCTTATCACCCCGAGACATTGTTGTTAAGTCTCTTTCGCCCAGTAATTTCACTTGCTACAGTGCCCTTCAAACCTAAACACAGTGCAGCTTGCACACTACTGCTTGTGTGCAAGTGTGCAGGTATTACTGTGTTTAACAGTAATACTTGCACACTACTTGGAGGTAGAATATCTGACACTATATAACAAAATGCCAGTAAAATAAAATTGGGATATACGAAAATGTCGGTAGAGTAATAATAATATTATTATTATATCAGCCGTTGGTGTCCCACTGCTGGGCAAAGGCCTCCCCCCATTCCCTCCAAACGTCTCGATCCGGAGCCAAAAACCTCCAATCTACCAAAAATGTATCCAGCTCGTCCCGCCATCTTCGTTTTGGTCCGCCGGCGCCGCGTTGCCTTCTCGTTGGATCAGGGCGCCACTCGGTGGCTACCTCTGTGCCCACAGTGTGGCATACGACAGACATGCCCAGCCCAATTCCACTTCAGCGGCCTTCGAAGCTACATCAACAATTTGGGTATTGGCGCGCAGATCGGTGTTGCGCGGACTCTGTCCGTTCGCCTGACACCTAAAATGCTACGGTCCATCGCACGTTGGCAAACTTTGAGCTTGGACTTAAGAATGTTGGTCAAGGACCATGTTTGCGCCAATAATAATAATATAATATAATTGATAACCTATCCCATAAGTTTGTCAGGTTGATAATGAATGACCCTGTATAGAATAATATGTGAGTAGAGCGGTACCTGTCAGCGTATCGGAGCGTGTTGAGCGAGTGCTCGCAGGAGGAGAGCGCGGGAGAGATCATGGCGATCATGCAGGTGCGTGACTTGTCTCCGATGAAGGAGTCGCGCAGCACCTGCGTCAGCTTCGACACGCGGAACGGCAGGTGGTTGTTGCCCTTCATGCCGAGCGCGCGGATGCACTCCTTCAGCGCCAGCAGGGACTTGTTGATCTCCGCGCTCTCCATCCCTGGGGGGGACATCTACATTATTATAATACACTACCAGTCCGTCCCAGCTTCGCACGGGTGCTCGTGCAAAGCCGGGGCGGTTCGCTAGTATAAAATATAGCCTACGTTACTCAGGGATAATGTAGCATTCTAATGGAGAAAGAATTTTTGAAATCGGACCAGGAGCCTTATTCGCTATGACCAAACGCAGGCTGGTTACGATATCTGCGTGGAATCGTTGTTGACGAGCCACGTTTTAGGGCTCGTCTGAATGTTTTTTAAAGTTAACCTTTCGATAGTAAAACTATCGCTATTGAAACAACACAGATACGGATAACAATTTTACAATTTCACACCACGGCACGTATAGAACACGTTATTGGTACGGAATCTTCTAGGTCATAGCGAATAAGCCCCCAGTAGTTTTTGAGTTTATTCGTATCAAACAAAAATATAAAAATACAAATCTTCTCTCTTTGTAATATTAGATAGAAGAAGAAGACTAGGCTTGTCTTAAATATTCGCTCCGAGGTGTCGTAACTTTGTGTTCATCCGGGGCTGTAAAGTGTAATAACTGGACACGGGACCACACGTGAATTTCCAGGACTTTCCCGGAATTCCCGGCCATCTGGCAACCCATATGACGACCGATGTGGCGCAGCGGGCGCAGGTCCGCCTGCGACGCGGAGGTTGCGGGTTCGATTCCCGCCTCGGCACAAATGTTTGTACGATCTACAAATATTTGTTCCGGGTGTTCTGGGTATTTTCTATATATAATAAAAAATATCTATCTATGTATTGTATTGTATTAAATATATATCAGTCATCTAGTACCCATAATACAGCTCTGTTTAACAGCAGCTTACCTTGGGGCTAGATGATGCTGTGTGGATTGTCCAGCATTATTTATTTATTTATTATTTTATATATTTATATACACAAGACAGTCACGGATATTCTCCGCTCGTTGTTTGTATAAGTTTATGGGGAATATTATGGGGTTTATTAGATTTTGGGAAAAATAACTGGTTGGGAATGCTTCTGTCTGGTATTGGATTAGTTGAGCTATCTATAGATTGTTTGTAACAGTCTTTAGTAAAGCTATCTGATCGTTTGTAATGTCTGTTCAATAAGAAAACCATCGTCAGGTGACTTTTATGTCGTTGACATAAGACTCGGAATAGATTGATTCTCGGCTCAACAGTTTCATTATAAGCTCATATTACTCAAGGAATAGGTTCCACACAAACAAAAAATAGATATACCTTTTGTTTACATTTTGTGTTATAAATCTCGAGTAAGTCGATCAAGTTTACCTGGTCAATTATTAGTTATTCTTGTAGAAAATCGAGACGGGCGGCGTAATAATCCACACACACAATAAGCTTGGCGGACAACTACCCAGGATCGCAAATGGAGGAGGCCTTTACCCGCCAGTGGGATCGTGAAGTGTATAATAGTAAAGAGAGTGCGTACTAGTCTGTCTGTTCGCGGAGGAGGTGTCAGCGCCGCGCTCGTTGCCCGCGAGGTCGATGAGTGAGAACTTGCCGTGCACGCGGTGCATGCCGGGCGACCGCACTATTATCTGGAACACGGCGTGCGACCGGGACGAGTTCGAGTTCGCACTCGTCTGCAAACAAACAAACAAACATATTGTTACATGATATAAATAAAACTAGAGATTTAGTGGTCTTTTATTAAAGGTCGGAAGAGATCGCTCTTAGTGATAAGGCCGCCCATTGTACCTCAAACTTTTATTAATAGGTTTATTTTGATTTATTTTATTTTTAATGTACCTATACAATAAAGACTTATTTAGAGCACTGGTGGTCTAGTGGTAATGACCCCGCCCTCCGATCCTTAGGATTCAAACACAGTTGTGCATTAATGGATTTTTCTATTAAGAAAATGTATGTGCGCAGTGCTATGCTCTCATACGGTGAAAGAAAACATTGTGAGGAAACCGGCATGTCCAAGAACTAAAAATTGGAAAGACATGAGCCATCCACAAATCCGCATTGGGTCCGCGCCAGTTTAGTGAGACGACACGTGTATTTTTTTCGGTAAATGCGCGATTTTGAACCCAAAAATCGGCGCGTGACCTTGACTCGTCGTTGCCAGGCCACTTTTTACTTTATACCAGTAGAAACAAAGTATATTCTCACCTGTCCGGACGTTCTCGCAGCGTTCCCGTGGTGGATTAGTTTCAATACTTCGTCTACGTTGTCTACAACTTTCTCTGTAAGTCCTACTATTTGGACCTGCTGCTTGCCGTCCTCCAATACCCGTAGTTTCGCCTTGTCTGCTAACAAGTCGAAAACCTGCAAATTATAAATAACAGAAATATATAACCAATTTCAAAAAGCGTGCCTTGTTCCATCGTGAGGACATGTGCCATCTATCAGTCAGCAATAGGCATGATGACTGATTTTGAAAAACTGTTCTATTGTATTCAGAAGTATCGACTTTAGGCAAAAAATAACTTATTATTTCAGAAATTAATGGTTTATTAGTAAAAAAATGCGATTTAAATTTTAATAAAAAAATTCGCGGAGTGACAGCATTAAGTCAGTTTTCAATGTAAAATTTTAGCAATAAGGTTCAAAATTCTGCAATTTTTTGATGCCACCAATCAGAGAACTAAGATGCTCCTGATCGGTGTTTAACCTTTTATGACGGATTGCTGTATTTTGTAGTTTTATTATATTAAAAATATTATCAATCTCGCATCTAATATAAAAAGAAATATGGTTTTTGAATTCCTTGAATCCTTTTTCATAAGGTGAAGAAGTGATTTTAATGATTATTGGTTACTGTCATCATGCCTATTGGGTCAGAGTGGAGAACTGAGACCCAATAACTCTTGGTCGAGAGTGTCGAAAAATAAAGCTGAAAATAACTTGCGTCTGAATTGCTCTAACAATCAAATACCGATTCACCTGGTTTATAAACATCAAAGAAAAGGTTATGATATCCCAGATATCAGTCGAAAAACGAAGAGTCTTTATTCACTTTACTTTGTTTATGCCGTCTGATAAATGTATAGTTCGCACAGCGGATCTAGGCTTCCGTGAAGTTAGCCGTTTGTGATGCGCAAAGACAATTTAGTTTGAAAAATCTCCATTGCGCATCGAAACGGCTAACTTCACGACGGCCGAGATCCGTTGTGAGAATTATACTGTACGCTGTTAGCTGATGTCTTTCATATCTATCATCATCTTTGTTTATTGACATAAGCATGACAAGTAAAGACAACAGTAAGCAAGCCGTAAAGTAAGTAAGTTCGTGTGAGTCAGTGGCCAACTCTGGTGACAGAGTTTCTGGGCCGCCCGAAGGCCTCTGTCATGGCCTAACAACTTTGAAAAAGCCGGGACCGACTGCTTAACGTGCCCTCCGAAGCACGGGAGCGCTTAGTTGAAATTGCCACTGGCGGTCACCCATCCAAATAGTGACTACGCGGAACAGTGCTTAACTTCGTTGATCTGTTAAGAACAACTTGGCCAGCTTCGTCACGTCACGTCACGAGCGCTCCGTCCGTCCGAGCAAGCCGTTGAAATGACAGTTTATTTTTATGAATAACGGCATAAGCCTCTAAGGGTGGATTCAACCAAATTTTGGAACTACTATACCGTGGAATAAGAATTGTCAAATACAAGAAAACTGACAATTTACTCGAATATACGCTTTGTTTTGAGAATAGTGCCTATTCGAATTTAGTCGAATCCAACCTAGGACGAGGTGAACGTATGTCTCGCTCACTCTAGCGCAATTTAATATTGCAAAGAGTAGTAGAGTTCTTTGTGGTAAAGCTCGTCCAGGGAAGGACTACCACCATACCTATTTCTGCCGCCAAGCATTAATGCTCGCATTTTTGTGTTCCGGTTCGAAGGGTATGGTTTCCGGTGAAATTACAGGCACATGAGACTATCCATCTAACGTCTCAGGGTGGTAACAAGCAAGTGATATCTATGGTGTTGCATGCGTACACAGACTACGGTAACCGTTGACCATCAAGTGGGCCGTACGCTTGGTTACCACTTTAGTAGTACAGTTACACTTTTATTTGGATCATAATTTCTCCTGAGCACCGCCAAGGAGTGGAATTCTTTGCCAGAGTCTGTGTTTCCCGATACTTATAACCTGGGTGTCTTCAAGTCACGAGTGCATAGGTTGCTCTTGCAAGCGTGCTCCACCGTAGACCACACCATCGCTTAACATCAGGCGAGATAGTGGTCAAGCGCAAGCCTATTGTGAATATAAAAAAAAAAAAACTGTTTCATGCTCACCTTCCCGGAGTATATTTCAAAAAAGGATGCTGACACTATGAGGTTTAACGGCTTGTACTTGGGTGACTTTAGGAAGGCGAACACATCGCGCGCCGCCATCGCGTATATGCCCTTCTTGCAGTCCTGCGTTTTACCCTGTGCAACGGAATTACATTCATTAAAATATGATCAGGATAACAATATCACTTAACGTGGGAAAAAGGACAGGCTAATGATGATGATGATAATAAAATTTAATATGACCAGAAGGGCAATTCCCGTAATGTAAAATAGTCATAATCAAGTACCAATCTAGTCTCGATGTCGTAATATGACACAAATGGTGTTCTGTAATAGTCAGGCGTAGTGCTAACATCTTCTTCTTCTTCTTCTTTTATGGCCTCTGTGGCCATAAAAGAAGAAAAGAAGTTTGCCACAATTTTGCCAGTGTCAAGTGTATTCGTTTATTTGTCGCTTAGCAACGTAAACAAACGAAATTTGGAAAGAAACGATGACTTTTCTTTCAAAATTCCCTTGGAAAGTCTTTGACTAAATTACCAACCAACATTACCCCTCCATTTCAATTACTTGCACTTGTGGTAAGTAAACAAGTTGAATTGTATAAACTGCCACCAAATTTACGCAATAAAACTTAAAATAACACGAGAAAAATAATTAAAATGGGAAGACCCATGTCGTTTTGACAAGATAGCCAAAGACAATCCGTGGTGCTAACATCAGGCGGGCGCCTTGATTTTCTTGTCACTTGCTGACATAAAAAAAAAACTCGTAAACAGTATGACAAGTTAATTATGACACTATAATGTTATGTGATCGAAAGTTGAACGAAGGCTAAATCGGTATTCTGCTAGCCTATACAACTGACAAATATTTTTTTCTTATCCTCAAATTGTCGTCAAAATTGATTTTGAAGGTTGACCGAAAGTAGACTGTAGCGAGATGGTCACGAGATTATACTAAAAATTAAAGCACACAAGAATACCAATTTTTAGATAATTTAATCTCGATTCGGTTAAGTTTATTTTTCGATCTCAGATAAATACGGGAATTAGCTTTCAGACTAAGAGAGGGGCTATTCTGTAATCCAGTTGCAATCAAATTCACTAGATTTTAATCAATAACTAACGTTATTTCAAATAAAATAAATAACAGCATATTTACGGGTTGACTTTGGGGGATACCTCCAGTGGGAGAAGAGTGAAAATAAAAATATATAAATAAATATCAATCCACACTGCATCATCCAGCCCGAGCTAAGAAAAGCTTGTGTTATGGGTACCAGATGACTGACATACTTCATACAATACATAGATATTTTTTATCATACATAGAAAATATCCAGAACACCCGGAACAAATATTTGCAGATCGTACAAACATTTGTCCCAAGGCGGGAATCGAAACCGCAACTTCCAGCGTCGCAGGCGGACCTTCGCCCGCCGCGCCACATCGGTCATCAAAAAATGGTGTTTCGCTTAGTTTTGATGGCCCCAAGAGTGAATATAATAGGTTACCTGAAAGTCTCCGCCCATAGTATGCGTCTTGCCGGATCCTGTCTGTCCGTAGGCGAAGCACGTCGCCATGCCGCCTTCGAATATCGTCGCCACTAGCGGCTTCGCTGTATATCTGGAATGATGGATTAATATATCAAAACCACAAAAGGCATGATGACTGAATTTGAAAAACTGTTCTATTGTTGTTCTATATATTCCAGAAATTAATGGTTTAGTAGTAAAAAATGCGATTAAAATTTGAATTTAAAAATTCACGCCAAAACGCGCTGTCGCGGAGTGACAGCGGTGACGTCATTATGTGAGTTTTCAGTGTAAATTTTTAGCAATAACGTTCAAAATTCTGCAATTTTATTTGATGCCACCAATCAGAGAACCAAGATGCTCCTGATTGGTGTTCAACCTTTTATAGCGGATTGCTGTATTCTGTAGTTTTATTTTATAAAAATATTATCAATCTCGCTTCTAATTAATATCTAATTAAATGTAATTAATATTTAAAGTGTAATATTGTATTTTTGATATATCCGAGTACATGTAATTTGTCAAAGGATGAAAATAAATGATATGATGATATGATATAGTGTAAAAATATATATATATATATAGTTTTTATTTCTTGAATCATTTTTCATATGGTGAGGACGTGATTTTAGTGACTTTTGGTTACTGTCATCATGCCTATCATAATAATTAGCTGACTCGCGTTATTTTTTCTCCCCGTTTAAAATTTCCGTGGACTTACACAAATATTTTAAGTGATAAATTAGCTGAGACAGGGACCTCTTGGGCCCCACCTGTATCTATTTAGCACATCTACTTGCTTCTAGATAAATTTAAGTACCTATCTGTTTAGTTCCAATGTTTGATAGCGTATTGCTCTATGTATTACCTAAGTTTTAGCTAAAAGTTCTTGTGGGGACTCAATAAAGTTTTCATTCTTTCTTTCTAAATCGCTGGCGCTTGCTTGTTACGTTACCAGACGTATCATTTGCGCGTTGTCCCCTGAGACGCAGATTTAAAGATTACCTACCTGTAATTTCACCGGATACCCTACCTTCGAATCGCAACATAGCATTACTGTTTGGCGGCAAAAAATAGGTATGGTGGTAGTTCTTCCCCGGGCGAGCTCTATCACGAAAAACACTACTAGTCTTCTTTTTATTAAATTATTAACGGCTATTTACCACTTAAATTTGTCATTTATGCTGACGTTTCGAAGCTATTTAGAAGCACTTCTTCATTATTCGCCAAGCAACCGTCAAACGCCTGGACCGATTTGCATAATTTTGCTCTAAAAATAGTTGTGTGAATCCAGAGAAGGTTTAAACGATGATTAAATTATGGTAAAACAACGCGAGTGAATCCGCGCGGGTCAGCTAAAGCTAAATGGTTTTAACTATAAAAAAACTTACTTATAAACAATTTCGTTGGTGCAGGAGTCGTCAAATGCGTAGTCGAAGCGGAATTTCTGGTTCTCTAAATACTTTGTGAGGTCCACTTTGTTCTTGGGCTCGTGAACTATCATCGTGTCCTTTGTGGGCACGCTGATTACGTCCACCTGGAGGAATTAGTAAGTAAGTAAGTAAAAAAAAATATTTCGATACAGTTGATACATAGTCATCATGACAGCCTTCTAATGTTCCCACTGCTGGGACTCTGGCCTACTCTCCAGCGAGAGCGATTGGGTCTTAATCCACCACGCGGACCCAATGCGGATTGGTGAATGGCACATGTCCTTCGAATGTTTAGTTCTTGGACATGCCGGTTTCCTCACGATGTTTCCCTTCACCGCACTGGCATTGCGCACATAAATTTTTCGTAGCGAAAAATCCATTGGTGCACGACCGGATTTGAACCCACGACCTTAGGATCGGAAGGCGGAGTCACTACCACTAGACCACCAGTGCTCTCATACACATAGTAGGTGGTAATAATATTAAAAGTGTATATCTAAGCAGTTAAGCATATACGAGTACATTTAGATCATAAGTCTTCGAAAATGGCCGTCATTCAGCATTTGCTAAAGCAGCATACATATTACTTTAGCGCTGGTCTTCCATGGCTTTCATTAGAATATAGTTAGGTGCTGTTTTCAACTCTCCATCATGACAGCCATCTAATGTTCCCACTGTTGGGACAGTTCTTCTAATGTTCCTACTCTCGGGCGAGTAATTGGGTCCTAATGCACCACGCGGACCCAGTACGGGTTAGTGGATTGCACATTGTCTTTCGAATTTTTAGTTCTTAGACATGCTAGTTTCTTCACGATGTTTTCCTTCATCGTATGAGAGCACTGGCATTGCGCACATACATTTTTTGAACAGATAAATCCATTGGTGCACGACCGGGTTAGAACCAACGACCTTAGGATCGGAAGGCGAGGTCACTACCACTAGACCATCGGTGCTAACAATCATCGATTACTAAAGTGGCAACCAAGCGTACGGCCCACTTGATGGTCAGTGGTTACCGCAGCCTATGTACGCATGCAACATCATAGAACGAACCGGAACACTGCAATGCGAGTATAATTGCTTGGCGGCAGAAATAGGTATGGTGGTAGTCCTTCCCCGGACGAGCTCTATCACAAAGAACTCTACTACTCTTAAATAGTAATAGTAGTTTAATAGTAAATCTGTGAGTCTAGTCTCGGAGTCTGTGTTTTCCGATACTCATAACCTGGGTGTCTTCAAGTCACGAGTGAATAGGTTGCTCTTAGGCAAGCGTGCTCCACCGTAGACCACATCACTTAACATCAGGCGAGATTGGCCTATTGTAAATAAAAAAATAATAAAAAACAATGTAGCGTTATATAATACCTCCTTCTTGTTGATCTCCTTCTTGTTGAGCGGGCGCTTGCGCACACAGACAGTGATCTGGTGATCCTCCACGAGCTCGGTGCCGGTGAGCGGCCGGAAGTCCAGCGTGTTCGTGTACTCGCGGATCATGGCGAGGAACTCCCAGTTCGGGTTGCCGGGGTCCATGTTCATCAGCGCCTCCTGCAATATTGTAAAGCTTTAACGATCCACATTTATGATAGGCATGATGAAAGTAACCAATAACCATTAAAATCACGTCTTCACCTTATGAAAAAGGATTCAAGGAATTCAAAAACCATATTTCTTTTTACATTAGATGCGAAATTGATAATATTTTTAATAAAATAAAACTAGAAAATACAGCAATCCGCCATAAAAGGTTAAACATCGATCAGGAGCATCTAGGTTCTCTGATTGGTGGCATCAAACAAAATTGCAGAATTTAGAACGTTATTGCTAAAATTTTACATTGAAACTGACACAATGACGTCACCGCTCTCACTCCGCGACTCGGCGCGTTTTAGCGTGAATTTTAAAATTCAAATTTCAATCGCACTTTTTTACTACTAAACTATTAATTTCTGGAATAATAAGTTATTTTTTGCCTAAAGTCGATACTTCTGAATACAATAGAACAGTTTTTCAAAATCAGTCATCATGCCTATAAAAACTTTTTTTATCCTTTTTGGAAATAAAAACATTATCTTATCATAACTTATCTTACTACATACCTTTTCCTCCTTAAGTTCAGCTTGCCGCTGCCGCCTCTTCTCCCGGTTCTCCTTGAGTCGCTCGACCTCCTTGACGACGTTGGACCTGCGCACGGCGCCCGCGCCCGCGCCCGCACCCAGCCCCGCGCCCGGCCCCGCGCCCGACGCCACCGCGTGCGGCACCGACACCGCGGACGCCACGCCGCCCGCGCGCCCCGCGCCCGCGCTCAGCCCGCTGAACTGGATCACGGACAGATGTTAATAATCCGTGAGCTGGAGAACCAGCTTAACAGAGAACTTCTAATTCTAAGTGGGGAAATAAGATCTGCACTGACGTCCCGCATTAGGGTGTATTGTGCATTGTCCCCCTGCTAACCTGATCCCAGCCCAACTTCTTGAAATAACGTAGAAGAACTTGGTTGATGGCATCACTGTGCCAGCCTGTTCGATGATGTTGTGGACGATAACGAGTAACTCCCTAGCTCCTGCAGTCGCGATTGTACTGGCTTCAGAGCACAATCAGGACACACAACAGAGAACTTTGTTATGATGACTAATAAAATAACGAAGACTGAAATATTTTAACCAAGCACTTAATTTTTTGTAAAACGGTTGTCCAGTAATATTGTGGGTTGGTAATAAATGAATAACCTCCTTGGCATGTCCGCGTCGTGGAAAGTGCGGCATGTACATGCCTTGCTGCACCGACGCAGCGCTCGGCGTGCTGCCGGAGCGGGAGCGCCCGCCCGACACAGGAGCCTGGAAGGGAGGGGGAGGAGGGAATAGGGATGGAAGAAGGGTAACAGGAGGGAATAAGGTTGGGAGAAAGGTAACGAAGGGGGAATAAGGATTGGAGAAGGGTAAAGGTGGGTGTATCCTAAGTACCTAACTCTTCATGCATAAAGATCCAATATCCGAAGAAAATCGTTTTCTATAGTATAGATAGAGGGTTTACTAATATAACGTGACAGTTCCATGGATCAGCTATGTCCGTAAATGCACTCTGAACATGGTTATCACCGACATAAGCTGACCTAACTTAAGTTGAAACGATTATCGTTTGTTGCTTTTAAACGTAGACACCTAGAACATACAGAATGTGAGTTTCAAGTTTCAATGGCTACCCTTTAAGACCCACTGTACATACAATAAATCAATAAATTTAGAGCTCAAATACATGTTCATGATCAAATACGTGGTCATGATGGGTACCATCAGATATTCTGCCTCCTAGTGCAAGCAGCAAGCGCTGTATCAAATGAGATTACTGGGCGAAAACATTGCCTTGGGGTGACGTGACGAACGCAGTATTGCCAAGTAGAACTTCAAAACTTAAAGCATGGATGACACTACAAATGTTATGATCAAATGTGGCGGTACAGCAGGCTCGCGAATTCTCAGTCTTTTTTTTAATTTTTTTTATTACAGCAAGTGACAAGACGATCAAGTCGTCCGCCTGATGTTAAGCACCACGCCTGACCATAACAGATGCAGTGTCACTCAAAGCTTATTTTTTAAGTTCAGCATGGCACTGCACTGCGCTTATCACCCCGAGACAAGTGCCCTTCAAACCGAAACACAGTGCAGCTTGCACACTACCGCTTGGAGGTAGAATATCTGGCACTGCGGTGGTACACACCAACACGGACTCTTGCTGAAAAGTCCTACCACCTGGACCTGGACTCGCCATTGGCTGATGCATGCTAGCATGTTACAGTGTGTACCTGCTGAGTGACCCTGGTGTTGGGTGTGGGGTGGAGCGGCTGCGGCGGCTGCGGCGGCGGCACGTTCTCGGCGCCGGCGCCGCGGCGGCCCGTGGTGTCGCCGCCGTGCCCGTTCGTGTAGTTAGGCACGCCCGCGCCCACGCCCGGCGCGTTCGACAGGCGCATCTGGTTGTTGCGCGTCACTCGCGACGGCGCTGGAAATGGAAACAAACCGCTTTAGACACTGCTTTGTTTTTTTTTTATACAACTGAAGTGGCAACCAAGCGTACGGCCCATAAGATGATAGGCGGTTACCGCAGTCTATGGACGCTTGCAATACCCCCGCGGGTTGCAATACCCCCTTGAGGCATAGATCAAAAGCCAGTAATTTTACCTTGATTGCATTATTATTTGATTGCGCGAATGTAACAGATGTCGAGGATGGTTCTGCCATGCAAAAGAGTCAAGAACTGTACACAATCAGCTGCGTAATGGATAATGGTCCAGCATTCGCACGCTTGATTAACTAAGGATGCGTTCGATGTTCTCAGTTTACTGGCAAATTTGTTGGCATATCGTAGGAAATCAGCAACATAAAAGGTAGCTTCTAGATACGATGGATATCAAAATACATAGAATAAAAGGAATACAAGTCCATGAATCAAACAACTGGCGCTGGCGCAAGACAAAGAAATAAACTGCTAATAAATTGTAATAAAAAAGGTTCTAGCGGTAACCCAAAAAGTGCACAAGCGAGAACAAATGTCTAACATCCAAAGTAGGAGTGCGGTTCTCTTACGTGACTTTGCATTCTGCTCCTCCTCCCATGCCGCATCAGACGAGGCCGGTTTCTCAAACGCGTCGTACGGAGCGCTTTGTTCTGAGTCCGCGACGCGATGCCGCCATCGCAACCATGAGCAACACATTTTGAGGATTTATCAGTCCGTCATAAGAATAAATACATTGTAATCAAACCAAAAGCTATAGTCCAAGTTGATCTTTAAAGTGGAAACGTGTTGATTGTTTATATTCACTAGTTTCACCGTCGAGCTCATACGTCTGACTTCAAGGACGTTCAATTTGCAGGTCCTAATACCACGTTGAGAGGATTTCAGACCTTTTTTTAGAAATGAGAGATTGTTTATTTCAGGACAAACTGTAGTTAGTCTGTGGTTTAGAACGTGACATGTGCTTGCTAGACTGATTCGAAATGAGAGCTGCGCTGGCGCAAGGCGATCTTGCGACCACCGTATTAGGAGCTCTATCCGCACTAAAGACATTGAACCATGACGCATGTACCGCGGCAATGCATAATATATAATTCAGTAAATCACAATCATAACAATATTTTGATACACAATCTTATCACAAGACTAGCCGGCATTGTGACGCGTATAGGTAGAAAGAGAACACAACAGTAACTCAAAAGTCTATATAAAAAAACTTCAACTAATATGACACAACACAACACAGGAACTGTTTCAAAAGTGAGTCTTTGTCAACCCACGGCATTAGACTGACTGCCTCGAGTTAAATTACAGAAAATGCTTGGACAATCAACCAAAATTGGAAAATAATGGTGGTTCATTTATAAACATCAAGAAACCAGCTTGGGTCCCATTGTACTGTTTGTTCACTAATGAAAAATGTATGTCTGATGTCACGAGCAGACCTATGGTCGGAATCGATAGAGCATAGCGCTTCGACATAAAACATTCATTATGAACTTGGCAATGAATGACGTCTATTAAAGGTGTACCGTAATAGAAGTTCTATGGCAACTGTTATTTAAGCCGACATAATTTGAAAACCCAACTTAAAATTGAGAAAGCATAAAAATAAATGTTATCTACGTAGTCTGACGTCCAATTGGCAGGCTTACACCAGCGGCTAAGCAATTTAGTCATTTTAAAAAGTAAATTTAAAACAGGCTCTACTTTACTTTAACTGATAAGTGATGATAACACAAACACTTTAAACCGCCGTAATAACAAACCATAGCACACGAAATTCAACCTTATGGACAGCAAGGCAGTTCATGACCTGACTCAATAGAGCTCGATACGATATGCAATTTAAAACAGAGCACTACGAACATCGATTTAACAAATTATAATTTTTAGAACCACACATACAACCAACTTATATTTTTGGAACTAGAAATAAGCACAGGGTATTGCTAAAACCACAGTTCTAGATCAAGATACGGAATGAAATTGAAAGGAGACTAGCGCATAGCAACCGTTCACCTGACAACGGTTGATATGCCACTGATCAATAGGTCTTCATCCAGGTCATGGAGTTTACGTTGGATAGAGCATCAATCAATTAGAAACAGTAAATCAAAATCAAACACCAATTTTGGCTTCGCTAATTTGGAAACAAAATTAATTATGCACGTAACTTCAAAACTTTCTCTTAGACACAATTCAAAATAACAAATTATAGCAGATTTCTTTTAGAACCTTACCAAACTCAACAAACAAGCATACATTAAAAACAACGAATTCTACTAAACTAGAAACGAACGATTCCGGAAGAACACAGACGCGAACCGATTTGCAAATTTAGCTAAGGGGTACTTCAGGGTACGATGCAAAAATTTATAGTCATGACCTGGCGTGACCTGCAAACCCTGCAGTGCCAGCCAAGCTTATCGCGAGATCACGAGCATTATCCAGTCAGGCAGAGCTCACGTTGATGGGAAGAGTTCCTACTTAATTTATGGGAAACAATACGTTATAGCGTGCAAAGTAATAAAGAAGTGCCTCAAAATCTTAACAATGAATGAGGTTAGATGGATTTGAACTATGAGTCTTTGTTAAATGAAAAACGACTGTAGCGAATCAGAGATATGAAGTGAAAAAAAATTGTATTAGAACTAGCAAAGGATCTCACTGACGCACGACCTTTTATCTTTTCTTCACCTTCCCAGTATCGCAAATTAATGAATTTGAATAATATGTTAGTCATTATTGGTTTTCGTATGTATAACAGAACTGTATGATGTCAAACTTTAGCCATGTACGTAGTACTAGTATCTGTTCTGTGGCCATGGCTTACATGATTTTATTAAACAAAGAGATCAGTTGTGTGTTTTGTCGCAATATAATTTTAAACAATTTTAATTGACCGCATCTACCAAATTTGTAAATTAGTCGACTTAGATTTAGAAGTATTACCTAACCTTTTATCAGAAGTAAATAACTTATCAATATGAACCAATTTATTTGTATTCTATGCGACTTGAATCATTTACTTAGATAAAGTATTCTCTGCAGGGGGTGGGGGGGGAGGACTTGCGGGTCGTTAGCCAGCGCCCACGTGTCAGGTTGATTCACACGGTGCGATATCCTCATTCTTGGAGCATCATAAACAAAAACTATATTGTTATTGTACTGTTTGAGAGAGGCACGTGGGTGGACCCCGTCTGCGCCTTCAGGGTATTTGGTGATCAACGACCTTTCTCTGTTCCAAAAACTAATCAAAAAGTTTGAGGATTAGCGTCAATGAAGCGTTTCGTTTAAAAGTATAACTGCTAGGCCAGAACTCGCTAAGAATAAGTTCAGTCACGTTGTTCCTTCACACGAAATACTTTGTTCTACTTTAGGAAATTGTTCAGAAAGCAACTCCAAATAAAGACAGCATGAATCATGGAATACCATAACGTAAACCTCTTTGTCATTTATTTAAATAGACATTAAAATAACCCGCGTTGCACTTCATTTATAGCTTTACCTTAAACATCCTCGAGAATGTTGTTCAGCGACCATAATAGGTAATGTCAACAACTTCCCTTTAGCATAATACCTTGACGACTTTCCGAAACAGGAAACTTTCCCCTCAGCATTCGGTATGCGACGCACGTAGACGGAAACGAATTCCCTGGAGCAATACACTGAGCACAAAGGAACACGAGGAAGAGAAGATAAGAACGAGATTCGAACGACAGAACACCGAGGGTTGGGTAACTTACTGCCTACGTTCGCCCTCCGCGTCTGCACATTCTGGCGAGCGCATCTCTCGTTCAACACCGGCATAGTGGCGTAAATAGAAAAAGGCAAATTACAAAGGTCAGGTTCACAGCACTATCCTGTGGAATCCATTATCCAATACGATTAGATATAAGTTTTGGTAGAGCCGATGCCAGCCAGTGGTGTACACGGCCGACCGCGCACTGTCCGCACGGTACCTCCAACCTACACTTATAGCGGGCGATGAAACTAACGGAGCAAGCCTGGCCGCCCCATGTAAAATTAAAACAACCCCAAAATACATTGTTATCGTGACACGCCATCGCCGTGTGCATTAATGATAATGTGGAAAAATATGGCCGTAAGTACACCATGTAGGAAGGCGTTTATCACCGTTAAGGAAGGAACTGAAAACTCACTGGAAACATACCCCGGACCGAGCAAAGGTCAGTATTTGAATAAGAAGCCGTTATAAATTCTGGTTGACCTCTGACATTGATGGCCTTTCATACCGCTATCTCGAAGAATCCGGCAATGCAATGGCAATACTCTTTATTTGAATTTCAGATTTTCTGTTAATTAGAGCTTGCATATTTATGCACTACCCCAAGTACCCACTTCGTACGGATGAGAGGGAGTGCGAGGGGTTGCAAGTAGCACCAACCCCTACCAAACAAACACCCTTCGCTCTGAAAGAAAGAGGAAACATTACTGCTTAAATAGTGCAATGTCAAGAGCAAGATCACATCGGAATATAATAGCCGTAACCGTGACCTTGTATTGTAGACTGTTGGCTATAATTTGGCTGTCGGCTGTCAGTTAATATGAAGAGGAAATTATGAGGACTGAGACTCGGCAGAAAAGAACTTTCGGAAACATCGGTGCGCCACAACTGTAGCTTAGTAGAATATCAAAATGTCATGCATGGTAATACTAATATCAGCTGTTCTGTGGTTTTAATATATTCTGTTCTGTGAAACTACACTCGCGAGCAGCTGAATCGACTCACCTCTACAAAAATCGTACGCGAACCACCGCCGTAGGAAAATGTTTCGGGAAAACAGCACTGTGCAAACCGCTCACCTGGACGCCTGTAGACTCAAGCTCTTCTGTTACTGCCATGCAGACACACTCTGCACTCGTCAGTGAACAGGACTGACTGCCATTGCTCAGCACTCTAATCAATGTGTTCAGAGCAAATTCAAGGCGCGCTTGTCGGTGAGCTGTAGTCAATTTTGGGCCTCTGGCAGGCCGTCTTGGAATGAGGTTCGCTTCTTTCAATCGTCTTCTGGCCGTACATTGACTTACAAATACTCCTCGAACCTCTCTCAGCTGCTGCTGGACAGAAACACCGGTGAGATGGCGATTTCTGAGACCCGTCGAAACGATAAAACGGTCGTCTCTCTCAGAAGTAAGCCGGCGCCGACTGGTATCTGGCCTCTGGAGTAAGAACCAGTCTCTTGGAATCTTTTGTACAACCTTGACACAGCAGATTTGCTCAGATTTAGTCGGGAAGCGACTTTTCGCTGGCTAAGGTTCTGTTGCAGCAAAGCAACAACTTGAGCGGCTTTTTCTGATGTTGTATCCATAATGGTTGCAAATCGAGGATCGTCACTTGCGTAGGTGTGTTTAGGTCAACGTCTGATAAGTGAATAATAAGTATGCACTGATTGCAGGGGGTTTTAAAGGAGGTTGCGACGCGCGCGCGCGGCTACCGCACAAAGTGCATTTTCGATGCTTACACGGATATAACGATATTTAAAACAAAATAACTGAATGCATTAAAATGATTGGTGTTATTTAAAAGCCTATTGACCAAGCTTTAAAAAATATTATATAAGTAGATGCATTACTCTAGTAATTTTCGAAAAAAGTTACACTTTGTACTTTTGTAGGGGTGAGTCGATTCTGCTGCTCGCGAGTGTAGTCAGCAGATCCAAAACCAAGACCAGTCTTTTTTTTCAGTTAAAACAAATGAAATCTAAACATTTAAGAACGACTATTTTACCACTTGATTTATTATGAAGACGAGCTTCTGAATATATTCGAAACGTCAGCATAAAAGACAGAAACAACTGGTAAATTAGCCATTCATATATACATGATTTCTAATCACTATAACTTAAATTCTGAAATATAAACTGTCGCTGATCTAATAGCCAACTGGTTTAAATTCATTGTGGGACACGGAATGAGGACGAGATACTGGACCGTAGCGTGGTCGGTGACCGAAGTCCCGATCGCTGCCAATTGTACGTTGTGCAAGATTGATTGACGCAATCGCTCCCTAGGGAATTTCAGGCACGCCACTACATCAACAGCTTTATTTACCAAAGCAACAAAATAATACACACCAACCATCGTATTTCAGCCCGACTGGCCCCATGGGCTTACCTGTGTGCTATGTCACTGAGTTCAACGCGTGAATGGGGATCAATTCGTAAGAGAATACTAAATAAATAAGATAAAAAAAAATAAAAGAGATAATAAATAAAACCGGGTCATCATAAAATACATAAAATGACAATTTCGTTTCAATTGTATATTTCTCCCCAGTACTTCGCATACTTTATATAGATTACTACTTTAGAAAATAAGTACCTATGTGAATTTAATTTTATCAGCCATTTGTAGTTTACCTCTACATTTTAGTAAAACAGCCGCCACATGAGCACATAACATTAACATTGCAGATATTAGTACTATGAGGTCCCAAAAGTAAATTGGCACATTCGTTCAGGTAGCGTGTCATCGCAATTGTGAATGTTTTATTATCATGGAGGTTACATGTCGTTGACCTAGAACGTAAATATTGTGAACTGTGACTTGTAACTTGTATTTGTATCACAAACTGGTATAATTGTGATCTGCCCTTAACTCCTAAATTATAGATGCGTGCTTGTTTCTCTAGTAGCGTAGAACCATCATCAGATGTTAAACCAAGGGAGGCCTCTCAAGTTGTATTACAGTCGTGCGAGTTATCTTCGCGTTGACCCCTTTCTTTGATCTAATCCCAATTCTCAGTTCACGACGAAGGAATTCGTGAATTTTCGTCAACAGGTAAATACATATTCAAATCTACAACTCGATATTTTGCGTGACCGTCCACCTGTTTTTGATCAGAAATAGACCGAGAACGTCGACCTCGCGGACTGCGACAGCCGTGCAGAACTAACCTTTCTTTAAGTTTATCTCTTTCTAATCGGATGCGGTGGAGGCGGAAACTGGGTTAACGTAATGGGTGCCGGTGAATCATAGCGTGATGGGAACTGGTTTCGAGCCACTGTCGAATTTTGCAAGCTCTTAGTTTCGTGTTTACGTTTATTGATCGAGTATAAGTAAGACCATTAATTAGGTTACGGCAGAGGTTTTCAAAACACTTCGAAAGTTAAAAGGGCTGTTTAATACATTAAAGATGTGGCAACAACAGGACTTTTAGTAAAAGTAATAAAACTGCTAATAAAATTAAACAGAAATGTGCAAACAGTTTATGAATGAAATAAACCTGTTGTGAACAACTATTCTGCCACTTAGCGAAATGGGATTTTATATAACTGCAAAGGTCTATGGGAAAACCAAGTCAGTTCATCTAGCAAGACAAAGATGGTGACAAATACAAATCATAATGCAAAAATAGAATCCGAAAAGCAAGAACAACGTTCAAAGCGAAATACTGTAATTAAGATAGTCTAAACAACCGTTGGGACACGAATTTGGATCCATTAGGATTAAATAAAAGCTTTGTGAATCTACTACTAATAATCACGTAACTTTGTTAAGATCACATCGACAGAATAATATATAATTACGTATCCAATTTCCATCTTAACATACCCAAAGCACATAAATAACACACGCAGAAGAATTTAATAAAGGAATAGGTGAGAGTTTTAAATTAATTAAAAGCAGGTCTAACGCTCCTAACTAAAAAATGATGTGTATTGATTACATAATTATGTAATAATAATTAAATATAATATTCGCTTGATTATAAAACTTCATAACGTGTTTATCCAGTCAATCATAATACACTTGATTGTTTCACTAAGTACGAAGGAGCTTTTGATGGTGGAAACATTACAAAAAGATTAGACGCAATAATTACAGAAATTAATAATTTCTATATTTACCTCAGACGCAGTAAAATTATTATCACAGCTTGCATGATTCATGGACTGACTAAGTCGTTGTATAAATAAGACTTGATTACGAAAGATTAAGATTTTGTCTATTTTGGTTTAATAGAATATGAGAGAACTTGACACAATGTCGAAAATAAAAAAAAAAACACTCACCTTTTGTGGCCACTGGAATAGATTGTCGCGTCATATCCTAAAACAGAAAAGACAAATTAAAGGAATGAAAGCTCGAAATGATACAATGAAACACAATAAACAATAAGAAGCCATTGCAACAGGACAAAAAGAAAAACTTATATTAAACCTACAGCTGTCTACACACCAAAGCCGCCGGCCCGGCGGCACGAACCCGGCGGGCAAGGCCGGCGGCCTGATTTTGAACGACCAAAGCCCCGGCATTAAACCGCCGGGTTCGTGCCGCCGGGCCGGCGGCTTTGGTGTGTAGACACCTTAAAATAACCACGAAATCTTAATAATTCTGAGCCAAGTATGTAGTAAGTACGAAACTATAAATGTATATTACAGTAGTTTCAAGAGACAGTGAAATTAGAGAAAAGATTGTTGCTTTACAATTTTAATATTATATTAAAAGTTGGGTCTGCCAACGGTTTATACATAATAATATTTTAATTACAGCATCGTTATGTGCACGTTGACAAAATAATGGAATGTTACTAAAATATTCCCAGCAATGATGACGGTGGCACTGAGAAGGACATCATACATTTGTTTCCCGACACTAGTGCTACATAAAACCACCCCGGTTTCTAAAAATACCAAATTACAATTACCAATACCTACCATGCAAATCCCGCAAAATTCTGCTTTCTAATGTGATGTGTCGATTATAAGGTATTTAAGTTCTCTTTTATGTATGGCCCATTTACACCATACAATAATTGCATGCAAGAATTGCCTTGTCAAATTCATTTTGGAACATAAATCTCGTATTCAGATTCTTGACTGACAAATTTATGCGTGTCTTCGTAAAATAAAACCAAAACCTTGATAATGCGCTATCGAGTTGTACCATTTTACTATTAGCCAACCGTGTCATACTATCATCAACATCATATCAGCCACTACTGCTGAACTTAGGCTTCCTCCAAAGAGCGTCATGACGACCGATCTTGGACCTTCTCCATCTCCAGACTTCCTGCGACCGCTCATCGGTACATCGAGTGGATTCATCATACTATCAGCCAATCCCAATATGTTAACGGTTCAGAACTAGGTTGCTGTGAGTGAGGTGCGATTATTTTCTTGTTTATTGCAATTGCAAGAATTAAGTCCAGGATGCATTTGCGCTTTGATGAGACGTTTCCTGCGCAACGTTCTAATCAGATTTCAGACCTTGATTGCAGACTTCAGTGAGAACCCGTCACATAATTTATTGACAGATTATGGTAGGTAAAGTAAGGCTGTACCTACTAGTTTAATTTATATCCCGTTATTTTTTTATTTGGCCATATTTTATAGGCCAGAAAATCCAGCTCCTGAGTGGCTGAACTGGCTGTCTGCTGAACAGGCGCGCCACAATTTATATCATATTTCATCTCATTGTTCACGATTCGATGGTCCACATTGTTCGTTTGTTACGAACCACTGAACTTTCTGAGATATTCGAAAACGATTTTTCAAACCATTCCTTCTAAATATTTTTAAATAACATACTCCACGTTTTTTTTAAAGATTTCGACCTTTGTTCCTGTGATATTGTACGCCACCAATCTCTTAATGACATGCCGATTGCAATTTATTAAACATTAAAATTACCTAACTATAATACTATTAACTAAAATATTCAAAATTATTTGAGCTTCTTTGTACGGTAATCTATCGTACATTTATTCCTTTTTACACTTCAGTCAGCACTTCAACAGTGTAATCAGCAGCTGGAGCAATTAACAAAGATCGTTAATCACAGACAGAGGACAGGGAAACCTTGAGTTCTATCCTATCTCTTTCACTAAACTGACTCTACCGTAATTAACCTAACAATGCTGTATGGGCGAGTTAACCCGAAAAGACCTAGGTCTTTACGTAAAATTTTAGCAGGCAGTGAGTATATTTTAAAGTGAGTAATCTAGGAAATGGTAACCAAGTGGACTTTCATCCTGAAACAAATGCAGCTGAAACATTTTGTATCGTGATAGATAGAACGTTGTTTTCACTTGCAGTGAAAGTCATTATCGGTTTATTTTTTAAGAATTTGAAAACTCATGAAGAACGCCATCTATTTATAGCATTACACAACTTCAGTGTACAACATTCCTCAAGTCAATGATAGAGGACACTACTTACATTTTAAGATTTAATTTTGAAGTATGTAGTTGTTTGTGTTAGGCTGGATTCATTTTAATACTAAATCGAATGTAGCTAAGTAGTTTTATGGTTAGTTGTACATATATTATACTACGTTATACTATATCCGTTCAACTAATTTGTATGAAAGGATAAGATTGATGGTGACCTAGATTAGAAAAAAGGTTATATTTTAACCGGATCTAAGTTTCGGGCAGAAGCTAGTTTAAAAACATGTAGTAAAATACCAGTTTGCAAGACTGCAAAAGGATATTACAAGGAAGCTAACACACTGGGTGATGTCGGCTACTGAGTGAGCCATTCATCCATTGAAGCTAGATGAATAGCGGGTTGAATACCCAGCGGTGTTTGCGCGATGATTCATACACGTGCACTTGCCAGGTTCAATAGAGGTATTGTGACGACGCTCATAACGGTAGCATTTTTCATATCATACACTGTTGGGTTTTTTAGTTTATATGCTGCAGAAAATTTAATGTTTTTCTGATATGGTATCGCTATTTAGAAACCACTTTGTTATTATATTATTTACCTAGAAAGCTTGTTTCATATTTGTACACGACAAGTTTAACAATTTACTAAATAAACTCGTAAACAAAGACAATGGTCATCAAGTCGAGCAAACGTCTATTACCGTTTCCAAATGGTGCGACCATAAGGCAGTTTATCCCATAAGCCGGAGGTGATCCAATTGTTCCCAAATAGGAGAGTGCAATGGGCTATTTAGTTTTACATCATGCGCGAAAATTTCCGTTAAAAGTGATATTCGACAGCCGGGTGCGTGGGAAGGTGAATCATTGAAGGTGATGTCACTGATGATGCCTAAACTTACTTTTAAACAGGAGACAAAACAAAACAAAGTATATTACAGAATAACATTAGATATGTACATTATCGATCGATAAAAGAATCAGTCATACCATATTTACATTGCTACAGAAACTGGACTATGTTTTTGTAACGCCTAGTTACAGACAAGGCATATCTAATTGCGTCTCGAAAGTGTTCAATCGGACGGACGAACGTGACAAAAACACAGTCCACACAACCAACAAAACACCATAACAAGCCGTTCGTGTGCAAATCATAGATCGTGGAGCAACGGAATCGAAAGTGAGAAAACAAAACATAGTGACAGCGGAGTGGACCACAGCCCCTCGTGTGTATGCATCGTGTAGCGTGGAGAACTGTACCGATCGTGAGTTGCGCACGGGCAGCGTGTGTCCGGAGTCGCCGGCTACGGTGCCTTCGCCCTCGCCGGCCGCGAACCCGCCGTCGTCCGACGAAGAGCCGGAGTGATCCTTGCCGCAAACAATCACGTGCCAATCAAACAGAACATAACACACAGTGCTAAACTTACTGGATATCCCACAGCTTGGTCTGTCTCTTTCATTATAAAATAAAATAAAAATGTATATCGAAAGTGCGTCCCTAATGGTCTACAAGTTGAAAGTGAAACTTGAATGCGAGCAATGTCTGGTGTGAAAAATCGATGAGACCCCCGCTGTCCGATGCGCGTTAGACGTTGGAAGGTCACCTGCCTGACCATCAATCGTTGTCAGATAGAAACGCCGGTCACTACGAGAAACACGTAACTATCGGAGCCTATCGGCTGGTGGACGGTATTCATTCACCGGTAAACTACTCATTTACGTGATCTCCTAGGTGTTTAGCGTGCTCTAGCAAACGGTTGCCTTGGTAACGGTGCAATTTGAACAAAATAAATAACTATTCATCAAGCGATGATCGCTACTGTGCGATGTAATGATCACCTGCCAGCTGATGATGTATGAGAACATTTTCTACATTTTCTCCTCGCGAAACCGTGCGACCGGATATTGAGGAAATCCTTCGTCTATTTCACTGCACGGGAGAGATATTGCTACACCGGTACAACGACTGTGACGTCATTGTTTTCAACGTTACCAAGGGAGAGCAGGGCGTCATTAGCGAAACACATTCGCCTATCTCGGGTATGCGAGTACTACTGTGGCGGTGTCGATTAGCATCTGGTTCATCGCGAGCCAAACAATAAGAGTGGTCGCGGGTTGGTACGCGGACGCCTCGCTGATCAATAACACTCGAGCTTCGGTACAATTTTTATCGCAAAGCTAATGAAGAAAAGTCATACCATACATTAAATACTTATAATGATCTACCAAATTAATAGGCGATCCAGCGAAGCCATAGGTCTTCTGTCATGATCTGTCTTTGCGAAGTAAAGCTACTACAGCATCACAAAAGAATTAACATAACAAAATATGCAGAGTTGTTAAACGAAAGCCAGGACCTCTTACCTTCATGTTTATTCATACGCCATTAATATAAATTTCAAAACACACATTTCATAACGCAAAGTGAGCAAAGGATTAGTATACCACGCATTTTGTTGTCAACATGTGGATGAAAATTGTTAAACTCAATCATAGTTACGATTACGTACAATACGAGCTCGCGAGTGAAACTTACGAGGTTTAGATTGGAAAATTGTTTAACTACAGAAGCTGGTCACTGACCCGGAAAGTACCTACTTTAGTTACTCATTCTTTAAACGCCAGAGCCTTCCCTTGCGATTACATTTTCAAATGTAATCGTACATAATTTTAATTACGTTCCTCGTTAAACACCAAACTCAATAAAGAAAATAGCTATTTCCTTCGACAATTCCATTTGCGAGAGAAAATCCAAGACCTAAAAATCTCAAAAAACGACCAACACCCCTTATAATAAATATGTAGCTAAAGACTTACCCTGGCCAGTTTGTTGGGCATGGACTGTAGGTGTGGTGTGTGGTTTCTGGGTCCTGCATTCAGCTCTGGGTTGAGAGCTAGGATGGCGTCGATCTCCACCTCTTTGCCCTTGGTCTCGCCACGCTCGTACCATTCCACGGTGACCGAGCGTGTCTCCAGGTTGACCCCGGACACGATCGCTGAGTGGATGCGGCCTGGAATTAACGAGAAAGTGGTTGAGAATAACTTATCTTATACAAAATTAATTGCTAGGGGAGGGATCAAGTTACCTAGCAGTGTCAAGTAGCATCTTTAAAAGAATGATGACACTTCACTAAATAGTATAAAACAATGTCGCTTCCATGTTTAGATCTCAACGGATTTTGATGCGGTTTTTAATAAATAGAGTGATTCAAGCGGGTCGCTAGTTCTAATCTAAAGTATAGATAAGATATCGATTAGTCTCTTGTGTCATCTCCCTTTGCAAATTATATATGGTGGGTGTATTAAACCTCGAAGGCAATCGCTCTACAATTTTACAAACATTGTTCAATCAACAATCTTGTTGATTCACATAACTCTCGCGTATGCCTTTAGTGGCTCCCTACATAGTACGTCATCATTAAATCTAATGGGCCAGCAAATAGTTTATAAAAGACTACAATGGGTTCTACTAAGGTTGGTAGGAAACAATCCACAACAATCCAGCGCCAGCGTGGTGAACTGGTGAATGAATTGAGTCTCGTAAAAGCTACCTAGAAGCAAATAGGCTTATGGGCCTAAACTTTTTTTATAAATAAGGAGCAAACGTAAAATCACCTAGTTTGTAATGATTGTCACAAATTTGGACCCACGCTAAGATGATTCCAAGTTATCCTTGTTATTTTTATTGAATACAACAAACTCTAATACAAGTTTTTTTTTTATAACATCATAATAATTAATATATTCTTTAATTATTTCGGCTTTTTTCAAAGTTGTTAGGCCATGAGTCATGACAGAGGCCTACGGGCGGCCTAGAAACTCTGTCACCAGAGTTGGCCACTGACTCATACGAACGAACGATATTCACATTCATATTTTTACAAACACAACGTCGACAACTCGACATGTAAGTGGAGCAGCTGTTAAAAAACAATCTTTAGGGGAAAGAGAAAATTGTCTGGGACTAAATGGGAAGTGTGAGAGGGGGGGGGGGGGTGACTAGACACACAAAGCAGACGTAACATACACAGCACAAGGGTCAGGGTAATAAACGCAGCATGGCTTCACAGTACGGAAGAAGACTGGCAAATAATTTAAACAGACTAACCCGAGCGAAGATTTTAGTTCAGCCACAGAACAGATTTATAATTAGTACTACGTTCAGCGTAAATAAATTTCTAGTTTTGGTCAACCAATAGGCTTGACCATGGAAGCATCACAGCAATGTGCAATTTGGGAGCATAAATTGTTTTTATTCGTCTCGTTTAAATAGTAGTAAACATAACCCCAGCATTATTAACCTCGTAAATAAAAAGCCAATTGGTTTCTTTTTACCAATTACGCTTTCGCTTTTTCATCTCTATTGTGTTGTAGCGCAAATAGTTGAAACAAAGAGCTAATTATAGCGCCAGGACAAGGTCGCCGACCTTTTTCATTTCTGAGCCGAGTCGAGTTTATTGACTCGAGTAAAACCATCTGACAAAAGGATCAGACAACAATCCATGAAACCAATGAAGACCTGACGCTAAAAAGAAATAAAAATGGTAAGTAATTTAGTATAAGATCGCAACAATTCACTTGTAGAGATCCATATTTTAGAACTCTATAAAAAATGAATCAATACAGATTGACACACAGATTGAAACAATCAGTATTTAGTTATAAGCTGATAATATCGCTAGATCTGCCCCAGCTTCGCACGGATGCAATGCGAAGCTAGTAATAAATGTGATGAGAAAGAATTTATGTAATCGAACCAGTGGTTTTTGAGTTTATTCGTAACAAATAAAAATACAAAAATAATAGTATAGATTATCAATAATCTAGTCATATTTCCACGAACGACACATATTCTGTGCAGTGGGAATAAAAAGTGTGCACTAGAAAACTGTGCAGTTCGCGGGAATACCTCATAATTTATTTTTCAAATAGTAGTATGACGTGTAGTACATACTTCAGTATTAATGTATGACGTAGTTTTTAAAACTATCATGGTTATTAACATAATTTTCACTTAAAACGGGATATTTACCATGATTTGTGTATGACGTTTTAAATAGCAATAATAAGCAGTTCAAACAGGTGTATGCGTACAATGCAATGCAAACACAAGATAACACCAACTTCTTAGAAAGTTCTGTAGATCTAAGAGTCATCGTTTGAAGAAATCAATTACTCTCTACATTCTGTTCTAAAATGTGTCAAAAGTGGGACAAAAACAAAACCACATTGAAGTAGATGTTTGCGTTTGCAGAGCTTGTAAACACTGAAAATGGCTACGCAATAAACGCATAAATTATTTAGGCAATAAACAGTTCTAGTAGTTAACTACTGTAACTAGTTCGATTGGCAGCACACTGAAGCTTTATTATTTTATTTTTATTTTTTTTATTAAGAAAAACCTCTCTAGTGTGCATTACAGTTGCCCAATTCACACACTAAAGATACTTACTTACTATACATAAACTAATAATATAATACAACAAAAATAAACATCTAACATAGGTAGGTAATTACACTAATCTAAAGTAGAGAATCTAAAACAAAATTCATTATCGCCCTGTGCTGTGAGGCTCACTGCTTGTACCATCAAAAACATCTAAGTCCTCATCCCTGGTCAGCGCAGAGTTGAGCAAGCGTATTGCACGCGATAATAAGGACTGTTTCCCCAACTCAGTCCTACTCCACGACTCAAAAAACAATCTGTGCTGACGAGCTAGCATATAATTCTCCGGCACAGCCAAAGACACAAGTAAAGTATTACAGGATTGTTCATTCGTCCAGTTATAATTCGAGCCACATAGACCATTACTGAGACAGTACGTCTCACTTATATAAAGAGAGATCATCAAAAAAAAGATAGGAACCCAGCCGAGTTTGTTGCCAGATTCTTCCTGGCTGAGGCTAAGAGGCTGGGGCGCGAGGAACTGGCGTAAATTCAACCAGCTTTAAGACGTTTCAAAATGATCCCTGTGATAATGATTGACTAAATATATTTTTTACTTTACTTTATTTTAACAAAACTAAAGCGGACATTGTTAAGTAAAACACTATGTTCTAATAATATACCTAGATGATTTCACACTTTCACAAAACAGATATGAAATTATATACAGTTACCGAGTTGATGGAGATATTGTCATAATAAACCTTGCGGTACATAGCAAATAGTAACAATGCTATAAAAATCGATTTAGAAAGTTCTGGTGTTCAATATTCATGTTTCGATGTTTCTAAAGCTAGAAGTATTAGTTAGAAAGATTTTATCTTATAATTCTATAAAAGTATGAATGAAATAAATTGTTATGCTTGCAATTCAATGGTGTTTTTAAAACTTTAATCGTAAATACATAACTTCATGAAGTTCACAAAAAAAGTCATTAGAGTTGAAACAAAACTCATATAACGAAGCAAGTCTCAACCGACTGCGCCTAACAAAGAGAGATTGATATTGAACATACGGTAGTCGCCATGGTTACGTGACAGGTAGGTTAAGGTACATCTCAATTACAAAGACAGAATTTCGCACTGATTCAACGAAAGTGGAACGAAACACGAATAACAGTTGCTGGATAACGTCTAACAACGACACTTTTTGATCACATCTACCGATCTAACGACGACCAATGTGGCGCAGCGGGCGCAGGTCCGCCTGCGACGCAGAGGTTGCGGGTTCGATTCCCGCCTCGGAACAAATGTTTGTACGATCTACAAATATTTGTTCCGGGTGTTCTGGGTATTTTCTATATATAATAAAAAATATCTATCTATGTATTGTATTGTATTAAATATATATCAGTCATCTAGTACCCATAATACAGCTCTGTTTAACAGCAGCTTACTTTGGGGCTAGATGATGCTGTGTGGATTGTCCAGCATTATTCATTTATTCATTTATTTAATTACATCAATTCAGTCCTAGTCCGACGTAATTAGAAAAACTAGTTTTAATTAGGTAAATAATAACAAAGTGGCTTAGTTATTTTAGTTTTGACTTGTAAAGAATTTTGTCTATAACTACAATAGTATTATGGTAATTACTAACTGCTGACCCGATCTAGGTTAAACTTGGAATATGCTATTTCAGGTTCAGAACCTGAAATAGCATATAGAGTAGTAGAGTTCTCTGTGATAGAGCTTGTCCGGGGAAGGACTACCACCATACCTATTTCTGCCGCCAAGCAGTAATGCTCGCATTGCTGTGTTCCGGTGTGAAGGGTATGGTTTCCGTTGTAATTACTGGCACATGAAGCTTTCGATCTTAGCCTCAAGGTGGCAACCCGCGAGTGATACCTCTGGTATTGCAAGCGTCCATAGGCTGCGGTAACCGCTTACCATCTTGTGGGCCGTACGCTTGGTTGCCACTTCAGTTGTATAAAAAAAAAAAACCTAGCATAAATACGGTCTATATTATGCTACCTACTATTTAATTTGATCTAAGTACAACGAGAGCTATGCCGAGATCAGAAGCTATACATATTATAGTGTAGATAAATTGATATACTTGATAAATCAAGAAAATCACTTATTAATAATAATTAATTATTATTATTATTATTATTATTATATCAGCCGTTGGTGTCCCACTGCTGGGCAAAGGCCTCCCCCCATTCCCTCCAGACGTCTCGATCCCGAGCCAAAAACCAATTAATTAATTAATGATATTTATGTTCACCAGTTTAAATCACTATTAAATTAGATCAAACAGGGTAGGCGTAGTCGTAAGACCTTTATTGGCAAAACATTTTGCAACTTTTGCTTCAAAAGTAGAATTGGCAGTGTTTCAAAACCGATAAGCAATTTGGGCATATCCTTATAAGTTTTATAAGTGATTCTTAGATTTAAAGAAGGCTACGTCATTATAACTGTAACTTGACAGGAATTTGATTTTGTAAGTTTTACGATTTCAAAGGCCATCATAGTTTTAATGTATTTATTTAATTCTTAAAACGGATGAAAAGCGGATAGGTACCTAGATTTACTTACACAATTTCCTACATTGATATTTTTTTTTAATGAAACGCAGTCGTGCTCACAAAGTTATGATTTAAGTATAATTTTGGGAACTAAAACAAACGAGCAAACATCAGGTTTCTGTAAACACAGTTTCTAACAGTTAGAACTGATAGACTCTATGGTAGTTTCAAGTCATATCAGACCTAACTTGTCAATTATAGAATTTATAGACAAGTGATTACTAGAACGAGCACTGATGGTCTAGTGGTAGTGACCCCGCTTTCCAATCCTAAGGTCGTGGGTTCGAATCCGGTCGTGCACCAATGGATTTTTCTGTTCGAAAAATGTATGTGCGCAATGCCAGTCATACGTAATCTCTCATACGGTGAAGAAAAACATCGTGAGGAAACCGGCATGTCCAAGAACTAAAAATTCGAAAGACATGTGCCATCCACCAATCCGCAATGGGTCCGCGTGGTGGATTAAGACCCAATCACTCTCGCCTGAGAGTAGGCCAGTGTCCCAGCAGTGGGAACATTAGAAGGCTGTCATGATCATGATCATGATTACTATAACGAAGAATCTAAATCTTCCTGAGAAAGTAGACATTCATGTCACAGCCTGTGTTCTGTGCAATAGTCTAATTATATGATAATTTTATTACTTAATAGTATTTAATTTATATTAAAATTATGAAAACATACTTGAATGGAGTCCATTCTATATGGAAAAACAAAAGTTTACGGAAGTGAATGCACTTGCAGATATTCTAGAAGACGATATTAGGAATAACCGAGAAATACGTGGCTCACTGCCAAATTGAACACCTGTGTTTCCAAAGTCCCAAGACCCTACTCTCCCTAGAGACAATGTAGAGATGAGAGTTCCAATGAAAGTGGCAGTTTGGTGGCTGGGGCGTTTTTATTCGGTCGCGGTGTGATCGTGTCATTGACCCTTTAAATGCATCGGCCGGTTCTAAGCTAATTATAATCTGTTTCCTTGCGAGCTAATTCACCAGTCTACAAACAGGCTATACAATTAATTGACATTTCCTTAATTAGTGAGCATGAAAAAACTCTACGCAATTGTATAATTTCAGATTGTCGACTTAAACATAAATATATGCGAAGTAGGTATATGAAATCTAACATTGCCAGATTAGAAATTACATCATAATAATAAATCACGAAATTACAGTCAAATGAATGAAGTGAACACTGAACAAGGTAAGCTTTGACAAGACATCCTACAGTGATTACTGAACTTTTTGACTAGACATCAAATTATAAAAGGCAGGTACCTTAATTACCTACCGTACAATAAACAATACAACCCAAAATTACTAAGATGAGAAAGCGGGCTATTCACATTAATTCCTCAAAGTAGCAGATGTTATTAAAATCATCAAAGTTATAATCAGTTCAATTGTAAAAGTGGGAAAGAAACCAACGCATTTCCCACGACAAACTGCAACAAAAGCCATGGAATAAAAGGCTACAACCTCAACACAATTTATTCACATTTCACAGTTGAAGAATTCGAATCATAAACTAAGTATACCTACGACTGGATTGGTACATTTGATGTTCAACTTGTTTCACGTCTTTTTGCACTATCTGTCATAATCTACAAAATGCTCCGTTTTGACTCTGTGGTTTTGAGTATCAACAACGGTTTTCTCTACGAAAATGAAGAGAAAAATTTAATTCTTATTTACTTTTCGGTAGTAGCGTTGGTTACGGGCACCGTAGCCCGGCTGCTATTAGTAGCATAGTCAGGTTGTATGTTAAACGAAATTAATTATGTTTACCAAGCTTCCAAACCTCGAGAGATCTGGGGTCTTACTCATACGCGATCGGTATTGGACAAGTAATGGAATACGACATTTCGTACTTTTGGCAGCAAACCTAGCGCCAAATTCAACCTTGTTTTCAAGAGTACAAAAAATTTACAGCAGTAAATAGAAATTGGGATTGGATCGGAATTGTCATTGGATTCAAGAGTAAGGCACCAGAATTCTTGAACTCTGATTAGAAATTAAAATAGCTTCCTCACAGCAACAATGGCAGAGTTCAAAGATCTCTCAACGTAAGGCAATACCTCGTCGCAGTCAGTATCTTTAAGGTCAAACTCGTGAAATGACGGCTAAGGCCACCGTCGGCTTTCCCCACAGAGCATAACGAGACGAGTTCAGAGTTCCGACTTCGACAGACTGAATTCACACGTAAAACTGGTTATCAAGGGTACTAATATCTGTTCTGTGACCAAGGTTTGTTACAGTATAACTTAAGGTTAATCATCTTTAATAGATGCTATAGGCCACTGATGATGATGTAAGTGAGTTCCAAAGTTTAAGCTTCATCTTCATTTATATTACTTACGAAGTTAGGGGCTTACAAATACATTTTGTTTTTTTTTTATGTTACTTGGTATTACAGTACAGATGCACATTACTTGTTCTTACTTTCTTGCCCTTTAACACCGAAGACGAGATTAAGGTAAAAATTATAAAAAGGTTCCTAGGGACGCGCGATGTTGCCAAATATCATGGGTAGGACCAACATTTTAGAACAAAGCTAGCAGATAGTCAATTCTTTCGCACATTGAACAAGTCTTAATCTGGTACTGGCAGCATAGTAATATTACGAGCGCACGAGGGGAGTAGCAAACGGTAACGGTAAAAGATCGACTTCCTTGGGTAAAAGTAAATTGACGTAAGGGCTCACGCACGCACGAAACATGCCAAGTTTAGACATATGCTCTGTATTTTGCTGTTTCTTAACTGTTTTAACGATGGTAGTAGACATATTCATACTACATACATGGCGTTTCTTTCCATCATCACTGGTAACTAGGACGTTTTCATGACCACCATACTTTAATTTGGTCATTGTCCTATCGCAAGATCCAAAGAATCAACGATAGGACAAGCTGATGAACACGTATCCACTGAAACTCCACCTTCAGACAAAGTAAAAGTTGCCGGTAATGAGCTGGTTACGCTCGTAGTAATTTCGCAAAACGACCGTGGCCCACATAGGCAACAATAGCCGTTTTAATATTAACATTATTTATAGACTTATGTTCCGGTGTTTTTATGTACTTTTCTGAGATTCGAGCAAGTATATTGAAGTTTTACTGGTTTTACTGAGAGTTTTTTAAAAAATTTATTTACATACGTGAATATTATTGAACTTCAGAAGCTTATTGCTAAATGTCTGGGGGGTTTACAATACTGTGTACATGCATTTTCCCCTAATGAAAACAAACAAAATATTAGTATTCCTAACAGAACAAATACCTGATAAAAATATTTAACTCGAATTCTCAGATCTAGTTGCAAGGAAAATTATATGAGAATATCGAAGACGCGATTTAAAAAAAAGTAGTTAGAAAAGATTTTATAAATTCAGTCTAGGGAATAACTTTGTCTTATTTCTACTCTAGTATAACGCAAGCAGCGGATAATCTAGTCCTGAATGTACAACATAATATAGCTGTTGAGTCGATACAAGTTGCATTATGTAGTAGGGTCGTGCGTGAGTCAGCAATCCGGTACAGACAGCGGGCGCCCGCGCATTCAAGAAATTCAATCAAAAATTCTTATTATTATAGCTTTGTTTTGTATATTAATCGTAAGTAGAGCAGAAGCACTTTTGCTTGGAGCAGAAATCAAACCATACAATTGAATTTTAATTTAGTTATCTTATACTTATACGTTCATCAAGTAATCTTATCACAAGACGCTTTTCTTCCGCGCTTATGTATGGAGAAGAAATCACATCATATTATCTGCAAATACAGTTAGTTTGAAGCCTTAATTCTGTGCGTGATTTATTACTTCCGTAAATGCGGTGTCGGTATAATATTTGGAAGATAGGTAAATATTGCAATTTGCAATAAACCTACTTCAGGCATGAAGGTCACGAAAGTAGGTCATGTTCCGATTGCAAAGCTGAAGAGATAATTGAATTAATATGAAATGAAATATTTTATTTTTTACTACTATCTTTTTGACTCCTATACAACAATTAATTATAAGGAGGGTGTTTATTTACGATCTTGATTTGTCATTCACTAGGGTAGTGTTTTTTGGAAAGGATTTTTTCATTGTAAAAGAATAGCTAATAATACTGTTTTATACAATAGCACAGCAGAACAGATATTAGTACGGTTTCAGGTCAGGTACCCAGGCACCTCAGAAGCAGCAGATATTTTTTTTAAATAACGAAAAATCTTAAACCATGACCTTAACAATGGAAGTAATCACAAGCCTGGCCACACATTGCTTTTCAAAGTTCTAAACATAGCGTTCATGAATAACTGTTTGGTATGCGACGCGACACAAAAACCGTTATGTACAAATTCACATCACAGACATCAGCGTCAGCTGTCGCGATGATGTAAGCATATCAATAGCCAAACCAAACGATATTGAAAACAAAACCAAAATCAACATGAATATAATACGGAAATTAGAATACACAAACGGTACGCATTATTTTTAGGTTCTGTTCGACCCATTTATTTATTTTGATATCTGTTCACCTTTTAAAGACAACGATTCTCTTCATTTGAACTTTCACTTGAAAACATTTTCACGCATAAATGTTTGCAAATAAATATAAAACAAAGCCTACAAAGTATTTATTCGCCGACAATAAAACCCAAAACAGCTAGGCACCAAATGACATCAATAATAATGCAATATGATATAGATTTATGGGCGTATAGTCGGACAATAGTCACCTTCCAAATACAGAAGCTATCATAGACTATAACAATTCCACATGTCATGGAAGTCGAAAGACCGTATTTACATAAAAAGCTGGTTGCTGGCGCATGGCTATTGTACCTATTGGCTAATGTAGTTACACACGCCTATCTTACGGTATGAAATCTCAACAGCCCCATACAAGTGCGTGGTTTCATAACTTCGAAGCCATAAAAGTCGTTTTCAATAACCAGTTTTCTATATGAATGTGGTCATGGTGCAGTCTGCTGACGTCAGAGATAGGAATAAGTTGAAATGGAAATTTATTTCGCTGTATGCCCTCCACGGTGAAAAGCCCAGGCTTTGTCAGATTCTGTTTGAACGTATCATTTTGAGCTTCACAGCCAATATCAGCTTCGCTTGGAACAATATCAAAAGTTTTTCAATGATCCAATGTGCCAAACTTATTTGAGAAACATTAATTTGTCAAATTATTAAGACAAGTTGGCCACTCCATACCAGTAGTTAAAATCAATTGCTCCAACAAAAGCAGGCTTGAGGCTCAAAGCTATGAGGAATGACATCAGTACGGAACCACTTGTCACCCACGCGCCGCCAACGCTAGCCTTGCAAAACCCTGTGAGACAGGGCGCTTGGTACGAGAGGCGTTTGCGAAACAAGACTGTCAGAAATTAAATTCGCTATATATGACTGATCTCACTTGGCATTTAATGAAGCTATTTTTAATTCCTTCCTAAAACCGGTACAATTTGGGTACGGCGTTGATTGGGGTTCTAAAAAGAGCATTTATTCGACTTTGCTAAAAGGGTTTCTAGTGGTGAATGTGTCCATATCCATAGTATATATAGTATAGATGTATTATTATGTACAGCTATGCAAAATTCACGAGTCCAAGGGCCCAACTTATTGATAATTGATCCTATAATATCTTTATTTAGAAAAGCTTATTTACATTTATACGTCACATCGTTTAGGTTAAAGTAGAAGAAAATTTAGTATGAAAGTAAAATCGAAAATACATGGACGATAAAGATTTCCTTTTATAATCATCATCATAAAAAACAGACGAAAAATCTCTAGTACTATTCCGCTTAACCTTTTAACTGATGAGGTCACACAGTTACCACAGTTAACCTCAAAGTCTTTGGCTCCAGCGCTCGACGGAGCAACACGTCTGCAGGAGAACAAGTCGATGGTCCTGAGGATGTCCCGTGGAGGGATGAAACACGTGTCGATATTTTTCTTTTGAGGTTAACTGTGGTAACTGTGTGACCTCATCAGTTAAAAGGTTAAGCGGAATAGTACTAGAGATTTTTCGTCTGTTTTTTATTTTGTAATGGATTTCCGCAAAGTAACGCCTGAATTTATCAATTATCATCATCATATCAGCCATAGACGTCCACTCTCCGGGCATCGGACATAGATTCCGTTTATTAATGACAATTAAAGGAATAACAAGACGAAAACCGTTGATTCGAGCCCAATAATACCAGAAACGATAATTGTCCCTGTAATATCCAGCCAATTGGGGATAACGACTTGTGTCGGTGAACTAAAGTCAAAAGAATTCTCTCTCGTCTGAGGTATTGTGTTCAGGGTTATGACGAATGCTGGGAACAAACATGAGAAAATGACTAATTTTTGAAAATTAAAGAGCAATATAGAAAATGCTATGAAAGCCGGCATAGTCTAGCATAGAGCCTGAACTATAGACGATCGGAATATCTTATTGACACATCTCATTCGGAAGAACGTTCTCGGTACGAGACAAGAACAACGAGAAAACCAACCATACCTCAACTTAATATTTGATATATCGCAGGGTGATCGAGACATAACTAGTAACCTGACGGATAATCGAAATCTCATTCAGATAAAAAAACATAAAGATGCAAACGATTACAGTATAAACGCCTGCAAAATATATATTTTTGGTGAGAACCAAGGATTGTCCATAATTGCAGCAAAAGCTTCCAGAAACTCCAAAAGAGTAATTTTTGAAGACTACCAATACAATGAAACATGTTCTTGAGCTGTTGTTGAAGATGGACTGCATTTGAAATCAGTTAACAAGGTTAAGCTGGCTACTGGGTCACGGGTTCTGTGGGCGTTGAAGGTTCTTCGTAGTTCTCAAAAACTATAATTGAATACAAGATGCTAGATAAGACCAATTTTCTTGTCCTCTGATCAATTCAACAGCTTCCGAATAAGTAAAAAAACTTTATAGTTTCGTTACCTTCACTGCAACTTGTGAAAAGGCAAGATCAGTACATTCTACTGTCCAAATATAAGGTACATTTCACAATAATCTAGACGTTATAAAACACGCAAATGGAACATAATTACCTACTGATGCCTGAAAAGTCGATATTTTATGAGCAGCTTATATGGAAAAAGTAACATGTATTGGATACACTCCGGTCTAATTGGTGTTCGAGTTTTAGTCAATATTTGTCTACATCACCCACTAACCTGAAAGGCTTTGCCCTTATTTCTAGTCCATTTGTGTCTATTGTCGAATTTATCGATAACAAAAGGCTGTCTTTACTCACTATGATTACGAACACTGAATTCTTAAGCAAAATGACAACTGTGTGTGCCAGTGGCACATTTGCGTGACCTTAATGACATCAATAACATCGGTTGTCAGTGACACAATGACAAAAAAAAAGTGATAAAAAAATTCTATGGCCAATTAAAAAACCATTTAATTGTATAGTACGGTCGGCCAACGGATCCAGGAATTCGTGATATTAGCCGATTCGATGCGCAATGGAACTTTTTCGAACTAAATTGTCTTTGCGCTGCACAAACGGCTAACTTCACGATGGCCGAGATCCGTCGGGAGTAAGAAAGAAAAGAAAAATTATTTATTTACACACACATAGAAGAAATACAAAGAAAAAAAGTAGGCAAGTAGGTACAAAAACAAGTACGAGTACTATACATACATACCAAACTAGTGTAAATTGATTAATACATACTACAATAACAAAGTAGTCCCACACACGAGTGGTGACTTCATAAGTAAAATCGAAAGCTGCTGCTGTATATTTTGGTACGGTATTGCTAATACTGCAGATTCACAGTAAAGTGTCAAATCACTGGCCTTTACATCTATTACAGATGATTTACGGATGATTTACGTGGCGTCAGGTTAAGAAACATCCAGAGGTTGAACAGTTTTGTTCATGACTAAACAGGCCTATGCGGGAGTGTATAGTAAAGTGTAAGGTCACAATTTATGCTGACTGAACCAACAACTTAGTTCTAACTTCTATTGCAAGGTTTCGTAAAAATTTAACGCATCCACTAAGTAACCTAACTTTGAAAATCGGAAAAGAGAAGCTGTCTTACTCACAAAAATAAACTTCCGTCTTTTGACTATATCTAAGATCCTTACCCCTCAGAGAAGATATCGGACTATGTGAACAACATGAGTTTGCGATACTTACTATTTTTCTGAAGACAAAAAATATCTTCAAAAATCTTGTAGTCCAATTCACTAACCAGCGTCTATCGATTTCTGATCAGTCGACAATTAGCCTGAAGACATTCGCCCACGTGGCGCTGATGAAACGGAAGGTCACTAGACAAGCCTATTATAGCCTTGTTTACTTGGAGAGCTTGAATAACTTAGGTCATTTGTATACAAAACAAGTAATAGCGACAGTATAAAGTCGCGTTTCAGCAACGGGAAAGTAAACGAATCAAGACAAGCGTTCATCTCCTTCTCCTTCAAGGATAATATCGTCTATGAATATGTCGTCAACTTAGAGAAGAATACAATGTTCAACGCCGAATCAATAAGATCTAATTAAGGAAAATAATGCAAAGAGAGTATATTCTGTTGACAATCATCAAAATTACAAGTTACACAATGCGTAGTACGGCGTTAGTCATACATATTTCTCTGCCCCATGAAATGTCTTACTTAGCCTATTCAATAATACATATTCGACAGAAACTTCTGGAAACACTAATTCGTAGTTCGCTTTGTTAGTGGGCGTACTTTTAGATCTGTATTATTTAACCACAGTTTATTAAGCTGACTTTATCTTATGAAAGGCTACGCTATTATCAATTAAGTGAATGGTAGTTGCGAAATATAAGATTCTTAGAGGATACCTCAATGGAATAAAAACCTGTCTAACAAGATATCAGATTCGTACATGTAGATACAAATATAGTACGTGGTTACTTTTACGTATTTAATTATTAGATTCTCATAAAAAATATGAGACTATCAAGTAAAATCAAATTCGTATTAAATCTCTGAATAATGTTTGGCGCAAATTAAATAAAAACCAACAAAAAATGTTCGAGCACCTGTGACAGTCGTCTATAAATAAGAAACTAATGGCTATAAGTTTAGTTGTGACTTGTGCGATTTGGTTATCGATTTTATAATAGTACGAGACGAGCCGAGCTCGCGATATTATTATGAATACGTTTAATCATCTGGTGCAAACAATATTCAACTTGGTTTGTATCAAGTTAAATAGACAAGATAACATTACAATGATGTTACTCGACTTTTAACCTGGTGTAATTAATAAATATATTGTATTGTTATTGTAGGTAAAATAATGTTTAGATCAACAGTTTATGTAACTCGGTAAATTGTAATGACAATTTCAAAACAACACTTGCAATATTGTTAAATATAATATTCAACTGGTTTCAGATTCTTGTAAAAACCTAAGGTTATCATTGTTCGAATTTATGTATGTACTGGAAGAAACTAAGTCCAAGAATTTATATTTCTATAATAATGAAGTTCTCTGTGTGCATCAGAAGCTAACGCTACATGCGGCATGAGCTGGCAGTACCGTGACCTCTAGTTCCCACAGAGTAGCAGGCATCCACTAATATGAGCTAGCAAAAACTCGAAGTAACAACCCAACAGCTTATCCAACCAGTGTTTCGGATGTCGGTCAGCGTCGCGTCACTGATCGAGGGAAGCCGCCAGCCGCTCTCCTATGAGTCACGAACTCGCGACTTGATTCTCGATTGCCACGCGTACGAAATGAACCCACCTTGGACTTGTTTGTTAGCAGTTTCGCGAAGGAAAGAGAATCGATGGTAGTTTTGTCCTGTAGTGAAACTAATGATACGTTCGTTCGTATGCACTTCATCAATGATTGGGCCACCAGGACGCTTAGCATTGCTCTTTCCCTAATGATTAGGAGGATTAGAAGTTCTAATCCCTCTTCTAAATGAGCGAATCTAGTCCTGGCTATAATCATTCATGTAGTAGTACACATCTTGCGGCAGCAGCGTAAGGCATTCTGGCAGTTTTTGCGGTTCAGTAAACTTGGTTTCACGGCCCTTTGTAGGTCGGTAGAGCATTATAAATTATTATTTATAGTTTTTTGCTGGAGTTTTACCACTATGAAGATTAGTGTAATAATGAATAGACGGTTATTCCAACTAAAGCCATGCCTGACATGATGGTGAAAAGAATACCGAGACTTTCTCTCACATTGCCTAGGTACCTACTACCATTTCACCATGGTAGCTCCAAATAATTGGTTAGCAAATTGAACACCATAGCAATGGTATTGTGGATTCGCCGCGGTGGTATCCATAGAGGCCTCGGATCGATGATGCAACCTTGGCTAGTGAGCTTTGTGCACGCCATCGCCATGTGCCGGCCGAAACCAGGAAGTTATCTCGTACACTACACTTCTATGTTGTAACGCCTGTAACGTTATTTTGTGAATAAATAATGTTTCTAAACGGACACCTAACCTGTAACATTTACATTTGATTGTAATAAATAAATGAATACTGAATACACCTTGTAAAAATGTGTCAATTGAATCCTAAATTAACACCTAACCTTCAAAATTTACATTTGACTGTAATAAATAAATTAATACTGAATACAGCTTGTAAGATGTGTCAATTGAATAGTACAAAATAATTTGTATATAGCGTAATAAGGAAAAGTAACGCACTTACTGTGCGTCAAACTCAGTAAGTCAGCTGTTGTTCTTTCAATAAAAATGGACATGCGTTTATAATTAGAAGCGCTGGCTAGACGAATATAAACGACGATAGGCTGATCATTTGGATACTCATCCAAATGATGAGAAATTGCGATTCGGTCACTCGACCGAGTCGCAATTTCTGCGTTTCCGTACTTCGGAGACAAGCACAATGCATTACTATGGTAAACCCAAAATCCTACAGTTTTAACTCTTGGATTTGATGATTTTTTTATGTTTGAATGAAACTTAATTTGAGATGAGCTCCACGGTTTCCCTTGAACTAGATGTTAGTTTGACCTTGTCTAATAATATCATGTGAGGGCGCACCGGCCGTATTGATGGCTTCCTGTCAGTGCTCAGCTCAAGCTCTATTGTGGTTTACTAGGATATTTAAATCTTTCGAACCTCGGTGCCAAGCATAGAATGTCGCTTGCTTGTCGACATTCAGACCAAAGTAATGTCAAATTCTCATAGAAAACCAAAGTTTTACGAGCAGTAGGATTTCGATCCCACGACTTTTTTGTCTGTTAAACTTTTTTCTGGAAAAATGGTGTGATGATGACATTATTTTCCTGAAAATGGTTAGGTACATGATTTTGAAACGAGCTGTTTACATTTTTTTAAGAAATCTTGTACCACGGCATATTTTTGAAAATTTCGATTTGTATACATCTTATTGCTGCTGACTACCTAATGTTAAAATATTTTATCGGCCCATTTATTTTCACAGGTCTTGTGAGTCTTGTATGATATCAATCAGAATATTAAAAATAAAGGTTGAAGGATGGTATGGTATTCGGAAAAAGAACATAAAATATAACAGAATAAAATAACGCCAAATCTGTTTTCAACTCCAACCTCTGAGACAGAGGGAGATCTAGCTCAGATTTGAGGCTGTTCCTAGAAGAGTAGTACAGTTCTCTGTGATAAAGCTCGTCCGGGGAAGGACTACCACCATACCAATTTCTGCCGCCAAGCAGTAATGCTCGCATTGCTGTGTTCCAGTGTGAAGAGTATGGTTTCCGGTGAAATTACTGGCACATGAGGCTTTCGATCTTAGCCTCAAGGTGGCAACCCGCGAGTGATACCTCTGGTATTACAAGCGTCCTTAGCCTGCGGTAACCGCTTACCATCTTGTGGGCCGTACGCTTGGTTGCCACTTCAGTTGTATAAAAAAAAATAAAAAATGTAGTTTAAGTGAGATCCTCAGTCATCGTGTGATGAACAAAACAACATAAAGAAAACGAATTTATTATACCCTAGCTTTGGCCACGGCTCGCCCAACTGTTCTCGGCAGCGCACTCGGTCGAGCAACTCGACGTGCGTTTGTCATCAAGCAACTCGGCAGTAGGTACTCGGCACAGCAACACGCGTGGTATGAACAAGACTTCAAAGCGAGTTCGAGGTAAAGCTGCGCGCGTCCTGCACCGTATAAGGTAGCGCGTGCCACAAGGCCGACAGCCACGCCGCGCCGAGCCGCGCTCCAAACCGCAAAATGTACTATGAGGATATATATATTTTTTTATACAACTGAAGTGGCAACCAAGCGTACGGTCCACAAGATGGTAAACGGTTACCGCAGCCTATGGACGCTTGCAATACCAGAGGTATCACTCGCGGGTTGCCACCTTGAGGCTAAGATCGAAAGCCTCATGTGCCAGTAATTTAACCGGAAACCATACCCTTCGCACCGGAACACAGCAATGCGAGCATTACTGCTTGGCGGCATAAATAGGTTTGGTGGTAGTCCTTCCCCAGACGAGCTCTATCACAGAGAACTCTACTACACTATTTACTCTACTATGATATCTTTTAGTACTACTATAATATTATAAATGCGAAAATCTGGTGTGTGTACTGTGTATGTTTGTTACCACGTATCTCTGTAACGACTTTACCGATTGTGATAAAAATTGGAATGTAAATAGCAAAGTTTTGGATTAACACATAGGCTACTTTTTAACCCGGAATACTGTTCCTGAGGGATAGCATAAAAACTGCTAAAACGCGTATAAAGCCGCGCGAATCAGCTCGTATAAAATAAAGTCGCTTCTCACCATGTCTCTATGTATGTATGTACGTATGTCTGCTTATATTTTTTAAACTATAGATGCAACGGTATTGATGCGGTTTTCATATTAAAGTAATTCATAAGGAAAGTGTATAACATTGACACTCTGACATTCGCAGTTGGCTGTTGCCTGTCAGTTTTATCATGGGAATATGCATGCACCAACATTTGTGTATGCACACGCTAGATACCCCTGTATCTATCTAATAAGAATAACTGGGGTGCTATGCTAGTTTCAAGTTGGAACAATATGATTCAATTCAATAATGCTTCAGGAGATGATTATAATATTATTTATGAATCATGAAATGCAAGACATAATGTAAAGCTCAGTAAACTCAAGATTTCTATCATAACATCAATATAACATTCAGTATGTAAATGTAACAGTAAGGATTACACATTTAGTTACTCAGGTGTCAATAGTTTACGCATTGGTTACTCAGGTGCCATAATAACAAAAAAAAAAACAATAATGCATGGCATGTATATTTAGTTGAATTTTTACCAGGTGTTAGTATGTTACTTATTTTTTTATCTCTGTCATATTTTCAAATTAGTTTATTCTATAAAATTAAAAGGATCACTTTCAAAAGTCTTAAGAGCTAAGTGAAATTTTGCCAGTTCATATGCACTGTGCAGAACATGCATTACACATGCAATGCAATGATCAGTAACAGTTTAGTTATGTAGGTACAATGCAATGCAGATTTCCCTGTAAATATGTAGGTAACTTATCTATTGTTTCTAAATATTTTCAAGTATTAAAAAATGAAATAACTCATGATAATAAGTCATGATTTTTTGTTTACCTACTTTGTACACCTATTCATTATCATAGTAATATTGATGGTATGAATGAATCATGAATGTTAAAGTACACTATGACAATACATATAGGCCAATGTTGTGGTATTCTTTGGTAGGTATATGCCCTGCAGAGGATAAAGTGATTTAAATATTTAAAATGTAATAAGAATAAACGGACTGAATTTTAATATTATTATTTTATTAATGATTCTATTTCGTGATTATACAGAATTCCAAGAACTCATTTGATTCACCAGTATAATGCAAGAAAGATCAAAGAATGAGAAACCTAAGGTTAATCAGCACAACTGCTGTAAATGATATGGGATCATATCTGGCGCACATAGCAGCTTTAGAGAAAACACTCCATATTCAAAAATACAATCGAAATTTAGATTGTTTGATTTATTTGTCTAATGTAGTTGTCGTACTCACCATCTGTTCTTTTGATGTTGATGTTGATTCCAGACTGGATCTTCACTGTACCGTCATCCATTTTTGCACTGATTTATGCACCACATACACTAAGGAACATTATCTTGTTATGAACCCTTGTTCAAAATTAGTCTAACACATTAGGAAATTACACTTGAGAACCGGTGAAAATAAATACAAAATAAATTTCTACACCCAGATTGACAGTTATATCGAGCTAGCTACACACTTCAGACTGGAACGTTTGAAATTTGTTTCACTACAAGCAAGACAAGAGTCAAATCAACCACTTTCATAGTACAAAAATGAAATAAACAAGAACAAATTTAAATTTTGTAAAAGCTTTTAGAAATAAAAAGCGTAGAAACCGGAACTTTTCAAATGATTTCGGTTGAACTCAGGCAAGTTTACTTTAAAATTCTGCCAATGCGACAAACAAAATATTTTTTTGATTTTATTACCGGTTTGGATACACAAAGTTTTGGCCTTTTAACAATTGCCGGCCACAGATAAAAACCTTTTTTTATAAATACACAAAAAAAAAACTTTTTCTTGTGATAATACGTAACGTTGTTGTTACGTAATCTAACCTGCGGTTTGATAAAAAATAAATGTTATTTTTTGGCAGACACTTTGCCTTTGAAACAATACTCATATTTTGTTTATTTGTTTATTACAATCTTCTATATAATCGATCGACTACTAATTCAAAAGTTAGTCATCACTATGCACACCATAGACAAACTAGACTGCTGTCTTCGTTGCTGTTGTTCTCAGAATCTATCAATCAAACAGACTCATATTGGTTCTCTATGGTCCGGCCAGTCCAATCAATCAATCAATTCTAGGTGAGTGATAAGAGTGATATCCATCCATAATAGGTACGATTTACACTGGGTGATTGACTCAAAAAAAGAGTTTTGAGTTATTATTATATCGTTAGAATACTTACTTGTTAGAAACATTGTTTGTATCAATATTATTATGTGAGTGTCACAAACAACCTAATTTTGGTTTATTTATTTTATAAAAAAAAAGAGCTCCTTTTTAGTTTTTGTTGTTGCTTTGGTTTATTTAGCAAATCTTTATAAAATGTAATGTGTCTTTATAAATGTAAATAGTTAGGTAGTGAGAGACTCTTGTCGCTACTACTAGGTAAGTACCTACTTGTAGGCTACACTGAAAACCAGCGCTACAGACACATAAGTCTGTAGCACAAACATGCTGAGTGGCTGCCTTTTTTCGTCACAATAGTTTGGTTTTAATTTATATTGTTATTTTTTTGTTTATTGTGTGACGCAAATTAAATATTCTATTCTATTCTAAAATGACGTCAGTGCTGACTTTGAGAACTAACTTTCTCGGTTTACAAGGTGTCAGTACGCGAGAATATTGAAGTCAGTACAGTACTGATCTGACAATGTTTTACTGACTCCAAATCCATTTACATTATGTAGGTCAATAGCGGGTCAGCACTGACTTAGCTCGAATTTGGAGTTAGCAGCACTGACTTTGCTACTGACTCAATGTAAATCATACCTTATCCTGCCTGATTTAGCTGTTCGTCCGCCGCCCCGCCCGCCGTCAGGCAGTTCAGCCAGCAGCACTTACTTTCTCACTCAAGTTCTCTTCTCAAACTCTCATCTACTCAAACTTTTTAGACTTCAGTCAGATGAATTTGTAAAACTTAAATTTTAATTAAACATATTATATATATTGCGCAAACAAAGATAAACTTAAATTCACTAGAATAGAATGGACAGTGAGCCTAAATTGACTCACAAAACCAAGAAGCGTATCAAGGAAGTTAAAAGAAAAGCTCGCCCCGGTAAGTAGCTCATCGGTAGGTATTCTCTCGGCTAGAAACTACTTATTTTATTGTGATTCCAACATTTTCAAACATCTTATATTGCATTGTTCATGGTAGATAAGATTACTCATGCTTGACAACTCAAACCTAGTGATTTTGAGACTCAAGAAAAATCAGATAACTGTGCTTTACTAGCATTGTTAAAATCATTTTGTAATGCGCGTAGTGACTTAATGACTTATGACATCAAAATAGTTATTTGTCCAATAGGAACTTAATTATCTGTTATGTAGAGCATACCTTTACATAACCTTGTCCTAAATACAATCTACAGAGTGTGTAATTCATGAGTCAACATTATTTAGTCTTTTATCTCAATCACTCTCTTTTGGGTAGTTGAATGCTGTCTGCAATAGCCTTACAATAGTAAAATGTATGTAATTGTAGCAAAGACCTAGTAACCAATGACTTAGGCTACGCAGACTAACAGTTTTGAAACCTCTAGAATCCTACCAGCATCATTATCTAGTTAACATTCTATATATAACCCATCATTCTGTGTCTTAAGTAATACAGAACTGAATGGCATTATCAATGTTTTTTTTCAATACAGAGTTAGCTGACAAGTACCAATGGACAGCTTTGAAATATGCAGGGAATTTCGATGAGTTCCTCAAATGTAATGATAGTGTTGATAGGATCAATGAAAATGAAGTATCACCACAGGAGTTCATTGACAAGTACGAGAAGATATACAAACCTGTTGTTATAACCAATGTCCAGACAACCTGGAAGGCAAACTATAAATGGACCTCTGACAGACTTGCCAAAAAATACAGAAACCAAAAATTTAAGTGTGGCGAAGACAATGAGGGGTATAGTGTTAAGATGAAAATGAAGTATTATGTAGAGTACAGCAGGACAACGACTGATGATAGTCCGCTTTATATTTTTGATAGTAGTTTTGGTGAACATTTAAGGAGGAAAAAACTTCTGGAAGACTATGCGGTCCCTCTGTACTTTAGGGATGACTTGTTCAAGTATTGCGGTGAAGAAAGGAGGCCCCCATATCGCTGGTTTGTGATGGGCCCACAGCGTTCTGGCACAGGGATTCATATTGATCCTCTGGGAACAAGTGCTTGGAATGCTTTAGTGTTTGGTCACAAGAGATGGTGCTTATTCCCCACTCAGACTCCCAGAGAGCTTATAAAGGTAACAGGAGCTATAGGTGGGAAGCAGAGAGATGAGGCAATCACTTGGTTTAAACTTATCTATCCTAAGACTCAGCTGGAATCATGGCCCAAAGAGTATAAACCGGTACGTGTTTCGAAATAGATCTTGCTTATGAATATCATTAAAATATTGATTGAGTCTTAAAATTCTCTTGTTTACAGGTCGAAATCATTCAAAAACCTGGAGAAACAGTGTTTGTCCCAGGTGGCTGGTGGCATGTTGTCTTGAACCTTGATGATACAGTAGCTGTAACACAAAATTTCTGCAGCCGTACCAATTTCCCTGTTGTTTGGCACAAGACTGTGCGTGGACGCCCTAAGCTGTCAAAAAAGTGGCTGAAAGCATTAGAGGCTAATGAGTCTGACTTGTACAAAGTTGCCAGGAGTATGGACTTGAGTCAGAGCACTGGTGTTGCTTCTGACAGCTCGTCTAATAGCAGCTCTTCCAGCAGTGACAGTGACAGCAGCTCCACTAATAGTTCTGGAGAGGACAGTGGCCAGGAAAGCATTACAGCGCACAAAAAGAAACGCAGAAAGAAATTATGAAAGGACCATCTAGCCTTATCTACACCTAGAAAATATAATTTACATGAAATATTGTATTATACCTAGTAATGTAAAGTGTGAACTCGTTTTCTACTAGTAGATATATAAATTAGACTAATAATACTTAATTTGTTGTTTGTTAAAGACCGCATTCGTAAATTAATAAAGTATTCCATAATACCTACCAGAAAGTTATTGTGTTCTATATGTGAGATAGCTTGTTAAACCTTTAGGAAGGACAGCCTGACCCAAGGAACATGGCCTGACCGGACGACGCAAACTTGACAAGTTGACACTAGTAATATGTCGACAACATAAATTAACATAGGACAGACAGAATAGGTACTGGGACCTGTGATGAATAAATCTGGATTTTATGCCACCATTTAGTACATAACATCAGAAAACAGTCAAATTCAAAACCTCTTTTTGTTTGAAGTCGGCTAGGTTATGTACTTGTTTATGGTATCGATTAACAACTAGTTTGCTTGCTTCGTGTACATCACTAGAATCTCAAGGGAGAATAACATAGACAAAGGATTTTTTATATAATCTATGGTCTGCTGCTGTCTTTTTCAGCCATTTGATAACCCTGTCAAAGATTTTCTGAAATTTCTTCGAAATGCTGAAAACAGCTACTGGTGCCCTTCTTACGGTGCTTAGAAAGTCCGCGGCACCTGCTACAAGGATCAGCGCTGTCTCCGTGCGCAGAGCCCATGGCGGCCCCGTCGAGTCTGATGAAGAATTCGACTGCAGGTGAGCCACCCTTGTCGGAAAGTTGACGTTATGTAACTTACTGAAAAAGGTGCTGATCTTGTTGGTTTTTAGTTACATTTACCAACTTTCATGCTATGTTAACTGTAAAAAAAATTACAAATTTATATGACCTATGACAAGATAATCATTCATCCACAAGATTTTTGTGCATGTGCCCTGCCTGTCCAAAACATGTAAATCAAACAACTCTAAAACTTAAAAAAGGTGAAAACTTTCGTTATTCATCAAATAACTATAGTGTTATTCTTACAGAAAAAAGTGCAGTAATAGTAACTTGTGTATCTCATATCAGATTTTTATTTGTTACAGATATGAGATGTTTTTCAATAGAAAAGACATTGATGGCTGGGAAATCCGCAAGGGAATGAATGACTTGTGTGGTATGGATCTGGTGCCTGACCCGAAAATCATCAAAGCTGCTATGCATGCATGCCGAAGGGTGAATGACTATGCCCTCGCTGTCAGGTTCATTGAGGCTTGCAAAGATAAGTGTGGCCCCAAGGTCAATGAAATATACCCCTACATCATCCAAGAAATCAAACCCACACTTGTGGAGCTTGGTATTGACACACCGGAAGAACTTGGCTATGACAAACCAGAATTAGCTTTAGAGAATGTTTACGAAATGTGAGACCAGAAGTTATTATCAAAATAAGTTGTAGAAAATTTGTATAGTTTTGTTGACTTTTTGTTTTACATTTTCAAGGCACTGCTTCCACTAGGCACTTTTCTTGATCCACCACATAAAATCGACAAGCTGCTGTCTATGGTATAAAATAAATGGATACTACCGAATTTAGTGGTTTTATTATAAGTCATAAGTTGAGATAGTGGCCAACTGTGGTGATGCAGTTGGTTGCCCAGAGCCCTCTAAATAGATAAATCTAGTGGTGATAGTTATTGACTGGATTATCAAAAAATTAATGTAAATTTCTACATACATTTCATTTCCATACTGGTGAGTCCAAACGCAGTGCAGTGCCACGCAAACACTTAAAAACTAAGCTTTGGGTGGCACTGCATCTGTGATAGGCGTGGTGCTTAACATCAGGTGGGCGCCTTGATTGTCTTGTCACTTGCTGACTTAAAAAAAAACGCCATCTATGTATGTAGAAGTTTGCATTGATATTCAGACTAAAATATATAATGAATCGAATCATTCTTTTTTGTATCATCATGACAGCCTTCTAATGTTCCCACTGCTGGGACACTGGCCTACTCAGGCGAGAGTGATTGGGTCTTAATCCACCACGCGGACCCAATGCGGATTGGTGGATGGCACATGTCTTTCGAATTTTTAGTTCTTGGACATGCCGGTTTCCTCACGATGTTTTCCTTCACCGTATGAGAGCACTGGCATTGCGCACATAAATTTTTCGAACAGAAAAATCCATTGGTGCACGACCGGGTTTGAACCCACGACCTTAGGATCGGAAGGCGGGGTCATTACTCTTTTTTGTATATCGCGCACTAATTCAGCACTAAATTTTGACATAATAAACTCATGTTTGATAGGAAGCTGCCGTTTCGCATGAACCAAAACGTCAAGTTGGAAGCCTCAGTGAATCGCCACAACTTAAAAGAAGAATTACATATATATCTCCGAAAATAAAGCGACACTAATTATGTGCTTTGAGCACTAATTCAGCACTAAATTTTGGTACATAAATAGATCATCACGATGCGTGCGTTCGTTTTGAGGCTGCTAGCTTGACGTCAAGTTCGAAGTCTCAGTGAATTAGGTATAGTTCACACGGCGGATCTCGGCCGTCGTGAAGTTAGCCGTTTCGATGCGCAATGGAGATTTTTCAAACTAAATTGTCTTTGCGCATCACAAACGGCTAACTTCACGGAAGCCTAGATCCGCCGTGCGAACTATAAATAGCCTACCTAAAGACCCTGTAACAAATTGAAACTGTATCTTTAAAAAAAAATTGCACTTTTTGGCATAGTTAAAAACACCAAAGCCCACCGTGAGGCTTCCAACTTGACGCACACCAAACAGGAGCCGTATTCGCTATGACCAAACGCGAGCTCGTTACGATATCTGCGATGAATCGTTGTCGACGAGTCACGTTTTAGAGCTCGTCTTACTATTTTTCAAAGTCATTCTATCGCTATTGAAACAACATAGATACGGAAAACAATATTACGATTTCACACCACGGACGTATAGAACACGTTATTGGTAAGGAATAAGTCATAGCGAATAATCCCCCAGGGATGGTCCAAACATCAGATCGCGTAGGCAGGTAGACCTACACTTACAGACAGTTCGTCAATACTGAACGAGTGGGAATTTTTAATTATTCCCATTCGTAAACAGTGTTACCGAGCGGGAAATGACTCCTTGCTGGCATAGCTGGAGGGAGCTAACCTTACAATAGATAGCGTTGTGGAATGATTGCTAATATTTATTTAATGGAAGAGAATAGTATATTATAGCAATAAGTAGGTTCGTATGAGTCAGTGGCGAACTCTGGTGACAAGAGTTTCTAGGCAGCCCGAAGGCCTCTGTCATGGCCTAACAGTTTTGAAAAAGCCTTAACGTGCCCTCCGAAGCACGGGAGCGCTCAGCTGTAATTGCCACTGGTGGTCACCCATCCAAATAATGACTAAGCGGAACAGTGCTTGACTTCGTTGATCTGTTAGGAACAACTTAGCCAGCTACGTCACGAGCAATGAAAGAAAACATTTACTTCAATACTTTAATTTAATGATGTAATACACAGTTATACCAATTATTTACACAAATGTACTTAACAAACATAAATTGTGCATCATCTTAGTATTTACCTGCAAATCACATACAAAAACATACATCTTTTTGGTACACAATAAATTAAAAACAGAAATAAACTATAAAAATAAAAAAATTGGCAACTAAAGAAAAGTATAAAAACGTGTGTAACCTAGATTTTTATATATAATTTTTACACGTTTTGAAAAAATATGAATATGCAAGACATTGTGATTTTAAACTAACGGCTGTTCGTTAATAAAGCAACCAGCTCCCTGATTTGTCTGTCACGGTTTTGACTGTGTAGTGATGTGTTATAATGCAGAAATTTAAAATGTTAACACATTTTTTTTAACTAAGGAATTCGGTATGTAAGTGACAAAGCTATGCATAACCTACCGTATCTGCAGTCTGTAGGTACCTATCATGAAACTATTATGTACTACGTACGTACCTACTGACAAATCAGAGGCTAGATTGGCAGTAGGTATCAAAGATAATTTCTAGTTTTCTATAAAGTAATAATTATTATGCCTTTGCAGTTACATTTTATTTTATAATATTACTCAAATTAACATTCAATGGTATCATGGTGCATGATAAGATTCAAATTCTAAATACAATTCAATGATTACTAAATTTGAATAATTGGTAGGTATTCCAATATAAACTATTACGATAGCTTATTTTAGTTCTCACGTCGGATCTCGGCCGTCGTGAAATTAGCCGTTTCGATGCGCAATGGAGCTTTTTCAAACTAACAATTCAATCACATTAATTCACCCTGAAAATGTAACTTCGGTTAGTAGTATTTGTGTTGTGCATCGATAGTGAGATGACACGCTAAAAACTAACGTGCGGTACCTTCGCACATACACACAGGTATGCTCTTGTTAGAAATACTTAGTACTTATTTTCAGGGTGAACTGGAATTAATTTGTAAAAAAAACTGGAATAAACATTCCAGTAGTTAACCATAAAAATATTATGAAACTACAGAAAAATGTCGTCATTATTACAATGTACCTGGTACAAGGTAGACAAATACTTGTCATGTATAAAGTTGTAAACTGCACTTTACATGTTCAAATTTCATCATCAACATCATCAACCCTGCTTAATGAGTTAGAATATATTATTATCATTTATTGAATTTACAAAATGGACTAGGTATGTATATTACATTTATGTAGGTATATATTTTACAAAACTTATAGAAATACAAAAGTATTTGTACATAACTTACTAATGTGATTATTCCAAATATCTAAGTTACAAACTTTAAATTATAAATAACTAAGACTAGAATTATTTGTTCATGACTCAAGAAGACTAGAATACAAATAAATAGGCAAGTGTACATAACAAATGTAAAATGAACCAGCATGTAATATAAAGTAAATAATAAATTAAAAAAACCAATAACACAACTCAACAAACTCACTTTATATAAAATGTAATTAAAGGAATGTATAAGTAACATAAACATTACGGTAAGTTAGTATGAGTCAATGGCTAACTCTGGTGGCGGAATTATTAGGCCGCCCGAAAGCTACCTATATTCTTTAGCTCTTTCATTGACCTGTCTTTCTACTGGGTAATTTCAACGCGAACGCGATGGCACGGTTAGAACATTATCGCGTGGCAGCAAATTATTCCAGCAGTGCAGCGCTGCAGCGTTGAGATTGCTCACGTAGGAAGACGCCTGGGGTTGCAAACTAATGAGAGCTATTTTCGTTAGCCCTGTGTGTTAGTCCACGCCACACGGCTACTTAATCTGCATACACAAGGATCAAACGCGACCACATTGAAACTTATTGCACAAAATCTGTTCCCGCAACCTAAGCCTAATTGGCTGTATTTATACTCCCAATACATAATGATATTATATACAGAATGACATTAATCTTCAAATAATATATTGGTGGTATATTTACAGCCTAAAATATAAATAAAGTCTTATCATTTCAATAAATTAAATATGAGATATAAATAAGTTACACCCATTTAATGGCATTATCTTATTCCGGCTATACTAACTTCTAGTTTTGGGAAATCACTCGAACTCACAATACCGTGAGTTATTTAACTAGAATGGATCGACTAGTAAACGTAAAAAAAAATGTCCTTTACAGCAACACCTTACTTTAGAGACCTTACTTGTCTATCTATTGCTTGATTTCAACAACCAACATCAAATTTTGGGATATCAGGCCACCGGGCCACTTATATCCTTTTTAATTAATTAGGGATGGAATTCCATGTATCGGGAAGTGTGTAATTCATTACATTTCGATTGATACCAACCTCAAATTGTAATGATTTATCAAGTTAACATCAATCGGACCCGTTAAGGTGCCGCTGTGTCACACAACATATCCCTTATGTAATTCCACCATAATTAGATTAAAAAAACACAATTTTCTATAAAAATGTTACGAAATGCATTGTCATCTTGGACTAAAAATGAGGCCGAATACAGCGTAAAGGTCTACTCAGATGATTCAGCTATTAGCGCTATACCATACCTAGAAACAGGTCCGTATTCAAGAACCATATTTGAGTGTGAATCGTGACTCAAGCATTGACTTTTGACAGTTCTTCATAGAAAAATTATGTCAAATCGATGCTTGAGTCACGATTTACACTCAAGTACGGTTCTTGAATGCGGGCCATGGTGTGGCTTCGCCTTTGTGCCGTACAGACTGCGTTTTTTTCTCGCCATCATTACCTAAATATGCTTCAGGAATACGTTAGGATTGTTGAATGCTGGCCGCTGTTTCTGTAGTGAATATGTTCGATGTCAGTCGGACAGTGTCGGTAGGTTGGGTCGCGGCTACGAGTCCGTGACGACTGCTTCGCGCTCTGTCTTCACGTTCACGTTCTGTAGTTCATAACTCACATTATGATTCGTGCGCTAGAATATTAATTCGGTTTACATTATCGGTGCCGAAGACGGTTCTTATCTGCTGATATCCATTCGAGGTTTGTTGCTCGGAGAGATAGTGATATGATAACTCTACACAACTAATAATGGGTCAAGCATAGGCTAAATGATCTAAACTAATGTCTTTAAAATGATATTAATGGCAATTTTGGCGGTGGTTAATAAAATGAAAATTATTAAATAGGGAAGTAAAACAATCTTAATAAAATGATAATGATAATGATCGTGTTTTGTGATGGATGTTCAACGGAACTGGATTAAATTTGGCACAGTGAGAGAATATCTGTGTCAAATTATGGAATAGCATAGGTTCTACTTTTGCGGACGAAAAACGTGTCAATTTTCGTGGTTCGGCCTACATCCGTCAATGCTCTGTGGGTAACCACAAGCTCTCTAGGCAATATTGAGAAAATGTTACTGACATTTCGGCGTACAAAAAAACAGTGTAATATTATTTTAATATTGCTATAAAAGCTTGGGGGCAACTTAGTTGACAGAGCGACATCAGTTTAAAATATATGCCATATCGTAGCTTTTACGAGCAGACAGATATATATAAATAAAAAAAAACAAACGAATGTAAAGTTTTAAAGTAATTTTAGACGAGCGACCCGCGCGGCTTCACAGCTCACAGGAACTGTAAATATTTCCGTGATAAAAAGCGTAGCCTATGTGTTATTCCAGGACTTAAGCCAGCTACATTCCAAATTCGGAGATACGTGGTAACAAACATACACATACTTTCGCATTTATAATAGATATTATAGGATAAGAATTAAAAGCGTAACGTCTGTCTGAACATACCATGGCTTTGAGCACCGAAGTGTCCTTGAGACTGAGGACTTGCAGCACTTGCGTGTCCGAGCTCATCATCATCTGCGCCACGCCGCCTCCCATCGAGATCGTCTCTATGGTGTCGCCGTTCTGGTCAACCTGACAACACATTCAACTCTAAATTATATACATTTTATAACAAGTTCATTACAAGCTTTTTAGGCCGCTTTTCCACCAAATGTGCGAGGATTTGTAGCGAGGGATGTGTTAACCAATAGAATCACTTCTTTCAAGCTATCAGAGCAATGTTAGCTAAATTAAGTGATTCTATTGGTTCCTAACAATCACATCTCTCGTACATCGGTGTAAACGCAGCCTTTTAACAGTGCCTTTTGTATTCTCCTATAAATCGAAAGTTAAATTATCAACCTAATAATTCTCGCATTAATGCACCGTTTCTAAAATGTACGAGCGTCGAGCATCCGTTAGTAACTTATTTCCGTAACAGTTTTTTATTCATATAAGCAAAAAAAAAGGGTTTTATTTTTCATATTATTATAATATGAAAAAAAAAAAACGGTTTACATTTTTATAAGTAAATCAAGTGACCAATGATACTAGTTCAAAACGCGGCTTAAAACGATTCAAACGCTATTTCCTAGCTGCAAGTCGTCGTTAGACGGAAAAATCGGTTGGTCGCGCTGCCAATAAAACCAGAACCGATGATACCGCTAGACCATTTATAAGCGTTCTAATCCAATACGAAGCAAAATAAAATGAAAACAATAATACACACCTGACATGCAGACAAACAGTGCAAATCTGGAATGCGTGCAACATCTTCTAATAAAACAAAACATATACATTTGCGTTTTATTGCTAGCAATAAATAAATCAACATTCACTCGGTACTTTATTGATGCTACTTTTAAAAGACTCAAAACCACGTATTATCAAGAAAAAATTACAATTGAAAGTATTATAAAAAAAACTCCTCTAGACTGTTAGCTCTGAAATAATGAAACTAACTGCCGTCAAATTACAGACATCCAAACTTTCGCGTTTATTCTATGTCATGTGATTATGTATGAAAACAGTAGCTTCAATACAGTAAAAATAAAACCTGAACACAATAAGTCAACATTAAATAAATTAATCTACAAATAAAACAGTCACACAACTAAAACAAATTATAGAGCAGTTTATAAATCAAGCAAAAAAACTTTTCATAGCACGTTTTAAGAGGGACCCGAACTTCTCTTGAATTTAACTATTGGCATGAGGTAGATACCTAGAATCTAAATTATAGGTACAATTGGAATTAAAAATATTGCTAGTATGAGGTACACATTAGTGTCGATTCTGTTGTAGCATTTTCTTATCTCAGCTAACTAAAATTATCGCGGTCGATTTTAATTAATTAGAAAGGGACAGCAACAATTTTAGTTAGTTTCGTTTAGAAAATGTTACAGCAGAATCGACATTAATGTGTGTAAAGTTTTGATATTTCGTAAACATATATTTTTTTAAACATCTACAAACATCGACTGTATATCATGCTTTTAAAATGTCATACCCCTCGAACTTTTAATTTAAAACAACTACAATTTGTACGGAGAGAATGTGTTGTGTTGTACGTAACTCTGACTTTAACTTAGTTAATTCTTTTTATCTACAATTTACAAACACTTTAACAAGTTACATCTGCTGATACTAAAGTCGACTATTAGTAAGCTCGGCAATCTAAATACGTCAGAACAATCTTAACGTAGAGGTGTTAAAAAATCCTAAACAAATTGATAGCTGAACTATTAAATTGTCAAAGGATATTGTTCCCTTTACGGTACAGGATAAGACTACTGTTTAACTTAATACTTTGATCAAATAAAATAAAATTATTTGTAACACTAGCAGACTATTAACGGGTCATTTAAAGGGTCTCGCTTCCCGTATTAATAATAAAATTATAGTAACGTCAATAAAAACTATGAAACAAAACAGTAATGCAACAAAAAACTAAAACATTTGAACAAAACAAATATGAACTATTATTTACAACAACATGCACAATAAATGACATACAGTTCATGACGGGATAAAAACATCTCCTTTTTCTAAATCACAAGTAGAATTCACAATTAGGAACAACATCTATACTAAAATGTAAATAAAATACTTTGAAAGCAGTCATTTTATAAATTGCACACTTAGTTATTCTAAAAAAAAAAAAACATGCGTGTAGCGTGGCAGTAACTGAAGGGTTAATGACATGTTTCATCAAAATACTTAAGAAAAAAGTTTTCTTCTGATTAAGTAAGTTCGTATGAGTCAGTGGACAACTCTGGTGAGACGGAGTTAATAGGCCGCCCGAAGGCCTCCGTCATGGCCTAAAAACATTGAAAAAACAGAGACCAACTGCTTTCTGAAGCAAGGAAACGCTCAGTTGGAAAAGCCACTGGCGGGTCTTACTTCTAAGTTTATTATACTATTAATTTTTAAATGTTTCATTGAAAGCTGTCAATAAATGAAACATGTCATCACGCCTCTAGCAAAAAGGTTTGGTACAACTAATATAAACATAATGGTGTAACGTTTGGCATTGTTCACTTACATAATAATGTATTATCATAATAAAAGTTTTGGCATTTCTAGGCGTTGTATTTAACTATTTTATTATTACGCTTAACTTGATATTATTATTATTTTGTTTTATACTACTAAAGTGGTAACCAAGCGTACGGCCCACTTGATGGTCAGCGGTTACCGTAGCCTATGTACGCATGCAACATCATAGATATCACTTGCGTGTCTTGTATTATGACTTAATTACAAGTTATAATATGCTATTCTTTTATTATAATAAATGCGTACTTATAAGTTCTAAGAACACCGAGATCTTTGACTAAATAAATAAAGCTATCACAAAAATACTCACTGGTACTATTTTAGAATGGCAGTTGACTCACTAACTTTTAAGTAAAATAAGCTAAAAATTACCACCTTCTCCAAGAGGTTATTCGCTAAATCGAATAAATTTATGTTCTTACTTCTTTCTATATAAATAAATATCACATTATGACTACCTAATTCATTTTTGGATAAATAGTTATTGAGCCATTTCTATGCAAACATTGCAAAGGGCAAGTCAGCTATATTAGAATCACCCTCATGTAACCTATTCTAGCATCTCATGATTAAGACCTACCTCTAACAATTACGACTAACTTTGGCGTAATGTACTAGCTAGACGATCCTAGTTAGCACGGGTCTCGAGACATTACAGTTGAGACAGAGTGGGACGTTCTGACTAGCACTAGAGGGGTAGTTTAGGGCTAGTATACATAGTCCATATCACATAGGAAGGGTGCTGACAGATTTGGTACTTTATTTGTTTGAGGAAAGTAAGTAAGTATTTATTTTGACACAGGAATATTAGGTACATAATTTGTTTATTGAATCCATAGGTTCCCGAACTAGTAAAACTGTGTGATATATTATGGTTTTATTCAATAATTTATAGTTTATATTGCAAATTTATACAAACTGTTAGTAAATTTATAAATTGTGGTTAATTGTTGGTTTTTAATAAATTTGACATTGCCGAATAAATCATGCAAAAAAGGAAAAACAGCAATTTTTCCGCACCCTTCCTGTGAGGAATAGACTATAGTAGTCATTGTTTAGCATTATTGACTACTGCTATAGGACCAAATATAGCTTGACAGCCGGACGATACGTTAGAGCTATAACACACCGGGACGCCATTGCGACGTCGCCGGCTACCTCCTGTTGCGTCCGTCCTGGCGAGCAGTTGGCGAGTGAGTGAACAGGTGGCGCCTTCAGCACGCGTCGCCAGGAGCCAGTAACTGTAGCCAGTCGCATGCAGTCGGCCGTGCAAGTGTCCCCAGTCTCTACTCCAAGTGTGACCGTATCTATCATACGCGAGCAATACTGGTCTAGGTCGTAGTTTTAGATCTAATATGTAGTTAGGTTAAATTACAAAGAAATTGAACCTACAATTTTGAAAATAAATATCTTTATCTGTAAATCATACATTTGAATACTAATTGTTTGGATAAGTATCTAAGCGGCGACGTCGCCATCGCATCCCGGTGTGTTATGGCTCTGAACGTTTACGATAAAAGGCATTATTTCAGATTTCTCTGTAAATTCACATAAGAGTTATTTGGTTCCCCTATATCATTCAGCTAGCGAGGTTAAGACGGTCGGAGCTATCAACTGTGCAGGGTTTCTCTATATAATCTAGCTAGTCAGAGCTCTCAGTGCCGTATATGGTAAGCATGATACGGTCAGAACTATCAGTCCTCTAGGTAGCGAAGATAACATGATGAGAGCTAGAATTTTACTATATGATCTAGCTAGAGCGGATCACACGGTCGGAGCTAGAGTACCCTATATAATGTAGGTAGTGGGGATCACACGGTCAGAGGTATCAGTGCCCTATATGAGATAGGTGGCAGGTCTGTAGGTCGGGCTAGTAGTATCTGGGTAGCGTGGCGCGCGTGCGCACCTGCACGAGCGGCGTGACGCAGACGCCGTCGCCGCCCGCCATCTGCGCCACCATCTGCTGGTACATCGGCAGCGTCACCACCTGCGACAGCGGACGACCTGTAACACAGATATACATATCTTAATCATATCGGTTATAATAGGCTAGTAGGAGGCCATTTCAACTGAGAAAGCGCTCAGAAATGCGATCCATATACGAACTATTAAAATACTAGAGATATTGGTCCTGTCCTGATAAGATGGAACTGACATGGTCCATAAGGACAAAAGTTCCTTAAAGAATTATAAAAAAAAAGACAAGCTCAAGATTAATATTAGATGCAAAAATTTCTTATCTATTCCGCTTAACTTTTAACCAATGAGGTCACACAGTTAACCTCAGAAGAAAAATATCGACACGTATTTCATCCCTCCACGGGACATCATCAGGACCATCAACTTGTTCTCCGGCAGACGTGTTGCTCCGTCGAGCGCTGGAGCCAAAGTTAAGCGAAATAGTAATAGAGATTTTTAATCAATTTTTTTTTATCTTGTAATAAATTTCCGCAAAGTAACGCTTGAATCCATCAATTATCTAAGACAAGCTCAATCAAATCTTTGGTTCGCTGGGCCTCCTCTGGGTAACCAGGGGTCTGTCCCGGCAGGGCCTGATCGCACGGGGGATTAAGGGGCGTTCGACTGGTACCCCCAGACACCATTATAACCAAAAAGACCCACCCATAGCAATGAGAAGAGCCTAGGTCAGAGGGCACAGTCCTGAAGCCCACTCCCCACTTCCCAAGAGGGGGTGAGAAGAAACCACTGACTGACTTGTAGCGTTTGCCGATTAAAGCGAATACGATCGGCGCGCGATCGACCTGCTTCGCTCGGGCCTGATTCAATCGATCGAGGGCGAGCGAGCGAGACGGTCGCGTGCACGTGTATAAACATTAACAATCGTTTATATTGAAGCCCCAATACCTATCCTGTAGGATACGAGTGAAAGCTCACATGACTCAATCAAAGGTACATACATTCTCCGTCCTCGCCGGTGATGATGATCTGGTTCTCTCCCAGCGCCTCGACAGAGTTGATGTCGAGCGCGACCGCGTTCCCGTCCGCGTCCAGGGTCTGCACCACGCTGCCGGCGCCCACGTCTCCCGTGTGGATCTGTTACATAACCATACAATATCTACTAAGTTAGTTTGCATAAATTAGCAATCACTCTCGAGAGTAAGCCAGCGTTCCAGCTTTCAGCATTAATCTGTCAATCATACAGTGGTGTCGATTCTGTTGAAAGGTTTTCATATCATCATGGCAGCCTTCTAATACTCCCCACAGCTGGAACGCTGGCTTACTCTCGAGCTAGAGTGATTGCTAATTTATGCATACTAACTTAGTAGATAATGGTGTCGATTCTGTTGAAAGGTTTTCTAAACTAAAATAACTCAATACTTACTTATTAGCGCGAAGTTGCGGTTAAATAGACAGGTTATAGTTTAGATTCCTCGTGTTGGAATGTTTACATTATCTGGTTGGTAAGTAAGTAAAATCGGTGGTAGGTTGGGAGTGGTATAACTACATACAATGTGTGAAGAGCGTGTTTTAATGTTATAAAATGGGTAACAAATGGAACGAAGAACATTATACAAGACACCAACATTATTTTAAAATAGAAAACAAAAAAGTTATGTTAGTAATAATATTTACAAATTAGTTCTTACCTTATTCATCCGAATCCATACTAATATTATAAATGCGAAAGGAACTCTGTCTATCTGGCTGTTTATTTTGATGGAAATTGGTAGTAAGTTTGCTTGAGCCCTGGGGAAGGACATAGGCTACTTTTAATGTGCAAACGAGTGGGCGTTAGCTAGTATCACATAAAACTTAACATAACATAACATTACATTTTATGGCTTTATCGCTCTATGGCGTTGAGATTCTCTCAAGTAAATCGATAAAGTTTATACGGTCAATTATTGGTTCTGTTGCCTTTAACATCTACTTGCGCCCAGCCTGTCAATCAAGTAAGCGCTGAAGAGGATTTACAAAATACAAAAAATACTAAAATATTTATTGAAATTTTACAATATTTTCATTTAGGTGGTTTGGGATCTCCTCTTTTAAGTCGTGAGACCTGTATTAGATTAAATGATTTAATCGCAATAATGATAAATATCTTAAATATGTTTACCTTCCAGTTTACATCGAAATCAGTTCAGCCATTATTGCGCAATTAAGTAACAAACAAACATCAGAACTTTTTCATTTATAATAAGAGATAGCATTAGTGATGCCTCGACTGCCACCGTCACGGCCTAACGACTGTCGTAGCTGCGACCGATAGCTTGACGTTGCCTGCGACTTCGTTCGCGTGGAACTCGGAAACGGTACTTTTTTCCAGGATAAAATGTAAAAAAAGGCCTATATCCTATTCCCGGTTATAATCTATACGAGTATTTGTTTTAAAGAACCAATTTCATTTGACGACCGATGTGGCGCAGCGGGCGCAGGTCCGCCTGCGACGCAGAGGTTGCGGGTTCGATTCCCGCCTCGGGACAAATGTTTGTACGATCTACAAATATTTGTTCCGGGTGTTCTGGGTATTTTCTATATATAATAAAAAATATCTATCTATGTATTGTATTGTATTAAATATATATCAGTCATCTAGTAGGTACCCATAATACAGCTCTGTTTAACAGCAGCTTACTTTGGGGCTAGATGATGCTGTGTGGATTGTCCAGCATTATTTATTTATTTATTTATTTCACAGTGGCCTAGGTCTTAGTAACACCATAGAGAAATTGGAAAAAAATATAAAACTAACATTATAATACAATTTTATTTTTATGAAGACAAACAAAGTTCTATATGAAAAATGTTTGTTGTGTTGAGTTTCCTAAAACGGGAACACTGGAGGTCCGCCATGACAGCTATTAGCCAATGATCGTGACGCATCTTGACTTTGACAGTACCTAATAACCCAGCTGTTCGTTAAACCCGCCATGTTGTTTTGCATTGTGTTGCACTCCTTCACAAAGATAAACTTACGTAAGATTGTGAAAGAAGCTAAAATAAATTAAATAAACAGCTTAAAATGGTTTCTTTATTGAATATCTAAATATCTAGACCCCTACAAAGGACCTAGGCCCGGCTCCATACATCGAGAAACAACTTTTTTCAGACATATCGGTTTAGTGGTTTAGTTGGGGCGCGTGGAACTGGCGTAAATTCACCTAGCTTTAAGACGTTTCAAAATGATCCTTGTGATTTTATTGAAATAAATCATTTTTGACTTTGACTTAGTGGTTTGTTTGTCGAGTTATAGAGTAACAAACATCCAACTTTCGCATTTATAATATTAGTGTGATTAGTAGTAGTTTTTTATGTTATTATTATTTAGCTATGACGAGACGGTCAACTTGTTCACCTGACGTTAAACGCCTCGCCTGACCATAAAAGCTGTAATAGCACAGCTTGTAGTAACAACTGGTAGTTATTAAGTTTCTAATGCCCAGTTAAATTAATGAAAGTACCTTTTTTTTATACCACTCAAGTGGCTACCAAGCGTACGGCTTACTTGATGGTAAGCGGTTACCGTAGCCTATGTACACATGCACCATCATAGATATCACTAGCGTGTTACCACCGTGAATGAATGAATGAATGAATGAATTTTTGCATATTTCATCTAGAGTTCACATTGCTGCTGATGGCTGCTTCTCTAGTGTAAAATCACATTTTGGAAAGTTTATGACGCATTTTATGAATGAAAAACTTCGAAATTTCAGAAGTCGTTGAACAATAGTTTTCTGCCAAGATCTGTGGAAGATCCCCCCCTCGGTATTGACACAATATAGTTAAACACCGTGTATATGCCTTAAATTAAGTGCAAAACTTTAAAACTCAAATTTAGAGTGACACTGCAGCTGTTATGGCCATGCGTGGCGCTTAACATCACGCGAACCACTTGACCACTTCCTGTGTGAGCACACTTGTCTCGTCATTTGCCGACATAAAAATACAAACTTACTCAAGGTACCGCGCACTGCATTCAGCTGACATAGTGTTAGAGTTAGTAAGAGAAGGGTACTAACACTCACCACCTGCGCCGTGGTCCCGTCGGGCAGCGTGATGATGGGGTTGTTTGGGTCCAGGTTGAGGAGCGACACGGTCCCGTCCGGGTTCGTGATCGAGTGCAGCACCGCCGGCGCGTACTGCATGTTCTGCGCGTGACACATATACGCTTGTACTACGATTACACAGGGTCTTTCATTAATAGCGTATTATATTCAAGGAAAATTACGCCGCCCGTCTCGATTTCCAAACGGATAACTAATAATTGACCAGATAAACTTTACAGATTTATTCGAAATTTTTAACAAATAATGTATGGATAAGAAGGTACAATTTTTTGTCAAAAAAAAAAATCATTTAAACCGTTTTAATTTCAGTAATTGTAAATATAAGCTTAAATAGTATATTTTTTCTCATGTGTGGAACCTATTCCTTGAATATTACGCGTTAATAATGAAAGACCCTGGGGAATAAAGAACTGTAGGACCGATGACTAGCCATGGCTTTATTTGGGAAGGCCTTTTTTTATAATACCGTCTTAAAACGGCACTACGATGCTCCTCTGACATGAGCAGAGATCTATTTTATATGTTTAGTATTTTGTACTCACAAATTTTCCCAGAACAAAACGGTTCTGCTTTGTTCTAATATAAATCTCTCTAAATCTATTAAATCTATTAAATCTTTAGCTTTTACTTCTGATTATCATCATTTCTTTCATTTTATTAGATAATAAGTATATTAAATATTATTATTTTGTTAAATCTTATTTTCTCTTTTAATCGGCGCTAAAAAGACCAGCCCTCCCGATTGCGTAATTCGGTTGCAATCGATTTCACTTGGTTTCAATCAAAAACTGACGTATTTTCTATGAATGTGACAGCTTATTGATTGAAATCGGATTGAAACAGAATTACGCAATTGGGGGGCGGCAAGACAAACTACTATATACCGTTTAAAATATCGAACAATTTAGGTTTTGTAGTATAAAAGCTGCTATAGAACTTGTGCTTTTAATTTTATCCTTTTTATATACTTCTTAGCATGAGCCTCGCCAGTTTTCGATTGGCACCTCACTGAAGCTATCATTAAGAGGGATCATCAAACAAAAAGTTAGGAACCCAGCCGAGTTTGTTGGCAGATCTCCTAGGCTGGGACGTGTGGAACTGGTGTAAATTCACCTAGCTTTAGGACGTTCCAAACGATCCTAGTTATTTTATTTAACAAAAATATTTTTAATTTAAATTTAAAAAGAACCGTATAACTAATATAGGTAGATACTAATTGACACTTGTTTATAGTTCTCACAGCGGATCTCGGCCGTCGTGAAATTAGGCGTTTCGATGCGCCATGGAGCTTTTTCAAACTAAATTGTTTTTGCGCATCACAAACGGCTTACTTCACGGAAGCCTAGATCCGCTGTGCGAACTATACAATGGTAGCATAAAATGACAGCCCTACAGTAACAGGGTTATCAGACTGGTATCTCGAATGAACGTTTCCTAAGTAGGTATTCCCAACTAGATAAGTGTTTCATAAAAATAATGTATCAATTTAGAAACCAGCGGTTATTATAATATTGCACAGTTAATAGGGACAACCGAAATATTTTTTTATTTAAATGTTACTGTCCCCATTAATAGATTATTGACAATAGGGACAACGGGAATAAATAAATAAATAAATGAATAATGCTGGACAATCCACACAGCATCATCTAGCCCCAAGATAAGCTACTGTTAAACAGAGCTGTGTTATGGTACTAGATGACCGATATATACTTAATACAATACAATACATAGATAGATATTTTTTATTATATATAGAAAATACCCAGAACACCCGGAACAAATATTTGTAGATCGTACAAACATTTGACCCGAGGCGGGAATCGAACCCGCAACCTCCGCGTCGCAGGCGGACCTGCGCCCGCTGCGCCACATCGGTCGTCGAAAATCGTCGTCGGAATGTTTTTTAATAATCCTATTAAAATCCGACAGTCCCCATTAACGGGGACACAGTTAATGGGCACATCGGGAATACACGTAAAAGTCTGCATAAAAGTATGCTTATTTGGTAGCACGCGTGCGTGCGTACTTCGACATCGGAGAGCGTCATTTGGTCGATGCAGACTTGCTGCGTCGTGAGCACCGCCTGCTGCTGCTGATCGTGCTCATGCTCGTGTTCGTGCTCGAGCTCGAGATCGTGCTCTTGATCATGATCGTGCTCAGGCGTGCTCCCGCCCTCCATGCACGCCGCCAGCTGAGCATCGGATGTGAACGCGCGGACGGTTGGAAATATAATGAAAAACGTTCAAACGATATCCACGCACGAATGTGGATAGACGAACGCGAGACAGGGATGCGAATTGATACATGTTAATAGGTAGATGAACGCAAAACGGTTCAAATGTTTTCAAATAACGCAAATAGATGAACACACGACGAATCCACGCACGAATGTGAACGTATATGTTGCACGAACACAATGTTTATATTGAAAGTGAACAGAGACGAATGCGAGCGAATAAAACGCACGTTTTTGTGTACGAGTTTGAGTAGACGTATGCACGTAGATAATTTGACGGGTAATACATTTTGTATCAACACGTTGCGTATGAAGTGTAGTGTTACGTTACCGGATCCAAGCAGCGTTCCAATATGAGATGCAATAGTAGAGAGAGAAATATGATGATTAGTTAAAGAAAACATTTGAGTCCTGACAATATTGCACGGGACATAGGACCTCAATTAAACATAAATGTAAAGCCAGGCACACACTTGCGAATCAGTTGCGATATACTGGCGCAAAAAGCGCAGAATTCCTCTAAACTGGCGCAATTATCTTGCAACACACGTTACTGTACAGGGTCATTCATTATCAACCTGATAAACTTAAGGGATAGGTTCCACACATAAAAAAAAAATATATGTACCTATTTTTCTTTCTTTATGTATAATTTTTGCTTAATCGATTCCATCAGATTTTTTCTGTTCAATTATTATTTATCATTGTTGGGAATCGACTTAAAAGGCGTAATAATGAAATATTCGAGTGTGCGCGCCTCGTAGCGGGTCATTGACACGCGCAGGTAAGAACGCGCGGGTTATTGACCACCCGCGGTTCATTGACGCGCGGGTCACTGACACGTGCCTTTTCGATTTCTAACAAGGATAACTAATTATTAAGGAGAATTACGTATTATTTTTTTTAATATAAAAAAAAGTACAAGTATTTTTTATTATGTGTGGAACCTATCCCTTAAGTTTGTCAGGTTGATAATGAATGACCTTATATACTTGCGTGTCTAAACTTGCACCAGTATATCGCAAGGTATGGCTGGCATAAGTGAAAAATCATTGCTGACAACTTTTTTTTTTGCTTTTTCGGCACTAACCAAAAAGCATCGTTCTATACTTTTGCACCATCACCATCCAAATCCAATCTGATGCACCATCACGCATCAGATTGGATTCGAACAAACTCGAATAAGCACTATTCGCAGAATAAATCTTAGTTATTCGCGAATAAACTGACAGTTTACATAGATTTGACATTTCTTATTCCTTATAGTAGTTACTCTATAAGTTGGTAGAATCCAGCCTAAGTGGTATTTGTAAAAATAATGGTAGTTATTAGAGTGACTCACAGAAGCGGAGGAGGGTTTTTCGTCGTCCTCGTTGAAGGCGGGCAGCAGGTCCTCGCGCCCGTGGAACTTGTAGCAGTTCACCACGATCTGCCGCAGCGCATGCGTCCACGACATCTGCAATTTGGAATCAAATTTAAAATAATTGACCGAGCGAGCGAAGCGTCTCAGTTTCGAGATTGGCCAAAAATGCTTTTGGTTGTCAGTTTGTCCGGTCAGTTTGTGTTCTCGCCTACAGGTCGCATTTTTCAACCAATCTGGTTGAAACTTGGTACACAGGTTCTATGACTTTATAGAAGTTGATTGTCGTTGGGGATTTTTGATAGGGGGCGTACTTTCTCCAAAAAGGGACAAGAAGGACAAGACAAGCTTATCTCCGCCTAATGTGATTTGATTTCGATGATTTGAGGATCTTCAGCGTGATGAGCAAAATAGTTACTCAAAATGCAGTATATTGTTAACTTTCAAAGCTCATTTTACAAGTTTGTGCTTCTCGCAAGCACAAACTTGTAAAGTGAGCTTCTACTGTTCGGAGAACTGCTAGTATTATTCAATAATTAGCGGTCACTCTCGGCTTCGAACGGGTGGACATCAAATATATGTTATTTAGGGATAATGATAAAGATAGCATTCTAATGGTCAAATAATTTTTGAAATCGGACCAGTAGTTTTTGTGTTTATTCGTTACAAACATACAAAAATTCAAATATTTCCTCTTCATGATATTAGTAAGAGAGATATCACAAGGATTATTTTAAAAAACTTCAAACTAGGTGAATTCAAGCCAGTTCCACGCGTCCTGGCCTAGAAGAATCTGGCAACATACTCGGCTGGTTTGAGAATTTATAATCTTTTTTTTTTATACTACTAAAGTGGTAACCAAGCGTACGGCCCACTTGATGGGGGTTACCGTAGTCTATTTACGCATGCAACATCATAGATATCACTTGCGTGTTACCTTGAGACGTTAGATGGAAAGTCTCATGTGCCTGTAATTTCACCGGAAATCATCAATGCGAGCATTACTGCTTGGCGGCAGAAATAAGTATGGTGGTAGTCCTTCCCCGGACGAGCTCAATCACAAAGAACTCTACTACTCTTAATGAGTTATAGTTTATATGAACAGCGCGCGCATGTAGAGATGTAGAGATGTAGAGATGGTTGGTTGGTTGGTTGGTTGGTTGGTTACCTTCTGCTTCTCGTCGTCAGTGCGCGCGTCCATGCGCACGTTGGCCCAGGGCAGGTCCTGCGGCCACCAGGGCGGACGCGTGGACTCGCGACCCCAGCCCGGCTTGCCGCGCACTGCACCATACACAACACAACACATAGTATAGTTCGCACAACGGATCTAGGCTTCCGTGAACTTAGCCGTTTGTGATGCGCAAAGACTATTTAGTTTGAAAAAGCTCCATTGCGCATCGAAACGGCTAATTTCACGACGGTCGTGATCCGCCGTGAGAACTATACTTCGCATTCTATACCACTACTCACTACTCACTACTGTCACAACCGAACTGGATAATTGGCCCGTTATAAGAACCATATTTGAGTGTGAATCGTGACTTAAGCATAGATTTTTAATAGTTCTTCGTAGAAAAATTATGTCACGATTCACACTCAAGTATGGTTTCTGAATACAGGCCACGGGCCTAAGTGTAGGACGGCCCCCCACTCGATGGACCGGTTACACTAAAGCGGTTGCAGGAAGTCGGTGGATGATGAAGGCTCAAAATCGGTCATCATGGCGCTCTTTGGGGGAGGCAGTGGACGTTTATCGACTGATATGATGATGATGAATCTGGCAATCAAGCGTACGGCCCTTTCGCTTTTCTATCCCTTATATAATCATAATCATAATAATATAATAATCATAATCATTGACCGATGTAGCGCAGCGGGCGCAGGTTCGATTCGATTCGAGGCGGGAATCGATTCGAGGTCCGATTCGATTCCCGCCTCCGGGACAAATGTTTGTACGATCTACAAATATTTGTTCCGGATGTTCTGGGTATTTTCTATATTTAATAAAAAAAATATCTTTTTATGTATTGTATTAAGTATATATCAGTCATCTAGTACCCATAACACAGCTCTGTTTGACAGCAGCTTACCTTGGGGCTAGATGATGCTGTGTGGATTGTCCAGCATTATTTATTTAATTATTGTTTTCACATGCTTATGGTAAGCACTGTAGGTGTGAATAGAGTTAGATAAGAGCCTTCCGGCACTCACCCATAGAGTACTTGAGCATGAGCGGGATGAAGGCGCGCAGCTGCGCCTGCGTCATCTTCTCGACGGGCGTGGGGATGCCGTCGATGATGAGCGGCGGCAGCTCGAACAGCGACGGGTCCTCGGCCGGCGGCGGCGGCGCCTGCCCGTGCCCGCCCAGCCCGAACTGACGTGAGTTACTTAGTACTGAGCACTGCGCCCTAAGCCCTAAGCCCTAAGGCTGGCGTGCCGGTACATAACTAGCTAGCCCGTCCACGTTATGTCACGTGAACTGACCTAAGTAAGTTTCTATGAGTCAGTGGTCAACTCTGGTGACAGAGTTTTTAGGCTGCTCAAAGGTCTCTGGGTCTCAAGGGTATCTTTAACCGACGACTGATACATTACGTATAGACAGATGCGACAAATAAAACTGTACACTATTTAGATTGTTGTTATACAATTTAGTTTACAAAAAACTTTGCCGCGTTGGAGCTCGATACGGTTTTGCTTCAGATGTCAGATCACGTCACATAGACAGGCTAGCTCCTCTAGAGATCACATCGACTGGATAGATTCGATAACTTTTCGTCAGCTTAATCAGAATATAAAATAGATTGCGCACATTGCCTATCACACAAATGTGGACCATTTTAACGACAACAACATGGAGCTGGAATTAACGCGATGCCGGAACAGAGGGTATACTCTAGAAAGCGACAAACGTAGTTCAACTTATGTCGGTGACAACTAAGTTCAGAGCACTCACGGACATAAGCTGAACTATGAAACTGTCAGGAATTTAGGATATTCACCTTTGTCCGCGAGAGGAACACTCTTTGACGTATCGTATTGTGGTTATCTGAATCTACCTGACCAAAGTTGTATCTCAGGATGGAGAATTATTCTGTATGAATACTACAGATAGAATAAGAACAGAATAACTTTACTAGATACTTCATTCGTGATATTTTAGTTGAGAGAGATAGATAAAACGAAAAATGTTTTGTTCTAATGCTAGTGAAATTTTACGCCAGACATACAGAATAATACTCCAGATATGGCGTTTGAATAAGACGACATTGCCAGCCTCCATATTAATTTAACATGCTTCTAGATATGTAAAGGACAAAAATATTAGCTATAATGTATTTTATAAGCATAGAAATATAATTAAAACTAAACACAAAAGCTTGTCTGGAATATAATGGTTATATTGAGATTAAGACCTTCCTTGAAAGATTACATTAATTTCTACAAACGATAAAAATATCAAATAGGTAACATGTCACATGCAAGTATAATTAATAAATATACTTATCTTGATTTTAAAAAAATATAAACAAATTTCAAACGATACCTTTGCAGTGTTGATTCTAATTACGGTCTCAATCAAAAAAATATTATTTTCAATTCAATTATGAAATGTTGTATTTATTTTGTTAGATCTTCGAATCAACTGTCGTAATCGTAAGAAATGTAATAATAAGTAATCGTTGCTTTTTGTCAGACAGATTCACAGAATTAAATAATAGGTACGGAAGAGCTAATTCAACGAATTCATTTAATTCAATAAACCAATTCGGCACCAAGACTTGGCAATACTTTTCTTCTTCGTGTCGATAAAAATATACAGGGTCATTCATTATCAACCTGACAAACTTAAGGGATAGGTCCCACACATAAAAAAATAATATACGTAGAAATCCCAAGTAAACAAAAAAAAAATCGATTACGTTTTTCTGCTGCATTATTGGGAATCGAGTTAAGGGGCGTAATAATGAAATATTCGAGTGTGTGCGCCCCGTAGCGGGTGATTGACACGCGCAGGTCAAGGACGCGCGGGTTACTGACCCGCAGTTCATTGACGCGCGGGTCACTGACACGTGCCGAGCGCTGCCTTTTCGATTTCTAACAAGGATAACTAATTATTAAGCAGAATTAAGTAATTTTTTTTAAATATAAAAAAAAATGTTTAGAAAAAAAAAGTACAAGTATTTTTGTTTATGTGTGGAACCTATCCCTTAAGTTTGTCAGGTTGATAATGAATGACCTTATTTAAGCTACGTTAGATAAAATGTTTTAATATTGCGTTTGAATCATTCACTCTAGTTTTTTTTATGTATGTGTATGTTAGATATTCCTACAACACGTGACCAATGTGTAATAATAAAAAAAATTCAAGTTCCAATTTGACTTGATTTCTTCATTGAATGACTTCTGTGACATGTTAAATCACGTAAAATATCACAAATATGACTTTAAATTTAATTTAATTGTAATGCGATTGAATTTACGAAATTCAAACCTGATAAATACGTGATTTGCAATTTAGGTCATAGACAACACACACGCGTCTTAATTTAGCATACTAACTTAAGACGTAGTGTGTTTGTTGTAAACTTTGTATTGCACGAATTTGAAGGCAGAATATCTGGTATTTCGGTGGTACGGACTCTCGCTAAGAGTCCTACCACCAGCCCGGCTATATAAGCATCCGTCGACAACGGTTTCCTCTACGAAAAAATTATTTAAAAGAAATCTGTCTAAAAACCAGCGCAGCGTTGTGAATTTGTTAGAAATTACAACGCAGAACGCTCGCAATCTTATGAACGAAATGAGAGTTCTTCGTACAACACTGCACGTGTAATGTTCTCAGTGCACATACCTACACGTTATACTGTTTTTACTACAATATCAAATTAATTAATTCCTTGTGACATTGTTGTATCTGTCTCTGCATTTGCATAGAGAAAATCGTTAACCACGGTGCTTACGTGCCGGGCATCACGTGCCCGGCACAGGCCAGGCTGATGCCGCTAGGGATGATCGATGGTCAAAAATGACCCTAGAAGCTAGTTTAAATTGAACGTAAGACGAATCAGTAGGTCTTCGACAAAAGCCTGTTTATTTTGCCATCTAAAAGTAAATTTATTACACCCAGGTGGATAAAGTTTTTTGAAAGTAATTTTAATGCTCCCAGGTACCTAAAGTTTACTAAAAGTGTAATTTAATACACCTAGGTGAATGAGCTCAGGTTAATTAAGTTTACGAAGCCAAAAATCTATGTTTTTCTGACGATATTTATCGTACATCGATACCGATTGGACCGATATCGACATCGACGTTTTGCATAGTACCGATCATCCCTAGCCAGACGGATGGATGGCGGGGGGGAGGCTAGAGATGAGGTGGGTGGGGTGGTTACCTGCTGTGCGAGCGCGTTCTCCAGCTCCTCCATGATCATGCTGCGCAGGTTGCGCACCACGTCCTCGAGCGGCTTGGCGCCGAACACGCGGTACGAGGTGTTGGGCTTGCCGGGCGTCGCGACCAGCACTATCGCCTGCTGGCCCACGCGCGTCGCGAACTCCTCTATCGTTTGCTACGACATTATTATATTGTTATACCACTAGCAAATGAATACTAACGCCATTTTAATATTACAAAACTTTTTTTTTTATTTCAATAAGTGACAAGACGATAAAGTCGTCCGCCAGGCGTGGGACATCATCCCACGCCTGATCATAGCAGATGCAGTGCCACCCAAAGCTTAGTTTTAAAGTTCTGCGTGGCACTGCACTGCTCTCATTACCCTGAGACGTTGTTGTTAAGTCTATTTCGCTCAGTAATTTCACTGCTTGGAGGTAGAATATCTGGAACTGCAGTGGTACCCACCAAGATGGACTCTTAAGAAGAGTTCTACCACAAGATTTAAATGTTTTTTCTTACTAATATTATAAAGAGAGAAGATTTGTATTTTTGTTTGATAAGAATAAACTCGACTACTGGTCCGATTTCAAAAAATATTTCACCATTAGACTGCTACATTATCCTAACATAGGCTATATTTATTACCCGCCCAGGCTTATATAGGTTATAGACCCGCCCCGGCTTCGCACCATTCAAAGTTGGGGCAGATTGTCTAGTCTAGTATAAAATAGTCTTTTCTCGCTGTCTCTACGTATGTACGCTTAGATCTTTTAATAACTAACGGATTTTAATGCTGTTTCCATCAATAAATAGAGTGATTCAAGAGGAAGGTTTATAGACTATAAAGCACTCGTGCGAAGCTGGGGCGGGTCCGCTAGTGTAGTACAATGTAGTTACTCTGAGCTTCCGGAGCAGTCTGTTCTGATGCCGTTTCCGCACGGAGGGGTTGGTCTCGAAGGAGTGCGGGCGCTTGCGCTTCTTGGAGGAGGCGATGGCTGCCGCCGCGGCCATACCGATTGGACCTGCGTATAGCAAAAATCAAATCAAAATGTATTTATTTTAGAACACAAGGAATCTGGCTAGTGTCACTCACCAGCCGCAGCCAGGGTTTTGGTGACTTCATCGCTCATAGCACTCTTCCTCATCTCCTCGTCTCCATAGTTGGAAGCTGCTGGTGACGACGCGCATTCGTCCTCGTCTTCCGAGCCGCCACTTACCCCGCACGCTTCCACTTGGGACATCTCCTGAGAACAGTTATCACATCATCAATATCTTCCACAGCCAGACTTCACCCCCACATCTCAGTGCCATAAGTAATCAACACACACTGATTATAGACTTTAGTCTTCAGGCTCTGTGGTATTACAAACTATACTATAATTTTATTACTTTGTTGAAATAATAATAATAATAATTAGTCTATTTGCTTTTCTAGGCTGTTTAAAAGTTTTGACGAAATAGGTTTAATCATCATTAAAGTGTGATTGGGTATGATCCAAACATTTATGCCCTTATTCATAAAAAAACTGCCATTATAGGGGCTTGAATTAACTAACAGAAGTTTAAATTACGAATATGAATAAGAGCATTAAACATTAAGATCTGATTTTTATTATTAAGCAGGTGGGTGAAATTAGTTACCTCTTCTCCAATGTCCATGGACTCTGTACTGACAGCGGAGTTCATGTTGTGTTCTTGGTCCTGTCCTCGGACCATTGATTCAAGTGCTGGTGCTCACAATGTGGTGGAAGACCCTTAGCTTTACCCTCTTCACACCCTGTGAAAATTATGAGACAGGAATAGAATTACCATTATTCTGAATCCATAATGGCAACATTATAAATGGTAGATAAACAAGAAAAAAAGGATAATATATATTGTAAAGAAAAACAAAATGTAATAGTAGTGTAATTTATTTTAAAACCATATGTCTAAGGATTCTCTCTGATTGTGAATTAAGACTGTTTAAGTATGTAGGTAGGTATGTGATCATAGCTCTTTTATAAATAAAATAAATAAATAAATAATGCTGGACAATCCACACAGCATCATCTAGCCCAAGGTAAGCTGCTGTTAAACAGAGCTGTATTATGGGTACTAGATGACTGATATATATTTAATACAATACAATACATAGATAGATATTAATTAATAATAAGATTATTTATCTAATCATAATCATGAATAAGGAAAACATTCTGTCAAAGGCTAGACAATGAAGAATAAGAAGCTGTACTATAAAATGAATAACATAGTAGGTACCTACTTTATAACCCTCTTATTCATAGAAGAAACTGTAATTTCAGCAACTTGTTAAAGTATTGTCTTTCATATTCTGCTAACAATAAAAAAAGATGATCACAGATTTCAAAGATACATTATGTAACAAAGGTGTTTAGTATTATTATGAATAAGGAAATAAGTTTTTTAGCATCTGTTAGCTTCTATAAATCATGATATTCATTTTATTTCACTTTATATTATTTGAAAATTATAAAGAGTAGATCCTCCTTGTCAAATAAATAAGAACCTTGATGAGCTCTGTTATATAACCAAATTAAAGCTCTGATTAGTTTTCTTTACTAAATTACTGATAAGAGATTTATTATTATTACTAATTCCAATATATATCATTTCTAATTACAATTTACAAGAATTACAAAAGACAAGGGAAAATAAAATAGGTCAGCCATTGCTATTGATTTTTTTGGGTGGAATTAGAAAACGATTGTACCTCTATTAGTTCCAGATTCTAGCTAAATAAAAGGAAAACATGACAATCCCATTTTTTTAGAATATTGTGCATAAAAAGAACTTAGATTTGTGCATGTAATCTTATAATAAACTTTGTTATAGGCAGCTAGCTAAAGAAAATCAATAACTATGCTTCCCACACAGAAAAGCCTAGACAAACCATCATCCATCCAGGAGTAGAAGACAGGAATATGGCGCAAATCACAGGCTTAGTAGTATTTTCCATTTATGCTACTGATGGTGGGTATTAGCTATCATAATTTGCACATCTGCGGAAAGCAATGCATCGGTGTGACGCTATTTGTTTTGTTTATGTGGTGCATAGTGGCGGAGAGACATTCGAGTCGACGACGCATGACGCAAATTCTGCGGCGGCGTAAAGGGTAAGTCCAAAACGAATAGCCATGATGGGGGAACCGCGCATTCGAGCAGGCCCAGACAGCATAGAAAGACTACGGCTGCGTACGCACCTGCGTGATTTGAGGCACATTTTCCAATCCAATTAGAAGTTCAGCAGACTCCTTGTGATGTAACCGGCCCAAAACAATATTTTTTAGAACTATTGCACTTGTTTTATCACTGATTTTACAAAACTCACACAGAGCTCTAAAGACCCCGAAAATTCTGTGTCCTCCATTGATATCGATCGGTAAACGCGAAACGAGGGTCGTATTGACTTCGTAACTTGAAGAGGCCATTTTGTACGAGTCTGCGCGGTGCAGTTTTCGCATGGAAAAGGAAATCGCCCCTCGGTGTGAGGGGGGGATTTGAATTTCTGAATAGTAAGTAAAGTTCAGCCTATTGCGCTAAACACTTACCAGTTAGGGGTTCCTAATATTTTTGAAGATTTATTAGACTGTTCTGCAGTCCCAGTCATCCAGGAAAATCCTAGTTTATTTTCGAAATTGATCAAATACGTCACAGCACTAACGCCTTCTGTTGACATTTTCCTGAACTATTTTTGACGTTTACAATATAAACAAACAAACTTCCGTCCGGCTGTCTTACTGTCAAATTCCATTTATTTTGATTTTCACTTTTCGTAAAACTTAAAACCTTGAAAGTGTGTGCTAATAAATATTGAAGATCCCCTGAATTAGTGCAATAATTTGTGAATGTTTCCATAAAAATACGAACGCTATAAAGGTAATATTTCAACTTCCTATAAAGTACCTACTTATAGGTTATTTGTTATTTACCTGCTTGTGATAAAGTTTATTATTTTGTAGAGGTATTGAGACTGTAGTAGACTGTGCACCTTTAAATAAGTTATCTATAAATATGTATAACTGGAACAGCATTCTACAATAGGTACCAGTACCTCATATCTTCATAATTTTCCACTAAACTCAGAATAAACTAAAATTTTGATCAACCAAAACTAAGAGGCTTTAGTGTCTACTATAACTTTTAACCAAAGCCTACTATAGGTACTCTTTTTCTGAACTTCCAATTGCATGTTATTTAGTACCTACGTGGACTTTAATCTTATACTATACCTACTATAATCCGTTTCAGACCAAGGATGGTAGGTTTTTTTTTATTTATTATTTTAAAATTAGAAAATTGCAGATAGATTGAATGAGTAGAGTGAGTAGTGGTAGCAAGAAAATAGCTTAATTTTCAAGTTTCAAATATTGTAGATATGTTGCCTAAAAGCTACCTTTTTGATGGTCTGGTAAAAAGTAGTATACCATTAGCAGGTAGATACTATAACTATGAACAAAAAACACACATGATAATTATTAAGTAATTAATATAATCTCTTGATTTCCATTTAAAATATTGCATTATATTTTCTATACCTAAGTACAAAATATTTACCTAAAGACATAGCACTTACAGTCTAAATGACTAAATTATGAAAATTCCTATTAAAAGTAATAAAAATCACATTATTAAGTAGTTCTGCTCGATTAATATTATTAAGTGTAATAATCTCTTTCACCGTGGCCGCTTAAATTCACTGGATTCTTCAGAAGATCCTGTAAACAGAAAACATTTTGTGTAGCTATCCTGTGAAGGATTCAGTAGAGGACCAGTCAGCCAGTAGTTGACCATTACAATAAAGTTACTTGCCAAAAGATTGCAAAGACTCAAACAAAAGACAGACAGAACCTGTGTATAACAGATGAGGTTTGTATAATACAGTTTGTAAACAAAACAATTAATAGTAATAAAATAAAAGACTGACAAATTACTCATAATTTTTTTCCCACTGTTGGGTAAGGTCACTATTGATTTAGACACTGGCCTACTCCTTAGTATCCATAAAGAAGGCTACAATACTAGTATAACTAATAATTCAGGCGTTACTTTGCGGAAATTCATAAAAGATAAAAAAAATAGACGAAAAATCTCTAGTACCACTCCGCTTAACGTTCTAACTAAATGAGGTCACACAGTTACCACAGTTAACCTCAAAAGAAAAATATCGACACGTGTTTAATCCCTCCACGGGAAATCATCAGGACTACTCGTATATCATAGATATATATAGTAGTGCAGTGGTAGTGATAGTAAGTAATGTTAACCTGTGGAGCGATGGCAGTAGCGGCCGCGCCAGCCGGGCTCGCAGGCGCACACGCCCCCGGCGCAGCGCCCGTGCCGACACGCGCGCCCGCACTCGCCCCCGCGCCGCCCCACCTCGCAGTGGTTGCCCCCCAGCCCCACGGGGCAGCGGCACTTGTTCACGCCCTTGCACCGGCCCCCGCCTAGGCAGGGGATCACGCATTTTGCTGCAAACAATTATGCAACTGTCAAACTGTTATTGATTTACATTGAGTCAGTAGCATAGGTAGCCTACTTACATCTAATATGCAATGCCTGAAAAGGGCAAATAAGTTCTAAGAGCCATAAAAATACTTTTAAGACCTACTCTTATAACACTTATTTATGCAAATCGTTCGTTCGTTCGTTCGTGAATAAATATCTTGAATCTTGAATCTTAAAAAAGTCAGTGCTGACCCGTTCTGATCTAATGTAAACGCGTCAGGTCAGTACTGACTTCACTGACTACTGACCCTTTTTAAACAGAGAAAGTCAGTTCTCAAAGTCACCACTGACTTCATTTAGAGTCAGGCACTGACCCGATGTAAATCGCACTTTATTCGCACTCCAAAAAAATTTATAATCCCTCTAAACATATGCGCTTACTCATAAAAACTTACAAAATTCACATCGCCTGCCGTAGTACCCCTTTGAGCAGTCGCACGTGTCTTTCTGTATGCATTTACCGCCGTTCATGCACTTCTGAGAGCATATACCTGAAACAATTACACCACATTATTCTCTTGATAGGTAGGTACATAAAAATAGGAATATTCACCAAGAGTCTGAAACTGCGCGCTACACTCCAAAAATTGCTAGGTATTGTCGTCACATTCAAATCTATGGCAAACGCGGTAGAGGGGCGTGCAGTTTATCTTTACCAGTTGTATAGTTCTCTCGGCGGATCTAGGCATCCGTGAAGTTAGCCGTTTGTGATACGCCGAGAGAACTATACAACTGGTATACATAAACCGGTAAAGCGGTTATTGTAAAATTGCTTTTGTTGCAGAATCAGCAATTATGCGTCCTACGGTGTTACATCAAGTTAGAATGGCTCACAGCAGTGCCAGACCTTACTGGAAGAAGAATCCTCACGTGAGTTTATCTTTTAACGTTATCTTTTACGTAGAAATTTTAAAATGTCATAATAGGTACCAAGTTATTTTGCATTTGGGGCGGAGAAAAATCGAATAAATCAAAAATCATGAAAATTTGTCCTGTCGTATAATGGTGCTATTGTTTTCTATGCTTTTGTATAGGCTGCATCTCATTTCACTTTAGTCATAAAATAATTATATAGGTAATGTGCGGAGTGTGCATGGCCTGCTTTAGGCTGAGTTTCCACCAGATATGTGCGAGGATGTGTAGCGAGGGATGTGTTTGTTAGGAACCAATAGATTCACTTGACTCATTCCTCCACATCCTCGCTCATCTCTGATAGAAACACAGCCTTAGTGTAGACTATTAACATGATACAGAACCATGTTTGTTTCAAAACTTTTGTAGAAGCGAAGTTTATATCCATTTGACAGCTGGACAAGATAATTCGCGTGGACCACGCCGGTGAGTTAGGCGCGGACCGCATCTACGCCGGTCAGATGGCCGTGCTAGGGCGGACGGCAGAAGGACCGCTCATACAACACATGTGGGACCAGGAGAAGAAGCATAGAGCGAAGTTTGAATCGTTGATAAACGAGTACAGAGTGCGCCCGACGGTGCTGACACCGATATGGAATGTCGCTGGCTTTGTGCTTGGAGCTGGTTTGTTACTTTTTTAATAATAAATAAATAAATAATGCTGGACAATCCACACAGCATCATCTAGCCCCAAAGTAAGCTGCTGTTAAACAGAGCTGTGTTATGGGTATTAGATGACTGATATATTCTTAATACAATACGATACAATACATAGATAGATATTTTTTATTATATATAGAAAATACCCAGAACACCCGGAACAAATATTTGTAGATCGTACAAACTTTGACAGAGACGGGAATCGAACCCGCAACCACCGCGTCGCAGGTGGACCTGCGCGCGCTGCGCCACATCGGTCGTCAAACTTTATGGAGCGCTCGTGACGTAGCTGGCTAAGTTGTTGGCAGATAAACGAAGTTAAGCAGTTCCGCGTTCATTTGGATGGGTGACAGCCAGTGGTGATTTCAATTGAGCGCTCCCGTGCTTTGAAAAAACCGGGACCGACTGTTTAACGTGCCCTCCGACGTTAAGCAGTCGGTCCCGGTTTTTTCAAAGTTGTTAGGCCATGACAGAGGTCATTGGGCGGCCTAGAAACTTTGTCACCAGAGTTGGCCACTGACTCATACGAACTTACTATTAGTACTAGGTACTGGCGGATCTCGGCCGTCGTGAAGTTAGCCTTCTCGATGCGCAATGGAGCTTTTTCGACCTAATGTGTGGCTAACTTCTCGATGGCCGAAATCAGTCGGTATTATGTACTGTCGGTAAATGTCTCGAAACAAACTTTTTACTTTATTAACTTACTTACTTACTATATGATTTTATTTATCTAAGGACATGATGATGGATGACTGACAGTAACCAAGAATCATTAGAATTACGTGTTCACATCATGAATACTTTATTCAAGGTATAAAAAAACTGAATTTAACCCCCAACGCAAAAAGAGGAAGTTTGACCGCTCTGTGAGTCTGTCACCTTAGCTTTTGAACGGGTAAACCGATTTGAATGCGGTTTTTTTTATTTGAAAGCAGGTTTACTAAAGATGATTTTTAGACATGTTTTGTCAAAAGCTGTTTCAAGGTCATCAGCATAAGAGTGTCGGAGATTTTCTTTAAATTTTTAAATTATGTTCAAATAATATTTTTAATAAAATAAAACTATATAATACAGCGATCCACCATGATAATGTAAAAGAGTATAGTTAAATAAAAACTAGTAGAATGTCCTGGTGAAGGAAAACATCGTGAGGAAACCGGCATCTCCAAGAACTAATAGTTCGAAAGACATGCGCCATCCACCAATCCGCATTGGTTCTGCGTGGTGGATTAAAACCCACTCACTCTCGCCCGAGAGTGGGCCAGTGTCCTATTAGCGGGAACATTAGAAGGCTGTCATGAATTTTAGTTTAAATTATTGGTAATAATCGAAAGCATGGGTGTCGATTCTGTAACATTTTCTAAACTAAACTAACTAAAATTGTTTCCGTCCTTTTCTAATGAATTAAAATACAAAGGACCGCGATAATTTTAGTTAGATAAGTTTAGAAAATGCTTCAACAGAATAAATTAAATCTCTTTCAATTAAGATAAATGTCAATGGGGACAGTGGCACGGTTAACAGTAACGTGTCACTTTTCCCATTAAAGATATAGAGCAATGGGGACAATGGGAAGTTATTTTTTGACTTCCCACTGTCCCCATAAATGGGGTCAAAATCATGGGGACATCGGGAATACACGAACTGTCCTGGCAGGCACAGCGCTACTCGGCAAGGAAGCGGCTATGGCTTGCACAGTCGCGGTCGAGACCGTTATAGTCGACCACTACAACGACCAGCTGCGGACACTCCTCAACGACCCTGATGTAGACCCGGACATCCTCAACACTATCACACAGTTCCGGGATGAGGAGCAGGAACATCATGATACAGGTGCCAATGCTTCAGACTAACTGCCGTATTCATCAAAATTAGATTCATTAATCGGGAAGCGTGAGGTTGCTGGTTCGATTCCCGCTGCGGAACAAATGTTTGCATGATCTGCAAAAATTTGTTCCGGGTTTTAGTGTTTTTATGTAGGTATTATAAGTAGTATTTATGTATATAAAAAAAATTATCAGCTATCTGGTTTCCATAGTACAAGCTTTGCTTAGTTTGGCGCTAGATGGCGATGCGAAAAAAAGACTTATTTATTTATTTAACCCTTACTTTACCCTGCATGTCTTATTATAAAATTTAAAAAAAAAACAATGATCTACTTTGACAAATCCAAGCAGACTAAGGTTGGATTGACCAACCAGTTCCAACACGTACTATACGCAGAATAAATCGTAGTTATCTGCAAGTAAACTGTCATTTCTTGTATTTGATATTTCTTATTCCCTAGTATATGTATATTATTTATATGGGTAACTCCCATTTGTTCTATAGGACTGTGACGTCATAGAACTGTTAAAACTTTTCTGTCCCAGTAGTCCTATGATAAAACTGTTAATACAAAAACTGTCCTATTTGTTCTATTGAACTAACAATACCTTGTCAATAGAACTGTTAATACTTTTTATCCTAGTAGTTCTATGGTAGAACAATTAACTTTTATTTTATAAAAATAGGACACCCAACACAGGTTCTAAAGGTCCAATTCAAAGTCTGTACCAAAGGTTGGTCGAATCCACAATACTTAAAGGAATAATTATATTTCAGGCATCACTCATGGAGCTGAGCAGGCGCCGTTCTACAAGGCGCTCACTGAGGTTATCAAAGCTGGCTGTAAAGCCGCTATTGAAATCTCCAAGAAAATATAAATTTTGTTTAAGAAAATAATAATTTTTTAGTTGTCAAAAAGCAAATAGAAAATGTATCTACAACCAACGGCTATGTCGAAAACACGGCCTAGTATCAGCAGTCCGGTTAGTTGTCCGATGATCAGACTTACAAGACTTTCACTTGATATTAGTGTTTCAGTAGTTCTGTGATTAAAATCTTCGAACTAGGTACTGAGACTTTTTGTCCGTTAGTGACTGTCAGCCAAGAAACAAAATACGTCAGTATAAATTAAATTAAATAAGTTTTATTTCAGGCAACACTTGATAGTACAGATCTTTTAATGGAATATTCTATGGCCCATAGAAATGTATAGGTACCTTAGAGACATTATAACATATAGTTCGCACAGCGGATCTAGGCTTCCGTGAAGTTAGCCGTTTGTGATGCGCAAAGACAATTTAGTTTGAAAAAGCTCCATTGCGCATCGAAACGACTAATTTCACGACGACCGAGATCCGTTGTGAGAACTATACATAAAATAAAAATAAAAATATATAAACATATTCCTTTATTTTTGCCACTAGCAATGTATCGCTACTTTATAAATCTACTGATGCTGACAACCTACTGATACTAGGCCGAAAACACTGTAAATAAACTTTATTAAAATAAGTCCCACAAATCCGTGATTTGTCTACTTACTCATTTTACTAAATCAGTAGTCGTTTTCGAGCTATTTATTATTATAAGTAAATAAATAATGCTGGACAATCCACACAGCATCATCTAGCCCCAAGGTAAGCTGCTGTTAAACAGAGCTGTGTTATGGGTACTAGATGACTGATATATACTTAATACAATACTATACATAGATAGATTTTTTTTATTATATATATAAAATACCCAGAACACCCGGAACAAATGTTGGTAGATCGTACAAACATTTGACCCGAGGCGGGAATCGAACCCGCAACCTCCGCGTCGCAGGCGGACCTGCGCCCGCTGCGCCACATCGGTCGTCAAATTATAACAGACCTACAGGAAAAACTTCAGTGATTTGTATTGTCGAAAAACCATATACAAGTACCTACCTAGCATTGAATGAATAATTATTACTCTAGTCATTTTGTGATTCAGCGTATGATACCTACATAACCTGTATTATTAATTAAGAATTAATTTTGAAATTACTGGCACATGAGGCTTTCGATCTTAGCCTCAAGTTGGCAACCCGCGAGTGATACCTCTGGTATTGCAAGCGTCCATAGGCTGCGGTAACCGCTTACCATCTTGTGGGCCGTACGCTTGGTTGCCAATTCAGTTGTATAAAAAAAAAAATATATATATATAGGCGCTTTAAAAGTGCAGTGGGGTAAAAAATCTAACAAATTAAGTCGCTGAATATTTTCACCATTGCCACAACCACCACCACCATAGCAACACATAGATAGGAAGGACAACCACCATACCTATTTCTGCCGCCAAGCAGCAATGCTCGCATTGCTGTGTTCCGGTTCGAAGGGTATGGTTTCCGGTGAAATTACAGGCACATGAGACTTCCCATCTAACGTCTCAGGGTGGTAACGCGCAAGTGATATCTATGATGTTGCATGCGTACATAGGCTACGGTAACCGCTGACCATCAAGTGGGCCGTATGCTTGGTTGCCACTTCAGTGGTATAAAAAAAAAACATTTTTTGGTACTGGTCGTTTGATGACTAATGCATGAACCGAGAAGTGGTGGACAATGGATATCGATGGTAACAAAGTACATGTCAATAACTTACCTCCCTCACAGTTCCGCCCCTGGTAGCCGGTGGGGCACGAGCACATCCCCGGGGCGGTGCAGTTGCCCCCGTTCATGCACTGCGGGTAGCACAGTGCAGTGCGACAGTTCTGCCCCATGTACCCGTCCGGACACTGACAAATCTTCTCGTGGTTACACCAACCTAGGTTTGCGCATTTCTTGTCGCACTCTGGATCCGGCCCTGTTGGAACAATGTTCAATCAAAAGCAATCAAAGTCAAAGCACAAAATGTACATAAGAGACCACAGTTAAGAGGGGGCTTTTTTTTATACAACTGAAGTGGCAACCAAGCGTACGGCCCACAAGATGGTAAGCGGTTACCGCAGCCTATGGGCGCTTGCAATACCAGAGGTATCACTCGCGGGTTGCCACCTTTAGGCTAAGATCGAAAGCCTCGTGTGCCAGTAATTTCACCGGAAACCATACCCTTCACACCGGAACACAGCAATGCGAGCATTACTGATTGGCGGCAGAAATAGGTATGGTGGTAGTCCTTCCCCGGACGAGCTCTATCACAGAGAACTCTTAACACAGGTTATCAAAACTTAACTGAAGAGCCCCAAACCCTGTACTAAATAGGAGCTGTAACATAAATAAAACATATTTTGATTGATTGATTGAAAGCACTGGGCCCAACCATGAACTCCTAAAGCGATTCAAAAATTTTATACCTACCATGACATGAGTGTCTAATTGATGTCATGGTATAAATTTTTTTGACAATTTAGTTTAAGTCTTCATTTGAATCGCTTTAAAGGCTAGACCGCACTGAGCGACACTTCGCGGCAGCGGCGCGACGCGACACATAGCGACAAAATATTCTTTGTATGAAATTGTATGAAGTATAACGCACTACGCTGCAGCGGATAATTTGCAATGCCTGAAAAGGGCAAATAAGTTATAAGTGCCATATTACTTTTAAGACCTTTTGTAACACTTATTTGTGCAAATAAATATCTTGAATCTATCTTGAATCTAACTACGCGACGCGACATTGCGCGTCAAAGTTGACCAACTCATCAAAACTGAAGCGCCGTGTCGCGTCGCGCAGCTCCGCTGCCGCTAGTGCGGTATAGCAAGCGACGCGACACTTCACTTTATTCAAGTTAGTACCAGGGATGTTAGATGGCAACTCGGAAATCCTTGTACCAGGCTGGGTACGTCTAACACCCCTGGTTAGTTCCTACGTGTTTGCTGTTTGGTACGAAATTATTTAAAATGGATTTCGACGAAGGAAAAGTATTTTATTAGTCAGTCAGTATCCTGAGATTTATGAACAGCAAACTGAACATTATATGAATTCTCTTAGGAAAAACAACATTTGGAGGGAAATTGGCGAGGAAATGGGAGCATCGAGTGAGTAAATTTCATACATCTTCCTCAGAAGCTGCCGAACGACTGACAGACAAAATTTGCTGCAAACTGTCGCGCCACTGCAGTTCTAGTGCGGTATACCTAATAGTGTCGCTATGTGTCGCGTCGCGCCGCTCTGCCGCGAAGTGACGCTCAGTGCGGTCTAGCCTTAAGAGTTCATGGTTGGGCCCCTGATTATTAAAAAAGATCAAAGACAAATAGCTATAATCAGTAAAATCACAAGGGTCACTTTGAAACGTCATAAAAGCTAGGTGAATAGGCATGATGACAGTAACCAATAATCATTAAAATCACGTCTTCACCTTATGAAAAAGAATTCAAGGAATTCAAAAACCATATTTCTTTTTATATTAGATGCAAGATTGATAATATTTTTATTAAAATAAAACTACAAAATACAGCAATCCGCCATATAAGGTTAGAACACCGATCAGAAGTATCTAGGTTCTCTGATTGGTGGTATCAAAAATATTGCAGAATTTTGAACCCTAATGCTAAAATGTTATATTGAAAACTGACTAATAACGGCACCGCTGTCACTCCGCGACTCAGTGCGTTTTAGCGTGTATTTTAAAATTCAAATTTCAATCGCATTTTTTTACTACTAAACCATTAATTTCTGGAATAATAAGTTATTTTTTGTCTATAGTCGTTACTTCTGATTTCTGAATACAATAGAACAGTTTTTCAAAATCATCATCATGCCTATTTACGTCAGTTTCAACGAGCCCATGTCGTGAAAAAAACTGGCAACAACACCGGCTGCCGGCTAAGTTTCCAAGTAGGTTAGGTATCGCTTTGCTATTTCAAGCACGCAATAAATATGAAAAAATTGGTCATAGGGTGTGAAAGAAAAATGAATAGGTAATACGAAAGGTATGGTTGGTATTCGTAGGTAAACAACCATGGCCCTGGATTATATTCATGCGAGTACCTTGTCTTAAATGGGCACTTAGGTAGGTGCCTACAGTGAACAATGCAACAATTTGCGCGCGTGATTTAAATATTATGTAGTATGTTTTGTGTAGGTAGGTACTTATTTGAGTGTTTTTTTAACGAATAATAATATATAATATATTTATTTTCAAAAAAAGGTTCACAAAATATGACATGTTTTAACAAAAAAGTTTACAAGTTATTATTCCTACTCAATAGGTAAATAATTCCTAATTCTTACGTAGGTAAAAAACAATATACTTTGCACATAAACCTATGTCTAAATTCTACACACTGACTCCTCGCTCTAACCACAGACCAGTTTAATACACTGGTCTGTGCTCTAAGTAAACTTGTATTGTAGTCACGAGGGATCCTTGCTTCGGCTAGTTACATAGTTTAGGCTCGGTATGACGCAATTATGTACTTATAGCATGAAAAACTATCCCTAATAATTATTTAATTAGTGAATGTGTGGTTACAAACCTAAAAAATTCAATGCTGTAAGCAGAAGTAGATACCATGTAGGCAGACATCGTCCACCTCAGCTCGACGCGGCAAGGCACCCGGAAAAAATAATAATTTGTTATTTGCGCCTGCAATAAGTACTGCAGTAATACCACAGAACATATTAGTACTACGTAAAAGAAGAAGAAAGAAAAGTATTTATTTACATAGTACCTACACTAAACACACACTTTACAAAATTTTAGGGCAAATCGCCTATTGCCAAAAGCTAAAATTACCGAAATTATTTTGCATCATTCAATCGGTCGTAAACAAATAATTATGAAATTAACTGTTGTTGTTACTGTTGTTAATTGGTTATAGATTATTAAATTATTAACGACTATTTACCACTTAAATATGTCATTTAAGCTTACTGACGTTACGAAGCTATTTAGAAGCTCTTCTTCATAAGCACCGCCCGCGACCGCGTTCGATTGCTCGGCGAATACTCATGAAGAAGAGCTTCTAAAAAAGCTTCGAAACTTCAGCAAGCATAAATAACAAATTCAAGTGGTAAATAGCCGTTAATAATTTAATATGATTTCTAACCACTATGGTAATAGATTTTTAAAAAACATTGTTTTTTCTAAAACCATTTGTGACGAAATATGAAATGTTTATAAAGCTACCTATAGCATAACATCTCATAAATCACAAAACAAACCACAGTTAAATACCAATCGCTGTATTGTTCAACCCGTAAGGAAAACCGAACGTAAGGTAGGTACCTAACCATCAGCTCGTATACCGACTACCTACCATAAATTAGTAGCGTAAGCAAATAATACGAGTAGGTATGATCTGAAAATAGAATGAAATGCAAAGTTATTCTAGACTCCACATAACTTGCTACGGCTTTTGGTCATTAGCGTGATATATGTGGGATTAATAAGCTATACCAGCTTTCGTAAATTAGACAGATTGAGCGGGTGGAGTGAAGGGCTTTTTAAATACTTAATTTGTTAAACTTATAAAAGATAATAAAATAAAGCGTTATATCTGTGTTTCTGATACTGTTTTATGTGCATTTTTTAACTGTTATCTTTATTTATGTTACCTCGACTTATATTTAGATACTTAGAGAGTTTTACTAATATAATCATTCATTTTAAAAACTGGTGTTTTCATGTACACCGGTATATCAGTGAAGAGGTACCGACACTGTTTCGACTCAATTTCGAGAGTCTTCATCAGGGTTGAGTGACACGGCGCGCTTCCTCCGCGTCGCGATATGCACTGATATGGTACCTCTTCACTGATATATCGGTACGTGAAAACACCCGTTTTTAAAATGAACATAAAGAGTTCTTTAAAATTAAAAAAATAAAACTTCCACAGAAACGCAGATACGTAAGTGTTAAAAATGCGTTGGCGATACAATACCTGTCCTTTCTAAATACACACCTCTCTGTGCGCATTCCTTCTTTAGGTTTAACCTTAATGGGGTGCCTTTTAAGGGTAGCCCTCGGCCATTTTTCAGAACCAAACCTATTTCTAATGTTGCGATACCACTGCTGTTTCCTACACAGGGCAATACTATACTGAATTCTGAAAAAAAGTAATGAAAAATTATAATTCGGCAAAGCATGACTTCATTATCAAATAAATAAAACATATTGATTTCATCAAAAACTAAACTAAAACATTTAAATTTAAATTTGCTATGAGAAACTAAACTAAAACATTTAAATTAAAATTTGCTGTCGGATTAAAGAAGTCATAAATCACCTTTAGGCGTTTTGGGCACCCGACCCTGTGTTTTAATCGATAGCACAGGTGGTTTCAATACTTTGAGATCGGATGATGTGAGTGTGTCGAAGTTGTAGGAGTATTTCTTTTTGGATCGCCACGTGAAGTTCACGTACCCTACTTCGGAGGGTATTGTAGGCAACTTGTGGGAGAAGTTGGGATCTAAAACGTACGGCGACACGTGCCCGTTTAATATTGCAAATACTTGCATTGATATGCCTGCAAATAAGATGATTGCAGATGATCAATCAGCGACACGGAAGAAGAAGATGATTAATGGCCAACGCACATTGGGACAGCATGGCAAGAGATTTTCAATAGTTTTTAAAATTTTTTGATAGTATAAAAAACATAGTCACAAGATTATAACAAAGCATTTTAACGTAGATTAGTATTCCACTTAAGTAAGCAATAACCACGTTATGGCTAGAAAAGCAATCAAGTTTTCTTAAATACAAGTTTTCAATAACATGATTTGGGATCTCCTCTTCTAAGTCAAAGACCAGTATTATTTTATGAGGTTTTTATTTAATTTTAAAATAATATTCAACGCCATCAAACACGGCCGACACCATCATCACTATCACCAGGAAACATACATTCAATCATTGAAAAATTTCTCATTTATTATATTAGTGCGATTAAACGAGAAATTTAAGGCAAGTGACAAGACAATCAAGGCGCCCGCCTGATGTTAAGCACCACGCCTTACTATTACAGATGCAGTGCCACCCAAAGCTTAAAGTTTTTAAGTGTATGCGTGGCTCTGCACTGCGCTTATCACCCCGAGACATTGTTGTTAAGTCTCTTTCGCCCAGTAATTTCACTTGCTACAGTGCCCTTCAAACCTAAACACAGTGCAGCTTGCACACTACTGCTTGGAGGTAGAATATTGACACTGCGGTGGTACCCAACAAGACGGACTCTTGCTGAAGAGTCCTACCACTAAGTGATTAGTACGTACGGAGACAAGTAACACTCACCACTGAACATCCGCACCTGCCGCTCGTCGATCCACATGGATATGTCATGCTGCTTGGCCTCGGGGTCTCTGTACTCGCGTCGGCCGGCGCCCAGCGTCAGCGACATGGCCAGGGCGACGCCGGCGCACACTCGGGCGCCTAGCGACGCTGATCGCCACATGCTAACAATAACAATACCAAACTTAATATATTATATAAATTACAACCTTTGACAACTTTGACCTTTGATACTTTCACGGCATCATAAGCTCACATACTTTTATATTTGCTATTATAACGATGACAAACTAGCTAATGAGAAAAAAGTTAAAGGTTTTTGCACCAAGAAGTTGAATAGGGTAATTTTTCAATCTAAATAATAATGATGATAATGACTGCGTTTAAATACATTTTGGTAGGTACCAAAAATAAGTATCCACTAAACACTCAAGTCAAATAATTAAGCGTTTAACTGGCGTATAATTTGTTTGTCGACCTTACAGAGTCCGGCTCGAAGAACCACAAAAAAACGAAGAAAAAAGAAATTATCACAGTTAACATAATTGATTGGGACCGTTTGGGACGTGCTCCCACAATGAAATTATCGTGAGAAACGACCGGCCAACATAAAAAACCGACAACTTCATTAAATATCCCCTGTCAAAATGTAATGTGTATACTAGTTTTTTCTACTCGCTCCCGATGTCAAATTATGCTTACAAAAGGTGTTAACAAAAAAGAATACTCTACACTAGAGAACCACTAGCACTGCGCTTAGTGGTGACCAACAATTTAACTATTCATAAACTATGTAAGTAGGTATAGTCTCAATGCTATAAATAAATTTACTATCTATTTTATTTAGTTTCATATTAATTTCAGTTCAGATTGAACGTAAAAAATAAACAACGAAAATACTGTTCACTAACCATTTCCAAAGGTCAAAAGTTTGTTTTTAATACAATCTTTGAATGATAACCTCACCACCTACCGAAGTTAAGTTACCGTCTGGCCAGTTATAGATAACCTCAAATTAGCACAACGTCGAGTGTCGGTAAACTTATCGATAAATTGACGTTAATTAATATAAAACACAACTAGTAAAAGCATATCCACGCGTATTATATAGGTACATTTTATTAAATACTTTATGCAAGCTAGATAAATATTTTATCGAAATCCCCTTTAAACTAAGATTGACGCTTTAAAGGGGATTTTGACACTAACCCCATGCAAATAACTCAAATAGAAACGGGAAAGAGAAACTTTGAAAACAAATTACATTATGTGAGTATCCTTTAAAAATCAAAATCAAATACAAATGTTTAAAACAAGCGGTGGTGGTAATTATTGCGCTGCGCTGTGCGGAACACTGATCGATTGAGGCCGTTCTTGCATCGGGTATGATGGGTCATTTGAGACGTCACTTTGCGACGTTCGCCAACGCATCCTGGCGATAAGTTGTGTTGTGCGAATGACCGGGCTTGCGAAGCCGTAACTTGACCGAATATATTTAGCCCGCGAGACCGCAACCGCGGGCTAAAATAAACGTGTCAACGTTCTACAACTGTCCTAGTGACTGGCTACCACCTAATTGGAATTATTATTTGTTGTTTTTAATAGGTAACCTAAATTTAACACATAGGTAATCATTGATTCGTTCATGGATAAACATTACCCATCCATTACTCGATAGCTATAATAAGTAAGATCATATGAGTCAGTGGCCAACTCTGGTGTCAGAGTATAGTAGATAGATAGTGTAAAGTAGGTAGGTATATAATATTAAGAAAGTGGTAGGTACCTATTAATAATTAAATTTATTACCTTTTAATAATAAATAGGTACCTACCTACTTTACACTATCTACTGAATTTGATCTTCCTGATATCTAGCTAGACGTAGGTAATGGTTATAATTATAATTTTTAAAGCAAAAGATTATGTATTTAGTAAATCTTAAATTAAACTGTTGTGCACCCCTGGCCAATGCACTTGTTAACCTAACCAGCCGCTCAGTCGACTTGATACCCGTTGAGAGAACAGGTAACCGTGTAAAAAGCAAAAAAAAATCGAGTCCGGCTGACGGGCAGCGGTCGCCTCTGTCCTGCGCCTCCAACCACAGCTTTTTACTTTTTTTATTCATTTTATTGGCTATACTTTACGGTCACAATATTATGTTTCATGTCATTAAGTTACCTGATTAATTGCACTCATGCTGATGTTTACGCGTCTTTATGCAAACATACTTAGCTGTTCAATTAGAATGCAAGTGTTAATTTAACAGTTCAAGGAAAACACAGATTGCTTTTAACATAGTATTAACTACTTGCAGGCAACTGTTAATTTTATATGCATGTTAAACTGAACATAAAGTTTGTCATAGTTTTGTTAGACGCAACTTTGTTAACAAGTTTTAACCTGTTTTTAATTGGAACTTCAAGAAAATAATGGCATATCCTTAGTAACCACATATGGACTAAAGATAAGTACCTACCTTGTAAATATTCACTTTAGTTTTTAAACAAGCTTTAAACATCAATTAGTGTTACATGCCTCGCCAAAAGTCTGATTGGGTAGTACCTACATAACTAAACAAGTACCGCATACATATAACTAAACGTAGAGAGGTAGGTAGGTAGGTAGTTACTCTTAGAATAAAACCTTGTGTCGGTCGGTGCATCGCACTTCAAACATATTAAGAATGATCCTATAGGTACCTAGTTCTTCTATTAATAACACATTGTTTACACCAGATAGCAATGTTAACGTGTTTTAGCTTTAATCTTCGGTTTCAAAATGAACACGATTATTTTATTAAAACATTCGATTATGTAACTAAATTATTTATTAACTTTGAAGCATTATTTAAAAATAGTCAAAATTTATACTATGCTATTAAAAATATTTATAATAGACCTACCAACATTTGGAACAAATAAAAAATAAGTTTTGCATTAAAAACATAGGATGAGAGAACAATGCAGTAAAATTCCGATTCGATTCGATTTTTAAGTGGGATCAACGATCCTTTATTTACAGAGTTCCGATCAGTTATCGATATTCGCAATGTGTAGGTACTTAAAAAAAACATGAAAACTAACCTGTTTGATAGTTCCAATCAATTCAAAGTCACAACACACATGGTCATAGTTTGTGATGGTCACAACACAATTCGCGAACTCGTAAGTGGGAAGTGGGCGAAGTCGGAACGAGTGTGCCTCCTTCGGTGTCTGGGCACTGACTGAATTAAAAAAGAACGGACTGAACTATCGCCTCGTCTACAATTCCACAGTCCACACACACACTCGCTGCTCTAAAAGTTGCTTTAAAAAAACACATTGACATGACACAACACACACAGCACAGCACAACCGATTCTGAAAATAAGAGTCCTTAATTAGCAATAATCATTTTCCTTAACATTCAATGATAATGACCTAATATTAAATACTTAGGTAAAGTTCATATTTATATAGCGTTTGTAAGTGAGTCGCTTGCAAGTATCTAATAGTATGAAGGCAGGTCTGATTGTATGAAATAAGTAGTAAAATACATTATATTAAATATCTAGTATTAGACCTAGTAGATATCCGCTACCTGAATTATCTCATTTCATGCTTCAGCCTTTATTCAAATATTCCAATTGAAATTAAAGATAGTAATTTTCAAACAATCATTATTAAATTATTCCAGGTTCAAAAAAAACAAAACGAGAAGCTTTTCTGTATTGCGTGGGTGTGATGAACTACAAAAGGGAACCGTTTTATGGCCAGTTAAGTATTGTAAGCGGGTTTGCAAAAGAATGGCGATTATGACCAGTTAATTCTACCTGGCGCTGCTGGTTCATTCTAGTCAGTCCATAAATTAACCGAGAAAAATACTATGGTGCAGTTTAGGCCAATACCTATTGGTGATTAAAGAAATGGGTATTTTGCAACCATTTAGCTAAGGTAAGTATTTGTTTTATTTTAATAAAAGTCAGTAGAAAAAGCCTCGATGCCTTTTCTAAAACAGTAATTTTATGTTGTAGTAGTTAAATAGATAGAATAATAGAAAATACTTTATTGTTACCATAAAATAAAGTTTTGACAGAAACAGTTAAACTATACTTAGGTATATAACAATGGGCGGTCTTATCGCTTAGTAGCGATCGTATACGTAATTATAGACTAAATACATACCCTTATTATAAATAAATACATAGTACTGACTTGTATGACCTATAAGATGTCTGTGCCACACGAAAAATGTTTTTGTCCACTGATTGGGCAATATCGCTTAGCCGGTCCACTATAAAATGGTAGACATTTCTTAGCAGGATGCCTTTTTATGATTTTTTTTTTTCTTAGTATAGGTGGTAGGAGATCGTCGTCGAGAGAGAAGGTCGTGGGTTCGAATCCAGTCGTGCCCCACTGGATTTTTCGCTACGAAAAATGTATGTGCGCAATGCCAGTGCTCTCATATGGCGCAGGAAAACATCGTGAGGAAAACGGCACGTCCAAGAATTAAACATTCGAAAGACACGTGCCATCCGCCAATTCGCAATGGGTCCGCGTGGTGGATTAAGACCCAATCACTCTCGCTCAGTGGCCAGTGTCCCAGCAGTGGGAACATTAGAAGGCTGTCATGATGGATCTATCTATTGTTGTCACAGAATAAACATTATAAAATACAGTAACAACCTAGTTACCTACCTATGTTGGGAAAATGACAATTATCTTAACAGTTTGACTATCATTATCCTACTCTTTTTTTTATATATATTATGTTTTAAGTACTATTTGTTCCGTTTTTTTAAATTTGTTTTGTCAGGTTTGTTATTTTTTTGATAAAAAAAATCGACTAGAGCTGACATATTTTATAATAACTGTGTTTGTTTTTGGGTGGTGTATTTTTAAGGTTTTTAAATGTATATTGGCAAGTATATTCTATACTAAATGATTACCTGAACGAACTTATCAGGTACCTATAATAATTATATTTTAGCAAGTCATCTTAGTAAAAAATACAACAAAATACCTATTAGTCTAGTTTTTAATTCAAGTCGGAAAGGTAATCAATGGTGATACCATAGAAAAAAATACCTTACTTTTTGATACGGGAACCTACGCTAAAATAATGAGTTAGAATTTTTAATTCTAGCCAAGACTAGTAAAACGAATAAAAATACAGTTTTCAGCATAGTTTTGATGTAAGCACCATAAAAGCACTACCTACCTAGTTTGTTTGTTGATTCCACAGACGCGTCCGGAATAAGAGCATAAATAAATTAACTAAAAAATAAAACCTCAATAATTTCTTAAAATTTATTTTCTATGCAACATAAAAAAATATTCATCATAGTTACAATAAATTACAGTTACTTATGCGAACTAAAATGTAAATTATTATAATTCGTGAACAGAAGGTGTTCGCACGAGGACAGATCAGAATTTCACAAACCAATAAAGAAGACTCACATACACCTTGTCATGTTTAATTTAAATTTATACTAAAACGCAACTTAGTCATCTAATTTCAACAAATATTTCCAATGTCCAATACATAAGCTTGCTTAGCAATATTGTTTGCGAACGATATATTCTCGCACTCGGTTCATTTCTAAAGACATCAAAAACAGAAACGCTCGTAAATTAATTAGTAGAGATAGATAACACTGAGAAAATGTACCTTATAACAATTAATAACTACTTTTACAATACAAGATCTAAAGATTCGGCTATTTCTCGTTTACATTTTGCCGACGCGAGCGACTAATATTAAGAACATTCATAATTTAAATTAAATATACTTGCACATTACACTGACATAGGTAAATTTGACGTAGTATCATGATGGACCGTACCTAGGTACATTACTTATTATAATTAAAATAAAATCATATTTTACTCGCGTCAGTCCCGCGACCAATGGATGTTGAAAATAGTAAAATGGATGAAAGTGCGTGAACCACTCTCTGAAACATTGTGACAGTAACATTATAAATGCAAACATTGTGCTGATTCAATTTCAGAATATGAAAATTACATTTTCATCGTTAATACAACTTTTATTTAAGGCAAGTATTCTCCTAGGTACAATTTAAATAAAAAATGAACACACTGTACAATTCTAAGAATTTTGGAGGAAAAAGGCAGTGACGATGACCATCGAGGTCGGTGAGTAAACAATTTAAACATCAAATTGAGTTTTGAACCGTAACAAATATCAAGTTTAATTCAACAGCGCGGCACAAGAAGCGACAAAACATTACGAGAAATCGAACGAGGCTCCTACCGTAGTAATATAATATTAAATTCTTACACACATAGACATGATAGACTCCTTAACAAATAACTTAAAGGGGTTACGATAACAGTGCCATCAAATATAAATATGCAATGTACTATTATAGGTACCAATAGTTGCAGAGTAAGCTCTAAATGAGAACGATCAAACCTTGCATTAAAACGTCGCCGTTGTACATTAAATTAAACCGAAATAAAATAAACTTCAATTAAATTAAATACTCTATCAGTGACCGTCGACGTCGTCGGCGGTAGTCTCCAAGTTTTACAAACAAAGTTCAGATTAAATCTGACTGGCGCGATGACATTATGGGCGCCACACACGTTAGGTTATGCATGTATAGTTCGCACAGCGGATCTAGGCTTCCGTGAAGTTAGCCGTTTGTGATGCGCAAAGACAATTTAGTTTGAAAAAGCTCCATACGGCTAATTTCACGACGGCCGAAATCCGTTGTGAGAACTATACAGTTGTACCAATCATGAAAAAACAGTAGAGCACAACCTATCGTATGTGACCTCCTTTACACAAATAATGTTTCATATTTTCAAAATCAACATGGTTTGACCGCGTGGAATGTATTGAGAAGAACCCGACACCTTTCAGGCGAAAAAATAAATATACACAAATAAATGGAATATCGAGCTAAATATTAAGTGGACAAAATGACAGTGCTTTTAAGAGTAGGCAAATAATAATAGCATAGTATACCCATGCAGAAAGCGAACACGTTAGCTGCCTAACATTAGTTAACACGAGACCCTAAGCTTACGATCTAAACTTCAGATATTTTCGTAAATACCGGGTAGAAACAACATACTGATATTTGTCCATACAATGTCTCTACCCTAATCGACCTAAATAAATGATTCTGGATATAAATTGAGGGTGCGAACAGACTTCATAGATTTTAAATTGAATAAAAAGATTTTAGTTGAATAATTACAAGCCTAACATTTAAAGAGGTATTATAACTATACAAGAGAGATAAATATTTCAGGTTCGAGATATATTAAAAAACGTGATAAATAGCTTATCGACTTTTCGTCGGTTTCAAAATAATATGCCTTGATACATGTTAGTGCCGTAGACTTACACGACAGTTGAAATAGGCAATTCCAGAAAGAGGTAACTGCTCTTATTGATTCACATTCAACTTTCATAAATACCTACACTAGAAATGTTTCAAAATACTCAAAAAGAGTTTCGACTGAAATGAGATTTTAATATAATATCGTATGAATAATATTCAGATACGTATTGATACTGCAAAGTGCTTGTGAACTGAGTCCAACCCGTATTTGGAATAGATATGCGCTAAATCACAATTTCAAACATTCCGTGAGAGTTTTCTCGATTCGTATTCTCTCGGATCAGAAACAGTCCAAGCGCTCTATTAAAACACAAGTGACATGAATGTCTGAGAAATATTATTGAATCATTTGTTATTTATCTCAAGGATTAAACTGAATACCGCACAATTCCCGACCGAAACATTTCAAACCGGTAGAGTTATTGTTAGTCTGTCGCTGTCATCCGCTTCTTGCTGCGTCAGGCCGTCTCTTTCACACCTACAGCGTACCTTACGTGTGTAAGCGAGAAGGCACGCTGCGACAGACAAACAGCGACAGGCTAAGTCTATATTCAAGAACGAAACTCAAGCTCAAAACGATACTCAAGCATAGATTTTGACAGTTCTTCGTAGAATACTTTGTCAAATCGATGCTTGAGTCACGATTCACACTCAAGTATGTTTCTTAAATACGAGCTTTAGTTAATAACCCCACGGAACTATCCTATCACGTGACAACACCGACATTCCCCGCGCGTCTCGTTCCCCAAGCACCAACGTACGCCCGGTGGCCAGACAGATAGTATCAAAAATATTCATTTATACATTTTAGCTAGCGGACATGAAAAGCTGGAAATACTGCTAACCTCGCGTTGATTGCGCACCTTAGTTACGTAAGAAAACATTCCGTATATACGTTTTCGAAAACTTTTTAACGTAAAAGCAGCTGTACCAATTGGTTACCGTAACGTAATGTAACACTTCCAGTGTCAAAGTTTGTAAAAATAGATATTTGGAACGTCGAGTTACAACGCCAATAAACAATTTACATAGAAAATAACTCTCATGGTCCATTTTAAAGGTACTTTTGTATTTTATGAAACAGCATACAAAAATAGTTATAGCAATGAAGTAAGGAAATTCTTTTAAAAATACGTTGGCAATAACTTCAGAGAACTGAAGTTCTAGCTAAAACACCGTTTTAACATGTCTAATACTGTGCCGATATCTGACTAATAAAATAGATGAATTTAGTAAGAGTCCGACCACCGGATACAAGAGCTAATTAACTTTATTTCCTTGATAAAAATAGCTTCTCTTACAATTCGATTCTCTTAATTACGCGTACTTAATTGATATTTAGCCGACAGCCTACCTCCTCGTTTCCACCTCTTCAACAAAGCCTATCCGACTGGATTTCCCGTTTTCTAATAACACTTCTAATCTGTATCTACACAAATATTTATTTATCATACATGGTTTATCGTTGTTTACAAGCGAATTAAGCGTCACTTCTTCATGGGCATAACTTTAGAACCCAATGACAATTTCAATTTAACAAATTCTAATTTACTGCTGTGTTTGTAGATAATTTCAATCGAGTTTAGTTTACTTAATATCAACGTTATTACGATTAATTTGGCTAAATATAATAGCGCCAAATTTGTTATGTCACAGTGCAATAGTCATAGTTATACAATTACAATAAGAGCTAGTAACGTCAGTAACATCGTGCGTGACCAAGTAACTGACGGCCTAGAGCGAACTTTGAGAAAATGCTTGTCACAATACGTGATAAAAGTAAGTAAGTTCGTATTGCCAACTCTGGTGACAGAGTTTCTAGACCGCTCTAAAGCCTCTGTCATGGCAATAAGTGTTAGTGTAAGCACACATCAGTTTTTAAAGAACTAAATTAGTTGCTTAAACAATGATAAGCGATCTCAGTGTTGTAAGTATTCGTACGAGTCTGAACAGCTCAAAACTAGCATTAGACCTCAGGAAAATGGGAAATCCAGTTATAAAGACACTTAAATTTTGAAAAACTGGTGATAAAGCCTAACTTTTGAGAGAAAACACGGAAAGTGATAGTCGTAACAAGAATGGAGACATTTAGTCAAGTATGATTTTTCTTATATTTTAATTTTAACAGTATAATTTCTACGTTATAATATTTATGTAAAATGGGTTATATAGTGTGCTATCTACCAGAAGTTCCAAAACCTAGTGCAGTTGTCAGGATATGATGACTATTTCATTACTTAAAATCAGTCTCTTACTAAAATAAATCGACATTCATTCAGATTTTCGTGAACACCCTACTTGCAAATATACTAGAGATATGCAAAAGCTTGCACATATTTTGACACATTCTAGACGTTTATAATATTGATATTTATTAGAATAGTTTGTTTGCATTGTTTTGAGAGTTTCTAAACTATTTCGATTACGCAGATTGCTTTTAGATCTGCCTAAAAAATGTGGTTTTTCCGTCGCCACGATAAAATGTTTGGTGTTTAAGGGCCTTATTTATGAACTATGAACCTCTTAGCTAATGGGTTTCAAATCAATCATTGTTCAATGACATATTAATGACAAAGAGATACTTAGCAAGCTGTTAAGATGACAGTTTCTTTGACGAATAAGGGCAGCGTAAGTGATCACGTGCTGTCAAAGAGGTTATATTTCCTAAAGCCCTATGATGATAGGGCCAAAAAAATAAAAGTAGGCTTCGTCTTATACTAACTTGGCCCATACTCTAATATTTTAACTAAATGATAAATTGCTTTGCCTATAGCTCTACAAAACGCCAAAATGACGAATATATAATAGCTGTCAAAATTAACCGACTTTTGGAATTGCATTCGTTCAAGTAGTACCTACGGATGAACACTACTACTTTTGGACAATAAAATCGTTTAGTACAAGTGCGTAAACGCAATGGCAGTAGCGAATAGTGTTGTGGCCAGAGTAAAGACAATAGTCAAGCTGGTACCTTATATCTTAGGCCTCGGTCACAGTTCTGTGCTAGAGATGATACAGCAGGCGTTGTGACTCTATTGTACCCGTAAACCGCCTAAATTATAAATGCTGTAAGTAATATAATGCTTAAAATTGTTGCTGTCTCTTTCGATTGAAGGGCTAATTTTAATTTTAAACACTAAATTTAAATACCGTTTTTATGTAAAACTGGTAAACAAGGATAAATTATAACCGCGTTTTAGCGTTTTTTGTTCTCTGTGACCGAAGCCTCATGGTGGTTGTATACTCTCGCCGAAATGTTTATTTGCAAGTATATACACTCTCGCAATGTCATTAAGAGGTTTACGTGTGCTTCTAGAGTAGTGTATCGTCGAGAGTGTAAATCCACAAACTCTAGAAGACGTCGTGAATAGTCTTCAAGTGCAATACATAGATAGCATACATAGTTATTACAGCTGCGTTCGATTGCTTACAGATCTTTACATTAAAACTAAAATATGTTTCCTTCTTACACGACTTCAGTATTGACCGATGGTCAGTAGACGCTCTTTCTGGATACATAAGTGACACAAAAACAAGTCGAAACATGTTTAGTTACCCGTTTCATTCATTCAGGTACTGATTTCACAATTGAAATTTTCACTCGCTAACATTCTGCACCCTCAAAAGAGCGTCTACTTACAATACATTTAAAAATATCGTTTCAAGTCATTGACGCCACATTGTCGCCGCGCTATGACGTACACGACCGATCGTAATGACGATTCAGACAGGAATGAGCGCTGCAGAGCGCATTTTACATTTAATACTCCTAAATAAAACTGACGTATTTTTTCACTGACTACAATTAATATTTGCAAATGCGTTCAACATTCATCGTTATTTGTATTAAATTGCATGTGACAGCCCTCATGCTTATAAAATGCGCTCTATGCTGAATCGTCTATAGGAGCCTATGCACACGTTTTCTTTCAACACGCTGCTACAGCGAGCTTCAGACGCGTTGCAAACTTGCTGCTAACTGAACCATGATACAAAAAACTGGATACTGTAGAGCTGCATACGCGCCACGTAAGTCATCATGTGCATAGGCTAGTAGATCCGTATTCCAGAACTCAAACTGCATCGAGAATAAGGCATCGATTTTTCGCCATTTCATCATACAGCCAGAAAATCGAGGCTCGATTCAAGCTGAGTGTAGTTCTAGAATAGCCTGTGCTGTGCCTGATAGCTGCTTCCCACGGCGGGTCAACCCGCTCTTTCGCGGGTCAACCCGCATCAAGACGGGTAAACTTTGTTTATGGCCCATTTACACCATACAATAATTGCATGCAAAAGTTGCCTTCAAATCTATTTTCGAACATTTTTGTTCCAAAATCAATTTGATAAGGCAATTCTTGCATGCAATTATTGTATGTAAATAGGCCTTTACTCTTAGAGCGCGTCCTCGCGAGCGCGCAACTATGTAGAACTGTTGTAAAGTTAAAGTGCGCCATGCGCCGTGGGATCGCAGCATAGCGTGTAAGATGCCCTCTACACGTAAGTTGGGGGCTGTGAGTTGCCGGGCGCGGGGGCGGGGGCAGGGGCGGGGGCGCCGGGGGGCACGGGGGGCGGGGGCAGCACGCGCGCCCCCGGCACGTACTGACCGATGAACGAACCGTCCTCAGTGAAACGACCTGCAAACGTTATATAACCAGATTAGAGAAGGAATTACGTTTTTACAAGCGTTTAACTCGGAGCCACCGGTGGTCTAGTGGTAGTGACCCCGCCTTCCGATCCCAAGGTCGTAGGTTCAATCCCGGTCGTGCACCAATGGATTTATGTGCGCAACGCCAGTGCTCTCAAACGGTGAAGGAAAACATCGTGAGGAAACCGGCATGTCCAAGAACTACAAATTCGAAAGACATGTGCCATCCACCAATCCGCAATGGGTCCGCGTGGTGGATTATGAACCAATCACTCTTCCTTGAGAGTAGACCAGTGTCCCAGCAGTGGAAACATTAGAAGGCTGTAATGATGAACTCGGTTTATCTCGCATCATTCAATATCATTGCATTTTCGATTTTATATCAATGGTCAAAAAAAATATTTTAAAATACATGAACTATAACAATAGTGGTACACGCTGGATAGCAAAACTAAAACTATCTCAAGTCACAGCAAAAGACAGAAAACGACCTTTAATCTGGCACATTTCAAACATTTCAGTATCAGCTTGGTTCCGTTTGCAAAGCGAGCAGGACCTCATTCTTTTATCATGTAGTAGACTATAGGTCGTTATCTATAAAATTATAATCAAGCGAAACTAATTACATGCAAAATAACTGGTTTTATAAAAAAAAAAAAAAACATAAAAAAGCAAATACCTCAAAAATTAAACAAAAAACAATCGTCGCTCGTGCAAATGCAAGGAGAGAAAGGGACGGAAACAGGAATATCAATATCCAAAACTAACATAATTAAATGCAAAAACCAACAAAGCAACGCGTGTATTAATATATAATATATATTATAATGTAATATATAATAAGTAATACACTGCAATTCACTCCAATATTAATATCATTTTTACAACCTAACACGCTTATCGTATCAAAGTGTACTTATAGTATACCTAAACTATGTAATATAAGGTATAAAGAGATTCTGTGCGAAATTCTTGATCCAATAAAGACACGTGAAAAGGCCTTTACTATCACTATTTTAGAAATAGTCCAATAAAGACCATGAACGCCCGGATATTAACATAAATAATATATTCCTAATAGCACAGTAAATATACTGTTAAAAAATAAAATTCACAACTAAATTCACAAACTTGATCTAAAAATATATATAATAAAAAATTTTGGCGGGCGATTTCACTTTTCAAATAACCAATCAAAACGAAGATCAAAGAGCTTGCGGCGATTGGCCAGCCAAAGCTGTTCCATTCTTGAAAATTGAATAATGTGATGTCATGGCACTACATTCTCTCGAGCGTAGCAAGTTTTCTATTCAACCAGTGAATAGTTGATTTTATAATTATCATTTGCAGGGATATTTTATAGCCCTTTTGAAAGGGTTGATTTAACACAGGGTTTCACAAGTAAGGGATAGGGTATAGGGTAGGTTAAGGTGGGTTTAGACGAGCGTAGCGAAGGCTCCTGACGCGGTATCTCCCTGGGCGGATGCATTAGGCGGGCGCCGCTTGCGTCCATATTGGCCGATGAAGGATCCATCCTCGTTCATGCCCGCTGGAAACCAACATGCATACAGCCGAGCGCACACAAAAACAAACTCACATGCCTTCGGTGTAACGTCCAAAGTAGAAAAACAAAGAAATAAAAGTTAGCGTTACAAACATTTACATGCTTAAAAATTAAGAAAAGCTGCGTTGAACTAAGTTAACTACGGTAATTAAATTAAAATAAACTGTGCATAAATTATTCTTTATCAAAAAGCTACAAAATAGAAGGAAAAATAATTAAATTGTATGAATGAAAGTATGTTCTAAGTAAAAACGGTGGCTTGGTTTTACCTCCGACTACCTCTAGTGGAATATGTTCACTGAACTAACTTTGAATAGTTTTTTTTTTTATAAGTTACAATAGTAGCCTGGCTATACTTAGCACCAATCATTATTAATTATCAATCTTTTTATTCCAGCCTGAATAGCTCTTATTTTATTATAGAATTTGAATTAAAAAAAAAACCAAATCTCTTGCCTTATTCGCATTTACATAAAGGTAATGTTAACAAAGAGCACTATATTAGCAACAATAGACATACCTGTTTCTCCTTCGCCGTACTCAGCCATAGAGTCGGTGTCGCTCTCGGGCCCGGGCTTGTTGCCGCTGCTCATCGAATGACGAGATTTGTTGTCGAGTCTGCAAAGAAAATAAAATTGCTTAACAATGAACAAAACATAAAACTACTCGAATGTGTACGTGGCCGATAGTATAGCGATGTACATGGCAGGTACAGTAGATTTACGTTGCAGGTAATACAGTAGGTTTATGTGACAGGTACAGTATGTGTACGTGGTATAGACAGGAGGTACAGGAGGTGCACCGTATGTGTATGTGACAGGTACAGGTTGGGTGGTCACGGGTACTCACGGGTGTGCGTACTCGTGGAAGGCCGCCCCGGGGTAGTCGCGGCGGCCGTGCTGCAGCTCGCGGTCGTGCACGTCGTACTTGCCGCCGCGGTTGCGCCGCGCCACGCACACCAGCACCAGCACCAGCAGCAGGAACGCGAGCGCCACCATCACGCCGATGAACCACCCGGCGGTCGCCATCTTCTCGTCCGCCTTTATCAGCGGGTCTGTCGAATGTACAATCTTATATCTAAATATAATCTAAACTATTTTTTTTAATAATAAATATCTTTATTTTGGATCAAAATACATAGCACGATAACAATAGTGTGAGAACCGATGGCGTCTGTAAGAATTGTAAAACTGTGTCACTAACATCAACATCCTCCGAATACAGATTTTACAGAGTCCCATTGAAAACGAAAAGAATACTTAATAATATAAACTAATAAGAATAACACCTTTCAAGCGTAATAAGTAGATCCGACCTCATGAGTCGAGTTATAACAAAATATCTATAAATAGTTTTGTAGGGTATGTGAAGGGTGTGTGAAAGTGGGTGTGTTTGTGAGAGAGTGTGTGCATGTGAATTTCCTTGATCCTCCCAGTCTCTTAAGAGTCTAGTTATCACAGAGGGAAATCCACAGCGTGTGTGTGTAGGATATGGGAGTGTATGTGTGAGAGAGCGTGTGTGTATTTGTAGGCTTTATTAAGTAAAAGGGTCTTAAACAACATTATTTTATATGAAATTAACAAGTATTGTGTGTTCTGTAAGTAAAAAATGCTGTGTGAAAAGACCTTTGTGCCAGTTGTTGCATTGAGCTCCTCGCTCTATGTAGAGACTTGTACGTAGATGTATGATAATATAAATGATAATATACCGTAGAAGTAGTTTTTTTTATTAGTGACACATTCGAATCTATGACAAATGCAGTGGAGGGGCGTGCAGTATTAGACTAGTTTATCTCTACACTATTATGTGGCCTTATTAGTAGCTGATCCACTGGCGGGTAAAACCGTTGATTCGTCAGCGAGCCGGCGAGCCAATGGATGGGTAGATAAAATAAAACAAGACTGATTTTGGGTAATGTGCCAGATACCTTTAAGCAGTATGTAGTGTGCACGCATTACTGTGTTTAGGTAAGTAAGAAAGTAAGAAAGAGACTTTACAACGTCTCGGGGTGATGAGCGCAGTGCAGTGCCACGCTGAACATAAAAACTTTAAGCTTTGGGTGGCACTGCATCTGTTATGGTCAGGCGTAGTGCTTAACATCAGGCGGGCGAATTGACTGTCTTATCACTTGCTGACATAAAAAAAATGCTAATAATAATGCTTTTTGAGTTTGTGTAACCAATACTGTTTGAAGATGTAGTGACGCAGTTTTTATATGATCGGTACTATTGGTTGATTTTAACATCTATCCACTTGGTGTCACAAACAGGCTTACGGCCCCCCCTGATGGTAAGCGGTTACCGTCGCCTATTGACATCAACAACATCAGAAGTACAGTTGGCCTGCCCTGGATGACTCTTTTTATATTTCCCTTAAAGCGACCCATATTGTAGCTCAGCGGAAAGACAGCGGAAGGAAGCTCATTTCATAACTGTCTGTTTGAAATTATTTATCAAGCAAATGGACAACTATTATTTACTCATAATTAATACTTGTGCAACTAAAATATGAAATTTAGCTAATTACTTTATAAAAGCATGATGGAATTTCTTAATATTTTTCATTGATATGCATTAAATTTGATTGACAAAGAAGTAAAGAGTCAGGTGTTCTTGTGTTGACACTTGAGGAGCATATATGTAATTCGGTTGCAATCGATTTCAATTAAAATAAAACGTGTGTTGTATAATTTTGACTTGAGCTTATTGAAATCTGATAGCAACCGGGTTGCGTAATCATCCTACAAGCCTTTACCCGGCAGTGGGATGGTGTGGGCTAAACACAACAACAAAAGTGTAGTGCAAAAAAACAACGTACAGTACTCACCAGAAGTCGCGTCGACATCCTTCACCTCGCTCGTACTGAAGTATTCGCCGTCGTGCGCCGTCATTTTAACTTCATACACTTTCCCCGGCTCCAATCCGGTGAGGATAACGTAATCATCGTCAGTTATCTCGTTCGTTCTCGACCAATCAGGGTAGCCCTTCAGCTTGTACCACGCGACGAAGTGCGTGCCCGCGTGCCCCTCTAACGAAGGTAACCAACGTACCAGGATATGCGCGGAGCCTTCTTTAGCGGGCAACGTCGACGCTTGGAACACTGGAACATCAGGCTTGGAAGTTACAACGGATTTGGTCGACTGTTCAACGTAGTACCTCTCACCTTCGCCTGCTTTAGTTTTCGCTCTAATCTCAATGCGGTACTTAGTGTTTGGTTCGAGGCCCGCGAGCTTTGCGCGATCAAACTTTGGGTCGATCTCTTTCTTACGCTCTTGGAGCGGTCCTAAAGCTGTGCCGGTGACTTTTTGGTAGTAGACCTTGTATGCTGTTAGAATGCCGTTTTCATCGACCGGCTTGTCCCACTTGAGCAGCATAGCTGAGGATCCGATGGGGTACGCTACGAAAGATTTGACAGTGCCAGGTTTTCCTTCAGGAGTGACGAAGCTGAGAGTATCACTGGATGGTCCGTTGAAGCGTCCGTTGTACACCAGAATCCTGGCATAGTTCTTCTTGAACGGCTTGAATTTTGATACTAAAGCGCTGGACGAGTCAGCTTTTACTAGGATTTCTTTGAGGCGGTCCTCTTCCCCATCGGTCCAGGTCTGGATCTTGTATCCTTTGAAGTGTCCCTGGAGAGACTCCGGTGGGACCGGGTTCCAGTTGAGCAGGGCCGTGGTGCCGGACGTGACTTGCTCGAGGGTGAAGTTGGTGGGCGCAAGGCGGGGCACGTCCTCACCGGACCAGCCGATGAGTTCGACTGGTGCGACATTGGCTGTGCCTTTGAAGTTTACTGCTGTAACCTGTTATAGGAGAAATAACACTTAAAGTTCCACTATCATCATCATACATCATGACTTGTTAATGTTCCCACTGCTAGGACATTGGTCTACTCTCAAGTGAGAGTTATTGGATCGTACATAATCCACCACGCGAATGCCTTCTAAATTTTTTGTTCTTGTTTTTTTTGTTGTTTTAACATGTCGTTTTCTTCACGATGTTTTCCCTCATCGTTTGAGAGCTATGATGGTAATGCGCATTTTTTTTTATCTCATGATTAATAAAGCAATAAAGCCTTACAAAACAAATACTAGTGATACGCCTTGCACGGCATTACTTAGGTACGTCGTTATCTCATTCACTGTTGAACCATAATAACTGAACAGTAAGGTGGTGTTTACCTTGATCTTGTAAGGCTGGAAGGTGGGAGTGTTGGGCACCAGATAGTCCGTGAGCTGCCAGTCGCGGATCTGCTCCTCGCTCCAGTCCTGGCCGGTGATGTTGCGCCGCCACGACACGAGGTAGTAGAAGCCGGGACCGTTGTGCTCGATTTGAGGCATTTTCTAAAAAATATATGAATTTTATATCGACCGTCTAATATCAGCATTAAAAACACAGAATCCTAGATCTCTAGATATTCATTTTTACTTTCAAATCTAAAGGGATCTAGCTCCAAGCTAAGCAGAGCTTGTGTTATGGGTACTAGATGATTGATTATACTTATTACAATACATAGATAGATATTTTTTATTATACATAAAAAACGTTTGTACCAAGGCGGGAATCGACACGCAACCTCCTGCGTCGCAGGCAGACCATCGCCTGCCGCGCCACATCGGTGGTCAAAAAAGATGTGGCCATTTTAGGCCTCTCAAATACATGAGTGAGATTACACAACATAATCCAAAAATTGTTCAAAAAACGAAAAAAAAAAAAAAAAAAAACACGGAATATAATGAGTATTTACGATTATTTATAATCTGTTATTGTAGTTGACAATGACATTGACTAATGTCAAAGTTTATTCAGATAGAAAAAGAAGAAAACCTTACAAACCCATTAAACTTTTTTTTGGTAGCTTAATTTTTGGTAATTTCTACGCATGATGAAGCTGTAGTATTTTAGCGTACTACCCTTAGGTATGGGTAGTAATTAGTACGAAGCATGAAATTGTAGTACAAATACTACTACTGTAGTACGAATTCCAACCTTGGAAATACTCAACTTAGAGTGATATTATACACCATAGAGTGACAACAAATGTATATCTTTGGCTACTAACGGTCCAGGAGATGAGCATGTTGTTGGGCGCCGTGCCCTCGCCCTTCACGTTGTCCGGGTTCTTGTCGGGCACGTCGGGCTGCGTGCTGCACACCTCCGAGTGCCCGGACGGCGACGACGGACCTATCTTGTTCCACGCCAGGACCCTGCAAATATATTATACCGTAACATATAGTTCTAACTAAATACTATGTCAATGTATAGTTTGTTCTGTAGTACTGTACTGTACTGTACTGACCGGAAGGTGTAGTTAGCCCAGGGGGTGAGATGCACGGCCCAGGAGGTGTCTATGGCGGGCACGGACTCGGTGGCGTAGTCCCAGGTGTCGGGCGAGAAGGTGGTATTGTACTGTACTATACTGACCGGAAGGTGTAGTTAGCCCAGGGGGTGAGATGCACGGCCCAGGAGGTGTCTATGGCGGGCACGGACTCGGTGGCGTAGTCCCAGGTGTCGGGCGAGAAGGTGGTTTTGTACTGTACTATACTGACCGGAAGGTGTAGTTAGCCCAGGGGGTGAGATGCACGGCCCAGGAGGTGTCTATGGCGGGCACGGACTCGGTGGCGTAGTCCCAGGTGTCGGGCGAGAAGGTGGTATTGTACTGTACTATACTGACCGGAAGGTGTAGTTAGCCCAGGGGGTGAGATGCACGGCCCAGGAGGTGTCTATGGCGGGCACGGACTCGGTGGCGTAGTCCCAGGTGTCGGGCGAGAAGGTGGTTTTGTACTGTACTATACTGACCGGAAGGTGTAGTTAGCCCAGGGGGTGAGATGCACGGCCCAGGAGGTGTCTATGGCGGGCACGGACTCGGTGGCGTAGTCCCAGGTGTCGGGCAAGAAGGTGGTATTGTACTGTACTATACTGACCGGAAGGTGTAGTTAGCCCAGGGGGTGAGATGCACGGCCCAGGAGGTGTCTATGGCGGGCACGGACTCGGTGGCGTAGTCCCAGGTGTCGGGCGAGAAGGTGGTATTGTACTGTACTATACTGACCGGAAGGTGTAGTTAGCCCAGGGGGTGAGATGCACGGCCCAGGAGGTGTCTATGGCGGGCACGGACTCGGTGGCGTAGTCCCAGGTGTCGGGCGAGAAGGTGGTATTGTACTGTACTATACTGACCGGAAGGTGTAGTTAGCCCAGGGGGTGAGATGCACGGCCCAGGAGGTGTCTATGGCGGGCACGGACTCGGTGGCGTAGTCCCAGGTGTCGGGCGAGAAGGTGGTATTGTACTGTACTATACTGACCGGAAGGTGTAGTTAGCCCAGGGGGTGAGATGCACGGCCCAGGAGGTGTCTATGGCGGGCACGGACTCGGTGGCGTAGTCCCAGGTGTCGGGCGAGAAGGTGGTATTGTACTGTACTATACTGACCGGAAGGTGTAGTTAGCCCAGGGGGTGAGATGCACGGCCCAGGAGGTGTCTATGGCGGGCACGGACTCGGTGGCGTAGTCCCAGGTGTCGGGCGAGAAGGTGGTGTTGTACTGGATGGAATAGCGCAGGATGGGCGCGCGGTTGTCGCCCATGGAGTGCCAGCGCAGCAAGGCTATCGTCGACGAGCACTCGATGCTGTCCAGCGCCGGGGGGTTCGGCTTGTCTGGAACATCAAGCGTACAGCTATGCTACACTACTACTTATATAGATGCTGAAGTTTGAATTACCGGGACATCTTTGCCAGATCCGCATGTTGGATTAATACCTAATGACTCTCGCTTAAGAATTTTCACCATTGGGTCCGCATCACTTACACCGTTAGATGTTTAATTATTTGGAGTAGTCATTGGTAATGCAAAACAGTGGCTGGTTGTTTGCTGTCAATCGTTCATTAATATAGAATGTGACAACCTACCTTCGATGGTAAGCGTGGCTTGAGCAATCTCTTCGTCAATCACTGTCTTCGCAATACACGTGTACTCCCCAGAGTCCAGCTCCGTAGTTTTGGAGATCAGCAACAAGTAGTACTTGGTCATTTGAAACTGCGGCAGATTGTTGGCTGTAAATCGTTCATTGATAAAGAATGTGTAAACATACCTTCGACTGTGAGCGTCGCCTGAGCCCTCGCTTCGTCAATCGCAGTCTTCGCTATACACGTGTACTCCCCAGAGTCCAGCTCCGTAGTATCGGAGATCAGCAGCGAGTAGTCGTTGGTCATGCGGAACCGCGGCTGGTTGTCGAAGTCAATCTGCTGTCCGTCGTTGAGCCACAAGATCTCGAGTTGGAGAGAGTCGTCAGCGTTCGCGTTACAGCGGAAAGTGGCCGAGGAGCCGGCGGGTACTTCGTAGTGCTCCGGCTTGTCGGTGATCACGGTGCGTTCTGGAGAAAAATGCTACGCTATTATTCACATTCATTTATTTTGTTATCATCATCATCATGACAACCTTCTAATGTTCCCACTGCTGGGACACTGGCCTACTCTCAGACGAGAGTGATTGGGTCTTAATCAACCACGCGGACCCAATGCAGATTGGTGGATGATGTGCCATCCACCAATCTGTCTTTCGAATTTTTAGTTCTTGGACATACCGGTTTCCTCACGATGTTATAAATAATAATAAATTAATAATTAATGCTGGACAATCCACACTGCATTATCTAGCCCCAAGCTAAGCAAAGCTTGTGTTATGGGTACTAGCTGACTGATATACATAATACTATACAATACATAGATGGATATTTTTTATTATACATAGAAAATACCCAGAACACCTGGAACAAATATTTGCAGAACGTACAAACATTTGTTCCAAGGCGAAAATCGAACCCCCGCAGGCAGACTTTCGCCCGTCGAGCCACATCGGTCGTCAATGTGTAATGTGTGTGAAATGTTATGGAAAGGCGTTGCGCTTAACATCTGCTTGACGTCATTTGGTGACAAAAAATATATATTGCAGCTACGCGCAACGCAAAGGCTTTGCATAGATTGCGGGTACCAGAGTCAAAAGTTAACCTAACGATACCAAATAAAATAACTAATGACATTTTTGTGACAAATGTTATAATTAGTGCCTTTGAGTTAGCAACACCTTGACCGCTAGACCACGTAATACCCGCTCGTAAAAAAAATCTGGAAACTACATATCGGAAGTCCGAATATAATCTAAAACAACGAGCTAAATGGGATAACAAAAATAAGTACGTACTCTTGACAGTCAATGATCCGAAGGCGGATTTCTCTCCGAATTTGTTCTTCGCGTAACACTGGTAGGAGCCCACGTCTGTGTATGAAACGTCTCGGATCACGAGGTCCCCGTCAGCTGTTATGTTGTACCTGAAAATACATAATACTCATCAGTGTTTAGTCTTTTTTTTTTTATATACCACTAAAGTGGCAACCAACACGCATGCATGCAACCAGTACGCATGCAACATCATAGATATCACTTGCGTGTTACCACCCTGAGACGTTAGATGGAAAGTCTCATGTGCCTGTAATTTCACCGGAAACCATACCCTTCGAACCGGAACACAGCAATGCGAGCATTGCTGCTTGGCGGCAGAAATAGATATGGTGGTAGTCCTTCCCCGGACGAGCTCTATCACAAAGAACTCTACTACTCTTCTGCAATTATGTTAAGAAATACGAAAAGATTTTGCACCGTAATGATATCTTAGAGCACCGGTGGTCTAGTGGTAGTGACCCCGCCTTTCGATCCTAAGGTCGTGGGTTCAAACCCGGTCGTGCACCAATGAATTTTTCTGTTCGAAAAATTTATGTGCGCAATGCCAGTGCTCTCATACGGTGAAGGAAAACATCGTGAGGAAACCGGCATATCCAAGAACTAAAAATTCGAAAGACATGTGCCATCCACCATTCCGCATTGGGTCCGCGTGGTGGATTAAGATCCAATCACTCTCGCCTGAGAGTAGGCCAGTGTCCCAGCAGTGGGAACATTAGATGGCTGTCATGATGATATCTTAGAAACACTCGGCCTGGCGTCATGCCTGGACATTTCGAACAGTCTAAACTCAACTAAGCTTAATTAAAAACTATACTAAAAATGACAACGGCCACATATTGAAAAACCGAAGGTACCTATCATTTATTTTGCTGTTGTGTTTGTTGTTTTGAAGCAGTTGATTTGGTACAACTCTTTAGCAATCACTATGAAATGTATTATCTGGTCCATTGTCGAAAGGTTGCGAGTATCGAAGAGCTAAGAACAGCTGGCCTACCCTATAAATGTCTGTCTGTAAATTCAGAGCCGAACTATACGCTAGTTTAATTCTAAACTATACGCTAACAAAAAACGAAGCTATTAATTAGTTTAGTTACCATGAAGTTTCATACAATTTATATCACCGTGCCGTTTTGGAATCGATGCAAATTATTATTTCTTGGTACGAATTGCACGAATTTCGGCCCGAAACTTCGGAATCTATGTTTCAAGGTAGCATCAAGCTGAGACTAGGCCATTTTGACCCACATCACAGAGCGTTTTTTGTTTCTTAGGTGCTTAGTATATTTAATAATATGTGTATTATAATTATGTTAGTTGCTTATTTTACTTATCTAGTATCAGTATCTATGTGTATGTACCTAAGATTAAGTTTATTATTTGTATGAGTATTGTGTTTCAATCGTTCTGTGTTTGTGTGTGTCAAATAAATGTATTTCATTTCATTTCATTTCAAGGTTAGTTTGAGTGCTTCTGTGCTTCGGGTGGCACACTGATCGGTCTGTCTTGGTAATTTTGTCATAAAAATCGCTGTCACAAAAGTTTGCACACGTTCTTTGTCTATTAAAAATACTCTACGCGCAATAACTATTCTACTTACTGATAAATTCATTACAAATATGTCAATGAATACTAATAATACTATTGGATAATGCTGTGAATACATAAATGATTTAGTATACAAATGCCTATAAGGCATTTTCTCGATAAATGCCACATCAGATTAGCTCATTAATCACAAAATGATTCAGATCACACAACCTTATGCTTGATTTATCTTGTAACTAAGTATAGTATCCTATTAATGGAAGCAAACTCAATAATACGTCTCCGATAATAATTTATAGAAACGGCATCAAGCCTAGATAAAGAATAATTTTGCTAATAATTATATAATTTAATAAAAAAATTTAATACACATAGAAATATATATATAAAAACTACTGCCAAATCACTTAGCAATATATAATCATTAAGAGTCCGTTCCAAGATCCAGCGCTGTCAAGTTTAGGTATTTACGGGCGCGCGACGCGAGGCTCTACGTGTGCGCGGCTCACCGTTGTGTGCGTTAGTAACTTACACAACTAAGTAAAGGACAAATACATTTGATCCTTTGTCATGTCGACTGGGTGATTATGTTTAAAAATAGATGTCTACTGCATACTCTTATCGTGCAAGCCTTCTAATGTTCCCACTGCTGGGACACTGGCCTACTCTCAGGCGAGAGTGATTGGGTCTTAATCCACCACGCGGACCCAATGCGGATTGGTGGATGGCACATGTCTTTCGAATTTTTAGTTCTTGGACATGCCGGTTTCCTCACGATGTTTTCCTTCACCGTATGAGAGCACTGGCATTGCGCACATAAATTTTTCGAACAGAAAAATCCATTGGTGCACGACCGGGTTTGAACCCACGACCTTAGGATCGGAAGGCGGGGTCACTACCACTAGACCACCGGTGCTTTCAATACTCTTATGTTCCTACCTAACTCTACTTGTTGAACAGATAATGACGTGAATAAAAATAGGTAGGTAGGTATACATATTAAATATATATGTAAGTACCTATCTACTTACTTTTTTTTATTAAAACCTAGGTACCTACTCTAGCTAGGTTAGGTACCTACTTACCTATTATTATGACTGGGGACCACACGCTCTTTTCAACGTTATACCTACCTACTCTCAGTTTTGTCCTCAAACAGGAACCATTACATGGTAGGTAGGTAGGTAGGTAATACCCTGTAGTACCTATTTCTGCTGCCAAGCAGTAATGCTCGCGTCTGTGCTCTAGTTCGATGCTTTAGTTCGATGGGTATGGTTTCCGGTGAAATTACAAGCACATGATACCTACCTACTTTTGATTGTATTAGCGCGTGTAGCGCGGCTACCATACAGGCAGGGCTGGGGTTGGAGAGTACTAATACCTGTTCTGTGGTTAGAGGTACAAATAAGGGTGACTTGATGAAAGTGCCCGCGCGGCACTTTGCGGCTAATTTGAAATCACACTAACAGTAGGTAGTTACCTAAAACTATTTATCTCGACGAGACGAGACGAGATAAAATAGTTTGAAGCGTATACAACTGCTTGCCAGGGCGGCAGCATAGTAAATAAGTGCGGTTGAAAAGCGCGAGTGCTATAGCCGCCGTACTATGCGATCGGAGCAATATAAACTTTCGGGGAACTGTGATAGAGCTTGGAATCGCTGGTAGTCCAATTCTTGAGAGAGTGCAGTTTTAGTCATGGTCATGAAATATTTGAGTTCATTACCTACCTACCTATTTTATGATGCGCTTGATAAAAACAAAATCGTACTGATTATTATCTAAGTACCTACTAATGTTTTAAAATACACATGCCATAATTTATGATTTGGAAAAACACATAAACCAGGTAGGTACGCGAAAGGATGCTAGTAATATTTTTTTATTTTTTTTATACAACTGAAGTGACAACCAAGCGTACGGCCCACAAGATGGTAAGCGGTTACCGCAGCCTATGGACGCTTGCAATACCAGAGGTATCACTCGCGGGTTGCCACCTTGAGGCATAGATCGAAAGTTTCATGTGCCAGTAATTTCACCGGAAACCATACCCTTCACACCGGAACACAGCAATGCGAGCATTACTGCTTTGCGGCAGAAATAGGTATGGTGGTAGTCCTTCCCCGGACGAGCTCTATCACAGAGAACTCTACTACTCTTAATTAATTTAATTAATCTGGTATGATGATGTATGATATCTAATTATTTAAAACGTGTAACATAATGTACCTATAATCCCGAAAGGGGGGTATTCCACCCATACACGTGAACACTTTGACGGTGCAAAAGTTGAATTAGTATATCGTATTTAAAAAGTCCAATTAGTAAGTAAGTATTCATTTCATTTACCTACGCATACAGTACGCATTTCATGAATGAAAAACTTTAAAATTTCAAAAGTCATAGTGCATAAAAGAGTATTAGAGTTCTTTGTGATAGAGCTCGTCCGGGGAAGGACTACCACCATACCTATTTCTGAAGCCAAGCAGTAATGCTCCCATTGCTGTGTTCCGGTGTGAAGGGTATGGTTTCCGGTGAAATTACTGGCACATGAGGCGTTCGATCTTAGCTTCAAGGTGGCAACCCGCGAGTGATACTTCTGGTATCACAAGCGTCCATAGGCTGCGGTAACCGCTTACCATCTTGTGGGCCGTACGCATGGTTGCCACTTAAGTTGTATAAAAAAAAAGTAATTGAAATAACATTGGGGGTATTTTTTTTTTTTATCGAGAATAGACCTTCGTTTGACCACGATCTCGCCTGGTGGAAAGCGATGATGTGGCCGACGGTGGAGCACGAAGGTCTATGAGACACCTATTCACTCTAGCCTTGAAGAGGCCCGGATTGTAATTGTCAGGAAAAACAGAAAACGGCAGAGTATTCCACACCTTGGCAGTTCGCATAATAAATGTTGAGCTGTAACGCTTGGTGCGAATGGGTGGTATGCTGACAAGGTACGGGTGGTACTGCGCCGTACGTCTGCTACTCCTTTGATGAAAAGGAGATGGTGGGATAAGATCATGCAGTTCCTGGGCACATTCACCGAAATGCAATCTGTAGAAGATAGATAGGCACGCAACTTTGCGGCGGTGCTCGAGACTCTGGAACTTAGTCTCCGCAACTTGTTGCTCACCCACAAGTCTCAAAGCCCTTCGCTCAATCGAGTCTAAGGCAGCTGGTGTTGAGCTGAACCATCCCATAGGTGGCAGCAATACTCCATACCTGACCGGACTTGTGCTTTGTATAGAGTGAAAAGCTGTCCAGATCAAAAGCTGTCAGAGTATTCCACAGATCTTGCCAAATTTTGGCAAGACCTGTGAATACCCCCTTTTCGGGCATAGAGGGACATTAGGTTACACCATGTACTTATACAGGGTGTAAAAAGACTTCTACCGTGATTAATCAGGTGTGAAAGATCAGACCATGATTCTGAAAATATTTAGCGGAAAAAAACGCAAAAAATAATGTTGTCTTGTTTACGTCCTTTTCGTTTTTTTCTAGTTTCATACACATAGTACAACAAAATAAGATCACAACTTTATAATTATCTCTAGTCGTTTTTTTACACGCTGTGTATTTTGTATCTTGAGTATTTTCTTTTTCTAATAAGTAGGTAACCTCATAATAATTATGAATTTTTTTCTTGCAAAAATAAATAAACAAGAACAGTTTGACTGTACTTACATAAGGTTATTTTACACTAAAACAAAAAATCAAATAACCCCTCATCTGTGTCGCAGACTATTTATATAAACAGAGTATTTATTAAACGTATTTATTAAAACGCAATATTATGTTGGTTTCTTGAAGAAACCTAAACGTTGGAAAATATTATCGAGGACACGAAAAAAACCTTTGCTTAGTGGATTTTAATATACTGATTACAGATAACTATCAACTTGTATTATGCAATTTATTATTACTTCATCCGAAATAACTGTGTCATAATCATCCGTGTCATCGATCATTTCATCATCTTTCTCCTGAACTAATCCAATATTGTTATGGTGAATAAATCCACTGTCGTTCTCAAAAACCATTCCATCATTGTTCTCATGAATAATCAATCTATCGACGTTTTCATTTGTCAATATGCGCACATTTTCTGTGGCTATAGAGTTCACAGTATCAGAGGCCAAGAGTCTGTAATACAAGTAGCATTTTATAAAGGAACATTCGTTTTATAATTTTACCTATAATTCTACAGAAATGTTAGGTACAATATCTGAAATTCCGAAAATTTGGAAGTGATCGGAGGTCACTACAGCTTTTAAGTGCATTGGGCACTCACTAGACCAAGAATGAATGGGGAAGCTCAGCTGTGGTTTATGGGCTTTGGATGATGATCCATATTTTTTTTGTGAAGTTGATATAAACTTTATTGAACTACAAAGGTTTCACTAAAGTGCTACTACTTCTACAGCGAACTATTATCGAAAAGTACATAACAAATAAATTGAAAATAAAAAAAAAAGTTTCAATATGTTTTTCAAACCTTTTTTTTCTTTTAACGCAACCGAATTTTTCGGAATAATCTGAAAGTTACAAACATAAATATGTTATTATTTACGTAATTACATAATTTCACAAAGAAAATGACAATTATTTTCATCTATATCCATTATATTATTACATTTTCATTTATATCCATTATGGTATAATGATATAAAACTGCTTTGTACTTTATTGAAAGAAGTACTTATGTATATTAATATTTTATGCTATAGGTATGTTACTACTTGATGCACTACTATGCTATACTTTTTTTTGCTTTTATTGCTTTACTATCTACAGAGTGAGTACTTTCAACCGCCCGCTGAGGGTAAAATCTAAACGACAACATTTTTCCATATCTATAGCCGTTTTTTTTTTATACAACTGTTGTGGCAACCAAGCTTACGGCCCACAAGATGGTAAGCGGTTACCGCAGCTTATGGACGCTTGCAATACCAGAGAGGTATCACTTGCGGGTTGCCACCTTGAGGCTAAGAACGCCTCATGTGCCAGTAATTTCACCGGAAACCATACCCTTCACACCGGAACACAGCAATGCGAGCATTACTGCTTGGCGGCAGAAATAGGTATGGTGGTAGTCCTTCCCCGGACGAGCTTTATCACAGAGAACTCTACTACTCTTAAACCGTTTAGATTTTACTCACAAAGGGCGTTCGAGAGTAGGTATTCACTTCATACACGGTGTATCATAATGTCACTATAAACTCGAAAAGAGGCTATTCCACAGGTCTTGGTGAACAATGTTTTTTCAACGACTTTTGACGACGTCGATTTTTCATTCATAAATTAATAATAAATAAATTATCTGTGTAAACTCCAAGTTAATTAATAATGTTACATTAATTTTTGTAAGGTAATGAATGAATTACGAATTTATGATGTACCTATTCAACTTTTGCACACGTCAAAGTATACACGAGGACGACGTGTATTATACGTGCTTCGGCGGGATATCCCCCTTTCGGGTTTATGGGGACATTTTGTTACCTACACGTCTATGATACTAGATCATACCGTACCATACCGTCGTGCTTATGTTTTTTTTAAACTAACTAAGTAAGTGTTCTCATTCATTCTACCATACCATACACCATCATAAAACAAAACATACCATACCCTATGTATTATTCCAAGACATAAACTATGTGTATTTCAAGTATCAGCCAAATCCGTTCAGCCGTTACGGAGTAAGCGCAGACAAACATACACTCTCACTAACTCACAAACTTTCGCATTTTACCATAAAGGATTCTGTTTTCTATTAGATTCAAAAGAAATTGAGGCTATTATATTATATAAAGCTAAACTACCACTCACTCACTCACTGACTCACTGACATGTGAGTTGAGGCACTTGCGCTAGGGGTGGGGTAAAACCGATTACGGATTCGTATAGAGGGTGTTTTGAAACTTTCTAGAAAAATCCCAAAATCCCCATTTTCCCCTCCCTTGAGGGGGTCTTTGTGGGGATTTTCTACTTGCCGTTGGAAAAGTCGCGTTTTTTTTTGAGATTCGTGTAGAGGATGTCCTGATTGGTAGAAATCAATTTTTGAATCCCCCCTAAATCCCCCCGTTTTTTTTTTTTTCGTATTATCTCGGAAACTATTGAGGGGATTGGAAATTTTTTTCAAGATTTGTATAGGATTTGTTCATGGAAGTACAACTGAATGTCGAATATACCCCAGACCAACTTCGAATCGACCATGACCAATTTTTTTTTTTTTTTTTTGGGATTTTTTTTTGGAATTTTTTTTTTTTTTTTTTTTTTACAATTTTTTTATATTATTGCCCCTGTTATGGAGAGCACTTTTTACCTTCGCGAGCTGCTTGCAGCGAGCGCACCACGCAACCTCTACAGGAGCACACCCAGTTCGCGAGCTGCTTGCAGCGAGCGCACCACGCAACCTCTACAGGAGCACACACCGTTCGCGAGCTGCTTGCAGCGAGCGCACCACGCAACCTCTACAGGAGCACATCCCGTTCGCGAGCTGCTTGCAGCGAGCGCACCGCACAACCTCTACAGGAGCACATCCCGTTCGCGAGCTGCTTGCAGCGAGCGCACCACGTAACCTCTATAGGAGAACACCGTTCGCGAGCTGCTTGCAGCGAGCGCACCGCGCAACCTCTATAGGAGAACACCGTTCGCGAGCTGCTTGCAGCGAGCGCACCGCGCAACCTCTATAGGAGAAAACCTTTCGCGAGCTGCTTGCAGCGAGCGCACCACGCAACCTCTACAGGAGCACACACCGTTCGCGAGCTGCTTGCAGCGAGCGCACCATGCAACCTCTACAGAAACTTAACCCCTCGCGAGCTGCTTGCAGCGAGCGCACCACGCACCCTCTACAGGAGCACACTCCGTTCGCGAACTGCTTGCAGCGAGCGCACCGCGCAACCTCTATAGGAGAACACCGTTCGCGAGCTGCTTGCAGCGAGCGCACCACGCAACCTCTACAGGAGCACACACCGTTCGCGAGCTGCTTGCAGCGAGCGCACCACGCAACCTCTACAGAAACTTAACCCCTCGCGAGCTGCTTGCAGCGAGCGCACCACGCAACCTCTATAGAAACTTAACCCCTCGCGAGCTGCTTGCAGCGAGCGCACCACGCAACCTCTATAGAAACTTAACCCCTCGCGAGCTGCTTGCAGCGAGCGCACCACGCTACCTCTACAGAAACTTAACCCTCTCGCGAGCTGCTTGCAGCGAGCGCACCACGCAACCTCTATAGAAACTTTAACCCCTCGCGAGCTGCTTGCAGCGAGCGCACCGGGCGACCTATATTTTTTATCCGTGCAAATAATAACCAACTTTTATATCTTTTTAATTCTATTTTAACTTTATTTTCCTTACATCTTTTGTAGGAGTCCAAATGTAAACATTTTATACCCTTTTTTCAATTTGAAAATATTTTATGTCAATGTCCAGGATCCAAACCCACACGCGAGCTGCCTGCAGCTCGCGCACCACAAAAAACTAGTTATACTATATAAAGCTAAACTACCACTCACTCACTCACTGATTCACTCACTGACATGTGAGTTGAGGCACTTGCGCTAGGGGTGGGGTAAAACCGATTACGGATTCGTATAGAGGGTGTTTTGAAACTTTCTAGAAAAATCCCAAAATCCCCATTTTCCCCTCCCTTGAGGGGGTCTTTGTGGGGATTTTCTACTTGCCGTTGTAAAAGTCGCGTTTTTTTTTGAGATTCGTGTAGAGGGTGTCCTGATTGGTAGAAATCAATTTTTGAATCCCCCCTAAATCCCCCCGTTTTTTTTTTTTTCTTATTATCTCCGAAACTATTGGGGGATTGGAAATTTTTTTCAAGATTCGTGTAGATTTTGTCCATGGAAGTACAACTGAATGTCGAATATACCCCAGACCAATTTCGAATCGACCATGACCAATTTTTTTTTTTTATTTTGGGATATTTTTTTCGGAATAATTTTTTTTTTTTTTTTTTTTTCAATTTTTTTATATTATTGCCCCTGTTATGAAGAGCACTTTTTACCCTCGCGAGCTGCTTGCAGCGAGCGCACCACGCAACCTCTACAGGAGTTAACCCCCTCGCGAGCTGCTTGCAGCGAGCGCACCACGCAACCTCTACAGGAGCACACCCCGTTCGCGAGCTGCTTGCAGCGAGCGCACCGCGCAACCTCTACAGGAGCACACCCCGTTCGCGAGCTGCTTGCAGCGAGCGCACCGCGCAACCTCTACAGGAGCACACCCCGTTCGCGAGCTGCTTGCAGCGAGCGCATCACTCAACCTCTACAGGAGCACACCCCGTTCGCGAGCTGCTTGCAGCGAGCGCACCACGCAACCTCTACAGGAGCACACTCCGTTCGCGAGCTGCTTGCAGCGAGCGCACCACGCAACCTCTACAGGAGCACACCTCGTTCGCGAGCTGCTTGCAGCGAGCGCACCACGCAACCTCTACAGGAGCACACCCCGTTCGCGAGCTGCTTGCAGCGAGCGCACCACGCAACCTCTACAGGAGCACACTCCGTTCGCGAGCTGCTTGCAGCGAGCGCACCACGCAACCTCTACAGGAGCACACCTCGTTCGCGAGCTGCTTGCAGCGAGCGCACCACGCAACCTCTACAGGAGCACACCCCGTTCGCGAGCTGCTTGCAGCGAGCGCACCACGCAACCTCTACAGGAGCACACCCCGTTCGCGAGCTGCTTGCAGCGAGCGCACCACGCGACCTCTATAGAAATTTAACCCCTCGCGAGCTGCTTGCAGCGAGCGCACCACGCAACCTCTATAGAAACTTTAACCCCTCGCGAGCTGCTTGCAGCGAGCGCACCGGGCGACCTATATTTTTTATCCGTGCAAGTAATAACCAATTTTTTTATCTTTTTAACATATTTTCACTTTGCTTTTCTTATTTCTTTTGTAAGAGTCAAACTGGTAATATTTTATACATTTTTTCAATTTGAAAATATTTAATGTCCAAGTCCCAGCCTCAAACCCACACGCGAGCTGCCTGCAGCTCGCGCACCACAAAAAACTAGTTATACTATATAAAGCTAAACTACCACTCACTCACTCACTCACTGATTCACTCATTGACATGTGAGTTGAGGCACTTGCGCTAGGGGTGGGGTAAAACCGATTACGGATTCGTATAGAGGGTGTTTTGAAACTTTCTAGAAAAATCCCAAAATCCCCATTTTCCCTTCCCTTGAGGGGGTCTTTGTGGGGATTTTCTACTTGCCGTTGGAAAAGTCGCGTTTTTTTTTGAGATTCGTGTAGAGAGTGTCCTGATTGGTAGAAATCAATTTTTGAATCCCCCCTAAATCCCCCCGTTTTTTTTTTTTTCGTATTATCTCCGAAACTATTGAGGGGATTGGAAATTTTTTTCAAGATTCGTGTAGGTTTTGTCTATGGAAGTACAACTGAATGTCGAATATACCCCAGACTAACTTTGAATCGACCATGAACATATTTTTTTTTTTTTTTGGGATTTTTTTCTTCGGAATGTTTTTTTTTTTTTTTTTCAATTTTTTTATATATTTGCCCCTGTTATGGAGAGCACTTTTTACCCTCGCGAGCTGCTTGCAGCGAGCGCACCACGCAACCTCTACAGGAGTTAACCCCCTCGCGAGCTGCTTGCAGCGAGCGCACCACGCAACCTCTACAGGAGCACACCCCGTTCGCGAGCTGCTTGCAGCGAGCGCACCGCGCAACCTCTACAGGAGCACACCCCGTTCGCGAGCTGCTTGCAGCGAGCGCACCACGCAACCTCTACAGGAGCACACTCCGTTCGCGAGCTGCTTGCAGCGAGCGCACCACGCAACCTCTACAGGAGCACACCTCGTTCGCGAGCTGCTTGCAGCGAGCGCACCACGCAACCTCTACAGGAGCACACCCCGTTCGCGAGCTGCTTGCAGCGAGCGCACCACGCAACCTCTACAGGAGCACACCCCGTTCGCGAGCTGCTTGCAGCGAGCGCACCACGCGACCTCTACAGAAACTTAACCTCCTCGCGAGCTGCTTGCAGCGAGCGCACCACGCTACCTCTACAGAAACTTTAACCCCTCGCGAGCTGCTTGCAGCGAGCGCACCACGCTACCTCTACAGAAACTTAACCCTCTCGCGAGCTGCTTGCAGCGAGCGCACCACGCGGCCTCTGTAGAAACTTTAACCCCTCGCGAGCTGCTTGCAGCGAGCGCACCACGCGACCTCTATAGAAACTTTAACCCCTCGCGAGCTGCTTGCAGCGAGCGCACCACGCGACCTCTATAGGAGCACACTCCGTTCGCGAGCTGCTTGCAGCGAGCGCACCACGCAACCTCTATAGAAACTTTAACCCCTCGCGAGCTGCTTGCAGCGAGCGCACCACGCGACCTCTATAGAAACTTTAACCCCTCGCGAGCTGCTTGCAGCGAGCGCACCGGGCGACCTATATTTTTTATCCGTGCAAGTAATAACCAACTTTTAATTCTTTTTAATTCTATTTATCATTTTTTTCCTTACATCTTTTGTAGGAGTCCAAATGTAAACATTTTATACCCTTTTTTCAATTTGAAAATATTTCATGTCCATGTCTAAGACTCGTATCCACACGCGAGCTGCCTGCAGCTCGCGCACCACAAAAAACTAGTCTACTTATACAACTGCTTCATCTATCCTGTCAATAATTTTATTAGTACCTAGGTAAGTACATAGGGAGGGTGATACTTACATAAGTAGTTACTTTGGTAGGTAAGTCTAATAATAATTAAATAGGTAGGTAGGTACCTACTAGTAAGTATATAATAATAAATAAATACCTACCTACATGATTTACGGGAAAGAGACCCCAGCTAGTGAAAAAAAAACGGGTTTGACCCGAGTTTGTCATTCCGTGGTCGTTTCTATGTTTACATTTTTTTACATAGAATTTGGCCGGAGACCTGGTGTTCTAGTGGTAGTGAGTGACCCTGTCATGTGATCAAGGCGCAGGCCAGATAGAAGACGCGCGGGCGCGCGGGGGCGCGCCCCGCCATCGGCCAGCGCACATTATTCTTCTATCTGTTTTGCACCACGTCCCTCTCCCTCTCCTATATTTTGTATGAAGTGGTGCGGCGCGCCCGCCCGATGCGCGCCGGTCGCTTTTTTCTGGCTTGCGCCACAGAGTTGCGCTGCGCTTCGAACCGACCGACGACCATAAGGTCGTGGGTTTGAAGACGGTTGGTCGCACACCAATGGATTTTTTTATTCGTAATAATAATGTGCGCAATGCCATCAGGTCAAAGAGGCGATTCAAAGTTTTGATTTTATCAAGAGTTAGCGAGCTCGGTAAGTGCAAATAATAACATACCATAACCTGTGACAATAGAGTCCAAATTTGAAAGACAACCTAAGTCCAGCGGTGCTGGAATGGCATTGAATTTAATTGTCTATCTTTACCTACTTACCATAAAAAGATAAAAACCATATATAGATAAAAACTTAGAATCGCTTCTCAATGATCTATCTCACACGGTGAAGAAAAACATCGTGAGGAAACCAGTAGGTACAGTACCTATGTCTAAAAACTAACATTCGAATAACGTGTTATTCATCATACTTATCGGTACTTGTATAGTTACGGTAGGTTCATTATTTTGCATACCTACCTACAGATACACCTACCTGTACTTATATAAAGTTGGTACCAGCTCTCCTAACTAGATTCTAGTTAGTAAATCGATAAATGCAATTGTATCGCAAATAGAAAAGTAGGTACCTACTTATTTCATTTCAAATTCCTAGGTATCTATTTGCAGAACACGCAAACATAATAACCACTGCAAGAATCGAACCCGCACTTCATGCGTCTCAACTGGACACTCGCCAGCCACGTCACCGAGATCGTCAAAGTAGGTCTGGTAAGTTTAGTTTAGGTCTAGTGTCTACCTACTTAGTAGGTAGCTAGATTGTGTAAGTACCTATGGTATAGGTACCCATATACGTAGGGACATCCGTGCCCTTTGTAAGCTTACGTAAAACAATTTACCTAGTACCTGATCTAGGTCACAGAGCCTAGGTACTTTGACGATCTTGGTGGCGTGGCTGGCAAGTATTCAGCTGAGCAGCTGAACTGAGCTGAGATGCAAGAAGTGCGGGTTCGAATTCTGCAGTGGTAAAAATGTTTACGTGTCCTGCAAACACCTAGGAACTTACTAGGAACTTGAAATGAAATAAATACTTTTACTTGACACGTAATTGCTTCTTCTGTCTGGGTCTTGTATTACCATGGTAGGTTGGTACTAGAGTTTCTGATACCCACGATTTAGCTACTAAGTAGGTACGTAGGTAGGTATCTGTATCTAGGTAGAAATTTTACCTACTACTTAGTGCTAGATTATGTACCTACCACGAAGAAGGTAATTTTAATAATGTCATAAAAGTTTACTACTAATAATACTATGTATTACTACTATGTACTACTACTAACATTCTAAGCTACTTACTCGTATCACTAGTTCTCTAGAACCAGTGTGGTTTACTACTTACATTATTATATCATAGGTACTTACTTAGAGATTTAACTATCACGGATCAAAACCACACGATCGCTTTATAATTTGTATAAGCTCCCTATGATTATACGTAACAGCTCGCGCGACAAACAGCGATACGTCCTCCCTCCACGAGCGCTTAGCGCGTAGTGAGAGCAGCCGCGTTTTGCATCAAGCTATAAAGTGGATTCGGAGGATTCTTTAAAAAATCGTATAAAAATAAATTAAAACTTTTGGACAATTTTTTTAATTTTATTTTGTAAATAAATATCAAAACTTTAATGTAGTAGGTATATTTTTATTATAAACTTTCTAATTTCGAAGAAACAACGAGCGTAAAATTGGGAAAAGTACGCATTTTTAGACCTTTTTTTTTTCAAAAATATTGAACTAAGGTGATGTTTTTTACCTACTTACTTAAATTTTAAAACTATGATTATTTGAATTACATTTTTGGAAATATGTTAGACCTTGTTGTTTCATAGATATCATGATCGAAAGTTGACTGAAAATGCTCATTTTACGTAAATGTGCGTTACTAATTATTTTTTTAATCAGTTGTGTCTTGAGTTTATTAATATTTGTCCTACTTACTTAAATTTTAAGGGATGAAGCTTTAATATGTTTTTATTTTCGTTAAAATATCTCCAACACACGAGCCACAATCGTGTTCGATCTTCACGGGCTATCATGGATAGGATTCTAGGGCAAGGATCAAAAAACGGCAAGCTTTCGTAAGACTTTGTACTGTAGGTAGACGACCTAATGACTATAATTATTTCCAAGCAGTTTAATAAAATAATATGTTTTAACATAATAATTAATGCTTAACCTTAGGCGAGATAGTGGTCAAACGTAAGCCTATTTTAAGAATTAAAAAAATATATTTTTAAAAATAGTTTATTTTATTTTATTATTGGGTATTATTGGGTGGTTACAATGTTACATTATTCCTGAGTAACATAGGCTATATACAAGCGACCCGCCCCATCTTTGCATGAGTGCGGTCTAATTGCACCCGCGCAAAGCTGGGGCAGATCGGGTAGTTATAAATAAAGAAGGGGGAAGGAGTTGAAAGGACAACAAAAGGTCACTGGATATTGTAACATCAAATTACGACGCCTTGTTACTGTAGCGTTGTACTCGTGGGAACGGAACATTTGTAATTATTAAGTTGAGATTTTGGGGAGGAGATTTACAACGTTTGAATTGTATTGACAGCACCTATACTAATATACTAGCGTCTCGTCCCGGCTTCACTGGTGGACATAAATATAGTTTATGTCACTCAGGGGTAATGTAATATACTAATAATGTAATATATGAAATATTTTTTAAAATTTGGAATCGGTTTTTGAGTATATTCGTTAAGTATAGACACACAAAAATACAAATTTTTCGTTTTTATAATATTAGTATAGATAGATTGGCTACACGTCTGCTCTAATGACCTCATTTATACTCGAACTATAAACCTCTGTTAGCGAATGTATCTTTCAAATCTGTCATTGTCTTTGTTCATTGACATCATTCTTATGTTCAAGGAAAGATAATACTTAGCGAGCCGCAACTTTTTATTTTATAACGCCAAGGTGGCAAACAAGCATACGGCCCACCCGATGTTAAGCAGTTACCGTAGCTTATGGACGCTTGCAATACCAGAGTTATCACACGCGCGTTGCTGACCCTTTAATTATTTTTTTATAAAAATATAAATAATGCTAAAATTGCAGTTTATTTTATGAAAAAGGGTGTAGACTCTAACTTATAAGAACTAGGACCTTTCTAATAATAAGCAGTAATTATGGCTGATAGGAGATTATAGAAGAACATTCAGCGACCAGACCCCTAAAATTGAGAGAAAGTAAGTCAGGGATGAGGCACTCACTTTCCTCCTGTGACATCAACGTCATTCTTCATCCACTTCACGATGGGCTTGGGCGCCCCGAAAACTCTGCACTTGAGCACGGCTTCAGAGCCTTCGACCTTTGTCAGATTCTCGGGACCCTCCTTGATTTCGGGAGGTATCGCTGGAAAAAAAATGTATATTGATAAACACCAAACAGATTCATACAAATAGTCTTGATCACTGGGATTATTATTTATAGTACTGCCGTGAATAGTACTAGTGCTCCAACTATACTCGGCATCCATAACAATAGCAAGGTTCATACCAAAAAAGAGATAGGAACCCAGGCGGTGTTGTTGCCAGTTATTTTACGGCATGGGCGCGTTGAAACTGATGTAAATTTCCTTGTTTGTAAGACGTTTCAAAGTGTTCCAAGATTCAAATGAATAAAGCACTTTTGATTTGATTTTTTTTATGTCAGCAAGTTGCAAGACAATCAAGGCGCCCACCATAAGCACCACGCCTGCTATTACAGATGCTTTCCCACCCAAAGCTTAATGTTTTTGAGTGTTTGCGTGGCACTGCACTGCGCTTATCACCCCGAGACATTGTTGTAGTCTCCTTCGCCCAGTAATTTCACTTGCTACAGTGCCCTTCAAACCTAAACACAGTGCAGCTTGCACACTACTGCTTGGAGGTAGAATATCTGACCACTAAGACGGATTTGATTTGAGTGTATAGTTTGAAATAGCTTCATTGCGCATCTAAACGGCTAACTTCACGAGGCCAAATCCGTCAACGGTACTATAATCTACCTGAGAGTCAATGTGTCTTTTGAACGAATGATTTTCCTTACGCTTCTCTAGACAAGGAAGCACATAATTCTTCCTGATTCCATTAGTATTATTCATCCATATTTTTATTGCTTGCACTGTCTATAAACAGTCATTGAGATGTTTGAAAGTCTCAAGTGCCTGCAATTTCACTGAAATTTTCTTTAACAAACAGAACACGCTTTTATGTACCACTGAGTTTCATTAGTTCAATACAGAAATAAGCAGACACATTCTATTCCTAAACAAAATAAATGCTGTCTAAATTCTTTATGAAAACTAAAATAACTTTACTATAAGCATAAACGTTTAAGATTTTTAAGAGTAGTAGAGTTCTTTGTGATAGAGCTCGTCCGGGGAAGAACTACCCCCATACCTATTTCTGCCGCCAAGCAGTAATGCTCGCATTGCTGCGTTCCGGTTCGAAGGGTATGGTTTCCGGTGAAATTTAAGGCACATGATAATTTATATCTACGTCTAAAGGTGGCAACGCGCAAGTGATATCTCTGATGTTGCAAACGTACAAAGGCTACAGTAACCGCTTACCATCAAGTGGGCCGTACGCTGGGTTGCCACTTTAGTGATATAAAAAAAACAGTGATACAACAAATCTGTTTGACAGATATCTCCAATCTTCACAATATCTCGTGGGAAGAGCAATAAAATATCTAGTTTATTAACTAGTTCTCCCGTGGGACGCCCCATAAAAGGCGACAAAGAACGTCTATTTTATTATACTTCACGTCAATTACGTCTCTAATCCCATTGCCAGAGACACGCTATTTAATGCGGTGCTAAGGATAGTAATAGGCAGTAAAGATTCCTTTCATCATGTGTAAAGGGACATCCATTACAATCGTGCCAATTTACGTTGTGACTATCGCCTCTCTAGTAACACACTCGTTATCTAATGTCCTCTGTTGTAGCAAATTTAAGGTTAGTAATAGGGGCTTCTTTTTGACCTATTTTGTTGAAGCTAAAAACCGGTCTGCTGCGTGTTTTAACGATACTTTAATCCCATGCTATTATGCTTCCTTAGATTGGTTTAAATGTAAACAACTGTTTACTAAAACTGTATTAAATATTTTACTAACTCTTTATTATTTGTCTGGTTACTAATTAAATACCTACTTTATCTGGTGGTAGGACTCATCAGCAAGAGTCCGTCTTGGTGGGTACCACCGCAGTGTCAGATATTCTACCTCCAAGCAGTACTGTGTTTAGGTTTGAAGGGCACTGTAGCAAGTGAAATTACTGGGCGAAAGAGACTCAACAACAATGTCTCGGGGTGATAAGTGCAGTGCAGTGCCACACAAACACTTAAAAACTTTAAAAAACTTTAAGCTTTGGGTGGCACTGCATCTGTAATAGTCAGGCGTGGTGCTTAACATCAGGTGGGCGCCTTGATTGTCTTGTCACTTGCAGACATAAAAAAAAAGTTTAATTAATTCGAAACAGTTAATATTTTCACCTGTCACAGCTGCATTTATCCACGTGCTCTAAATAAACGCGTAAATCACAATGAATATCATCGAGATATGACATAATTGTACGTTTGTAGATTCGTGTGTGGGCGTGCGAATGTGTGCTACCAGGATGTGTCCAATCTCCTGAGCTATTTCTACTATTCATTGAAAGCAGTGTAGTCGCTAGCGATCCCCTTCCGATCCTACGGCCGTTGATTGTCTCGAGTTTTTGTAGTAAAATTGCTGATGTAATTCCGTTAATAAAATTTTTTTTTTTTTTTTTATACTACTAAAGTGGTAACCAAGCGTACGGCCCACTTGACGATAATGATAATGCTGGACGATCCACACAGCACCATCTAGCCCCAAGGTAAGCTGCTGTTAAACAGAGCTGTATTATGGTTACTAGATGACTGATATATATTTAATACAATACAATACATAGATAGATATTTTTTTATTATATATAGAAAATACCCAGAACACCCGGAACAAATATTTGTAGATCGTACAAACATTTGTACCGAGGCGGGAATCGGACCCGCAACCTCTGCGTCGCAGGCGGACCTGCGCCCGCTGCGCCACATCGGTCGTCGCAAATATTTGAAAACATCCACGCTCAAAACATCCAGTTTTCCGTATGTAATGAAGAAAACTGTTATAGATTGACTAATGCCTATTCCCATATTTATACGACAAAAATACGAAAAAGCTACGTAATAACTTTCCCTTCGATAATAAACAGCAATGTCACAAGAGATTGTTATGGTAATCACCGGAAACCCAGCCATTCAAAAAGATCTAAACCTCTGATGTACATCTTTGGGGGGGCGGAATACAAATCTAATAAAGTAATACAATATCCTCTACCGTTGTCGCTCCTCATTGTGTCAGTAAATATTTGTGGACGTTTCGACTGACTCACCCACCACCACCCTGGGTTATCGAACTTTATACGGAAAAATAATCTATTTCTATACATAAAACAGAATCGAGAAGGCATTAGGTACTGTATCTAAATATATAAAATCGTTGCGTTACTGACTGACTGCCAACGCACAGCCTAAACCGTAAATCTAGAGAGATCTGAAAAGCAACAAGCACCCTGCGCCAGTGTTGTTGCCAGATTGGTCTACGACATGAGCGCGTTGGATTGGAACTGGCTTTAATTCGCCTAGCTTGTAAGACCTTTTAAAGTTAGCCTCTGGTCCTAGAATGAAAGGTGAAAAGTCAGCGCGGACAAAGTCGCGGGGCGTTGCTCTCAGACTGTATGTCATCCCCATCAGATTTTCAGATCCTTGAGGATGACTGGATTTGGTCTAATTTTTGCAACTTGGTATAATAATAATATCCCAGCTAAGTATTTCACTACGTTACGCACCCCCGAGCAAAGCCGGGCGATTCAGCAAGTCGTATATAAAGTTACACCCTTATTCGCGTGGCCGCACACCCCGTATCGGGGGTTGTTGAATAGATAAGACGTGCTTCAGTCAGAGCGGTACATTAGGCGGCCGGCACGTTCGGATTTAGACAGTGTTAGGATGGATTATTGGAACGTAGGCTCTGCCTGCGATTAGAGCGGTTCACAGAACAGATATTAGTACTACGAACAGAATGGCCACTACCTACCTCCCACCGGTTTTACTTACCGCACCCCGGTCGCGAGTTTGCCGGCACCACACGGCACCTTTCGCCGGCACTGAAGTTAAAGCTTATCAGGCACGCGTTTATTTTGATTATGTGTAGGTCCAAGCTATCTCGCTCTTGCTATAATTGGGTTGGGACAACCATGACACTTACACGTACAACAGCACCATTTACGTACACAAACTATGTGTGTGGTGATTGCGACGTGTTTGCTTCATACATTTTATTGAGAGTGTCAGAGGTGTGACCGGTAGTAGACAAGCATAAGCCTTTGTTTCGTTTATTAAGGCATTGAGGATCTACTCTTACTGACAAAAGCGATATAACGTGACGGTTTTCGTGGTTCAGCTTATGTGCGCGAATACTCTGAACTTAGTTGTCACCGACATAAGTTGAACTACGATATTTGGCAGGATTATAGTATGTCGCGAGAGTAGACCCTCTGGTTCTTTTTTATCACCCTCTTACTTTTATCAAAATAAGTCGATACCATTTTAGTTACATGAAATTTATTTCTTAGCGTTTTCGTATTACGCTTACGCTTAACATTTTGTCTAGGAGACTGATGGCTGTGATGATGCGATAGTCACTAATTTACTTCCGCGTATCTATGCGCTCCAAATTAATGTTAACAATGATCTACTAAAGCATCTGTTTTCAGCAACTAAGCTCGGCTAGCATTTCTTAAATGGATAAACGAACATAAATTACTATTTGAATTTACCCTTCCGCCACAGAACAGATAGTAGTAGGTACCTTCACTTAGAAGATAAAGTTTTACAGGCCATCCAGTAGAACCTTCAAAAAAGCATTGTAACAACAGTTATATTTTTTTTTTGTCAAAACGCTCCCCTTCTAATACCACCTGGTCATGCAATCCCATAAAACGGTACACCCCCAAAGCTCACATATCTCGGTGTTGGAAAAGCAATTACTAGGACAACCGCACCTCAGATATTAGGGGAGAGCTCAGGTAGATCGCTGACGTCACGCAATCGTTTTAGGATGGAAACTCACGGAGCGAAACTCGCGCGCTTGACGCTTGAAGCGATATTGGTAAGTATGTTGTATTGTATCAAGAGATGTAATTGGTCAAAGCTTACACTGCCATAATGCTGTGAAACCGATTTTAGTTGCTATCATTGTTTTCCGTAATTTTATAAGCTTCGCTAACTCTCTCGCTCAATTTATCCATATGAATCGGCGTAGAAAACGAGAGCAAGGTCGCTATACAACCAACTTTATTTCAAAACTGGGTGTATTTCAAGACTTTGCAGCGTTTTTTTGAGTTAAATAGTAAAGTCAAAATTAGCACTGCAAAGCAACAGACGCAGACGAATATCGCGACGTATGTTTCCAGTATTGTAAAACGATCGTCCGCGCAGCTGCATTATGTTTTTATATCTGTCGTATTTGGAGATGCGCCTTACTCGGCACGCCGAGGTCGATTGCGACATACCACCGATCACGGTGAGCTTAGCTTTTTGCAACTAAATTGTAAAAAGACCTTTTTACAGCATTGATAAAACCTCCACTGGTGAATTAATAAACTCTTTTTTTTCAAGGATTCTTAAATAACTTTTCATGGTTTTCTTGACAAAGGTATTTGAATAAGGCTGCGCGATAAACGACAGTATTGTATAGCCGTGGATCTATGCGATTCGACTAGCTAGAGCAATATATATTTATTTTGAATTGAGTAGGTTCAGGGTGTACGCTGATGACTTTCTCATAAACAAAAATATGGATGAGGGGCGAACATATGGTACTTGCGAAGAGATCTACCACTACACTACACGGCATTGGTACACCTTTTCCCATTTTATATAGATCAATATAAAAAGTTTAGTTTATGAAGCGAGTTACAGCCTTATCGCGTTAGGGGATTTCTACCAAGCTGCCCGTACATGATGGCGTACTAAAAACCCTTCAAATATAAGGGACGAAATACGTCTCCATGCGTACAAAAATAGTACGAACTATTTGAAGTAGGACTTTTCGAGAGACTCATAAATATGTAATAGTCCTTTGTTGTGCGTATAGGAGCTATCAAAGTTTTTACAGAGCCAATGTGATGGTCGGGTCGACCTAGCTCCAGCCCGGACGGTATCTAGGTCACGGCTGCTGCGTAATCCCGTGATGAAACGACCTGATCAGACGGCGTCGGATAATATTCTGATTATTATTTATGAAAATTTTCGAATTTATATTCGACTTTGATCGACAGGCGATAGATGATAGATTATAATTTTCATTTATATATTCTGATGTTTGGGTTTACGAAATTTCCTACATCGGACTAGAGTGGTGACACAGTGGTGATGAATATTTTAACAGAGTTATGTGATTAGTATTTTAGCCTGAGACAGCTGTGCAATACTGTGCACGACAGACATATACTATTAGTGAAAATAATGTCAAAATAATCTTGAATTTATTTTTTTGCTCTGGCGTGATTTAGGTATTGCTTTCACCAGTATAAATATGACTGTGAACGTGCCTGTGAATGTCCATAAGCAAAATGCATTTTAAGATAAAAAACAGACGAAAAATATCTAGTACTACTCCGTAAAGTAATCGTGTAATGGATTTCCGCAAAGTAACGCCTGAATCTATCAATTAAAATGCATTTTTTCTATTGAGTTGCGGAGCCCAAAATTTGGCATATTTTGGAATATCCGAGCAAAGTATTTTCGAAATGGCAATGAACCGTTGTACGCTTGTGAATTAATAAATGTTGTATTGTATGACATCATCACTCCGAATATCATTCAATTTCGTGCGAATGCGCGCTTCTAAACCGTGATCGTAGAGTTTTGTCATTTGATTCATAATTTTGTTGTGCAACTTGTTGGAAAAATATTTTTCTGGGTCTTCTTTGATCTCCCGAGAGGACGTATTTAAAAACTCTGAGTCTGCCATACAGGTTGGAACAAAAACTGAAATTTTTCAATTATTGTAAATTAAATGATTTCTCGATAATTTCAAAGGCAGAGAGTTTCTGCGCATCTCAAATCGGTCATGGCTACAAACACTTGAGCTACTCCGATTGAGGGCCACTCAAGTTCGTTTGCACTTGTGTCCCTTTCTGGGTCACAAACATAGGCATAACTTTATTTGCTCTACGTGCCCAACGATAATGGCTATTTTACTGAAAACAAGCTACATTTTAAACCTTAGTTTTATAAGAATAAGTGGTAGTTTCGCTTGCAAAAGCTGTCTCGTGGTCCATGTGTGCATTTCCCTTTGTGGTGATAATTAAATAAGAGTGACAGTTATGTGTTTAGCGACCGGAGCTTTGTCGTTTCCTAATAGAAGTCTTTATGAAAACTGACATTGAGCGGGATTTTATAGGATGAATAGGGAGATGGTTTGATGGGAGATTTAACATTTGTGTAGCTTAGAATCCGGCCTGGCTTTGCACGGATCAACAATGCAGAGGCTAAAGTTTATTAGATCACGCGAAACAGAATCTTAAAATCCATTATAATCTTCTGCTATAAATCTGCGTTTACATACATATTTAAAGACAGACGCCAGTTAATAGAGATTGTTTATTATGAGAAGTATATAGCCACAATTTGAGGAATTTGAAGAACATAGAGTAGGTTTTCAAGAAATAAATTTTTTGACGAACATAGAGTAGGTTTTCAAGAAATAAATTTCCAAAATTAACTCCTACTCTACACAGAGCTTAACAACTGGAACCCAGAAACTACATGATGACGCAGCGAAGTAATATTTTGTATAAAACAAACTAAAACCAGTCAATAAAGTGCTATTAAATTAATCATTAGGATTATTATTTTTGCTTGAATTTATACTACTACATTGTTAACAGACGTTTGGTACAAATATATATTCTATTCTATATATTATTATTAATATTAAAGTCGCGAGTTGTTCCACTAGTCTTCAATAGATTCTAAAGACCTTATCTTTGGGCAAAAAAAATGTCACACACAACACAATCTATTATTAGACTTTTTTTCAGCTTTGAGGTTGTAACAGACGCAAGCGGTAGCATAACGTTTTCTTTGTCATGTCATTCTGTCGGACATTTTACTGTCGGACATTTTACTGAGCAAACGGAGTCCGTGCTCATTCAACCGAGAGCATTTTGTAACATATTCGTACCCACATCAATGAACATTGCAAGACTCGGTATCGGTACTGTATGGAATTTAGGATATGACTTCGCTCTCAGCGCACCTATGCTATACGGCTTTCATCCCATACACAAGCGTCACTCTCGCTTGAGAGTAGGCCTTGCTCGAGAATAGGCCTAGCAAGTAATAAGAACATTGATTGATAGGCTTTCGTGATGATTGAAATATTAAGATCGAATAACGGTATAGGTCTCACAACGGATCTCGGCCGTAGTGAAATTAGCCGTTTCGATGCGCAATGGAGCTTTTTCAAACTAAATTGGCTTTGCGCATCACAAACGGCTAACTTCACGGAAGCCTAGATCCGCTGTGCGAACTATAATAGTTTTGATTTTTTTTATGAAAATCTTAGTTTTAGAGCAAAAGCTAAGTTAGTTTCGCTTGAGGACGCGGCAACCGTGTTGGTCTGAATTGACTGATGCATAAATAATTTTCAGCTCAACCGGATATGGAATAGTTTTAATTTAAAAATCAATAAAATACCAACTAGCAAATTAGGTTAAGTAAATAGATGTAAATAGAGCTTTCCACACTTTCCGAGCGCAATCTATGATGTCACTGATATCCATTGACCTAGTTTATTACTCTTTATGCTAGCTTTGTACTTGAATAATTCTATTTTAACTTGCCACACGAATACCAACTCTCGTCACTTGACATAAATTCTTGTTTCTTGTTGATTCTACCTTGCAACTTTAATAGATTTTTTTTAACTAATGTTTGCTACACAAATTACAACTCTATCATCATAAGAAAGCCTACAATAGGTATACAACTTTGAACTTTGTATCATAGTAATAAAAGCAAGTATCTACTAATCTGCATATAAACAGTAGATGCAAAGACTTCAGGCGCCGAATAATAAGAAACAATAATATTCCTTGTTTTATAAGGAATATGTTATCACTAAAAATGATAAATAATATTGTTATCATTGTATGAATTTTGTATAATTAGAAATTACATGTTTTACCGTTGGTTTAATAGATAACTTCAGGCAGCAAGAGGTTAATGTGTATCTACTCTGTATACAATGCATTGTTTTGAACGTTTTTTTCGATAATTTTATCTCTTAGGTAATATAACGGCACCTATAATTAAGTTTCTAGTTATAGCCCGGACGCTCTCAATAAAATGTACGAAGCAAACACGTCGCAATCACCACACGCATAGTTTGTGTACGTAAACGGTTTGTGTACGTAAACGGTGCTGTTGTATGTGTGAGTGTCATGGTTGTCCCAACCCAATTATAGCAAGAGCGAGATAGCACACTTTCGCTCGCTCTGGCATGCGCGAGCTTGAACCTACATAATAAAAGCGCATATCAAAATAAACGCGTGCCTACTAGCCTTTAGCTTCAGTGCCGGCGAAAGGTGCCGTGTGGTGCCGGCAAACTCACGACCGGGGTGGGGTAGGTAAAACCGGTGGGAGCTAGGGAGTGGCCATTCTGTACGTCTAATATCTGCTTTGTGATTATAGTTTCATAAACTGCTTAACAACCAAGGTTTTGACCCAATCAATACCAAAAAACAATACCCATAATTACCATCGATGTTTATTAAGCCATTGCAGGCAGAGATTGGAATGTTATCCTACATACACAATTAGTTATCCCATAGGAACAGTTAATTATTACGGGATAAAAGGTAGGTAAGTTATATCTATCTCAAATCTTATGGCGCTGCAGCCTTGAAGTATTAGTCATTAGATTATAATACTTTGTATTTTTAATAACAAATTTAAATTTAAAAGAACTTTAAAAAAAAACAGTACTCACATTGTACGTTGATGTAGACATCCTTGTAGACATAACCGATGGAGCTGGTGGCGTTACAGCCGTAGTTGCCTGTGTCTTTCTTCACCAGATCGTTGATGATGATGGAGTTAGATGTCACCTGTATGAGAAAAGAATAGTTATAGAAAGAACGGAACAGATTTGAGGTAAGATTTTGGATCTATTTACGTCCCGCGTCTGTTATATAAATAATCGTCTTCCCATCTCGCCAATGCAGGCCGTGAATGGACAAGATTAGCGCAGGATCACGGTAGATGGGACAAACTATAGGCACACCCCGGACACTCTCAATAAAATGTATGAAGCAAACGGTCGCAATCACTACATGCATGCTTTGTGTACGTAAACGGTGACGTTGTATGTGTGAGTGACAAGGTTGGCCCCACTCAATTATAGCAAGAGCGAGATAGCACACTTTCGCTCGCGCTGGCATTTGCGCGCTGTGGACCTACACAAAATCAAAATAAACGCTAGCGTATAGCCCTGAAGATGAGGGCTATACGCTAGCGAAAGTGCCGTGTGGTGCCGAAAAATCGCTCGCGGGGTGGGGTAAGTAAATCCGGTGGGAGGTAGGGAGTGGCCATTCTGTACGTAGTACTAATATCTGTTCTGTGCTATAGGAGACTAATACCCAGCTGTAAATGAAGTCAGGCTGTGGATGAGGATAATGATGATGACGATGATCACAGTGTAATCTTGTAAAATTTATAATTGGTGTATTGTGTTTATGCCACTGCTAAAGCGCCAGAGGTCTAGATTCGACTCCCGTTGCAAAATGTTTACATAATCTGTTATCATCATGACAGCCTTCTAATGTTCCCACTGCTGGGACACTGGCCTACTCTCAGGCGAGAGTGATTGGGTTTTAATCCACCACGCGGACCCAATGCGGATTGGTGGATTTCGCATGTCTTTCGAATTTTTAGTCCTGGACACGCCGGTTTCCTCGCGATGTTTTCCTTCACCGTATGAGAGCACTGGCATTGCGCACATAAATTTTTCGAACAGAAACATCCATTGGTGCACGACCGGGTTTGAACCCTCGACCTTAGGATCGGAAGGCGGGGTCACTACCACTAGACCACCGGTGCACTAATCTGGTATACCAACTTGTAGTTTCTATGGCTGGATCAGAACCAGAGTAAAAAAAAATTACTGTTACGTGAGTTCGTACGAGTCAGTAACTACGACAGTAAACATATAAGTATTTTATGATTACACATTAAGAGTATAGTTCGCACGGCGTTTCTAGGCTTTCGTGAAGTTAGCCGTTTGTAAAAAGACAATTTAGTTCGAATAAGCTCCATTGTGCATCGAAACGGCTAACTTCACTACGGCCGAGATCCGCCGTGCGAACTATACGAGAATTATTTGTGATAGAGCTCGTCCGGAGGACCAACTATACCTATTTCTGCCGTCAAGCAGTAATATTTGCATTGCTGTGTTTCGGTCCGAAGGGTATGGTTTCCGGTGAAATTACAGGCAAATGAGACTTTCGATCTACGTTTCAGGTTCGCAACCCGTGAGTGGTACCTCTGGTATTGCAAGCGCCTGCGGCTGCGGTAACCGCTTACCATCTTGTGGGCCGTACGCTTGGTTGGCACTTGTATAAAAAAAAGTAAAGTGTAAGCAAGCAACTGACCTGCCGCCTCGGGTTCGGCTCGGCCTGCTCGATCGGCTTGCCGTTGTGTATCCACGTGATCTTCGGCTCGGGTGTGCCGCTCGCCTCGCACTTGATCTCCGCCGTCTCGCCCTCCGCCTTGTTCTGCAGCTCGGGCTCCACCGTGAAGAACGGAGCGGCTGTGGGAGAAATCCAGTTACAATCCTTTCACTTGGACCTAGGGGACGATTTATACTCGCATTGGGGACGATTTCTGCTCGCGTCTGCAGAAGAAGTTACCTTATAAAACCAGATTTGGCCACTGATTCATACGAAATTACTTACTTACTTACCTTATAAAGCCCTGCACATGCCCCCTGGTTGCTAATAGAGCTAAATGCTTAAATACAGACGAAGTTGGCGTAAACTTGGACCTCAAAGCTGAATTGCAGAACCACACTCTAAGAGCCAGGTTGGTCGCGCACCGTACGGTTTCAGAAGAATTTCTTCCAGCCAACACGCTGTGACTGATTTCCCTGCTGAGGTTTTCCCTGGAAACTACAGTATGCTGTTCTTCAAAAAGGAAGTTTAGAAAATTTTAAAGAGTCAGCAAGCGTGCAAGCGTTCATAGGCTACGGTAACTTAACATCAAGTGGGCCGTATGCTTGTTTGCCAACTTGGAGGTATAAAAAACAAAACCTAAAGTGCCGATCACAGTAGTCCAGACATGGTAGCAGTGATACCAAATAAAGTCACAGAAGCTAGCGCTGAAAATTAGTTAATTCGATAATGCATTGCATCAAGCAGCAATTCATTGTTGTATCTAAGAAATAAATAATAATAATAAATAATGCTGGACAATCCACACAGCATCATCTAGCCCCAAGGTAAGCTGCTTTTAAACAGAGCTGTATTATGGGTACTAGATTACTGATATATACTTAATACAATACAATACATAGATAGATATTTTTTTTATTATATATAGAAAATACCCAGAACACCCGAAACAAATATTTGTAGATCGTACAAACATTTGACCCGAGGCGGGAATCGAACCCGCAACCTCCGAGTCGCAACGGGCGCAGGTCCGCCCGCTGCGCCACATCGGTCGTCCACCAAAGCACGGAGAAAGAAAAAGATTATGCTGCTATTACCGAAATTATTGAGTAGAAAGATCCTGTGTATAGATGTAACACTTTCCACGCACAACAAAATAACCTACGAAATTCGAATCTTCGAAACCCTATCAATAGAAGGTGCGATTACTCCATTTCCAAGTTACGAAAACACGCATCAAAAGAAAGAACCTTCGACCGAGGGGACGGGCGTGAGTTTACGACGCTGTAAAGGGTACGCGCTCCGAGCCCGTGAACCGGGTTACCGAGCTATTTGCGTGTTCTGCGGTGAGTTGTATTGCGTCACCGGTGCTCGTAGGGAAAGGACCTTTGGAATCCTCAGTCATCATCATCATGACAGCCTTCTAATGTTCCCACTGTTGGGACACTGGCCTACTCTCAGGCGAGAGTGACTGGGTCTTAATCCACCACGCGGACCCAATGCGGATTGGTGGATGGCACATGTCTTTCGAATTTTAGTTCTAGGACATGCCGGTTTCCTCACGATGTTTTCCTTCACCGTATGAGAGCACTGGCATCTCCAGTCTCAGTCAGACAGTCCATCCTCAGTCGATAAGGAAATATCCTGGCATTTAAAAGACGAAAATCGCTGAACTTTCTACCTAATGAAGACAACAATCAAAGAACGCGCGCACCAGCTGTTTGGTTGCAAAATGGAATCTTCAATGTACTTGCAAATTGCAATGTTAACCGCGAAATAAGTCACACCAGTCATCCTCATAAAAAAATATCATTTACCTTTTGGAAGATGAGAATTTACTGCTAGATTGCTCGTGATATAGCTCAGAACAACGAAGCAACGCTCCAAGTCATTATTTGGATTGGTGACTGGACTGTCAGTGGTTTATCTTATTTTATCTGAGCGCTTCCGTGCTTTGATGGGCACGTTAAATTCTAGGCTATACCAGTCGGCTTTCGGGCGGTTTATAAACCCCGTCACTAGAGTTGGCAACTGACTCTCTCTTACTTTTTACTTCTTACCATTCAGATAATAAAATAATGAATCAAATAAAACATTGATCTTTGAAATAATAATTCAACGTTTCGAATGTGTAGCGTTAACATAAATATCGATTTCGCCAGCGATGACGACATACTTCCCTGGAGGTAAGTAATTTGTTTTTAGAATCCATAAAATGAAACCACGTGGAAAACAGACACACATAATTATGTTTTCACGCGAATAGATGTTTTGATGAAGCAACCATGACGGGCGTAAAAATTAACATAATCTCAGGCGATTTATTTTGTATACTGTATTTTCTAGCTTGCGACCTGTCAAACAAAACACGTGCCTAATATTGTATAAGGTTCGGACGTGACCCTGGTAACAGACCATACTATTACCACAAATTACCATACCTATTTCTGCCGCCAAGCAGTAATGTTCGCATTGCTGAGTTCCGGTGAAATTACAGGCACATAAGACTTTCCATCGAACGTCTCAGGGTGGTGACACGCAAGTGATATTTATGATGTTGCATGCGTACATAGGCTACGGTAACCGTTGACCATCAAGTAGTAACTGATTTTTAAAAACTTCGTATGAGTCAACTCTGGCGACCTAATTATGGTCACGGAGTAAACAGACCATCTGAAGATCATAGACAAACAACTTTAAAAAGACCGGGACCGACCGCTTAGCGCAAAGAACAAATCAGCCAGCTACGTCACGCACGTGTGCATTATAACCAAGAGAAGACCAGTAAGATGATGATGCCAAAGGATTTTTATTCAATTAAAACACAGATCACATTCATCTAGTGATGACGAAGATCTACTAATTGTACACGTGACGTGATCCATGACATCATTACAAAAGCACAATCTTTCTCCCACCGGGTGCTGCCGTTTATGAGGCACTGTACAATTCAGGCAGTACAATAAATCCAGGCTGGTGTTACCCATCTACGGGCCGCAGTTAACACAACAATCAAATCTAATTCGAGAACAGTGCAGCATAAAAGCATCGTTCTCCAATTAAAGTATTAATAACAAAAACATATTCAATATCCGTGTACACTTTTAAGCGTGATGCTTTTAATGCTGCTACTTCACTTGGCATATTTGCTCAAATGTTTGCTTATTTTGTCAATACAACGCAAAGTCTGTAAAGCTGCGTTACCACCAGAGATAAGCGCGGATGTGTAGCGAGGGATGTGTTTGTTGGAACCAATAGAATAACTTCATTAAAGCTGTCGAAGCGAGACTAGGTAAATGAAAAATGAATTAATTCTATTGGTTCCTCCCCTAACCAACACATCCCTCGCTACACATCCTCGCACATATCTGGTCGAAACGCAGCCTAAAAGTATTTTACTTAGTTTAGTTTGTATTGATGAAATAACGCAAACATTTGACCAAATGACCAAATATGCCTATATATATATCTATATCTTGTACAGTATCTTATATAACCCGACTACCCCTCCTTATCTCAAAGAACGCTTTGAGTATCTTCACCATTCAAATCCGCGTACATTGCGTTCCTCTGAAACATTACAACTCAAAACTCCCATACACACATCTTCTTTCTATGAGAAATCTTTTACTGTACAAGCTATTCGTTTGTGGAATGCACTCCCTATTGACATAAGGAAAGCTAAATCCCTGCCTATTTTCAAGAAGCTCTTGCTAGAACACTTTTTGTAATATTCTATTAATCTTATTTTATATAATTATTATGTTTATTTTGTAAGTATGTAGGTATATGTAGGTATATTTATTTGAATAATTAAGTACTTAGTATGTATTATTTTTTTGTAGATAGGTTTACTATTATTATTATTTTTTATTGTTATTGTATTCAAAATTAACTAACCTACTCAGAAATTGTTGACACCGTCCCATCTCATTCTTGTTAGATTCTGTCCATCCTAAGGTTGCTTGGAAGAAATCGCTCATAGCGATAAAGCCGCCCATTGTACTTCGCTCTAATTAAGTAATATCTGTGTAACCTTTTAATTATTTCTTGTGTGTTGTGCAATAAAGAGTTATCTATCTATCTATCTATCTATGCCACGTGAAGAGAGCATGTTACACAAACACAACCAACAGTCATTTACATATTCCTGACCCAACACTTGGTTTCCGTGGGTTTTTCTTTAGGAAGATGCTGTGTGCTGACCGGACAGAAGCAGGAAACTGTTTTACCTATTTTATATGCGAATTAAAAAACATAGCTCAAGCCACATTCGATTTCACAAAGCTAAGAATCAGACATCAGACAAGGCGAACTTAGCCTATTTTGTTGATACCACTAGCAACTGTCCGAGGCTTTGCTCGGGGTGGTAGAAAGCTATTCCAGGTTCAGAACTATTACTATTCCAAGTTTAATCCAAATCCATTTTACCCGTTAACTAACGTGATTGAAACACAAACATACAAATATTCCAACTTTTTATGGGTTACCTACCGCAATGGATACTGCCGATACCGAATATTTAAAATAAAACCATTTAAAAGTATCACTCCATTTCCAGACCTATATAAAACAAATCCAATCTACAAATAGCCGTAGGTATAATACTTGGAAAACTAAATTCCCGATGAATCACAAAGGGGAGTGCGGAGGATTCAGGTGCTTTTCGCCCAGAGATCGTGGATCCAAATCACGTCCACAATTTATCCATTCACGCGAATACTGTTTATCAATCACACCCATTGAAGCAAATAAGATTTGGATTTCGAGGAATTGCAACTGCATATTGCAAGTGTGTTTGTTTAATTCCAAAATAACACGCGAACTAAAACGTAAACAAAAGGTTCAACGGTTCTCAAAGGCTGAGCGCACATTGGCTACTATTGCCAGAGCGGCCCGCGTTTAGCGCTTCTGTAAACCATCCAAATTGTATAACATATTTAAAACAGTAGTAGCGGCCAAGTTTGATATCCTTATAAAGACGCGGAAGTAGTAACATTCGCTTTCTTGCTCATTAATCATCATTACAAGTAAGTTCCCGTCGGCTACGTGAAGTATCGACAGCCCTAAGACTGTAAACAGTAGGGAGACAGTTGTGCAAGTTCATATAATCGCTTTATATTGGAGTATAGATATACGAAATAATACAAAAAAAATATTTAGAGATTATAAACAAAAAATACAGTAGCATTGTAGCTACTGTAATTTTGATGTCGTTGTATAAGTAGAATTGGGCCCTAGAAAGCTAATCTAATACTTCTGCATATCACACACTGTTAGGTATACCATGCTATCGAATATTCGAGCTATCAGTCAGGAAGCGAGCCAAATACTTGGCGCCCGGCCCTATAAGTAATGTAATTGTGATTCTATTCGGCACAATGGACCTTCGTCAAGTATGGGACGAGAGGTATGCATGATGGCCACATTATATATTTCGTCCTTTACAATATGCATACTACATAAGACTATCATGATTGTCAATCATAAGGTTTGACCAGAAAAGCATCTAAATACAAATTAAATGAGGTAGAAATTATCCAGCAGTCTAAAATTGCACGCTCTTCCACCGCGTTTGTCATATATTTGAGTGTGACAACAATAGCAATCTTTGAAGTGGGGCGTGCAGTTTTAGCCTGGTTTATTATCTCTCGGAGAATGAACCAGGAGGGAAAGAGTTGTAGAGTTCTTGTGATAAAGCTCGTCCGGGCAAGGACTACCACCATACCTATTTCTGCCGCCAAGCAGTAATGCTCGCATTGCTGTGTTCCGGTTCGAAGGGTATGGTTTCCGGTGAAATTACAGGCACATGAGACTTTCCATTTAACGTCTCAGGGTGGTAACACGCCAGTGATATCTATGATGTTGCATGCGTACATAGGCTACGGTAACCGCTGACCATCAAGTGGGCCGTACGCTTGTTTGCGACTCTAGTGGTATAAAAAAAAAAGATTCACAGAACTAACCAATATATGGAATATCACCTTACAGGTATGGTACTCAAAAATGCATAGACCTTCGAATATCTCAATTGATGGTGAGTGAGGATGAAGCACTTGAGTCTAGAATAGGCAGGTAGAAGACAGGACGGTAGTAAATGCCGGTCTATAGCCGTACTATTATATAATCTTCCTTTTACCTAACAGTCCGACCGCCAGCTGTTTTTTTTTTATAATGGTACCGTCTTTTTGACGGCACCGCGACGTACCTCTGAACCGAATCAGAGCCATTTTTTTACTAATCTTTTTACGACTTTAACCTAACATCTGAGAATGGGATGGGAAAGGGAAAGGCTTGTTGTTTGGCTTTAACTGTTTTCTTTTTTGTAATATCTTGTAATTGTTACGATTTTAGATAGATAGATAGATAGATAAACACTTTATTGTACACAAGGATTACATAATAAATTTAAATGTAGCAAGTAGATATAGTACAGTGGGCGGCCTTATCACTTAAAGAGATTTCTTCCAGGCAACCAGGTAGGATAGCAAGAGCAAAGTTATAATGGACGGGGGTGCACAACCTATGATAATAGTTAAAACTGATAAATATATTTTTTTATTTTGCATTAGATTTTGCACTTTTATCTGTTATTATCACTTTTCTGTTTTATTATAATGATTATGCTACTTTCGTTCATAATACTAGTAATTGGTTTGTATTCAGTTTTGGTTTTATTTAACATTCGCAACACAATTTTATTGATACTGTTTTAAAAAAATTACCGCCAGCTGTTGTACGGCACTGCTAACTTCCAATAATGTAGAGGTATCGTTTTGGCGTAGGTGTATGAAATATTAACGTTTGCTCTTGGGTCAAATAAATATAGAGAGCATTCTAGACAGGAATTTGATGACCCTCCCTGTGTAATCATCATCATCACGACAGCATCCCAATATTCCCACTGCTGGGACACTGGCTTACTCTCAAGCAAGAGTGATTGGGTCTTAATCCACCACGCGGACCCAATGCGGATTGGTGGATCCCTGTGTAATTCCTTTGCTTTATTCATGCATGCATGCATTTTCCAGAGTTGCTACTGCTACTGACTTTATACGAACTTACTGCTCAGTGCGCATTAAATTCAAACGAATCACTAAGGTAATTCACATATTTATTTTAAGAAATCAAGCGAATTGAAATTGATGACGCTGACGTAGGCGTCAGCAGAATTTTATCTCGTAACCATGTAACATTTCATTTTATCATTTAATTATATATATATTTTTTGACAATCCACACAGCATCATCTAGCCATAAGGTAAGCTGCTGTTAAACAGAGCTGTGTTTATGGGTTCTAGATGACTGATATATACTTAATACAATATATAGATAGATATTTTTATTATATAAGGTCATTCATTATCAACCTGACAAACTTAAGGGGTAGGTTCCACACATAAAAAATAAATACTTGAACTTTTTTTTTCTAAACGATTTTTTTTATATTTAAAAAAAATAATTTTCGTAATTCTGCTTAATAATTAGTTATCCTTGTTAGAAATCGAAAAGGCAGCGCTCGGCACGTATCAGTGACCTGCGCGTCAATGAACCGCGGGTCAATAACCCGTGCGTCCTTGACCTGCGCGTGTCCTTGACCCGCTACGGGGCGCGCACACTCGAATATTTCATTATTACGTCGTTTAACTCGATTCCCAACAATGATAAATAATAATTGAGCGGAAAAACGTAATCGATTTTTTTTTGTTTACTTGGGATTTTTAAGACAAAATATACATTAAAAAAAATATATAGATACATATATTTTTTTTTATGTGTGGAACCTATCCCTTAAGTTTGTCAGGTTGATAATCAATGACCCTGTATATAGAAAATACCCAGAACACCCAGGACAAATATTTGTAGATCGTACAAACATTTAAACCCGAGGCGGGAATCGAACTCGCAACCTCCGCGTCGCAGGCGGACCTGCGCCCGCTGCGCCACATCGGTCGTCATGTAACTTATAAATATGAATGGCTTGAGTTAAAAACTGAGCCAAATGAACAAGTCGAGTCATTGCTCTACGACCTATAAATTGGAGACTCAACAAGACGTCTTGTGTAGGTTTCCTTCCAAACTAGAGTCCGTTTTGAACGTGATTTAAAATTATGATGTCATTATTTTATCATCGATTAATTCATTCATAAATAGCTGCTCTGCGGTTTTGCAGTTTTTATGCTATCTCACAGAAATAGTTTTTTTTTTTGGATTAAAAGTACTGTGTAAAAGTATATATATTCTTTATCAACCTGACAAACTTAAGGGATAGGTTCCACACATTTCATTGACGCGCGGGTCAGTGACACGTGCCGAGCACTGTCTTTTCGATTTCTAACAAGGATAACTAATTATTAAGCTGAATTACGTAATTATATTTTTTTTTAAAAAAAAGAAAACGTTTAGAAAAAAAAATATAAGTTTTTTTTTTATGTGTGGAACCTATCCCTTAAGTTTGTCAGGTTGATAATATTAGTACTGTGTACTAGTGTAAAAAAATATCTGTGCTAAATTTCATCTAGATCCGTTTAGCCAATCCGACGTGAATAAGAAATATCTTATTCGCAAGTATAATTTAATATTATTTAACTTTGGGGAGGGAGGCCTTTGCTCTGCAGTGGGACGATATGGGCTAAAATAATAAATAAATAAATAAACTCTAACTCACCTTCGATGTTAAGAGTGATGGAGTAAGACTTGGCGGTGCCGACGCCGTTGCTGACCTCGCACGTGTACGTGCCCTCGTCCTCGTAGGTGGGGTGCTTGATCACGAGCGTCTTGCCGTAGTTGTCCTGGGTGATGCCTTGCGTGGACTGGATGCTTCGACCGTTCTTCTTCCATATTATTTGCGGTAAGGGCCTGGGGAATATCATCTTCTTCATTACCATCATCATCATCATCATCATCATCATCATCACCATCATCGTCATCACCATCGTCATCGTCGTCATTGTCATCATCATCATGACAGCAGACTTCTAATGTTACCACTAGAACATTGGCCTATTCTCAAGCGGAAATGTGCATATGAATTGAAATGATATGATTTATTTTTTTTGTCAGCAAGTTAGGATACAGTTAATCATTTGTATGATGTTAACAGTTGCAGTGTCAGCCTAAGCTTTAACTATTACAGTTCTACGTGGCACTGCACTGCGTTAGTCACCGCGAGCCATTGTTATTAAGTTTCATTCACCCAGAAGAGTAGTAGTTCTTTGTGATAGAGCTCGTCCGGGCAAGGACTACCACCATACCTATTTCTGCGGCCAAGCAGTAATGCTCGCATTGCTGTGTTCCGGTTCGAAGGGTATGGTTACCGGTGAAATTACAGGCACATGAGACTTTCCATCTAACGTCTCAGGGTGGTAACACGCAAGTGATATCTATGATGTTGCATGCGTACATAGGCTACGGTAACCGCTGACCATCAAGTGGGTCGTAAGCTTGGTTACCACTTTAGTGGTATAAAAAAAAACAGTAATTTCCCCGTGCTGCATAGGGCACGATAAGCTGTCCTAACTCCCGTCAGCGTCGTTGTGTGAGTCAGTGATTAGGTACCACTGACTCACACAACTTACTTACAGAGACATTTAACACCCTACCAATGATTTCTTCGTAATTTGGACTTTTAGCATTCCTTGCAATGTTTTCTATTACTGTTTCTGTTGTTTTAGTAAATGGATGACGCAATTATGGAAAACATAATCGAACTCATAATGCGATGCTATGCTATTATAGAACACAAAAAAACTAAAGTATTATCTTAGGTTAACAATAATAAGAATGAATTGATTCAGGCTTTGTTAAGTGCGCATTTGTATTTTTTATCTAGCGAAGATTAACTACGATGACACTTCATTTATCTAACCATCAGATGGAGAGACATTGGCGAGCTACTATGTAGTTATTTTCTCGGTAATAGTTACCAAGAAAAGCTCGGAACTCGGTCATTGGACTTTCTCCACCATCGAAGTGTGTTATAAACAGATCTATTTTGCAATATCTTAAAGGTAATAAAATACTGATTATTTTTTAAAAGCAATTTTTTTAATTAAATTTATACTTTTATTTTATTACGATCATGCCTATGGTATGTGGCGAATGGTAAAGCACGAAGATCTAGAAGACACCTATACGCTGTAGCACTATAAAGACCAGGAATTTAGTTATCAGAACGTAAAAACGCCCGTTTCAGCTGTTTGATTCCGAAGGACAAGAAAGAATCACAAAGAAATGTATAAAAATAAACTTACGTTCCGCCGTAAATGCAGTAAAGCTCGACCCTCCTCCCTTTGAGTGCCTTCTCGACCTTCCTCGTAGTGTATTGGCGCTCGGGCTCGTTCCTGTTCAGCGTGGGCGATATACCGGTCTGCGTCACCTGCAGGTAAATCTTGTTGCCGAACTTGTACTCGTTTCTGAAGATCGAGTTCGCCGTGCAAATGTACGCGTAGTCCACGCTAGCGTCGTACCGCGTCACGTTCGAGAACCAGAGGTTGCCCTCCGGATCGAGCGTCATGCGGGAGTTGTTGATCGTTTTCAGTTGGCCCTGGTCGCCTTGCAGCATCCAGTACACTTTGGGTTTAGGGTGACCGTCCGGGGGCTCGCAGGTCAGCTTGAACGGTTTCCCCTCATCGGCTTTGACGACTTGTTGACCGTCTGTCTCTTTGAAGGAGTTCAGCTCTGCTCGTCGGACGAAGACCGAGTTGGAGGCGGCGGTCCCCCACTCGTTGATGGCGAAGCACTGGTACTGACCGAGGTCTTCGTCTCTAGGCTGACTGATGACGAGGGTGCCTCTACCGGATTGCTGCGAGATACGGTTGTCGTAACTCGTGTATTCGAAGGCCTTACCGTTCTTTATCCATTTGTACCTGCCGGAGGAAATTGAATTTTATAAAAGAGTTTTATTGATCGAGTACATATTGTGCGGTGTTATGAATTACTGTAGATCTTTTTTCTTTTATTTCATATTATTTATTGCGTGATGTATTTAATATATCTTCTGCAGGATCAAATCCAGAAAACGATATTTTTACGGTATTTCTATTTCTAGCTCCATAAGATAATATACTTTCATGAGTTTAAAATACAAAACCATTCAGCATCTTTTGGAAAAGTTTAACTTGAAATTATCGAAAGTCTAGAGCTAACCGAAGGTATTGATTATATTGTTTTGCTTTAGAAATTGGAGAAGGGAAATTGTGAACGGATGTTTTGACCCAATAAACGAGATTATAGAAAGCAATCGAATAGAATCAAATTTCGACGGAAACCCGATTTGACGACAAGGTATCCTTATTTCCTACTTATCGCACGCTCTTGGCAATTGTTAGACATCGTGGATAAAAAATAAAGGCATAATCATACTACAAACCGGTTAACTAACATGGTGTTAAAATCTGTCGTCATATTTGTTCATTGACATAAGAATGACAAGGAAAGACTACTTTAGCAAGCCGCTAAAATTATAGTTTTATGAAAAACGACAAAAATGTTTAGTTCAGAAATCAGTGACATTTATTCAATCAGGTTTTAGTTGCAAAAGGTCATAAATATAGTTTTGATCAACCAAAACCTGCCTTTCCAAGCACTTTAACTGTGCTCTGAATATGACTCGTCTTGACTTCGAGATGATACAATCGGGCGCTCCTCGTTATGTGACACACAGACGGCCGACGGAGAACCAAAGACGCATAACTTCCGAGCTGTGCCAAATGGGGCAGACAGTCGCTTGGCAGGAACGCCAGTAAGTAATAGTCGCACAATGCGATGCATAAACATTAATTGATGCTTACTCCAATGCTCTAGATACGCTGGATCTTGAACTTTGCCAGAAATTGAACCGGTTCGCCTCAGGACCGGTCAATGTCTTCGAAAGGGATATATTATTTTTTGCGATCATGCATGAGCACAGCATGACGTAATGTGTAATAAAGTTATTATTAAATGCTATATTATGTTTATTATTTGTAAAATATTGTTGTGCAGTCGGTCAAATATCTCTCGTTATGAATGTTACAAATACGTGCTTAATTAAGTTAATTAATTAGTTTTTATTTTATTTTTATTTTATTTTATTTTTACATGTTTGGAAAACTAACAGTTTATATCATGATGAGAATGGTAATGCTTACAATATAGAACAGGATTAACCTAAACAGTTTTCACTAATAGTTCACTTATACTTAACAAGGTTTTAGTTGTCCACAAATTATAACAGTTAGTGGGTTTTAACAATTAATAATTTTTAGAAAAAATGAATAAGAAAACAATGATTACATAATTAATAGGTACCTACCTAACAGAAAAATGGAAACCTAAGAATACATGGGAGTCACTCACTATTCCAATTGAAAAAGGTCATGAAGATCATCATGATGCTAATTAGCCATATAAACTCATGTAAAGAAATTTTGTGCTATTAACTTTTTGAAAAAGTTTAGCCTTGCTTCAAATAAGTCTACATACATTGAATAGTTAGTGTTGAAGAGATTGCCGGTTCGTACAAAGAATGAGTTCTGCCTATAATTCGTAGAACATGGTTGGGTATACAGCCTGAGGTAATTACGTCTAGTTGTAGTACGCATTGGTGTTCTTAATTTTATTTCGGAAAGTAAGTCAGGGCAGTCAATTTTGCCCAAAACGAGGTTGTGAAGAAAGGTAAGGTCCGCCGCTTCTCTCCGAGCTTCAAGGGGTAGCAAATGGTGATGTTTGCAACTTTGTAAGTAGTCTGGTATGCATATCCTATGTTTATAGTTAAGATGTCTTAAGAATTTACGTTGTATACGCTCGATACTGTCAATGTAGACCGCGTACTGAGGGTTCCAGGCTTGAGACACATACTCAAGCTGGCTTCTCACAAGAGAACAATATAATACTTTAAGCGTTTTGACAGATCTAAAATCTTTAGTAACACGAAACAAAAAGCCCAGGGTCTTCATAGCCTTAGCCGTTATGCTCTCAACATGTACATCAAAAAGCAGCTGTGAGTCAATAGTCACTCCAAGGTCTCTAACATGGTCCGCTCTGGCAAGAACCTGGTTACTTAATTTGTAATCATAGATTAAAAGATTTTTACCACGACTGAACGTAATGCAATTACATTTTTGGATGTTTAAATCAAGCTTGTTACGGGTACAGTAAATATGAAGATTATCTAGGTCATCTTGTAGAAGGGTAAGGTCATTCGGAGTGTTAATTTTCTTATAGATTTTCATGTCATCAGCATATAATAGAAAGTTTGTATGCTGGAAACACTTGTCAATGTCATTTATAAAGATCAAAAATAGTAGTGGTCCCAATATGGAACCTTGTGGTACGCCAGATGATATAGGTGTTGAGTATGATGTATACCCATTGAGTACGACTGATTGACATCGATTTTTGACATAGGAGGTAAACCATCTATGCAAATTGCCACAAATACCTACGTCCAGTAACTTATAAAGCAAAATTGAATGATCAATTCGATCGAAAGCCTTACTGTAGTCGGTGTATATTGCGTCCACTTGACCTCCCCCATCCATGCCTGATGTAATTGCATCAGTAAAGGCAACAAGATTACTAGTTGTAGATCTACCTTTTAGAAAACCATGCTGTTGAGGTAAAATGGATAGTTTGATGGCTGAATAGACTTGCTCGTGTACAATTTTCTCAAACACCTTTGCTAGTATAGAGAGTTTAGATATAGGTCGATAGTTAGTAATTTCCCGTTTAGATCCTTTCTTGTGTACAGGTGTGATAGTAGCGGTTTTCCAAATTGTGGGCATCAATCCTTCATTGATTGACCTTCCGAATAATAAAGTTAAAGGAGTAGTTAGATAGAACGAACAAGCCTTAATAAGGGTTGGGTGCAGGTCATCAGGACCAGCTGATTTGTTGCAGTCAAGTGATTTTAATAATCTTAAAATAAGAGGTTTCTCAATCTCAATTGAACTAATATCCGCGAGAGGAGTAGAGACATCTAAGCGAGACGACCGAGCATTACTCCCGGTACCAAGCAGCGATGATGGGGGAAGAAATGATGAATTAAAGTAATCTGCAAATGCGTTGCATATGTCCTTCCCATTGCTGACATCAAAGTTGTTAAATGACATTGTGGTAGGGTATGCGTTGTTTTGCTTGTTTGCTTGGACATATGACCAAAAAGCCTTAGGGTTTATATGAATGGAGTTTTCTACTAGATTTATATAATTCTCATAGCATTCTTTCTCCACCTGCTTGGCACGGTGACGCAAAACAGAAAAAGCGTTACTGTCCGCTTTGTTACCATAAACTTTATATTTAGTATGAAATTTATTTTTCTCTTTTAAAATTTTTTAAGTGCAGGTGAGTACCAAGGTGGATACTTTGAGGAGCGTACGTACTTCAAACTTTTTTTAGTTTAGTTAATTAATTAATTTTGCTTGAACGAATGCACGCGCCCAAATATTGCACGCCTTTTACAAACAATTACTTTATAGAACCCGTGTGAGCTTGGACGAAACTGCAAGTATACACAGATAGTACTGCACTGTAGTGTAGCATAGCTGTTTCCAAGAAAGCGTGGCTGCAAACACCGGGGCGCACCCGGTGGCTACGACCGACATTAGCGACGACGGCGCGGTGCAATGCAAATTATTGATTTTTCTATAGCGGACTTAAGAATTCACATGTGGTTTTTATCAGTAGTTTTAGTAGTCGTCGCGTGTTAATATGCCTCTAGAATGTACACTCTATGTATGTAAAAAAAATCAGTGTTACATATTTAGGTTCTTGGTCTGGGTTTTATCGAGATACTCGTTCCTTATATAGTTCTCACAACGGATCTCGGCCGTCGTGAAATTAGCCGTTTCGATGCGCAATGGAGCTTTTTCAAACTAAATTGTCTTTGCGCATCACAAACGGCTAACTTCACGGAAGCCTAGATCCGCTGTGCGAACTATACACACGAAACAGGAATCATGGTGTGGAAACTGGTTGTGGATATTCTGTTAAGTTTGTTAAAGTAAGTCTAAGGAAAATTCTGCAAGCATGACAAGACACATTTTCCTAGTTGACTCTCTAAATGTAACTAAAAACCGTGTAAATCTTATAAGTAGCCTGAGAGGTATAAATATTAAATCTTGTATACTAGCATACGACCATGTTCGAACGTTATCAACGCTGAAAGTTTATCTGTCAATGGCAAACCTTAGAGTCCACTCTTGAAAGCGACAAATGATAATCGTGGAAATTATCTCAGTTCAACTTATGTCGGTGACAACTAAGTTTCAAGAGCATTTACAAACCAAAGCTGAACCGCGAAAAATGTCATGATCATAGCTTTCGTCAGCAAAAGTAGTCCTTAGTCGGAGGACTCGAACGATGAAATCTTGTGACGCTAAATATAATTTCAATCAATTTGTAAATAACCTTTTAATAAAGAGCTGACTCATTTATTACTCAGTTAATTATTACTCACTCCGCACAGATAATTTAAAACATACGCATCACATGTTTTGTCTGCTCCCGTCGCTACCGATAAAAGCTGTAGATTGTTGTAATATAAATACACAAGGATTGTCCCTTAGCCCTTATGTCTATTTTATGTTTTATGTAAGGCAAAAAAACTGAAATTATCCCAAGTTTTCAATAACAAAAAAAACGAGAATTCCTGTCACAATAAAGTGTCCATGATCAGAACACTACAGAACTGATCAGGAAAGGAAAGGTTACTCAGGCTATCTTGTGACAATAAAATTATGATACGAGTTTAATATCATGTTCATAAGATTTTATTTTATTATATCACCACTTAATTTTTTTCAAGAACTGATAACTTTAACCAGAGCCTTTACCGCGTAAGTTTATCAACAATTGGCATAATAATTATTCGATTATAGAGAAGCAATAGTATGGTAATAAACGTCTATATTCATTCAATGACATAATGCTAGCCGGGCGCGGGCGCCCCTACAGATGACTACATCCAACTAGTCGTCGCAAGGTTGATTCATTTGATGAATTATTCATGTTATTTATTTGTTATTACATATAATAGAATTATGAATGAGAATACGGGATTTGAGAGGAAATTGCATGTACAAAGTATTATTGATTCATTTCTGTTCTACCTATTTTTATATTCAAGGAACTTTTCTCGACGCAGATGAGTACGTTACGTTATTTTACGCTTTATTGTATGTAACTAATAATAACGGACAACTAAGTAATACGAACTAACACAATAAATTTAGATGTGTCACTTTGCTCAACTGCTGACGGAATCACTTCAAGTAATAGTGATGAAATCCTTGTAAATATTTATTTAAGATCTTTGTATTGTCCCTCACTGATCGTAATTAAAAATGTAGATAGATAATAACTTGCAAATATTTTGTTCCCAACAACTTTGCTTACTTCAGATTAATGTAGAAACCTATTATTAGCCTTACGTTTAGTAACTTACCTAGGATTAATAATCTAATTAAGTACATACATTGTAAATCGCCGTTGGTTTCTCAAATAAACAAAATAAAAATAAAATAAATGCACTACATATTTTCTTGAATATTATGCACTAATAATGAAAGACCCTGCATATACCAGCTGGAATTGGTTAATTCGATTAAACTTGAAACATTTTTCAAAATGTGTACAAATGCCTATATTATTTTTGTTCACGGAAGAAAATTTTCGAGTCGTGTCCTCAATTCCATCTTTGTTACAAACTTGGTGCATCTTTATTTTCGGTGTAACATGACATGAGTCATTAAGAAAACACATACCTTCCTACCTGCGGTAGCTTTTCAGTAATGAGCTTATATTTTATGCAAAAAGTACTTATGAAGCCAAGCAAAATTGTATATAACACGTACAAACAATGGAGGTAAAATCCCTTGCGCTGAAGAAAGGCGAAGTATTTATTATGAGAATTTAATTGGCTTATAGTTTACGGAAAGCTTATGGCAAGTATCAATTTACATTCAATGCTTGGCCGGAAGCCAGAAGGCGTTTTCGCGCCAACCATGTTTTATTAATCGTCAAAGTTTTGGAAGTTTACGAACCAGATTTTTCGCGACACACGTATTAGTAGGTATTTTGATTAGATATTCGTAGACTACTAGGCATGTTTGCAACTTAGATTAACTTAGAACATGCATATTATTGGAGCGCTCGTGACGTAGCTGGCTAAGTTGTTCTTAACAGATCAACGAAGGCACCGTACATAAGCTGTCGGTCCCGGCTTTTTCAAAGTTGCTAGGTCATAACAGAGGCCTTCGGGCGGCCTAGAGACTCTGTCACCAGTGCTGGCCACCGACTCATACGAACTTACTTTACTTTATTGTAAGCGGATGATATTATATGTAGAAGCGAGTGATTTTACATGTTCTATTTAGTAGTACTTGCAGTTATTACAAATTCAATTCAATTCAATTTATTTATTGCATCCTGTAACAATTTTGTATAAGGTTTTAGTAATACAATGTTTTTTGTCAGGTACATGAACCCTGTAAGGGCGCTGCAGTTTGAGTTTGATTCTAATTTAGGCACGAGTAATTTTATAAATGTGTATGTAAAATTAATAATATCAAGTAATAAATTGCAGTAATTAAATAGGTAGGTATGTCAATTATTCACGGGTCAAAATTATGAATTACAATGAGAACGTTGCATATTGAAATTCTGTGAATAATGAAGAACACCGATGGGTGATCATCTTAGCTATCACCTTCATGGTCAGCTGTTCGCTATTCGCTTTTGTTCCTTGTTGGGACACGGACCTACTCTTGAGCGAGAGTGATTAGATCATAACCATACAGCATACTACAAAAGAAATCTAATCTATGGTATAATTAACTTATTAAATAAATATTTTTTTTTTTAAATAATGCTGGACAATCCACACAGCATCATCTAGCCCCAAGATAAGCTACTGTTAAACAGAGCTGTGTTATGGTACTAGATGACTGATATATATTTAATACAACACAATACATAGATAGATATTTTTTTATTATACATAGAAAACACCCAGAACACCCGAAACAAATATTTGCAGATCCTACAAACATTTGTCCCAAGGCGGGATTCGAACCCGCAACCTCCGCGTCGCAGGCGGACCTTCGCCCACCGCGCCACATTGGTCGTCATTATTATTTTGGTCTTGTTGCAAATACAGTACATAAATAACTTTTGAGCATTGTATGTGTCTGAATGATCTAGTTTGTAAATATTTAGTACTAGCTGTTGCCTGCGACTCCGTTCGCGTGGAACTCGGGAACCGTACTTTTTTCCGGGATACAAAGTAGCGTAGATGTTCCATTCCCGGGCAGTATCTATCCAAAATAGCCTAGCACTATTTTTAAAACATCAGCCAAATCGGATTAAAATGTTTATCGAATTATAGAGAGACAAACATCCAAACATTCGCATTTATAGTGATATTGTGATAAACATTTATGACTGTATTATGTTAATAAATAGCTCTACTAATGTATGTGACTGTAAAGTGTTTATAGTAAAATTACGTAATTTAAAAGCTTTCTCCTAAATACAACATGAAACACTTTCATATGGGTGGTTACTAATTTATAATTTGTATATGTAATTACATAATTGTTAGTTACATAGGTACACCAAAAGTTCGGTTTGCAGAATGGTAATTGAAATAGTGCAATTTCTTTACAATATAATATAACATTAGGTATCAGTAATCTTTCATAATATTATTAATATTTAAAAAATATCTATCTATCTATGTATTGTATTGTATTAATATCAGTCATCTAGTACCCATAATACAGCTCTGTTTAACAGCAGCTTACCTTGGGGCTAGATGATGCTGTGTGGATTGTTCAGCATTATTTATTTTATTTATTTATTTATTAATGTGAAAGTAACCCAGTTTTTTCACGGCTAAACTGCTGAACCAATTTGAATGAAACCTGGCACGGTACATAAACTCTGAGGAAAGACATAGGCCACTTTTTATGCATGTACCACGCGAGTAAAGCCGCGGGCCACAGCAAGTAATGCACGACTCACTTGGGTGTTGGTTCGCCGTCCGCCTCACACTCAATGATGAAGGGTTTGTCAACTTCTCCAGCCTGCGCCACTTGGAACAGGATCTCCTCTTTAGTGGGCTGCTTCACCATCTTTGGTGGTGATGTCACTAGGAACGAAATGGATGGTATTAATGAATGAAAATTATACTCTATTGTACACCTTAAATTTCCCGTGACGCAGCTGGCTAAGTTATTCTTAAAAGATCAACAAAAAGTCACCCATCCAAATGATGACTACGCAGAACAGTGCTAACTTCGTTGATCTGTTAAGAACAACTTAGTCAGCTACGTCACGAGTGCTCCTATACATTGGTACTAATATCTGTTCTGTGACATGAGCAAAGCCTATGATTTAGTTCATCACCTGAGGCTGCTGTCTAAGCTCTACAAGAGCAAACTTTTAGGTTAAAAGGAAAGACCCATAGGCTTTCTCGCAGAGAGGAAACACATAAGTTAAAAAACTGTTTAAAAAATGGCATGATAATGTCCTATGCATTTTTGGTAACTGCACTTTAAAAGCCCAAGATACAAGTTTCTTGGTTAATTCACATGTTGCTTTTTATAAAACTTAAACTTTTTTTTTATGTTTTAATTGTATAGTTCACACAGAGGATCTAGGCTTCCATGAAGTTAGCCGTTTGTGATGCTCAACAACAATTTAGTTTGAAAAAGCTCCATTGCGCATCGAAAGGGTTAATTTCACGACGGCCGAGATTCGCCGTGAGAACCATACCTATTTTAAATATGAGCTATGATGAGTTAAGTATGTTATGAATGTATGCCTGTTTTTTTAAATTGTAGCCTGCTACAAATTTCATGATTTTTAAACATTAGGAACTGTTTTGTGTGTGTTTTTATATAGTTTTTTGTATGTTACCTGCCGCATATGCAGATTTTATTTATTCATTTTATTTTTTATAATCTACAAAGGTTGCATGTTATTTCAAACAGGATGAGTTGTTTCTACAGGTGACTAACACTTATACTCGTGTCATAGCTAAAATTGTCATCATCAAAATCTCAACTGCTCAGCAAGGACAAACCAATGACTCTATAACATTACTTACCTAGATCAATTAATTAAAATGTAATCTAGACTGGCCATTGGTAATGAGAGAATTTCAAACAGACAGATGCTTGTGATTTTAATTAAAAATAATTAATATTATAATACTATTGAGTGTATTATGGATTCTGTTAAGTTTGTGTTAATCAATGGAGTACTCTAACAATGGAATAAGTTTTTATCCTTGTGATTTTAATTGACAACAAATAATTTACCATTGAATGTAATATGGTTACTGCAATGTAGGTTTGTGTAAATCAACTCTAGTCATGGAGTTAGTGGGCAACCAGAAGACCTGCTTGTATGGTTTCTGCAGAAGTTTTCTGAGCCATTTTCACTAGAATTGACTCAATTAAACTGTATGCACACTTAGATCTATTATATTATGCAACAATTTTATTGCAATTTTCATCAACAGATTGAGTGAATTTGCAGAGCATGCTAGTGTCCTGTAGCCGCAATCTATTCTCTAGCTTAGACTGCACTGCATGCCTCACCTTGTGGTGTGTGGAGTAAATATTGTTGATTTAGCTTTATTTTGATCATGCAGTTAATCCTATTGAAATAAATTATAAGGTACCTACCTATAATATATTTTCAAGAGTTGTATATCAGTAAATTTTTGTTCTATTTCAGATTCAATTCCGTTGGATATATGATTTTTAGTTGTTACAGTGACAGCTGCACTACAATTCTAAGAGCTACATAATTAAGAGAGCAGAAAAGAGAGGTTGAATGAACCACTGTAATACGATAAACAATAAATAAGAAGATACTCACATAGCGCCGCGGCCTGGCAAACCAGAACGGCAAAACATATCACACTACTCATCCCCATGGTAGCTCCAGATTGAACTCGTATATCTAACAAGAAACCAAACAAACCACTTTAGATATTCATTTAATTACATTTCTCCGGCACACATGTCCATGATGACCTAATCCGAATAAAGCTTGGACCACAATGACAACACCCACTAAAAATAGTATCAACAAAATCACAAAACTGTTAACTTTTTATGACACAAAAAGTTGTTTTTCCATTGAATAACTTATGAAAGAACCCAAAGTTCTTCCAATAACACCGTATCAACACCATAAAACTCCAGTAAACCGCACAATATCACTATTTGTAGTTGTACACGGCTAATCGATATTTTACATTCCACTGTCGGTACTCAACTAAATTGTTAAACGAATACTGCATTAAATTAGATAAAGCAAAATGTATTACCTCTAGGCTTGGTTTTTATAATAACATCGCGAAATCGATTGGAAATAATAAAATTATCTGACAAAAGGCGGGGCCAGAGATTCGCTGTCGTCTGTCGTTCGTTCGGCACTCGGCACGGCAGTTGACGGCGGTGTTGCTAGCTCGGGCAAGCAGTTTCGGACGGACTTTCAGATATCTATTTCTGTTTTTCATCGTGTGAAAATTAGTTTTTTTTTCGGCTGTTTATGCTATATATTATTAAGTTTATGTACATAATTATAAAAATATTATGTGATAATATTCATATTAAATAAAATTAATTAAAGAAGAGTCTATTTAAAAAAACAAAATAAAAGTTCAAAATGGCATGATGAAGACTATGACAATTAAATTAAATTAAATAATGCTGGACAATCCACGAAGCATCATCTAGCCCCAAGGTAAGCTGCTGTTAAACAGAGCTGTATTATGGGTACTAGATGACTGACATATATTTAATACAATACAATACAATACATAGATAGATATTTTTTATTATATATAGAAAATACCCAGACCACCCGGAACAAACATTTGTAGATCGTACAAACATTTGTTCCGAGGCGGGAATCGAACCCGCAACTTCTGCGTCGCAGGTGGACCTGCGCCCGCTGCACCACATCGGTCGTCGAAATTATTAAGGAAATATTTTAAAATAGTTATGATGGCGTTTTTCTAAAAAGGACAGTGTCAGCGAAACGATTGCGAAAGTACACTCCGACATTGAATAGGACGCAAACCTGTTAATCTGGCAATGTCTGTTGACGGTTCAATGACTGATGTCATGTCATAGACAATTTAGTTAAATCCATGGCCATCCATGTCATAGTAGACGTCCTATTTTTCTCATTGCAAAATCGTATTCTGCCTTGCTTTCCAGCTTTCCTTAGACAATATTGTGTTGTACGGAAAGTTTCGTTCTAAACCGGTTAAAGCTTAAAAGCTGGTTATTTATTTTAAGCTGGATATTGAGTTCTAATTATAAGAGGCTTTCCAAGAGAATGTAGGCTACACGTCGTCCGAGTCGAGCTAAACGTACAGCCGAAAAAAATCAAGCGCCATTTTTGCTGCCTTGCGCTGAGGCTGTTGCTGTTTTAGCCTTTTTTCTTTTTTTCCTTTTCCGCGGTATATACAGGAATCCGTAGGATTGGAAAGCTATCAGTAAGGATTCTGTCGAAACGAAACGCTGCTGTAGTAATGGGAAAGTAGGTACTTATTAGTTTCATGGGTAATAGGTACTTATTCAAACTTCAAGCCCGCGTAATTCAAATAAAAACATCACGCTAAAGGACTTGGGACCTTTGTGGAGCCCTCAGAACACCCATTCTGTAAACTGTATTCTTCAGATATTGTGTTAGATATTAAGTACCTACATGTAAAATTGAATTCCAGTTGGACTTTTAATTCAGAATCGATAGACGGTTTTATAAAAACGGGCAAAAACGATCAAATCCTCAGAGTCATACAATCGTAGGTATATATAATATGATCTCTTTGTATATTACATAGGAACCTCAAACATTTCAAACATCGACCTCCGTACGCTTAAAATCATACAAATAACAAGGTTTTCCTGTAGGTTTTCAAAGAAATCACTTTTCTTCATTAAAAAAATGTTTTAATTTTTGGGTTTTATAACTTAAAATTCGCATGAAATTTTTGAATTTTTTTTTACCCTGGTGGTGGAGTCCGGTTTTTCGAACTTTTTGTTAATTTATTAATCGACAATTATGGGTAAGCTTATGAATGTTCTACGTCGTAGACTTATATCATGACAGCCTCCTTATGTTCTCACTGCTGGGACGCTGGCTTACTCTCGAGCGGATTGGGTCATTATAAATAAATAATAAATAAATAATGCTGGACAATCCACACAGCATCATCTAGCCCCAAGGTAAGCTGCTGTTAAACAGAGCTGTGTTATGGGTACTAGATGACTGATATACCTATACTTAATACAATACAATACAATACATAAATGGATATTTTTTATTATATATAGAAAATACCCAAAACACACGGAACAAATATTTGTCCCGAGGCGGGAATTAAAACCGCAACCTCCGCGTCGCAGGCGGACCTGCACCCGCTGCGCCACATCGGTCGTCAAACTCATAATCCACCATTTGGACCCAATGTGGATTGGTGGATGACACAATGTCTTTAGAATTTTTAGTTCTTGGGCATGCCGGTTTTCTCACATGTTTACGTTCACCACACTGCCTGGCTATGTGGCTATGCGTACATAATTTTCTCGAATAGAAAACCCCCAACCACTAGCTGTCACCCTGTAGGCCACCATTCAGTGCTATTCACATAAATCTGAACATAAAAATCTAAACAGTCATCTACATAGTCCTGCCATTCTAATAGGGATTCCCTGTCATGGGTATAAGAAATTACGAGCAGGTATAATGATGGATAGGTACTTACCACTCGCAATACCTTCTCGTAGCAAACATTTAACCCGCACCTCGTTTCTCAGCCGAGCACTCGCCCACCGCGCTACCGGGTGAGGTCGTCATTTGATAGTCGTTAGTTCGTTCGTATGAGTCAGTGGCCAACTCTGGTGACAGAGTTTCTAGGCCGCCCGAAGGCCTCTGTCATGGCCTCACAACTTTGAAAAATCCGGGAGCGACTGCTTAACATGCCCTCCGAAGCACGGGAGCGCTCAGTTGAAATTGCCACTGGCGGTCACCCATCCAAATGATGACCCGCGGAACAGTGCTTAACTTCGTTGATCTGTTAAGAACAACTTAGCCAGCTACGTCACGAGCGCTCCTTTTGATAGTGATGCTACCATCTTGATAGGTAGTGCTTACCTACTATAGATAACTCATTCTTACACAGCAACAGCGATGTTATATTATTTTTTGTTGCAGGTGACCAAATTTTGAATGTATGTCATAGTTCCCGTATTCATGACTTGGCTAAGTCATCAACGAATTCAGGCGTTTACTGTAAATCTGATTTGAACGTTGGGTTAGCCATCAGTCGTGATAAACGACCGAGGATTTGTGAAAGTCTTGGTAGCCAAGGAGAATATTATAAAAGATACGAACACGACGATATTCCAGTTAAAGATTCTAGTCCCGACCACTCACATTTTAAAAACAAAGGTTCCTTGACCAACTCTGATTTAGAGCAACTAGAAACAAGAATTTACAAAAATGTTTCCCAAGAGCTACAAACTGATGATGCTTCTATCAGCAGCCTAGAATCTAATATTCAATTCTTTAAAACGACGGTCGAAAAAATCTTCGACAAATTCTATACCAGCATGCGTGATTTCGAACAATACAAGAAAAGATTCCACACGATTTTGGATAGGACTAAGGAGGGGTCGATAGAAGACATGGAAGAATTCATTAAAGATATGTTTGAGGACATCATGTCTTCGGAAAACTCAACTTATAACATCAGCCGAAAAATCTCCCAAAAGTCAACCGATACCACCAATCTCGAACAGAGGCAAACCGAAACTGATAGTAGTTCTGGTCTAACAGAGCCAAGTCTATCTACATCGGCACTGGAAGCTTACAAAAACGACAATTACCTCACTGATTCGACGCAGAATGAAACGTCGCTAAAAGGCAAGAGTTCGAAAGTTGAGGAAATTTTTAATATCTTTCTCCTCGGGGGCAATCCATGCGTCGAAATCAAAACGAACGAACGAAACTTGCTATCGGAGATAAACATCAGAGAGCCTGGCGGGAAAATGACAGCTGGTTTCATAGCATCAGCTGATAATATCAAGAAGGTGGCTGCTAAGAGGTTGGAAGTGGAGCGATACGTCAGGCAACACCCCAATATCCCAGACAGAAACATCCCAGTAAAAGTTTCCTTCGCAAAGAAAAATCTCTATTTGAACGAAGATTTCACTCGAAACGAAAACCACGAAACATCGAGGTCACTTATCTCTAAAATCTGCAATATTATATGCAAAAAGTTTCGCAAAAGTTCATTTGGTTAATAAATTGCAAAAAAGTGAAAGATAAATTTAACAATGTTTATTGTGGACTAGACATCGAATAGAATATAAGTTAGTTTTACAAAAACCACTAACATGATAACTGAAGTTGACTACTGAATCGTCAATATGACTAAGTACTCTAACATGGTACCTTGAGATAACAAAACTGAACTACAATCGGACCATCCGTTGCAAATATCATCAACAAGTCTACTCTCGACTAGCGAGAGTAAACGGGTCTTAATTCACTAAGCAGGCCCAGTTTGTCATTGGTGACATAAAACTTACAACTATACCTCAATCTTAGAGCGTTATCATTATCATACTAGAGTTATTAAGCGTGTTTTCACCGAGTTCGCAGCGAGAAACGCGGTGTGAACGTACGTTTACTATAAATTTGATTTGAACACGATGACGCTCCGCTGAAAACACGACTGCAAATCGCTAGTGTGATAGCGCCCTTAGTCAAGAACTAAAAAGTAACAGATCACAACTCGGCACCCTCCTCAAAGTTAACCGTATACCACCGCAGCATATCGATATGCTTGCTGAGTTGCAACGCAAACTCCTTCTTCATGTGTAAAAACTCCCTGATTACCGTTAAATCTAGCATCACAAACGCTTGTCCGTCTATCTCCTCCTGCTTCATCCGATCCGCGATGAGCTTGCAGTCCTCCGTGTTGCTGAGGTACGCGTACACGTCGTCCACCGACCAGTCGAGAGGGTTCTGCGACAGCTTCAGCTTGCCTCCCATCCACGACATCGACATTTTCTCGAACATCTTGTTATCCGAAGGCAGCGGATCGTACGATGAGAACTTCAGCTTCTTCAGCTCCGGTTCCTCGCTATCGGAAACGTCGGAGATATTTTTATCGCGCGAATTGGAGCTGTTTGTTTCGTTTTCCGTGTCGCTGTACTGCGTTTTCTTCGCGTTGGGGAAGATCTCGCGTTCCTTCTTCTCCCAGTGCGATTCCTTCATTTGGATCGCGAAGTTGGGGAGTTTCCCGCCGCGCGTTTTGACATCTAGCTTCGCGTGGTTGTTGGCTACGCGTTTTCTGCGCTGGTTTCTTTCGGCGCTGTCTGGCGAGTTGGGTCTGGTGCCGGATTCGGAGGCGGGCGCCGAGCCGGTGCTGTGTTCGCTTTCAAACTCGCCGTCTTTGCTCTCGGTGTCCAAGTGGATGGTGGTCGGCTGCGGCCCCTTCTCGGGCCCTTTCGGGGGACATTTTCTCTTCTTCCTCCGGCCGTTCAAGCTGCCTTTCGGTCTGCCGCGGCGCTCGGTGCCGTTATCTGAAAGATACATCGAGTTAGTTGCTACGCAGCTATGCCACACCTCTATCAGTATTTTATGGAGAACGCATTACATAAAGATTTGAGGTTTATTAGCTCGAAATCTTGTACATTAAAGTCTTTCGAACGAAATCATCTAAGAAAAAAATGTATATCGTTAGCAATGGTTCTACATCAGACCCGACCGTCGATGATCCAGGGGAGGAGAGAGCGCTCGAGCAGAGTTCAACGCCTGCTAAACTCTACTGAGCCTCGGTTCTGCTGAGCTGACCACGGAACCGAGTTTATTTTCCAAAGCAAACTATTTATTTATCCCGAGTACAAGGATCGCCCTCGTTACCGATTCATAGATACGCTTGTGGTACTCACGGAAGGTGCACTTGTCGACCTGCTGGCAGGTGTGCGGGCAGCGCGCGGGGAACTCATCAGGTCCGAAGAGGCTGGGGCAGGCCTGCAGACGCGCGCACGCGGCGCGGCAGAACGCGCGCACGCCTGCGCGGCACGTAGTCACGGGCACGTACGCGTGGTACGTGCTCGTTTTTAACCTGGAACCCGTCCAAATTGCACTTTCATACCGATAATCAAAATAGACCTGCGGCTGCGTGACCTACATGTAATGAGCACCGGTGGTCTAGTGGTAGTGACCCCGCCTTCCAATCCTAAGGTCGTGGGTTCAAACCCGGTCGTGCACCAATGGATTTTTCTATTTGAAAAATGTATGTGCGCAATGCCAGTGCTCTCATACGGTGAAGCAAACCATCGTGAAGAAACCGGCATATCTAAAAACTTAAAAATTCGAAAGACATACTCCGTCCACCAATCCGCATTGGGTCCGCGTGGTGGACTAAGACTTAATCACTCTCGCTTGAAAGTAGGCCAGTGTCCCAACAGTGGGAACATGAGAAGGCTATCATGATGATGATGATACCTAGTCGGACACACAACTCACTTGGCTCTCAGCATTTCCAGTCTCATTCCCTCCTCCGGCGGGCCCTCAACCTCCCAATCCTTCAGCAGTTTAGCCGGCTTGTAGGACGCGGATATTATCTTATTGAGCACCTCTTTCAGTACCAGGGACAGCGGCCCCGGGCCGACGTGCTTCGGCAGCTGGGACAGCTTGTTCCTCGATATCGACGGTCCCGCGTAACATTTGTAGTTGAAGAATATCCTGTCGCACCACTCCTCGGACGATTTCATCTCGTCCTTCACGGTCCTGGTGTCTTCCTTGGGTTTCTCCGGTTCCTTCTTGACCGCGTTTAGATCGGGTATGTGGAGCGCGTAGTTGTTGGTGTCGCACCAGCCGGCCGGGTACAGCAGGTCGCTGTCCTGCGAGCACCAGAACTTCTCACCTATCGGCAGCAGCTCTATGCATAACATGTGCTCGGTGATCGCCTCTATCGATGCCACGTGGATTTCCTCGTGGTTATGAGGGTTGGCAGCTTCGAGCTTCATGTTCACCTCGATCTGGGCCAGTGCGGTTTTGTTACCGAAGCAGTAATCGGGCGCTGGGTTTGATTTCGTTATCGTGAGGTACACGTCCCAATCGAACGCATCGCTGCATAACTTTGGGGGTTTGAAGGCGAAGTTGTTCCTAATCGCCCAGCCGATTGGATAAATGTAGGGGTGGTTGGAATCACAAAGCCACGCCATTTTGGACTCCTCGTAATCGTTCTCGTGGTCGTCGATGATGACGAGGAAGTGGAAGTTGTTGAAGACTTTGGCGACGGTTGCCGGTCGGATGGTCTTCATGTCGTGTGGGCTGAGGGCTTCGAGCTTCATGCCAGGGGAAAAGTTGTGGGCTTCCAGGTTTTGATTAGGCTAGAAAACACGTTTTTGATTAACTTTATGAAAATGCGCTCTACTACATAAGTGTACTAATATGGCTCCTAGCTCCTACACACTATGCCGGCGCGGCGGCCAGGCCGCCTATATTGGACTTTTTTTAACAAGAATTCAATCAAAAATGTCGACACGTGATTTATCCCTCCACATCATCAGGACCATCGACTTGTTCTCCGGCAGACGAGTTGCTCCGTCGAGCGCTAGAGCCAAAGTGAGAATTCGATGAGACATTAGTTAAAAGGTTAAGCGGAGTAGTATTTTTCGTCGGTTTTCTATCTTGTAATGGATTTCCGCAAAGTAACGCCTGAATCTATCAATTATTCCAATAAATAAAATAAATAAATAATAAATAATGCTGGACAATCCACACAGCATCATCTAGCCCTAAGGTAAGCTGCTGTTAAACAGAGCTGTATTGTGGGTACTAGATGACTGTTAGATACTTAATACAATACAATACATAGATAGATATTTTTTATTATATATAGAAAATACCCAGAACACCCGGAACAAGTATTTGTAGATCATACATTTGACCCGAGGCGGGAATCGAACCCGCAACCTCCGCGTCGCAGGCGGACCTGCGCCCGCTGCGCCACATCGGTCGTCAATTACTCCAATAGGTTAGCAAAGTGGTTCATCACATAAAACTAACCACAAAGAGGTCGGCGGGCGTGGGCTCTTGTATCGCCTCCTCCGCAGTAAGCCTCAGCTGAGTGCTCAGCTTGTTCTTGCAGTAGAACTTGTTCACCTTACCCGGGTACTTGAACTGCCATGGTGCACCCTGTTATAAATCAAACTAATATCACACCGGACACTCAATAAAATACATTTTAAAAACGGGTGTTTTCACTTATAGGTATATCGGTGAAGAGGTACCGACACTGTTTTGATTCAATTTCGAGAGTCTTCATCTTGTCTGATGAAGACTCTCGAAATTGAGTCGAAGCAGTGTCAGAAAACATCGTGAGGAAACCGGCATGTCCAAGAACTAAAAATTCGAAAGACATGTGCCATCCACCAATCCGCATTGGGTCCGCGTGGTGGATTAAGACCCAATCACTCTCGCCTGAGAGTAGGCCAGTGTCCCAGCAGTGGGAACATTAGTAGGCTGTCATGATGAAGTAATAATCGGGAATAAGATTATACTTTATCCCGGAAATAAGTACGGTTCCCGAGTCCTACGCGAACGAAATCGCGTTAAAAAAATGTTGTAACATAAACATGGTACCTTGTTGGTACTTACGGTGAAGGAAATCATTTTTTTTTTTTTTATACCACTGAAGTGGTAACCAAGCATACGGCCCACTTGATGGTCAGCGGTTACCGTAGCCTATGTACGCATGCAACATCATAGATATCACTTGCGTGTTACCACCCTGAGACGTTAGATGGGAAGTCTCATGTGCCTGTAATTTCACCGGAAACCATACCCTTCGAACCGGAACACAGCAATGCGTGCATTGCTGCTTGGCGGCAGAAATAGGTATGGTGGTAGTCCTTCCCCGGACGAGCTCTATCACAAAGAACTCTACTACTCATCGTGAGGAAACCGGCATATCCAAGAACTAATAATTCGAAATGTGCCATCCACCTCAACGCATTGAGTCCAGCCCCCCGATTGCGTTTCGGGGGTAACTCAGTTTCAATCCGATTTCAATCAGTGAACTGTCAATAAGCTGTCAGATTCATACAAAATACGTCACTTTTTGAATGAAACCAAGTGAAATTGATTGCAACCGTTTTACGCAATCGGGTGGCTGGTGATAGAAGACCAGGCACACTCTCGCTTGAGAGTAGGCCAGTGTAAGCAGTGGGTACGTTACAAGCCTTTTAAGATAATATCTACCTTGTTGGTAACGTAGCCGTAGCTGCTGAGTCGCGGGTTCGAGAAGAATATCCAGAACTGCATCAGGTCGTCATCAGCGCCGTCGTACCGCAGCAGGAGTCGACCGCCCACGTTCTCGCACACCTGACGAACAGACAACATTACCTACTTTACTAATTTCACTAAGTAAATACAGGTTTAGATCTAATTTTGTTTTTTTTTTATGTCAGCAAGTGACAAGACTGATGTTAAGCACCACCCCTGACTATTACAGATGCAGTGCCACCCAAAGCTTAAAGTTTTTAAGTGTTTGCGTGGCACTGCACTGTGTCTGTTTCGTGGTGATGAGCTACAGTGCCCTTCAAACCTAAACACAGTGCAGCTTGCACACTACTGCTTGGAGGTAGAATATCTGACACTGCGGTGGTACCCACCAAGACGGACTCTTGCTTAAGAGTCCTACCACTAGCTAACCGAGTTTTAAAGTATGCTAATGAATAAGGGCATTAAACACAAATGCCATGGCGAGTCACATGAGCTAGCTCGCCACTTACCGTAGCAATCCAATACCGGTACGGATCGATGGTATTCTGAACCTCCACCTTCATGCCCACTTTGATGCGGTCTATCGGCGAGAGGCCTTTATTGTTGAGCGCTTCGATCGACACCGACTGCCCGTCTATTAACGCACTCTTCATTATATCTATGATTGTGTCTCCGTACTTCTCGTTGATAGCGTCCGGTGGTTCTATAAGCTCGTCGTATTTTCCGCACCATCCTTTAGAAAAAAACTCACACGTGAATAATAATAAAATGTTAATTAATAAATATTTACGGACATGTCTACACCCCAGCCACAGAACAGACGTAGAGTAGATATTTAGTACTACGTACAGAATGGCCACTCCCTACCTCCCACCGGTTTTTGCTTACCCCACTCCGAGAGCGAGTTAGCCGGCACCACACGGCACCTTTCGCCGGCACTGAAGTTAAGGGCTAACACGCGTTTATTTAGATTTTGTGTTGGTCCAAGCGCGCGCATGGCAGCGCTAGCGAAAGTGTGTTATCTCGCTCTTGCTATAATTAGGTGGGGCCAACCATGACACTCACACATACAACGGTACCGATTATGTACACAAACCATGCATGTAAATTAAGTAAACTTATACTCATTTACTTGGTTTATTAATATCATAGTTTCATTTTTTAAATCCTATAGCATACCTACTGTCATAAATGAGTAAGCTTTCCTTAGATTGTGTTTGTAAAGGTAATTTTACCCAAAACCAGCTGAAACAGCGATCACCTCGTTTCTACATACAAGTTTATACTTCGTTAGAACGAGGAGCTCAACGTATCCTCCGGTAGCGGGTCATTTCTTACACACAGTAATACATTACTTGTATTGTATAATAATAACTTAACTGCACCTTACCTACCATTGTTAATATGTTTTATTCGTGTACTATGATGACCATTTTGAAATAAACATTTATCTTATCTTATCTTATCTTATCTTATGTGGTGATTGCGACGAGTTTACTTCATCAATTTGATTTGAGTGTCCGAAGTTGTCCCAGCGCCAAACTAAGCGAAATACACAAACTGTTTTACATGTGTTTATAATTCCCAAAAACACTCAAGACACGGATCAAACATTTGCAGATCATGGAAACATCTGTCCCGCAGCGGGGATCGAACCCGCAACCTCTCGCATCTCAACCAGGCACTCGCCCATCGCGCCACCGATATTTAGTCTACAATAAAAAAAAAACAGTACTTACATAGTTCGTATTTTTAAATTTCGCGATCAGAACGTATAGTTTTTATAATATTTGCGGGATTTTATCACGTTATTACCTTTTTTTTTTTCAGTCTGCCCGCGACCACGGTTATTGCAACACAATCGAAACGTCGTCGCGTCGGGAGAAATAAATAAAAAGGTTACGATAAAATCTACCAAATATTATAAAAGCTATAAGTTCTTAGGAAACTTAACTTAAGTAAGTTCGTATTACTTATGTTAAGTTTCATACGAACTTACATAAGTAAGTACTGTTGTCAACTCCAGTGGCAGAGATAATAGACCTTCATGGCCTACCAGTAGGTAGGTATGTACTTACTTACCTAGAGGATGCACTTTGGTAGAGGATATATCGCACCAGAAGTCTTCAGCGGCGCCTATGAATTTTATTCTGAGGAGGTGGCCGCAGACCATCGTGATCTCCGCTATCCAGTACACATCCGGGTTCGTCTTGTGGCACACCTCCAGCAGCATCCGCTGCCTGATGCCGTTGTTAAGACTCGCTTCCACCTGCGGTAACACCAACAATCTTACTAATTGACAGAGCGAGCGAAGCGTCATATGGTAATAATACACGGTTCAACCAAATTGAATCACTTTGGTTGAATGGAGCATTAATGCTGTCATTGAATTATTCACTTCTAAGTTTACATGGATCAATTTAGTTGCTTCATCCAAATTGAAAGGCAGAAGTGAACCGTGTACTCAAAGGTCCTATTATTTTTGTACTGTGTAACCTTTAGTTAGTTTATTTAGTTTCGAGATTGGCCAAAAATGCTTTTGTCCATCAGTCAGTGAGTCAGCCAGTCAGTCTGTAGTTCGCATTTTTCAACCGATCTGGTTAAAATTTGGTATACTTACAGGTTCTATAACTTTATAGAATTTGTTTGTCTTCGGCGATTTTTGATTGGGGGACTTTCTCCAAAAACGGCCAAAAAGGAGGCTATTAGATATCTTCAACTCAAGAGATTCGATTTTGATGGTTTTTATTTTATTTGAGAGGTACCTACTTATATTTACTTTAGTTTAGTCTCATAAAAATTTGGTGAAGATCTTATGAGGACCTTTAGCGTGATGAGCAGAATAGCTCCTCAAAATGCTGTAAATTGTTTTACAGCATTTTGAGTTTTAAAAGTTTGTGATTGCGAATTTTTATGAGACTAAAAGTAAATCACTTTTCAAATAAAATAAAGAACAGTCGAAATCGGATTTCATATTATATTACCCAGTAGCCTCTTTCTTGCCCTATTTAGAAGGAAGTACCTAGGTACCTAACCCCTTCCAATCAAAAATTCCCGACGACAAAAAAATCGAATGATCCCACTGTTGAGTCTAAACCACAGAAGTTGATCCAGCTCAACTTCTGTGGTTTAGACACTGATCTAGGCTACTCTCTTGAGAGTCCACCACGATCACAATGCGGATTGCTGGATGGCACATGTCTTTTGAATGTTTAGATCTTGGAAATGCCGGTTTCTTCCGATGTTTTCCTTAACTGTTTGCATCGTAAAAAGTACATATTTTCTAATATTCTGATGCACCATCGAGTATGGTATTGTAGCGTGAACTTGCATCTATAGCTACATTCATACCACTTATTGTTTATATTTTTGTAAGTTAGCCCTTAATAAATAGGCTTGCGCCACTGATTTGATGACAGTCTGCCTACCGCGCCAGATGTGAATACCTATAATACATCTCGTTAACTAAACTGTCTGTAATTACGTACCTTGTCCTATTGACATTACACGCACATTAATCAAATAACATTTATTTTATTTTAGCACCCTATACTTGCCTTTATAAATACTAACCAAGCAATCCTAGGTAGGTATAGGGAAAAGCTAAAGTATCCAGTCAATGTGATGCACAGATACCTTACCTTATTTACAGTTGAATAACAAAAGTATCTCTAAATAAGCGTGAACCACATGTTTCCATTCATTCAAAGGTTTTCAAGACCATTAATTATCATGTTTGGCCTTGACTAAAATTAAATGACTTTGTTTTTTTCTGCAACTAATGTGAGTTCTGAGAGAAGTGAGAGAGAATCTTAGTAAATAAAGTACTACTTAATATACACATACCTACGTAAGTTAATATTATCTTAGTAGGGAGTTTAATTGCATACATTTTCATGCATTCTGCGAGGTCATTCTATTTACTTACTTACTTACATAATGGCTTCGTGCGGTTTATAAAATCTTGTCAATAAAGTTGACCACTTACTGATTCATATTCATAAGAAACTTACTTTACTTTCCAATGTTGTGGTAATTATAATTTAAATAAAAATCTAATGCAATGCCATCTTGGATTTTGGCATTCTAATTTTTTTTTATTGCTGTACCAAGGTTTTTAGCAGATTAATAATATTCTCATGTATAAAAAAAATATTCTCATGTTATACCTATCTACTTACTACCTACTCAACTCATTCTTAATTATGCCTTGTTGTTGATTATGTTGTTACATTTTCTAAACTAAACTAACTAAAATTGTTGCCTTCTTTTCTAATGAATTAAAATACAAAGGACCGCGATAATTTTAGTTAGATAAGCTACAACAGAATCAACATCATTGTAGGTACTTATATCATAATATTAGAACATAAAAAGTAACGGACCCTAAAAATTTCAGCTATCTCGGACCTTTTGTTTGGCCATTGCATAGAGTCAGTCAGTATGCAATGGTTTTATAATTAGATAAAAACAGAAAACATTTGATTATTATAACTATTTATGTACTTAGTTCTGTTTGTCACAGGCATTGTGTATAATTAAGTCTGTTTCAATTCATCTGACTGTAGTCTTGTGATTAATTTAGTAAACTGGTAAGTTTACTCACATTATTAAAGTAATAAATTAATAAAATAATTAGGACATTTTAATTTGATTTTATTTACAGTTTATTTATAAGATAGAGTAGCTTCTCAACGGTGAAAGAATTTTTCAAAATGGTTCAGTAGTTTCGGAACCTATTTAATGTGACATGGTGAATAAAGATAGGGTAGAACATATATTTTTTTATATAACATAGTACGTAGTAAAGGTAAATTCATTTGTATAGTAGTACAGCTCACAATAAAAATATAAATACATATTATGTTTATTAATAATACCTATGTTAAATTAGTAGGTACCTGTATTAATAAATTATGCATAGATGATCATAATTTTATGTAGGTAAGCAAGGTATAAATTTTATTGTACTCAGTAACTACTCGTACATGCACCATAAGTTTTTTTGCCATATGGTAACAGTTATTTTTGGAACCTGAGTAATTTAAATACTCACTTGTATTAAACTTGTTAGTGTTATTGTACAACTATCCTTTTCTATTTAAAAAAACACCCTGTTTGCAAGCAGTTTTATTTTAGTTTTTTTTATTGATTATATTGTATTACCTATATTTTAGCAGAATGGTTAAAAATAGAATTAAGCACTTACCACATAAATTCATGAAATATCTACATAGTTGCCTGCTGCATTGTCTGATGTTTTCAATAAGTAGCTAAACTTAGTGTTTAATTTGATATATTGATCATTATTTAATAAAATACTGTTTAAAACTTTAATCTTTGTATTAGAAAATCAAATTAACAAAAACTCAAAACTTACATGAGAAAATAACTCTTCAGGAACAGCGACGCCTTTAATTGATTCTAAATAATTATTCCAATCGAATTCTGCCATAACTAATGCAAATTAGCAAATTAAAATCATTTAAAAATATTTTTTACACAAAAAGTCGAACTGTAGAACTTCTGTAGAAACTGATTCAGGCTGAGAAATTGCTTTTAATATTGCCAACTCGCTATACAGAAAGTCCACAGATATTGACAGGTTTCGATTCTGCTTTAAGCAGCATTCATGGATGATAAAGTACTTAGTACACAAACTTTTTTAATACGTAAAGCGGACAGGGTAAATAAAAACGGAATTTTCTGATTTTAGCTTACAGTAATTGAATGTTATTTTTATTTATTACTTATTATTATGGATCACCAACGAAAGATAAATAGGCCTACACATTTTGTGATGCAGAAAGTTGCGGGTTCGATTCCCACCTTGGAACAAATGTTTGTACGATCTGCAAATATTTGTTCCAGGTAATCTGGGTATTTTCTATGTAGGTAATATTATCTATCTATTTATTGTATTGTAATAAGTATCAGTCATTTATTACCCATAATTTAATTACTTAATTTAGTAATCGACCAGAACAAATGCGAAATTTTAACACAAAATGTATAAAAATAATAGTGTGTGTTGTGTTTTTTGTTATTTGTGTTGTGTTTTTTTTTACATGTTTTTTTTATGTGTTGAACCTAATTAATATTCATTAAAGTCTGGTTAAAAATCTACTCTGTACTAAAGTTTTTAGTAACATAAGGAATACTTATTTTAAAAACTTGAATTTCACATCGTCATCCTCATCATCCACAGCCTGACTTCACCCACTGCTGGGTATAGGCCTCCTGAATTTCACATAGTAGGACAATTTTTACATGAAAATAATCCTTGCTAAGTTTCATAACGGGGTAGAAATCGTAGAGCAAAACTAGTAAAAGTTTAAAAAAAAACCTTGTTTTTTATATTTTGCTATACAGGGTGTAAAAAGACGATTTCCAAAAACGAAAAGGGTAGGTACAGGCTACAGCACCCCAAAAAAAAATCACTCGTCTGAAAAAAAATTATAGCAGGAGAAAACACGCTTTTTATGTTTTTATTTTTTTCAATGTATTATAGAAGGCGTGCCGGCGGGGCGGCGCGGAGCGCGTCATGCTTCGTACTACGTAGCACCCTTAGCTAGGGTTAGTATAGGTCATGCGTTAGCATCCTAGTAGTCTGTGTATAGGTCGCACGGCGGATCTAGGCTTCCGTGAAGTTAGCCGTTTGTGATGCGCAAAGACAATTTAGTTCGAATAAGCTCCATTGCGCATCGAAATGGCTAACTTCACTACGGCCGAGATCCGCCGTGCGAACTTTAAACAAAACCCTGCAAATCCAACATTAAAAAAAAGAATTGGGTATACCTAATATCCCAAAAAATATTTTGCCTCAAGCGGGATTTGAACCCGCAACCACCGTTTGATACGCGGGCGCTCTACCAATTGAGCTATCGAGACATATCTCGCTTGGACGAAATAATCATTGGGATGTCTTCGGCTCGAAGCGCCGATAACTCAACCTACAGGGGAAACGTTGCAGTTATCCAAGCCTGTTCAATGACTAAAGTTAATTTAGTTCATTGACGAGAGTGTAGCATTGCTTATTCAATGAGAAGTTTTCGTCTCAAGTTATAAAAAAAAAAGCTGCCTATTTAGATGGCGGTAGCTCGACTGGCGAGCCCATGAGAATGATAGCACTACGTTTGGCGAGCTATGGTTAATGTGTAGGGAATTCAACATTGGTTGCTCCTGCTGTCACTGTCTGTCATATCTCTGGCTGGTGTCAAAGTCATAGTACGTACTACGTAGTACATTAACTTTGGTCGTACTGGAGTTTAATTATTTTCATGACATGAACCCACAACTTTCCGCTTGTCACGAGACGAAACAAAAACGGGGTTACCAACTTTTTTTCTTGTTCTAATAACCTTTTCCCAGTATGGCAGTAGGGCAGATAGCGCCATCTGTCAAAGCAACCGGAGCTATATTGATACGCTTCGGTATTTCGGTATTTAGGGTTTGCTCATTTTCTTCTTCAAATCGGCGTGCTGTCCAAATAAACTTAATGTCATTGTCAACTACAATCACAGATTATAAATTCGTACTCGAAAATAATACTTGAACTCGAACGAAACTATTCTAAGTACTACCGTTTTCATCGTATCTAAACCCAACCTTAAACACACAACACAACTCACGACACAACACAACACAACACAACACGTCACATTTCGTTCGATCGGTTGGTCATCAAAATAATCATTCGTCATTTCTCTGTGATCATTTCATTGGGTGCAGAGCGTAGACACAAAGATTATATCGTAGACAGACTATACCTACGTGGTGCAGGCAGACAGACTGCCAAAAAAAAGGCAGAGTGGGTGGAACTGGGTGGAATGACTGGAATGGATTATTGTTTCATTCAAGTTTCATTCAGTCAGTCCAGCAAAGAGTAAAATATATTGCAGTCCAGTTACTCTAGGGTTTCATTGTTTGCAGACTTTGCAGTTGGTGATTGATTATTTGTCTTTCACGGTAACTTAAAATCCAGATGGTATCGAAACTGAACCAAAAAAACAGCTTAAACGAATAAGTTTCGTGTAAAGTAATCCTTTGTTTAGTGTGCAGGACTTTAATAATGTTCATACTTTCTCTTTTATCGCCTGAGTGATTGTGTTGCGACATCGAAAATGGATCGTTTTACGAATGGTGAATTATCTTTCTCCTTGGCTGCTACCGCAGGCAATGCATCGGATGATGAAGGCTGTATGTTGGTAAACTCATCACAAAGTGTCATCATCACAGGCGCGTACAACGGGATACCACAAACGCTGATTCTGAACTTGATATCATGGTCGTTTCTGATTCTACTGTTTTCTGTGCTGAGACGGACGGCCTGGAATTACGGGCGCATGGCGCTTGTGCAGCGCTCAAAGAGCCGATGGACCAACCTGTTCTATCGAGGTGGAGACGGAGACGCGCTCGTGGAGCGGCGTAGAAGTAATGATGAGTCACTTCAAATTGACGAAGGTTTCTTCACGTGGGTTCCTGCTGTGTTCCGCATCACACGCGAGCAGGTTCTAGCCAAGTGCGGCCCCGACGCGGTCCACTACCTCTCCTTCCAGAGACATTCCATCACTCTTATGTTCATAGTAACTCTGGTATCCATTGGGATAATCTTACCAATCAACTTTCAAGGAACCAATTTACAAGTGGATGCTAGCACCTTTAGTAGAACAACACTGTCTAATTTACAAGGAAGATCTTATTGGCTATGGGTGCATACCTTGATTAGTATTGCATTTTTACCAGTATCAGTTCTCATAATGAGAAGATGTACAGGGCGCAAACCAGTACCTACCTCAATGACCGGGACTATTATGATAACTAACATTTCTAAGGCTGATAGAAATGAATCCACTATAAGGGCATACTTTGCTCACAACTTCTCAGACATTCAAATAGTAGACCTGCGACTGGCTTTTAATGTCAACAAGCTAATCGAAGTACAGGAGAAAAAAGAAATGGTAAGCGAAGCTCTAATTTACGCAGATACTTACTACAAGAAAACTGGAAAGTGTATCATGGTCAAACCTAAATGGTTTGGTCCTGAAGTTGATGCATTGGAATTCTATACAGCAGAGGAGAAAAGATTGAAGGATGAAGCTAAAAGATGTAGAGCAATAGTTCTTAATGATCCCCTCGGAATTGCATTCTTGACTCTACCGTCATACCAGCTAGCTGAGTATGTCATTAACCATTTCAGTCTTCATAGAGGATGGGTCCTGAGCCATGCAACAAATCCTTCTGATATAATCTGGGAAAATTTGAGTGTACAGCCTGGTGTATGGTACATCAGAGCTTTCCTTATCAATGTAGTTCTATTCATAATTCTGTTTTTCCTGACAACCCCAGCTTTTGTTGTAAATTTATTCAACACCATGGTAGCTAAGCCAGATTCGCTGAGCAAGGTCTCAACTCTGATATTCGACTTTCTTCCCACTTTACTCCTCTGGACCATGGCCGCCGTTATGCCCGCGATCGTTTCTTTCTCAGATAAGTTTTTGTCTCATTGGACCAAGTCTCAACAAAACTACTCTATAATGACCAAAACTGTCTCCTTCCTTCTCATTATGACTTTGATTCTGCCGTCCCTCGGCCTTGCTAGTGCCGAGGCGTTCGTCCGTTGGACATTCCATCATGAAAACGACACCATGCGATGGGATTGTGTGTTTCTCCCCGATAAAGGCGCGTTCTTCGTCAACTACGTCATTACCTCTGGCTTCATCGGAACCTCTCTCGAGCTTATTCGCTTCCCAGAACTGTTTCTTTACGTCTTCTATCTGTTACAATCGAAATCGAAAGCCGAAAAGAGTTACGTAAAGCGAGCTATTCTGTACGAGTTTCCATTCGGCGTGCACTACGCTTGGAGCATAGCGATATTCTCTATCACCATGGTTTACAGCCTCGCGTGTCCACTGATTGCCCCCTTCGGTTTGATCTACATGATGCTGAAGCATGTAGGAGATAAGCATAACTTGTACTTCGCATACGGACCTTGCGACATGAGTGGAGTCGGCGGCGGCCGTATACATTCGACAGCAGTTAGGCTAGTTCGATTTTCAGTCCTACTTCTACTGGTCAATATGGCCGCGTGGGCGGGTCTCAGAGCCGGTTTCGAAGCGCGAACTATTATTCTGATCATGGCATCTATCGTTGCTTTCGGGACATTTTTGTTACTCAGTCCGTTTCCAAGCTGCACCCCCCCTGCGCCTCTGCAGGTGGAGTCGAGCATCAGAATGACCGAGTATGTAGCCCCCGTACTCAATAAGCCCATAGAGTCTCCACTAAGCTCGGTGCCCACCACGCCACCAGATTATGGTGCGTCATCACCCGCCACGACTCATTCCTATAGCCCGGGTCCTATCAACATATAAAAAATATTAACTACCTAGTGAAAAATCAGCATAATAAATTTTATCTTCTAATTGCGGCGCGATACGATGGTATTGTGCGATAACGAGAATTTGTGATAGATGTACTAAAACGAATAATGCTTATTCGATAAACGGAGGAATAAAAGTATAGCCGCGTTTCATTAAGCATGTGCCTTGCATGCAAGTTACATTTAGTTTGAGTGGAACTAACTGCAACTTGCACAAGTCTTCCGCAATGGAAACGAAGCTAGCAGAGATTAGTTCCGACATCAGTGTAAATAAAATAAAAGCAATATTTTTGTATAAAATACATACCTAGAGATAGATGACTTATTTATGTTCAGATCTAATTTCTACCGTGAGTAGGAATCACAAGACTCGAGAATTTTAGAACAGCTTTTCCTAAAAATATGCACTTTAGACTTAGCTTGCTTAGTCGTTCTATACAGATCAACTTAGTCAAGCAAAGTTAAACTTTAATGTTTGGAGGGGTGGTCGCTAGTGGTAGGTATACATTTGGTTCACCCGTCGAAAGGCTTGGGCTTTTGTTTCTGTCTATAAAAGTCGGAAGACATGGCCATGGGTATGGGAGATTTTCGAAAATCGGACATGATGAACTCGTACGAGAACTTAACAGCTTTTTTAGTATTTTTAATTACGTACGTAATGTTTAACTATCTGTCCCATCTGTCCATTTATAATAAAAGTACCTACTTACAATTTATTTTTAAATAAAAAATATTATTTTTAAAGCACTTTAACATTGACTATAACACTTATTTCATTCACATCACTAAAAGAAGTTTTAATAATAAAACTTAGCTTTGTATTGCTTACTATTGAAACTATTATGTACCCTAGGGTATGGTATGTGAAACTTATCTACCTATACATATACTCAGAACGAATAGTAACATGCTAACCTTTGTATATGGCCACCGAGATAATCTAGTCGGTGATATGGCTTCATCTACTTTTATACGCAAGGAGCCTCACACAGGGCCCGGTTTTTTCATGTGGTTAATTAGGTTACGTAGGTAATAATTTGTCAAAATAGTCAACTATCCCTACTTTATGGGAATAAGACTGAAAATTGAGCACTTGCTTGTTATTTAAACCATTGGTTGTATTGACTAGAGATCAAAAAACCGGGCACATTATGTTGCGCCATGCCATGAACATTTGTATGGGACGTCAGTTATTATTGTCAACCACTAAGTGCGAAAAGGTACTACTACTACAGAGATAAAGATAGATACAGTTTAGCTACGCTCCCAATTTTAATTGTGATTATTTATGGCTGTCTAATTATTTTACCTACGTATTGATAGATGTTTGATTTTTGTAGACACCGTTTGTATATAATTGTGATGATTTTGTATTTATTTTAGGAAAATATTGCCTCAATTAAATAAATATCTTTTGTTACTGTAGGTACAGTTGGTTTTCCTTACTCGATTCTGATTTTCAGCTTGTAGGTAGGTTGGTTACATAAAAAGTACCTACTATAAACTTATGCAATTATGGGAGACCTTCCTTTCCTACTACTGTAGCTGTTGTTGTTATGTTCAATGTACCTATCGGGATTATGTTTCCTGTCTTTAGTATACTTACTTAAATAATTAAATATTAGCAGACATTTCAGACAACGCCATCTAGCATCTAGCCCTAAACCATTTCTGTTCTGTGCCCAAACTAAGCAAAGCTTGAACTGATACGATACATTAAGTGTAAATACACATGTACTTAATACATAGTAGGTACATAGAAACAAATACTTGCAGATTATGTAAACTTTTGTTCCGTGTAGCGGGGATCGAACCCGCAGTCTCGTTCCTCTACCGACAAGCCACCGCGCCTATCATGAGATCGTCTAGGTATACATCAAATTATCAGTCTACAATGTTACAAACTGGTATTCGAACGAAGCAAAACTATTTATCACTTGCCTTTGCATAAACAGTGATAGGAGTTAGGTCATCGCTTGGAAACGTACAGTCACAGAATAGGAAAGAGTACAGTATCATCAGTGTCATCAATAATATTATCGCCGTTATTCGCCGGGACAGAATACACTAAAGTTTTAATTTAACCCATTTTTTAAATCCTGTTGAACGTATTTTGCTGATAATGATAATGTAACTAGGTATTTATACTCAGAGCGATAAGCTTCTAATTCATTAATGGCCAACAAAAAAATGAATAAATGTGATTCGTAATATCTAGCTAAAGGTATCATCGGTCCTTGCCCGTGGTCCACCTTGTTAGTTCACCTAGGTGTACCTACCACGGGCAAGGACCGGTAATACTCTCTACTATCACCAATGTTACCCGTTGTAAAAAAAAACTTAATAAGGTTTACCCAGGGGGTGGACGATGGAAAGAACTCAATTCATCGTACCATACCTAGGTGCCTAATCTACTTAGGTACCTATATCTAATAAAATTTGTTCCGTATTTTAGAAAACCTTAAAACTTGTTATTAGATTTTCACTTAGCTAACGAATCATTTTAACATCGTCTGAACTGAAAAATAATTCTATGTAGGTCACTTGATGAGCCGATGACATTGTAGCGGTCTGTGAATGGTGAAGACTCAAGCAAGATTAATGATAGTAGGTACCTATTCCTTGGGGGAGGCCTAACCCAGCAGTGGACGTAATAATGCTGGACAATCCACACAGCATCATCTAGCCCCAAGCTAAGCAGAGCTTGTAAGGGTACTAAATGACTAGAAATACAATACATAGATAGATCGTTTTTAATATACATAGAAAATATCCAGAACAGCCGGAACAAATATTTGAAAATCGTACAAACATTTGTTCCAAGGCTGGAATCGAACCCGTAACCTCCTGCGTCGCAGGCGGACTTTCGCCCGCTGCGCCACATCGGTCGTCAATAATAATAATATGAGGTATGTACATAAATAGACCAATAAGAGAACCAGTAGAATATTACTGCTCTAAGCATAGACCTATGTTGTTATTGTCTGAATATGTAAACTTGGAGTTGGAGTTGCAATCATCGTAGGTATTCAGGACAATACCTAATCTAGCTACTCAAAACTGTAGATGTGTTATATCTATAGTTCCTTCTCTTTGTTTTCGTGTTATTTACAAAAGATAAGATTTTATTTCGATCAAAACAGGCAATAATCCCATAGCCAGGTATTTTTAACAGACTTCAAAAAAGAGGATGTTATCAATTCGACTGTATTTTTTTTTGGAAAAACATGTCATTATCGCCGAGTATCATCACATTATGCCGACGAAACATTTTATAGATACTGTTGTGCCTTGCCATTGCCATAGAGCCTTGCCTTGTATAATAAAGGTGTTATCGTTTTTTAGAAATACTACAGTCCTTGAATAATTTTTGAGCCAAATAAATAATTGTCGGGAACTAGAGTGTGTTGCGAATACGGCTATGTACAGAGAGAGAGGTCAGAAGTCGGTATCATTTTTTTTAAATTACTAATAATTTAAAAATTTTTTTTTTTATTTTTTTTTATACAACTGAAGTGGCAACCAAGCGTACGGCCCACAAGATGGTAAGCGGTTACCGCAGCCTATGGACGCTTGCAATACCAGAGGTATCACTCGCGGGTGCCACCTTGAGGTTAGGATCAAAAGCCTCATGTGCCAGTAATTTCACCGGAAACCATACCCTTCACACCGGATATTATAAGTAAATATGCTCGAATGACCGCTTAGCGCGGTGGGAGTGTTGCGGCGTGCGAGGTTTGCCCGTCCACCCCGAGCCCTCTTGCCAAGGAACATAAACTATCTTGCTCCGCCGCCGACGCCCCGCCGCGCCGTGCTCGCAGACTACGTTCAAATCGAGAGGATGCGAGAGGGTTCGATCCCCGTTGTTTGAAATACATGTTTGCATAATCTGCAAATGTTTGTCTACCTACCTTTTGATTAAGACGAGACATTATAAATTAAAATAAATCAAAAGCACAGCAGTAGTTACTACCTACCTATTCAAGTTTCATGCGAGCATATTGCTGCTTGTCGAGAGAAACTATAATATTACCTATTTAAGGTCATATATTATCAACCTGACAAATTTAGGGTTCCACACATTAAAAAAAATACTAGTACTTTTTTTTTTTCTTGGGTCTTGGGATTTTTAAGACAAAATATATGACGGAGGAGCAGGTCCAAGATGCTTCGTAGATAGGGTGACGTCAGCCGAGCTGACGTCACTAGCCTATGTTCATGATGGATCCACCCATCTTGTTGAAGAAAAGGCAGAAACTGTTCAAGCTCAGTTGACAGTCCGACGCAAGTGGTCCGACGACGGCTCGAGTGCGAATGAATAGTACCCGGGTCGTCGCCCGTATTTATAGCAAAATGCAGGCATGCGTCCACAGTTGTTTACAACAAGACAAAATTACTTGCGAATGCCGGAGTCCTGCTTTTAACAATCAAATTAGTTAACTTATGGTCTGAATAGTTAAATTAACCTCTAGATTACTAACTAATGGTTTGAATAGTTTAAATTAACTACTAGATTACTTAATCAGCTAATCAATTCATATTTACGTGTTTATGATTTACGTGTTTTTAGATACAGCATGTGATGACGTCATTGCTCCGATATATACATAAAAAAAAATTATAGGTAGGTACATATATTTTCTTTAAAAGTCCCTTAGGTTTGTCAGGTTGATCATTATCAACAAACATTAATGACCCTGTATAATTATGTTTTTTTTAAATGCTAAGCGTAGGTTAGCTTAGGTACCTACCTAATGGTCCTATATTGCTAGAACACAAGCGTTGCTAGTAGGTATTAAAACCACCAGATACCTAAGTGGTAGGTAGGTACCTGCCAGCCACCTGCCTAGCCTACCTATCTTGAATAACAATTAGTTTTAATCAATTAGCTCTTCTAATAAATAATTAAATAATAATGTCATCACGTGCATCGCTTGTGGCAAGCTTAAGGTATGTAGGTACTTAGTAGGTGAGTAAGCCCTTGGCTCTGTGCCCTTGGTAAGCCAGAGTCGACAAAAAGATTTGTAACTCAACACAGAACCCAGATGTTCGGTCAGCAATGCAGCTAAAGTAGGTTTATGTAATATTTATTCAATAACATCATCCATCACCGACAACAATGACGACCGATGTGGCGCAGGTCCGCCTGCGACGCGGATTTTGCGGGTTCGATTCCCGTCTCAAGTCAAATGTTTGTACCTACGATCTACAAATATTTGTAAACAAGCTGAACAAGCCGTAGGTATCCCAGTTTGTTACGCTCCGACCAGAAGCTCCGGGTGTTCTGGCTATTTTCTATATATAATAAAATATACCTATGTTATATTCTGGCTATTTTCTATATATATAAAAATATAAGTTATGAATGTGATATTGGTATGGATGAAATAGTGAAAGCAATTAAATGTATGAAATCAGGAAAGGCTGCAGGGTATGACAGGATAACAGCCGAGATGCTGAAAGCTGGACATGGTGTCGTAGCAAGTCAGTTATATCGCCTTTTCCATTTGTGCTGGAAAACTGGCCAAGTACCAAGTGATTGGTGCAAAGCAGTTGTGGTTCCGCTTTACAAAGGGAAAGGCTCGCAGCAAGACTGCAAAAACTACAGAGGCATTAGCTTACTCAGTGTCGTCGGCAAACTGTATGCGAAAGTTTTGATTGAAAGGGTTGTGAATGAAACCGATAGGAAAATATGGGATGCACAAGCAGGATTTCGAAGGGGAATGGGATGTACGGATCAGGTCTTTTCGTTGCGATGCATAGCCGAAAAGTTATTGGCCCGAGGTCAAAAGGTCTATTGCGCTTTCGTAGATTTAGAAAAGGCCTATGACAAAGTGATGAGGAATGAGTTATGGTCGGTACTGTCAATGTATGGAGTAAGCAGCAACCTGATTCGAGCACTGAAATCTCTCTATGAGGGTTCTAGTGCTTGCGTTAGGATTAATGGGTCATACACTGAGTGGTTTAATATCGATAAGGGTGTTAGACAAGGATGTGTAGCGTCGCCATGGCTGTTTAATCTTTTCATGGACAGTTGTTTGCAAGATCTGAAGGAGAGCGAATGCGGATTAAAAATGAACGAGTTACTCGTCAAATGTCTTCTTAAAAAATTTAAAATAAAACTACACAGATGGTTATTGGAGAGGTGTTTTTATTCGGTGGATGAATTTCTGAATTGGAAGAGGGTTTATTAGATGCAAACATTATTGTCATTATTATTATTATTATTATTTTTTCATTATATTATACTCAAAATTTGGATTTCTGACATTTTGTTATTAATTTTAACCAAGTAATAATTCATTAATTAGATATTAGTATTGATTTTTTTAATGATTTTTTTTTTAGTAAGTGATCACATTTTTAACATTGTACCTACTACTCAGACCTTTATTGCTTTACCTCAACTATAATATTTGCATGCTTGTGAAGCAAAAACATGTTGTACTTCATATTATTATATTAAGACCTATAATGTATCCTACCGTGTTTTAGCAAATAAACTTATTTCATTTCATTTCATTTCATTTCTATGCCGACGACCAGGTGATACTTGCGTCGTCAGCAGATGAGTTACAGGAGATGGTGACAATTATGCATGGGTCGTTTGAAAGGAAAGAAATGAAAGTGAATGTTAATAAAACGAAAGTAATGGTTTTTGAGAGAGATGAATATGTGACAGAATGTAAGATTATGATCGGACAAGAGAAAGTGGAACAAGTGAGTGATTTTGTATATTTGGGGACTTTGTTTACGAGAGATGGAAAGTGTGAGAGTGATATTGAAAGACGAGCAAATGCTGGAAATCGAGTGAATGGGGCGCTGAATGCAGTCGCAACGTCTCCAAAAAGGCACGACTTGCCGTACACAGAGGAGTGTTAGCGCCGACACTAATGTATGGCAGTGAGAGTTGGGTATGGCAGAAAAAACATCAAAGTAGAATAAATGCAGTAGAAATGAGAGCGTTGCGAAGTATGTGTGGTGTTAATCTGTGTGACAGAATAAGGAATAGTATGATTAGAGAGCGTTGTGGAGTGAAAGAAGACGTAGTGATGAGGATAGAGAAAGGCATGCTAAGGTGGTTTGGGCATGTAGAGAGGATGGATGAAAGAAGATTGACGAATCAGATTCATAAGGCGAGTGTGAATGGTACAGTTGGAAGGGGAAGACCTCGACGCACGTATTACGATCAAATTGAAGACGTGCTAAAGAAAGGCCAGGTCAGGAGTACCCTAAACCGACGAGCGTGTATGAAGAATGTGATGAGAGTAAATGAAGCAAAACAGGTGTGTTAGGATCGTAGCAAGTGAAAATCCGTGGTCTCTGCCTATCCCTACGGGATACAGGCGTGATTTTATGTATGTATGTATGTAATAAAATATATCTATCTATGGTACCTATATTTATTTGTTTATCTCACATGGAAGTACGTAATTACATAATATACCTTACCTTAGGTACCTACAGCAAAATGATATTTCTTATAACGGGTTGCAATCAAAATACAGGGTTTTTACAGGGATTACGAGATTAATGCTTTCAAACGGTCCTAAACAGATCATTTGATGTCATGGGTGGCAATTTCAACTGCTTACGGGTGGTTAGGTCTGAATGTCATAATGTACTGATCTATATAACGTACGTACTTCAAAAAGAACTTTTCCCGAAACGACTGATTTTCTATAGGTCTTCATTATTATATGTCGGAAATGAAACTGTAATATGTATGTACAGTCAATCTCTTTATTTTTAAAATATTGGAAACATGAATTTTATTCCAAATAGAACTACTAACCTCCGAAGTACAGTCAGTACAGTCTTGATTGAAACAAATACTCAATTTCTGACGCTTCGGCGGCCGCTGCCGCGGCACGCTCGCTACGCTCTGTCGTCTCGCGCGTAGTTTTTCACTAACCTATCATAACCTAACCTACTCATTTCGATCTAAGCGAATGTCACTAATTCATTAGATCGAAATCAGCTGTTTAGGTTATGTTAGGTTAGTGAAAAACTACGCGCGGACGAGCGAGCGTGCCGCGGCAGCAGCCGCCGAAGCGCCAGAAATTTAGTACTTGTTTCAATCAAGACTGTACTGACTGTACTTCGGAGGTTAGTAGTTCTATTTGGAATAAAATCCATGTTTCCAAATAGTTCGATCCGTCAGTATAACAATTTGGAAAAAAAACATCCAAACAGTTCGACTATCGAACTACTGGTAGGACTGGATGGAATAAAGCTAGTCCTCAGATACAAGAGACTAGAGGTGGTAAAAAGCGTTATTTTCTTATCACCGTGACTGTCGTTCCAGTTCCATATAAGTAACAGTGATTAATAACCGTGACTTTGTCACGTCGGTCACGTCTATCACTCTCATGATCATCACATCACGATATACCTACGATTTGGTACGATAGGTTTGATAATAACTTACTTGAATTACTAACATTTATTATAAGATCATTACTAACAAATTATGGATCATGGTAGTCTGAAATAAAGAAATTTTAATTTTAATTTTTAATTTAATATATAAATTAATAATATTGTGAAGTTTTCTTCCGCCACTTCTAGTAATTATACGCTCTGTGTAATAGATCGCGAAAGAACAGGCCAGAAATAGGGATAAACTCATTCTCTCCCACTCACACTCAAGCCGAGGATACACGATTAATACACGAACGCGGACTCGTATGGTACGATGTCACCTAGGAACAATAACTATTATTGTTCCTAGGAGGATGTCACTGCGATTGCAGCTTCGTTCAATAGAAAGAGGTAAAAGCTCGAAGTGATATCTAAGGAGTAACGCTGAATGGAGATAACAATATAGGTGATATTGGAACGTTGTTACTTGGTTTCCAGTCACGGCGATACTCAAAGTAGGTAAATCACAGTGACTTTTTCATCGTGACGTTATTTATCACTCACCTCTACAAGAGACCTTTAGTCCCAGGTCAGGAGTCATTAGATTAAGTCCTAGAGCCCTTGTGTGTTTATAATGTAGCTGAGTGTACCTTTTGTGTCAGGCTTTACGGATTTCCGACATTTAATAATGAAGACCTATAGAAAATCAGTCATTTCGGGAAAAGTTCTTTTTGAAGTACGTACGTTATATAGATCAGTACATTATGACATTCCGACCTAACCACCCGTAAGCTTTCAACTGAGCGCTCCCGTGCCACTAGGACTAGCAAACGTACGGCGCAATACCACCCTTACCTTGTCAGCTCAACATTTATTATTACAATCTGGGCTTCTTCAAGGCTAAAGTGAACAGGTGTCTTATAGACCTTCGTGCTCCACCGTTGGCTACATCATCGCTTTCCACCAGGCGAGATCATGGTCAAACGAAGGTCTATTCATGATAAATAAAAAAAAAAGTGCTTTGGTCCCGGCCTAGAAACTCAGAGTCAGATTGGCCATTAGCTCATACAAACATACTTTATCGGTCCTAACCTTAGCCAACAGATGGCAGTCAAAAATGTTAGTCAGGTGTCAGAAGTAGACAGACATAAGGGTGTTCTGTGCTCAAGTTACAAGGAGTATTGTAATGTCTTTAGCATGACAGCCTTCAAAAACTTCCCAGTGCTGGGACACTGGCCTACTCTCGAGCGAGAGGTTCTTGATATTAGAAATACTTTTATTTAGACCTAAATCAAAGCTAAATAACAAATCTAAAGATTATCAAGCAGTTCAATTAGTATGTGTTAATTCGAACAAAAAAAGAGAAATAAAAAAAGTATTTTATTGTTCATAAATTACTATTAACAATGATGTTGATGGACTTAAAATTATATTGGTAATGTTTTATGCAATTCATTTTAAAAATGACTTACTTACATACACACATTCAAGTTCAACCATCAACTCTTCAGTCAAACAATAAAACTGACATAATAGCTTAAAACATTACCAATAGCTTAATTTACAAGGACCTTTTCACCAAATCCGGTAATGTTGCTTGAGTAAGTAAATTCATGTGAGTTACAGACCAATTTTGGTGATGGAGAGAGTTGCTTGAAAATCAGACACAGAATTATTATAAAATGCTAAAACAAAGACAACAAAACAAACTTGGTAGGAAAGGCCTTCTCTATTTTATAATTAGTGTGATTTCTTAGGCTTAGACAGCTTCTCATATTTGCTTTTTGATGAGTACCATAGACCGAAGGGAATGGCTAGAGATGGTAGAGTCATAACAGCAAATGCTGTCCAGTCCAGAATATGCGATGAAAACATGCGATCATATTCTTTGAATGAAATAATGATGCCCTCACCAGGGGCACTACTGTAGGCGAATTGGACCTGGAAAAGATGAGAATGGTTGATTAAATATTGTTGTCTATTGCTACTTATAAACAATCATAATGACAGCCTTAAATGTTACCACTGCAAGGACAATGGCCTACTCTTGAGCCAGAGTGATTGGGTCCACCACACTGACTCAATGCGGGTTGGTAGATATAAAATAATTATATTGTCAATTTTAAGTTCATAATGAAAAGTGAAAGTAATGTGTTTCATTGTAATTGGTTAAAACATTACTATTATTTTATTAATGTTACACTTCTGTATACTTGTGTCGACTTTCACTAGAAACACTAGAAATCTCACCTCAGAAGCTTCTTCGCTGGGCTTGTATGTGATCTCCGCAGATGAGAAATTGAACATACCAAAATGGGTAGTTCTCACAGTTACAACATGGGTGACGTTAGTCTGTGGTGCGATCCTGTCGATCTCCGCGCTCAGCTGTCCTCCCACAACACTGAACACCTCAGGGTGGAAGTTGTTGTCGACCAGCTTGACATCAACAGCGGGAGCGGTGCCTACGTTGTGCAGAGTGTATTTCATTAAGATATCCATATTTTCGACCAGATACTTGTTCAACAGTTGTTTAGACACCAGTAGCCTTGCCAACGCCGGTTCATCATCGGCTGATACCGCTGCAGCGATGATGAGTATTAAAGATAGCAGTTTAGCGGCCATTCTGTCTGAAACATATGAAAAGTATCTATAAATTTATCCACGTAAAGATTTCTGTATGAAAACTCATAATATAATGTTAATATTGGAAAATCTTATTAAAGAAAAAATAAAATAAAAGTATTGACGTCTATTATTTCCTACTAAACGAACAAAGTTTGCCTTACCTTGTATTTAGACTCCTTTATAATAAAATTAAATAATTCAATCTTATTTCTCAAGAGAAATGCAAATATCTACAAAGAAAGATATAAAAAAATAAATTGACAGCAGGCAGAATTTAGACGTGCGTGGCTGACGTTTCACTCCACGCACTCAAAAGTCTTGCCAGCAATAAATACTTCTAGTAGGATTAAATAATACGTAATTTTTATATCCAGTGGCGTTTTCTAATCTATTCTCAAAATAAGTTTAATAGGTATATCATAAGTTTTTAAAAATAAGTTTAATATAATCATAAGTGACGACCGATGTGGCGCAGCGGGCGCAGGTCCGCCTGCGATATCTATCTATGTATTGTATTGTATTAAATATATATCAGTCATCTAGTACCCATAATACAGCTCTGTTTAACAGCAGCTTACTTTGGGGCTAGATGATGCTGTGTGGATTGTCCAGCATTATTTATTATTATTTATTATTATTTTATATATCATCTCACTTCCATGGAACTAATATGTACTACCGTACATACTAGAATACATATTGTTTACTTTTACGCTTCTTGATGACATGGACATGCTCCTAATGTAAATGTTCGACCTAACAACGAAGCCATACTACAGGGTTAGATCTAAGAGGTCAGAGGTATTCTGTGCTGTCATGTGTGTTCTGTGGTCTACTGTTTTGTCTGTGGCACATAGTTTTTAATAAATAGATAGGTCCGTGGGTCTGTGGTCTATCGCTGCTCTGTGGCTGTGGATGTTGATGTTTCAAAAATTGAGACAGCGAAAATGGTGTGAAAATCGTGAAATGAAATGGTATTTTACGGGATTTTTCAGTAAAAGATTCGTAAACGTCTTGCATAGTTATATTTAATTTTCATAGTGTAAACTATGACAGATACAGAAGATATTCCCAATCAACCCGAAAATAAAACATTAGATGACGAAGCTCTTGAGAAGTAAGACCCTACACCCTGAGAATCGATTTATAAACAAAGAGTTATAATTGATTACATATTGTAACCTTATTTGCAGATTAGCCGTCGAGGAGCTTATGCGCGAAGCTGTTCAAGGTGCGGCTAGAGCAGAAATAGTCGGCCCCTCCGGATGGGTAAAAGGATCGCAGCCGAAAACCAATAAACGCTTCCTCGCCAATACAATACGCAATGTTGTGAGCTCCAACAAGTACCATTACTCAAAAAGCAAGCGCTCCTCGCACAGAAGGTCCTCAGATTATGACCACCGCTCAGAACCTTCCATCAAGAAAGATAGAACAAAACGAAAACATTAACATGGAAGACTATGATGTCGACAAAGTTATAAACAATATCTTCAGCCATGAAGATCCCAAATGGAAACCCACAGATAAAATCCAGCATATTATTAAAGAATTAGAATATTGTAAGGGAGATTTAAAAGTTTTTTTACATAGTAGTGGTTTTGATATACCAGATATTCTAAAAGAAAGTGATGAACTGTGTTCTGAAAGCAATTTATTGGTTAATGATTTTAAAAAGTGTAAAAAAGAGATAGAGGTAGAAACCATGGCAGACATAGTCAATTCTATAGAAAACTATGAACACCTCTCCAAAGAACTGATGTCTGTAACATTTGGAGAAAGTTTACTAGATGATGTCTTAAAATGTGGCAAGCTAATGAAAGAGTTTCATCAGGGTGTTGAGAGTGAAAGTTACTCATTGGCTGTGGAGTCCTTGTGCAACATCCTCCAAATATTGGACAATCCATCTGAATGTTTTAATGAATTAGAAGCAGCTGCTAAGGCTAAGGAAATGGCTCAGTATGCATTGGATAATATCATTCAAAACCTCAACACTGACTTTGATCAACTATTAAGTATAACTGTTAAGGACATGGCTCGTAAGCGAGTTACTACCATAACAGTGAATATGGAAGATAACATGCGTAGCTATGACACTGTTCACGGGTTAGCTGTCTGCAATAGATTAAAAAAACGAGTCTATGAATTTGCTGATATTCTGATGAAAGAAGTTCTTAGACCGATCATTCACTGTGATTGTACAGTGACTATAGAGAACAATGAGATATTAACTGTTACTGCATTCCGCAAAAATGTTCCAAGAACATCCTATACTGATGTTATTTCTAATCACACGCAAGTGCTTGAAGCTCTTAGCAAAAAGCTGCGTCTATCTTTAGACAATGGAAAAACCATATTTAGATTGATCGGAGAGCATCTAGGTGAAGAATACAGTGACATAATAATGCATGAATGCTTAGTTTACACTATTCCAAAAAATATAGCTGATTTGAACAATTACGAGACAGTTGCCAAAGATATCGGAAAGTATCAGCAATATCTCGAAGATATACAATTCTTCCAGCCAGATAGTAACATATCAATACTAAGTTACATTAAAGATATTGAGAAACACTTTGCTCAATCAGCAGCCAGCCATTTATTAGAAACCGCTCGTACAATAATGTTGAAAGATCTCAGTGTTTCCATGTCCATAGGTGTTCTTGGAGTAGAGTCTTTTCTGGACACAAGTAGCTCAAGCTCCACCAATCAAGAAGCTTTGGACAGGTTGAGCAAGAATATTCCTAAAAGTCTGTTTTATTTCCCGAGGTGTATGATATCGAAATCAGCTCAGGAATTGTTAGATCATTTGTACACGATAATGGAGCAGGCTAGTCAATGTGAGGATGTGGTATGCAAGAAGTTGTATTGCGTGGCGAGGATGCTCTTCGACTTGTACGAAGCAGTGGTGCCTTATCACCATGAGAAGTATTTGCAAACCATCCCTCAGTATGTTGGTAAGCACATATTTTAAAATATTGAAGGGGTAGTTAGAGATTTAAAGACATAGAGTAGAATAAGGTTGAACTCTCAGTGCTAATCTGATATACATTTACCAAGTCATTTACCAACCATCTTCAGAACAATAATACTCAAGTGATACCTCTGGTATTACAAGATTCCATAGGCTACACTACCTGCTTACCATAAGGCAGGCAGTATGCTTTTCTGTCATCTAAATGGTCTAAACATAATAATAATAACAGCCTTTTATTCAGACACATAATATTTAATATTTAACCTAATCTTAACTACTCAACTTAAGTTGAGTGGTATAAACATAAAGTGCTACAAAAAAACATTTTTTGTAGGATTTAGGGTTAATATTTTGTAATCTCTATTTCCAGCTCTATTCCACAACAACTGCATGTATCTAGCGCACAACTTGCTAACGTTCGGGGACAAGTGGGTCCAAGCTCTGGAAGGCCGCGAGGTCAACTACCCCATATCGTTCGTTGACCTCGTGCAAAAGACACGTGACCTTGGCTACAGGCACCTCTCTATACATATGCAGCAGCAACGGAAGCAGATCCTAGACAATATCCGCTCTTCTGGTATGTTTATTTTACCAACATTCAAGGGAGTTATTCTACTAATTATTTAACAGAAATTTACAAATTGTGGGTTTTTGAAACTTTCGCCATACTTGTCAAAATTACTGTTAGTTACATCTAAGTAATTGTTTTGATTCTTCGTACTTTATTTATTACGGCGTTTGCCGGCCCAAGGCTAAAAACGTGAGCTCGAATCCTGTCCGTTTGAAATCTAAAATAGCACAATAATTTTGTTATAGCTGCTTGCACTAATACCGAAATACCTATTTCTGCCGCCAGGCAGTAATGCTCGTATTGCTGTGTTACGGTACGAAGGGTATGGTTTCTATGGTGAAATTACAGGCACATGAGACTTTCCATCTAACGTCTCAGGGTGGTAACACGCAAGTGATATCTATGTTGTTACAAGCGTACATATTAATCGCTTACCCTCAAGGTGGCCGTACGCTTCTTTGCCACTTTAGTGAAATAAAAAAGGTCAAACTGTCAGCACAGCTATAATTTATAGTTAAAGGCTTAAACTGTAATTAATTAAAACTGTGCTCTTTGGTTTTTGCTATACGTAATGTCTACTATCTACTATCCCACGCCCGGCCGCTGTGCGCATATGCAAAGGGTAACTGGTTCGGATATACTTTAACATTTCACTTGGGTTTTTACACATAAAATGTTACTTAGTAAGCTCGACGGAGCAACACGTCTGCCGGAGAACAAGTCGATGGTCCTGATGATGTCCCGTGGAAGGATGAAACACGTCGATATTTTTCTTTTGAGGTTAACTGTGGTAACTGTGTGACCTCATTAGTTAAAAGGTTAAGCGGAATAGTACTAGAGATTTTTCGTCTAAAATGTAAAAAAAAATACGTATATATTCACACTCACTCTATCACTCACAATCACTCTCGCCTGAGAGTAGGCCAGGGTCCCAGCAGTGGGAACATTAGAAGACTGTCATGATGATGATATATTTATTTATTTATATTAACTAATCCGTAAATATTACGCGTTAATAATAAAAAACCCTATATTAATCTTCCAGATCTTAACTGCATAGTGTCCAAGGATGTATTGGGCGACAACGCAGATGCAGCTATAAGGCAGTGTCTGAGGCAGCTCCACCTGCTGAAGAATGTCTGGATTGGTGTGTTCCCGGCCAATGTGTTCACCAGGTAAGGAAATGTAGGTATTGTTAGTACTGTAAGTGCAATACGGAGGCTACTAATACAATGACAGCATAAAATAGGCATGATAACATTATCTAAGACTACAAAAACCATGTTGTTTTTTTACAGTAAATGTATTACTTAAATATAAATATATATGACGGAGCATCAGGTCCAGGATGCTTCGTAGATAGGGTGACGTCAGCCGAGCTGACGTCACTAGCTTATGTTCATGATGGATGTTCAAGATGGGTATCTTGTTGAAGAAAAGGCAGCAACTGTTCAAGTCTTCTTTATTTCAAGTTTCAGTAGGTGTTGACGGTCCGACGGCTCGAGTGCGAATGAATTGTACCTTTTTTTTCGGAATGGACATAATGCTGTTAGGTCGACTGACAACCTGTGACAGCTTTACCCGGAAAATGAATTGAACCCGGGTCGTCGGCCGTATTTATAGCAAAACGCAGGCATGCGTCCACAGTTGTTTACAACAAGATAAAATTACTTGTGAATGCCTGAGTCCGGCTTTTAACAATCAAATTAGTTAACTTATGGTCTGAATAGTTAAATTAACTTCTAGATTACTAACTGATGGTTTGAATAGTTTAAATTAACTACTAGATTACTAACTGATGGTTTGCATAGTTTAAATTAACTACTAGATTACTTAATCAGCTAATCAATTCATGATTTACAAGTTGTAAAACAACTTTTTTTGCCGGCCGGTTTTCTACAATGTGTTTTTAGTTACAGCATGTGATGACGTCATTGCTCCGATATATATATATATATTTTAAATTTATTGAATAAAAAAATTGGCTTTGTCGCTGCAAAGTTGTTAATAAAACTATACTTAAACTAGATAACAAGAGAGAAAAAAAATGAAATAAAAACTTAACTCCTCATAAAATAATTATCTACTAAAATATACATGTTTTGGGCTACGTCAGACATTGGATCAGCCAACACATTTAATAAAATAAAACTACAAAATACAGCAATCCGTATTTCCGCAAAAAAGTTGAACACCAATCAGAGCATCTTGGTTCTCTGATTGGTGGCATCCTACATGGCATCAAACACAATTGCAGAAAATTTTACATTGCAAACTGACATAATGACGTCACCGCTCCGCGTATGTATTAGTATGAAGATTTTTTGTTGTTCTCAGACTAATGGCGACGCTTGTGAACATGTTCGCGGAGGAGCTGATCCATCGCGTGTGCACGGTCGAGGACATCTCCGCGGAGATGGCGACGCAGCTCAGCGATATGTACTCGCTCGTGCTCATCAAAGCGCCGCTACTCTTCGCGGTAACACTACCTTCATCATCATAATTAGCTGAGAATAGGCCAGTCACAAACTGCAATGAGTGGTGACTATAGGCAAATGTGTTGTGAAAGGTTTATTTAATTAGCTTTTAGTGGCTAATGTGACAGTTCGGCCATACAGGCCTATTTCGTTTGATACTTATATTGTCATCATTAGTGGACATTTATAGTTCACTTCCAAGCTCTCAGTCACATCAGAACTGGAGTATTTGCTGGAGGGTGATGTCTTGAGAGATTTAATTTCCTAGATGAATGTTATGTTTTTGAATTAATAACATTCACCTACCTACATGTACCCTATCAAACCACTGTTTTATTATCAATAAACTTTATTTAATGTCCTTGTGATTACAAATTACATATTTTATTTTCAGGCTCCAACAGACGTGGAAAAGCATGTGAAGTCTTGGGTGAAGCTTCAAGAGCTGATCTTCGTGCTGCGGGGGACGCTCAAAGAGATCGACAGCCACTGGGCTGAAGGCGCGGGTCCGCTCGCGCGCCACTTCCGAACCGAGGAACTGCGCAACCTCATCAAAGCACTCTTCCAAAACACGCAGATTAGAGCCAACCTTCTTTCTAAAATAAAATAACATACACTTAGAAACCCATATCATGGTAGCCGTAAGTTCTGATAGCAGAATGGGTGCCTGGTGGGTTTTTAAATTAATGTTATCTGAAAAATGAACTTTACAGTGAATTACTCTCGTTTAGGATAGCACAATAAATTAATTCGTAAATAGAAAATAAAATCATCCAAATTAAATAACCCATCACTATTATTGTTGAATTATCATTATCTATGCTAAATACAAGCCTTTACAAATTTTAAAACTGTAAAATATCAACATGCAAATATTATACCATTTAGATACATTGTTCCTAAATTATTCAATTTAACGTAATGTGGGGAAATAAATGGATAAATAATTTCGTTTTTGCTCTTAATTTTGTATCATACATCCCGGCGGTAGGGCTGCGTTGCGAGCGGCGCGGGCGTGATTATGTAGTTTAAACGTAGTGCTTATAATTCTCTGTGGTGTAGTTGATTTTGTAGTGCCCAAACCTACCCAAACCATCGAGCATGTACCCTTTGGCAAGTGCTTACATTCTCTTAGCCCTTTGGTATTTATTTCATGCCATGCCCCAAACTAAGCAAAGTTTGTGTGTAGTACAGATAACTAATAGAATATACAGGTATATATTTTTTTGTAAATACATATTTCGGCGCGGTACTTAATACGATCGAATTCAAGACGTTTTGAAGAAAGGCCAGAGAACCGTAAAGCAACATTGACATTAGAATCCTGAGACCTGTGATGAATAAATCTGGACTGTATGCCATCTTAGAATGGTAGTAATTTCTAGTTTTTTTTGTAGTTCACGAAAACACTACCTACTCTTTCAATTTGTAGTTCTCTAGTTCAAAAAATCTCGATCTAGATCTCTAGTACCTAGTTCTAATTTGTCTGAGTAGGTACCTATGTTATGATCGTAGCAAAGATAAATCTAGGGTTTCTGCCTACCCCTACGTAATGAATATAGGCGTGTGATTTTATGTACCTACGTAAATATGTACATATTACGATTACGATTGTTTCTATTGCATAAAAATACCCAGCAGCGAGATCGAACCCGCAACTCCTCGCTTCTCCAGGCAGGGCACTCTCCCTCCGCGCCACCCACCGAGGCGAGGGAAGGCGTCTACTCATTGTTTTGTCTATGACGTCTTAACTTATGGTGGCTTAACTGTAACAAATATGCCAATGTCAGTCATGCATCCATTCTTCTTCTTTTGTTCTATGGCCTCTGTGGCTAGTTTGCCACAATTTTGCCAGTGTCAAGTGTATTAGTTTGATTGTCGCTTAGCAACGTAAACAAACGAAATTTGGAAAGAAACGATGACTTTTCTTTCAAAAATCTCCTGGAAAGTCTTTGACTAAATTACCAACCAACATTACCCCTCCATTTCAATTACTTACACTTGTGCTAAGTAAACAAGTTAAATTGGATAAACTGCCACCAAATTTACGCAATAAAACTTAAAATAACACGAGAAAAGTAATTAAAATGGAAGACCCATGTCGTTTTGATAAGATAGCTAAAGACAATCGTCATGCATCCATAAAGTTATCTAAAAAAAAACTCAGCCACAGACGCCACAAATTAAATGAAAAAGAAGATTTAGAAAAAAAAAAGTAGTGCTTATATTCTCTTGGGAAAAAACGATGTAACCTTCAAATTCGAAACAAAATACAAATTTTTATAAAGAAATGATGATTTGATTGTATAATGAATGCTATAAAAGTAATCCTGCAACGCCGGGCCTATAAGCAGGTTCGACTTTACGCTACTACAAAGAAGAAAATACCTGACCCTGATGAAGAAGAACAGTTGCCAAGTAATTTTTGTGTTACCTACTATTTTAATATAAGACCTTCAGCCTCTATTTTATTTATTATGGATCACCAACGAAAGATACACTAATATTAAGTCTTGGCAAAGATTTCTTTGTATGTCAAAGACTTAGCTTCATAGTCTTTTTAGAATAAGTACCTCTAGATAGGTACTTATTGAAAGGACATAGTCTGATCTTTATACGTACCTACGTTTTCCGGAGGCATCATAATTGTTTCTTGCCTACAGAGATTCCTAAGAATGCACACATTATTTTCCCTAAATGTCTTATAACTTTTTTTTGTTCCAACCCTCTGGTTCTGTTACTTGCGATCTTCCAATCTGGACATTGAGTTATTGACCTTAGTCCTTTTTTATAAAAGGCTTCCTGTTATGAACTTACTTGGCTATTTCAGGACTGGGGAAAAACGAGGTAGTTGGAGAACTTGTAGTAAGCGTCTTCTGTCGCTACCCTCGCATTCACATAACACTCAAACGTCAAACAACTGTCACTGTCTCATGCTACACACCTAGCCATTGCAGTACACTACATACCTTCCCCCAAAGTCACTTTGTTATATTATGATAAATCAAACGTATAAGTTCCACTTGATTAGTGTCCTAACAAACTATCCTAATATTTACACTATAGATCATTTTAGTTTATTCATTTTAGTTGTTCTGTAACCTGTCTCCTTGGCAAGTTACAACTGCATGACGCGGTATGCCTAGCAGGTCTCGCGTTTCATTAGTAGGTCCTGGTGCTTCATCAGAATCACGTCGTCGTAGCTGGTTTACGTGTCTAGTAACTATTGGTCCATTTTCCATCTGCACTAAGAATCGAACAGGTCCTTTGATTCTGAATATTTCTCCTTTAACCCACTTTTTTCCTCTTGAGTAGTTGCGCAGCCACACCTTGTCTTTCAGTTGAAACGCTCTTACCGGCACTTCTATATTTTTTTCAATTTGTCGTTCAGCAACCGGTTTTGTAGAGAAAGGATGTATTATATCAAAACGCGTTCGAAATTGACGTTTATTCAACATTTCTGCCGGTGATTTTCCAGTGACAGAACTTGGAGCCACTCTTAAACCAAACAAAAGACGTGGCAACTTAACATCCATGTCAAATCCGGCCAAACTACGCAATTTACTTTTGACTGTTTGTACGAATCTTTCGGCTTGTCCGTTTGAGGACGGACTATATGGCGGCGTCAGTATGTGTCTAATGCCATTGTTTTTCATAAAGCTCTTGAACTCCTCCGATGTGAAGGCAGTTCCATTATCCGATACTAGTACTTCTGGTAAACCCTGCTCAGCAAAAATTTCTCTTAATGCTTTAATTGCACACTGACTCGACGTAGTTTTTACTATTTTCACTTCTGGCCATTTTGAATAAGGATCAACCACAATCAAATAAATTCTTCGATCGACTGGTCCCGCAAAGTCTATGTGTAAGCGCTGCCACGGGTTGGACGGGGTTACCCAGGAATGTGCCGTACTTGCTGGCATATTTCTATTTACTTGGCAGCTATCACAATTTACTACCAATGCTTCAATCTCGTGATCTAGTCCTGGCCACCAAAAATAGCTTCTTGCAATTGATTTTGATATCACTATGCCATCGTGTGTCTCATGTAGAGCCTGAAGCATATATTTCCGCATCGACGGCGGTATCACCACTCGAGTCCCCCATATTATGCAGTCACCAGTAATGGATAGCTCTTTTCTCTTTAGCCAATACTGTTTTAGATTGGCGTCACTTACAGTATCAGGCCAGCCATGCAATATCCAATATTTCACTTTAGATAGGATTTCATCCCTCCCAGTTTCTTTAGCCATATCTTGTGCTGTATATTGAATTGCACTTGGTGTCTCTGATAACAACAATATATCTACAACATCATCTGTATTTGGTTTCCAATTTTCAGCTTCAATTGGCCATCTACTTAAAGCATCTGCATTCCCAATACTAGTTCCACATTTATATTTTAATTCATAATCATGCGAGTTTAGTTTTAATGCCCATCGCATCATCCTTGGAGACAGTACCTTCGGTATTGCTTTATTGGGACTAAATATTCCAAGCAACGGCTTATGATCGGTATATATAACTATATGTCTTCCATATACATATTGATTAAATTTATCTAAGCCGAACATGATCGCTGCCGCTTCTTTATCTATTTGTGCATAGTTGCGTTCCGGTTTCGATAGAGTTCTGGATCCCATGGCGATAGGCTTCTCTGATCCATCATCCATTACATGAGACAATACGGCGCCTACTCCATATTCTGAAGCATCACAAGTTAACATCACTTTTTTATTATTGTCAAAATGTACTAGGGTATCATCGCTAGACAATATCTCTTTAGCCTTGATAAAAGATTTTTCTTCACTTTTACCCCACTTCCAATCAATACCTTTATCTAAAAGTCTATGAAGTGGTTCTAATAATGTGGCTTTGTCCTTCACAAACCTTTCATAGAAATTCAGCAATCCCAGGAAAGCTTGAAGTTCCTTAACATTGGTTGGGCTATTTGCATTTCTTATCAAGTTAACTTTCTGTTCACTTGGATGAATACCGTTTTTATCAACAACATAACCTAGAAACTCTACCTTATTTGTTGCAATTTCACACTTCTTTCGATTCAGTCTGAGTCCCACCTCTTTAAGGCGCGCCAATACCTCTTCTAATCTTTTATTATGCTGGTTCTCATCTCCACTTATTAATATGTCATCCAACAGAACAGTCACTCCTTTAATACCTGCCAATGTTGTTGACATGACCCGTTGAAATATTCCCGGACATGCCTTCAAACCATAAGGCAACCTTTTCATTTTATATAATCCTTTTATAGTATTTATCGTTAGGAGCATACCTGTTTCTTCAGACACTTTCAGCTGTGTGTACGCCTCTTTCAAATCAAGTTTCGTAAATACCACACCACCTGCCACTTCCGATAGAGACTCATTGATTGTTGGCTGAGGGTATGTATCAGTTTCAGTTGCCGAATTTACAGTTAGTCGGTAGTCACCGCATAGACGAATACTACCATTTCTCTTTACCACTGGGACCACTGGTGTAGCCCAATTTGAATAAGCTATTGGCTCCAGTACTCCAACACCCACTAACCTGTCTATTTCTTCGCACACTCTATCTCTTATCGCAAATGGTACAGGCCTGCTCCTCATAAATTTCGGCTGTACATCTTTCTTACAATTAATCACAACTTCCGGTCCTTTGTACTCGCCAAGTCCTTCAAAAACATCATCATATTTCTTCAATATATCCATCAGAGATTCATTATTACTAGTTTGCAGAGCATCTATTTGATTAACACCTTCAACTGAAATTCCAAGGGGCTTAAACCAGTTTCTTCCAAGGAGGTTACCTCGCCCCTTTCCAATAATCACTTGCAGGTAACCTTTAAAATTTTTATATTCAATAAAAACTTCAGTCCTGCCATGCACCTGCACCTTAGCATCAGTCCAGGTGTGCAAACTTAAGTTGCATTCTTGCAAACATAGCCCCTTAGGCCAAATAGTGTCCGCTTGTTCCCGGGACATGATGGTGTAAGAACAGCCTGAGTCGACTTCAAATTTAACTAACTTCTTATTCAGTTGAATTTCTATACATATTGCAGGTTCTCGGTATGCACCTCCCACACAGTGTAATCCATTCAAAGATGCCTCTTCCCTGTCTTGAATCTCTTTAACATTACCAGTTTCATTATTGTTTTTTCTGCACATCTTTGCTATATGGCCTATTTTGTTGCACGCATTACATTTAGCAGAAATAAACTTACATTTGTGATACAAGTGGCTGCCTCCACATCTGTAGCAGTATAACTTCTTCTTATGACCTTCTCCCACTGCATTTATCTCCATTGGTTCCACTTCGCTTTCCCTGCTCTCACTCGCTGGGTTGCTATTTGATGATCCTCCAATGTCCGGTACATTGAGCACTTGCAGGTCTTTATAACATTTTTCAGCTTGCAATGCCAACTGAACTGCAGTTGAATAAGTAAGGTTCGTCTTCTTCAATAAAGTTTCTTGCAGTTTTGTATCCTTCACCCCACAGACAAGCCTATCTCGCAAAGTTCTCTCCAAATCAACAAAGTTACAGAATCTACACATTTTTCTAAGTGTTGCTATGTACTCTTGCATCGATTCATTTTCACTCTGTTTTCTATTATGGAATTTGAACGATTCTACTATTTCATTTGGCCGCGGATTAAAATGATCATTTAATTTTGATACGATTTCCGTCAATGCCGTCTGGCCCACAGTCTGGGGAAACGCTAAAGATTTCACTAAGTTATACAAATCACTACCACATGATGCGAAAAATATGGCTTTTTGTTTGGTTATATCAGTCACGCCGTGTGCCGCAATAAAATACGCAAATCTATCCCTATACGACTCCCAATCGCCGTTTTTTATATCAAAAGTTTCGAATCCTAAATTCGCCATTGTATCACCCGTATTTCACTACGATTTCACTGATATTAATAATATTTCACGATTTATCCACTTTCGCCACTGTTATGAACTTACTTGGCTATTTCAGGACTGGGGAAAAACGAGGTAGTTGGAGAACTTGTAGTAAGCGTCTTCTGTCGCTACCCTCGCATTCACATAACACTCAAACGTCAAACAACTGTCACTGTCTCATGCTACACACCTAGCCATTGCAGTACACTACACTTCCAATGTCATCTTATTTACTTAATGATTTTAAACATTGCAGTATTCAAGTACCCAGTTAGCAAGCGATCTGACCGGCGCATGTATGTATGGGGTCTAGCTGAAACAGGAGCCCTAGGCCTGCACCAACCACGTGGCAAAAGAGGCCGGAAGTCCTATACAAATGACTTTAAGTTTGCTTGGCACCCCATGAGATCTGGTTTTGCCGAGAGGTTTGATGTAAGTTATTTACAATTCCTAAGGTCGTGGGTTCAAACCCGGTCGTGCACCAATGGATTTTTCTGTTCGAAAAATTTATGTGCGCAATGCCAGTGCTCTCATACGGTGAAGGAAAACATCGTGAGGAAACCGGCATGTCCAAGAACTAAACATTCGAAAGACATGTGCCATCCACCAATCCGCATTGGGTCCGCGTGGTGGATTAAGACCCAATCACTCTCGCCTGAGAGTAGGCCAGTGTCCCAGCAGTGGGAACATTAGAAGGCTGTCACGACGACGATTTACAATTAATTGCTATTACAAATAATATATCAGCCATTGGTTTTCCCCTCCTTTTGCCCACTACTGGGCAAAGACATTAGCCCACTACTGGGCAAAAACCTTAGCCACTAGAATACAAGAATTCGAGGCGGATACCATACCTACCATTTTATGCTTACAATAACTGTCTAATATACTTATTACTAAATATCTTATGGACATATCACACAAGGCTTATTGGCAAGTCAATCCACAAATTCAATCAAACGAAAAAACACATGATGTTACGTCTAGTACCCAGTACCCAGTACCATAATCATAGCGCAGGTGAAACACATTTAACCACACAACAGGTTACCCATGCAGTCTGTGGCTATGGGTTCACAGTGGCTTCCATCAAGACACAAGAACAGCACAAAGTATTTGGCTCTGGGATCAACACCGACTCTCAAATTGGCTACCATGCTCCTCGAAGGGGTCATCCATTGGAACTCTTGGTCAGCCCTGCACCTATCTATATACCATACAAGAGTTTGGAGACTAAGGTAAAGTTTATTTACTCAATAGAGCATGGATTTTTTTCTATGCAAAAAGTTTGTTCGAGCGTATAGCACTAATGCCAGTGTTCTTAGATGATGAAGGAACCTGGGAGTACCTACTAAAGTATGACAACAGCTAGACTAGGAAATTATAGTATGCAGATAGAGGCAATCCCTTATTTCTCAGCTGGGCACTTACCCATTGGGCCACCATGATCATAAAAAAGGTGCTTACTTCCTTTCATCACACTGGCCATCTTTTCATAATCACAGGTAGTCGGCTTAGCTGCCGGTCGCGCGCATACAGCGATACTGACAGACAACGAGGGAGTGTTTACACTCGGCAACAATGCATACGGACAGTGCGGTAGGCAGGTCATCGCCAATGAAGAATACAAAGGAAGCATGGTCTCGCACAATATCAGGAGTCTGGGCAAGGAGAAGATCATTGATGTGGTCTGCGGGCAGGATCATACGTAAGTTTTAAAATACCTATCTAAGCTTTTTTTTTCTCTCTACATATTTTGTAGAACTTTGCGTCGATTTTCGACGATGTCAGCTCCATTGTACCACAGAATTGTACTCATTCCTTATACTAACTAGCTGCTACCGACCTAACCTCTCAGCTGACTGTCAGTGAACATTTTCGCAACTAAACTGAACCATAGATACAGCATATTATAGCGTGAAGGCTCAGTTACAGTAGACAGCTACTGCCCCTCCATACTAGCATGACAGTAGCTCTACAGGTCGCATAAAAATAGTTGCCATGACAAAAATAGATAGCTATTTAGCCAACAAAATACAGTAGCCTAAGACTGGTCCGGTAACCGGGCAACACTGCGCAATGCAACCTTGATTGTTCACGTATGTTGAAGTAACTGTAAAAAGGGTAAATATTTCCAGTCTGTTCACAACAGAGAGTGGCAAGGTGTACGCGTGCGGGTGGGGCGCGGACGGGCAGACGGCGCAGGGCAGCTACGAGAGCCGCGCGAGGCCGGCTGCTGTGCGCGGTGACGTCACCAGCGAGCGCGTCGTGCGCCTCGCCTCTTCCGGGGACTGCGTCTTGGCACTCAATGGTGAGCCTGCCCGGGTAGTCACCGGTTTTCTCTATGGTACACAAATAATTAAAAGACATATATGTTTTTACATATCTGTAGACGAAACAGTAGTCTTTGGTGATCAGTGATCAGCTAAGTTCCACAATGCGGTTGTGTTTGTGTTAGTAGGCCTTGGGGCGGACTGTACTCGATCACCAGAGTTAGCCGCTGACTGCTCATGGGATGCTTTCTTATGTTCCCACTGCTGGAACACTGCCCTACTCTCGAGCGAAAGTGATTTCCAATATAACTTTTACAGAAAATGGCGAACTTTTCGGCTGGGGTAATTCAGAGTACGGACAAGTCCCTATGACGACGGCGCAGCATCAGGTCAACATGTCGTACTCACTGCTGGGACTGACGAAGGGACTCGGCAGGATCATCGATATCGCCGCTGGAGGGTCCTTTTGCATTATTTGTAATGGTAAGAACATTATTTACAAGGCATTAGCCCTTACTAAGTATAGACTTGTCATTCTTATATCAATGAACAAAGACAATGATAGATTTGAATGACGCATTAGATTAGCTAACAGAGGTTTATAGTAGAGCGCTTTATGATAGAGCTTGTTCGGTGAAGTAGGTACCTGGTACCACCAAACCTATTTCTGCCGGCAAATAGTAAAGCGCAAAATTCACAGAACGCGGGCGCGTGTCGGGTCCGTCGCGGGTGTATTTCGTTTAATTTTTATGGACCACAAACGCGCGCGCTCTCTGTGTTTTGAGCATTAGCTTGCTTACTTGAGATTTTTTGTCATTGTCGAGGTAACAGGCGCAATGCAGTGTCTAATATGCAGGCATGTCTTAGTTGGTCTTTTACAAACTATGGTACTGTAGATGTTACTTACCATCAGGTGAACTAAATAAAGGCTTTTGTGTGACCAGTGACAAAATCCTTGCATAATTAAATCTTTACTTTTTCAGAAAACGGCGATGTCTTTGTATGGGGCTATGGACTCCTAGGCCTTGGTCCCAATGTCCAGCAAACTGCCAAACCAAAGCAAATTCCACCAGCTCTCTTTGGAAGGAATGAGTTCAACCCTGAATGCAGAGTTGAGAAAGTGGCCTGTGGGATCTCCCATCTCGCAGCCATCACAAACAATGGAGATCTGTACATGTGGGGCAGGAACAGGCATGGTTGCCTTGGACTTGGAAATAAAAAAGACCAGCATTTTCCTCTGAGGGTGTCTATAGGAGCCCATGTAATGAATGTCAGCTGTAGTGTAGACCATACTGTTGCAATATGTAAACCGTTTATGTGATTTGTTAGGTAAAGACTGTTATGTTTTATGTTGTAATAAAATGCTTAGTTGTACTTTTAGTTTCATTTTAGCTATAATGTTCAAAACAAGGGAAATTAGGTATTTCACATTCACAGTAAACAACTCTTAGTTTATTAATTAAATTATTTGTGTAAGCATTCTACCATAAACTGTACAAGATATCTTATAGTTTTTTTTATGGATTTATGGAAAAAAATATCTGTTATTAAAATATGAAACAATATAATATAAAGTTATACAAAGTATACAGTCTTAACACCACTAATCTTAGAATTCAGTGAACTCTTCCAATTCAATACCACATCAATTATTGCTTGCACTCATCATGGAATGGCTCGAGTGTGCGGAAGTCTCTCCAGGCCGGTGGCAGAAGAGATGTGTGGTGGAGGTGACACCCACATCTCTTGCATGGCTCACTGAACAGATTCACATAACTATGCAACCAGGTCATAAAAGACCTAACTGCTAGTTCAGGTAATGTCGGAGAGTAGAAATGTAACATTGCAGCATGGGCATTTTCTGTGACCTTCCTAAACACATGATGACGAGATTCAGTCCACAAGTCTAATGTCTCACCATATCCTTTTACCATTACCCATTCCATCAGCAACCCTTTGAATGCTACCACAGCTTTTAGTACATGGCTAAGGTTAATTTGTACTACTGCATTACTTGCAAATGGTCTTGAGATAGTGATTTTCATGTCATTGTATGATCTGTCTATGTTGTTGATGACGCTGTCTACTTGTAGAGGTGCAACGTTATGGTTACTCTGGAGTTTTCCTCTCCTTTTTGTACTGCCAGAGTTTATGTAGGATCGCTTGAGGGAGTTTTGGCTGAGAAGCGTGTGAGCGAAGGAGCTGTACTCGTGTATTTTGTCTGTCCATTTGTAGCTGTTCACTAGTTGTGTGTACAATGCTTGCCGGTCTTGAGTTGTCTCTTGGCTGAGGTAAGTTGTGTTGCCTAAGTTAAATGGAGCGGTAGGTATTGGTAAACCGTTTACCGTTTGTTCCAAGTCCCGTAAGTTTATGTTCACGTTGTTTAATAGCTCTTGCAGCTCAAGTAGGAACTTATCTTTGCCGTCGTCGCCGTGGTCAGCTCTAAGACCGTTAGATAGGGTTTCAAAGACATGACTGACGCTTGATCGCAAGGTTCTGAGTGCGGTGAGACCAGAATTTAACTGATCCACATTGATAGATTGGTTCATTATTAATTATTTTTGCTTAATGAACTTTTAATTCTTACAAAATACATTATAATCCATTATTCCACGGGCGGACCCCAAGAGAATGTAAGCACTACGTTTTCGTAGTGCTTGCTTAAATTCTCATTATTCTCTGTGGCACTACGTGACGGACCATTCTAATGGTAACCCTATTAATAAAACTTACTACTACACTGTCAATGTCAACCAGAAACAAATGTCATCTCTCAAATCAATCCGGGTCTTCTACGCTCTTTTATTGAGCTGCAAGTGAAAGCCTCGGGTATAAACCTTGGCATCTACTCGCGGAAACCACAATGAGAGCTATTCGATTCGAGATTTAAAAAAAATAAAATAGTTCCGATTGCTTTGACAGATGGCGCTATCTGCACTACTGCCATACTGGGAAAGGTTATCAAAACCAGAAAAAAGTTGGTAACTCCGTTTTTGTTTCGTCTCGTGTCAAGCGGAAAGTTGTGGGTTCATGTCCTGTTTTAGGCAAAATAATTTAACTCCAGTACGACCAAAGTTAATGTACTACGTAGTACGTAATAGGACTTTGACACCAGCCAGAGGTATGACAGACAGTGACAGCAGGAGCAGAGCAACCACTGTTGAATTCCTTATACATTCACCATAGCTCGCCAAACGTGGTGCTTACATTCTCTTGGCCTCACCAGTTGAGCTACCGCCATCTAAATAGATTGCTTTTTTTTTAATAACTTGAGACGAAAACTAATTCCCGGGTCGCAAGGCTCAGCCTTTTTGTTGCCTGCCTTGTCATCTCTCACTTCACTTAGGGTCGACATTGACAGTAGAAAAGTCAACCGCAGAAGCCATGAATGACTACTAGAAAATTATAAATCAAGTGCGTGTAAAAGGTTTGCACTAAGTACTTATGTTCATTCACCTGTTAATCACCTGTAATAAAAATATAGTTTTTTTTTACAAATATTTACAATATTGTGAATGCAAAAGAGAGTTCGGGACTCATTGAATAATTTTATGATTTTATGAGCATGCATTCGTAATTTGTCTGTTTGGGGCAAGTGTGCGCGGGTTTCAGTCCTACTTTATTATTAACCATGTTATATTTTGTTGGTTTGTTTGAGCGTTATTTTATGTGTTTCAAATGTATTTATATACGAAGGAAACCAGAAATTGCACCCGTTTCTGAAGTAACTTTAAAAAAAAGCCCATAAGCTAATTAAAGATGGCAAAAGTCAAAGGGCAGCTATAGTCGGGATCAGCGAATCTTGTCTAAGAAAATGACTTAAGCTTGGGTCACTGGCATTTTTATTGTAATTTTGTATTTTAAATTATAATGGTTTGAAATTCTGAGTTTTTGATTTATTTTAGTATGCAACGCTTACACTTACCCTACATGCGTTCACTTACCCCATAAGGGTGCGAACACTTTCCCGCAAGTCGAGGCAAGTGTACGCATTCCGATTTTTTTTCTTAAACGCATTTATTTTAAAAATATGCAAAGCTTACGGTATAAATTTGATTTATTTTTTTAACAGATATATTTTTCACCTAAAAACAATACGTTTACTGTCCTAAATACTATATCTTGAGCATAGTGAGGTTTCAAAGTGAAAAGTGCGCACACTTGACCCGAATGGCTCTATGTACCTACGCTTAGATCATTTAAAGTAGGTACGCAACGGATTTTAATGCGGTTTTTAGCAATAGATAGTGTTTCAAGAGGAAGGTTTAGTTATAGAACCCGGTTATAGAACCCGTACAAAGCCAGGGCGGGTCCACTAGTCAAAAATAAAGTCGGATTCCTACTAGAAAATATTTTTCCACAAGTTGTATTGTGAGCACTCCTTTTTTAGTCGGTATATCGTCCTGTTTTGTTTTTAATGCTCTTTACATAGCTCTTCTCTGAAACTCTTTAGTATGCAAATTGCAATTCCTCTATTTTGCGCTTGGTCGTCTCGCCCGCCTGTAATCTTTTGCAAGTGGCCGGCAAGCACCTGATAGGTTTTAAATAGCCGTTCAACATAATGATAGGTAGGTAGGTATAAAAATGATAGGACCTACCTAACTTGAATTTAATGGGCTGCTGCAAAAGTTGGCTTTTTTATGCTACTATTTTATGCTGTTTTTACCAAAGAGTTTATAGGATAATACGTCCATGTTTAAGCCAAGTAGAATAAATGCAGTAGAAATGAGAGCATTGCAAAGTATGTATGGTGTAAATCTGTGTGATAGAACAAGGAATAGTGTGATAATCCCATGACGGAGGCCACCAGACGGTCTATAACCACCAGTAGAATTGGCCACTAGCTTATACGAAGTTTTTTATATTCTCATTTATATTCTAGGTCAGGCATTTCCTCTAGGAAAATACGCAGCGGACCCATTGCGGTGATAATTATTATTACCAGTTTTGTATGCAAAGTTGTAGGTGTTTTGCGCACTTCTTTGCAAATTAGCACTAAATAAACTGCTCATTTAGCAGGGTTAGCTTGCTCTAATTGGAGGTTTTTTTGGCTATAATAAGGTTACGTTATCAGAAGCTACAGTGCCAGTGATACATTGTGAAGTACTACGCTACTTCAATGCTACGCAGTCAGTGTTAAGCTGCTACAATGCTACGCTGCTACAGTGCTACATTGTGAAGTACTACGCTACTTCAATGCTACGCCAATGTTACGCCAATGCTACACTGCTATCAGTGCTACCACTGCACTGTGAAGTTATATGCTGCTACAATGCTACACTGTAAAGTGCTATGCTTATATAGTGCTACGCTGCTATAAGCTACACATACACAGCTCTGTGAATACGCGGCAACAGCTCTACCGTGCAGTACTATTAATATCTGTTGTAACGGTGCTGTCACATACAAGTTAATCCTTATCACACTAGCATTTTCAGTATCATGGGTGTAAGAAACTCGCACAAGTATATTCAGATCGTGCAAACATTTGTTCCATCGCGGGAATCGATCCCTAAACCTTTTGATTCTCAGCAGGTTATTCAGCCTGCGCCACCAAGGCAGTTAAATAGTGCTACAATTTTTGGATTGGAAAGCTAGATTTTTGTCTGTAGTTGAAATCGTTATCTTGCGTACGATTACGATTTCGACTACAAAAACGAACTCTTTATCTTTAGTGAATAGATTTCAATCCCAATCGAAACATAATTCTTAGAACGCAGACAAAACATCAACAAACGCATAACACTACATCAGCACCTCAAAGAGGCCCACATTACATCAGTATGAAATACTTTTATGGCTTCTCGGATTCGCCTATCGGGATCTCGCATATAAATTCACGAATAGGCATAAATTGTACTGTCCTGTCTCTCACAGAGTCGAACCCGAAAATTTTATCATAAAGGACGTACGGGCATCAACCCTACATTTGCGCAGTCTTCGTTTTATTTATATTGAGTTTCTAGCAGGGCTACCAACTTGGAAGAAAGTTTCGAATTAGAATATAGAACATAAGAAAATCAATAGTCAATGATTCAAGTTTGGAACGTGGATGCTAGTTTTGGTTTAGTAACAGAAAAGGTTATGGTTTGTAGGTACAGACGAGAAACGAGGTTTTGTGCAAATATTTGCCTTATGGAACGGCTAGAACTATGTGCGTGACTGTCAGCGTAGTACTTTATTCATAAGTATGGAGTAAGTATAGAGTAGTTCGCACAGCGGATCTAAGCTTCCGTGAAGTTAGCCGTTTGTGATGCGCAAAGACAATTTAGTTTGCTAAAAGCTCCATTGCGCATCGAAACGGCTAATTTCACGACAGCCGAGATCCGTTGTGAGAACTATACATAATTAAAAAGATACATTTTTTGTTTAAATTTACATTCTTTTGACGACTGATGTGGCGTGGCGGGCGAAGGTCCGTTTGTGACTGGGGTATTTTATTATGGGTATTTTCTGTGACGGAACTTCGGAACAAATGTTTGTACATTCTGCAAATATTTGTTTTTATGTATAGACATCTGTCTATTTGTATTAATTATATCAGTCATCTAGTACCATAACACAAGCTCCGCTTAGCTTGGGGCTAGATGATGCTGTGTGGATTGTCCAGCATTATTTACTATTATAAATTATTATTTTATCGTTGGAAGGTACTTGCTATGTACCAAAGGTAAGTTTGTGTGAGTCGGTAGCAAATTCTCTGCTACCGACTCTGAGTTTTATTATATTATAGATGATGATCAGGTTTCAGTTGGTAGCCCTGCCATAATCCTGGTCGCTTCAGATCGTTCTTTCAGCGTTATTTGACAATTTATGAAGTTTTTTGTGCTATTTTTTAAAGCGTTTCTGAAGTGGTTTTTCTGCTCGAGGGGCATTGTTGCGATTCTAAATGATGAAGTGTAATGTTGAATTTCTTTACCGACTCTATGATATAAGGAGAGTGCATATTTATGCCCTTATTCATAAAAAACCTGTCATTTCAGCGGCTTGCTAATGTACTGTATTTTCTTGTCATCCTTTTGTCAATAAACAAAAACGATAATAAATATGAAAGACACAATAGCTAATAGAGTCTATGAAAAAAACCCTGTTTTTAACCTACTTCAAAAAAGGAGGTTATATATTTTAGGTTATAAATTTTATCGAAATCGATTCAGTAGGTTCAAGGAGGCAACAGTGGCTCAGTCAGACACAGAGACTCATTCATGTTACTACTCGAAAGAAGCACTCGATATTACTCTCGTTGTCACACAATACAAGCGTGTGAACCCCAAACACGGTCTAACCAATCGGTCCGAGCCACTGTTGCCTCCTTGACCCTACTTTTATGAATAAATCATAAAAAAACGTGTCAATAACTGGTTACATATGAATTGAACTACAGTCATCTACATCGTTGCGTATCACCATAATTAATCTGACGAAACATCTGTTTATGGAGTCGGTTTTTTTTAAAAAATAATTTATTAAGTAGGCACAGAACAGATATTAGTACTACAAGTAGGTAAGTATAAATAATTAAAGGTGTCAAGATTTTGCTGCTCCAAGGTTTAAAATATATCGATGGTCACTAAACTTTAGCTTAACTTAATTTTATATAAAATAATCAAACGCCAACAAGTAAAAAAAATACGTTCTTCATAAATAATAAATGTGCTCTACTTTGAAATTCCAAGTTGTTTTTATAAAGGTTCGCATATTATTTTTGCCAAAGACAGTTAATTATTTGTAAACTTTTCAAAGTAATATTTTTATCTCGAGGGCTGGGCGTCCTGTCAATAACCCGCTCAAGCCCGGCCAGAGTCGGGCACATCGTACTTGAAAAGGTCGCCTTAAATAACACAATTACTCGGGTTTTAACTGATCACAATAAAACTAGATGATAACATTTTAATGCTAACCATTTGTCGCATTTATCTTTTGCTAAATTAACATTTCTATATTGGTTTCTGTAGACAGTTGCTTGTTTTTGGTTGAACCATGTTTTAATTAATTGTTTAATTTAGATTGTAAATTAAGTTTACTCAAGTATGTACTTAAGTTAACTCAACTTTTTAGGTACCTACATGAAGATGAATTAAAAAAAAAATACTTTGCACTTATGCAGCCAGCATGTTGGGAACGCTTCCGATTGGTAGTGATTCGGATCAGTTGAGCTATCTATAGGTCGTTTGGTTTTTAGATGGCTCAACTGTTTCATATGTATTTTGTATATTTTGTAATGTAATGTAATTATGTACAGTCGGGGTAAGAAAAGGTTCGTCACCTTAAGATCTATTTTCGTTTGCTCGGAATGAGCGATACTCTGCTTTACCGATTGAGTATGACATATTGCAGTCGGTGGTCGACTGTCACTCGCCGCCAGTCGGAATGACAGTTACAATTAGAGGTTACCAACTTTTTAGACTACAAAGCATTCACGAAGGACTATGCTTCGTGAATGCTCGTGTAATATCGGCGATTAGGTTGCTTTGTATCTTATGAAAGAGATAACGATAACAGATGTGTCATCTTGTTTACGAGTATGCGGCTTGAGTTCGTGTTCAATAGTGCCGTCTCGTGGATGTATAGTTAGTAAAAGTAAATAAAATAGTAAACATAATTAGCAACTATGGTAATTTTTTTTTAAATAAACAAAACATAACTAAACCGAGTATATCCGCCATTCGCATCAATCACAGCTTGTAGACACCAATCGAAATTTAAATATGATCGGGCAAAACTTAAACGTCGAGCTTTATGAGCACAAGTTAAAGCCACTTTTTTGGAAGGACGGCGGTGATGTAATCCCATTGAGTGCAATGCATTTCTTATTATTCTTGGAGACACGTCAAACATTTCAGCAAAAAAACTAGTTTTCTCAAAACCATTTTCTTCATATTTTTGCCTCATAAAATTTAATTGTTCATGGGTGAGGGTAGGGCGGCGTCCAGAACTAGTATGGCGATGATCAGTAAGATTACCCTCTTCCGCGTGTCTGATGATCCAGAACCTTACAGTATCTCTTGCAAGATTTGACGAAATTTCGCTAATATTATACCCAGTTTCATGGTCTGCAATAATGGCAGCTCTTTCCTCGACGCTTAAATTCCTTGGCATTATCAAATTTCACACGACGGAACAATAAATTATTAGGTATTGCAAAATTTGTCACAGTGACAGATATTGACAATTAAACAGAAGATATCGTAACTAATAAAAAGTTTGTATAACTAAATAGGCCATTAAAAAGGTTTGATGTTGATATGAAACTAGACGTAGATCAAAGGTGTGCACTAATTTGAGCCTTGTTATCATACTAACATATAGTATAATTTTAATATATATATATATATATATATTAAAATTATACAGATAACTGACGAAGGTTTTCCTACCTCGACTGTACATATTTTATTTTTTTGCACTTATTGTATTTTAAAATAGAGCTTACAGTATTTTTGTGGATTGTAATTCTGACTAAAAGGAATTCAATTATGATATCGATGATAATTTAGTGTAGGGACTAGATATCGAGTGTCGGCGGGCGAAGGGCGCATAAAGATCAGGTAGGTGTCGTCGCGGGTGTAGGGTCCCAGGCAGGCGCGCGCGACGGCGACGGCGGCGGCGGCGGCTTGCACCGACCTTGGGCGCGCTGCCCCAGTTCCCGGCCGGATCGAGCGCGCGGTGCTCGCATACAGCCTCCGTCGCGCGACACTCCAACAAACTTACGAGTCGCCGATTGAAGATTTATTGAGTGATTAGTTCGCGAATAGATTCGCGTTGGGCGGCAGGGCAGGTCGCGCAGGTGCGCAGCGGGTGTCGGCGCTGGCTGGCTGCTGGGGCGTGGGGCGCGCCCAGTCCCGCGCCGGGCGCCGCTCGGGGCGGCCGCACTCTGTCCTCCAGCCAGGCTGCATGAGCGCGCCGACGTGCTAGCGCGTGCTGCGCGGGTGTGGTATGCCCGCGCGTCGCCGGAATGGCCCCGATGTTGGCGGCCTTCGCGCTGCTGGCCTTTCTGCCCGGTGAGTGCCGACCGAGTGTCGAAGCAACAGGCGTCCGCCGCGCCCACGCGTTTGTTTACCCCATCGCTGGGGATCGATTGATGGTGAGAGCTGAGGTGTTGTGTGTGAATACCGGAGGATGTCGAGACTGTCCGATGCCTCCGTGGTCCGGGGCCGTTGGCGCGGCGGTCAGGTAACCGTCCGCTCGCCGAGCCGATCCCGGGGAGCGGACGAGGAGCGCGTTCATTGTTAAAACTATTTAATTTCACGTGTAGCGAAGCACGTGTTCACCGCAGGTCGGAAGCGAGGTCGTAAAAAGAGAAAAAATCTGGTTTTACGATGGAATCCGTACGTATTTGCCGTAATGGTAATGATTTGGTTACGGGCGCAAGTTAGCCGACGTGGAAATTTTATGAGACACGTCTGGATCCAGGTTATTCGGTTTAATGGTTACGCCAGGTCGCTGCGCTTCGTCTGTCTTTATTTTACAGTTTTATCTGTTTTTAAGAAGGATTATGGATACATTTTATGATTAGCTAAAATAAAACCTATAAAACCTGTCATCTTCTGGCACCTGAGAGAAGAAATATTTAAAAACGGCCTTATTCGCCTCATTTGTCTCCCTACTTCACAAATGTCTTCTCGGGAATTTTCCATGAGCTTGTCACTTTCGCCTTATCAATATGTCAGTAGGCAGCTTTGCGCTGAATTTGTAATGATCTCACATTAATATTGTATGAACTTAGAGCTTAAGGAAGTAAGCTTACTTAAAAAAATATTTGCATTCAAATTATTTTCACCAGCTCCCTCGCTATTGACTTGTCATTCAATAATTGTTAAAAAAATATTTTTAGTTATTTTATTAGACTTGCGTCACCGTTGCCCTTAGATTTAACCAAGGAAATATTTTTAATTTTTTAACGTAACCGTGATCCGTTAGTGATTTAAAATATGTTATAATTTTGGAGTCCTCTCATCAATTCCTTTGATTTTATATCAAACTGGTCTGAGTTTAATGTGACATCAATTTTTATATGATACTCGCTATGATACCTGCCCCGGCTTCACACGGGTGTAATGAAAAAAATAAAAAAAGCCCGGGCGGGTTGCTAGAAAAAATATATATGTTACTCAGGGATAATGTAGCATTCAAATGGTGGTACAATTTTTTTAAGACATAGCAGTAGTTATTGAGTTTATCCGTTACAAAAAAAATCGTAATACATAACAAAACATAAAATTATAAGCAACGTCAAATATCTCAGTTAAATATTAAATAATCATAGATTTATTAACCTATTGCCCACGTCTTAAACTTAGACAATCAAGCTTTGATCAGACAAAAGAATGTCTAAGTTGTTATTGTTCAACAAACAAAACTTTTTATTTTGGAGAAACCTTAAATATAAAGAAAAAACAAAACACATTACTTTTAAAAAATCATACCGTATTCTCACATAGACAAAACCTTTGTCTTTGGTGCTTGTGCTAAAGAGCTGCAATAGTTAAGTTACCATGAGAGCGCTTCATTTTACAAAAGACGTTACCAGCGACCTATAGTTACTGAGATACAGTCGTTTTTTATCTACGACCGTTGTTTGACCACGATCTCTTTAAACTAAAAATAATTACTACAAAGATGCTCTTATTTTTAACAATACACATATAAACACATACTATATATATATTACATATATATATTTTCTTTTTTAATAAATGTAAATATCCAATTATAGTTTATTCATTTTATATTTGTGAGATAGTATGATTAGCTTACTGCATGCGCTCTGATTTTGACTTGTTTAAATTGTGATTATGTACCTAAATGTTTGTAAGCCTATTAGGTTAGACTAGAGATACTTAAATATTTTAGAATAAGATCCATTTTATGTAATACCTAGTTCTACAAACAATAAATTTATCTTTATCTTTATACTTCCATGGACTGATGGATCCATAATCCTGTTGGGATTTACCATTGTCAGCTAGGAACTGATTACAATTTCATTAGCTCCATCTAAATGAACCCGTCTCTCGTCCTCTCTCGGTTCGATTACTCTCATATTACCAAACTATTCATAATAATACGAACCCATAACTTCTAAGTGCTCTCTCTTTTGAATTGCAATCGTTAATTTAGTTAATTTAGCTGTGTTCCGGTGTGAAGGGTATGGTTTCCGGTGAAATTACTGGCACATGAGGCTTTTGATCTTAGCCTCAAGGTGGCAACCCGCGAGTGATACCTCTGTTATTGCAAGCGTCCATAGGCTGCGGTAACCGCTTACCATCTTGTGGGCCGTACGCTTGGTTGCCACTTCAGTTGTATAAAAAAAAAAAAAAAAGATTGCGATCACATATTCTTATACACAAAATCGCTTCCCGCGCTCTCTTTGTAGATACCTATCTAATATAATTGTATGTATAGTTTGCTTAGCGGATCTAGGCTTCCGTGAAGTTAGCCGTTTGTGATGCGTAAAGACAATTTAGTTTGCAAAAGCTCCATTGCGCAACGGCTAACTTCACGGAAGCCTAGATCCGCCGAGAGACCTATACTCTTATATATTTTACACTACGCAATGGATTTGACCACCGAGAGCACCGGTGGTCTAGTGGTAGTGACCCCGCCTTCCGATCCTAAGGTCGTGGGTTCAAACCCGGTCGTGCACCAATGGATTTTTTCTGTTCGAAAAATTTATGTGCGCAATGCCAGTGCTCTCATACGGTGAAGGAAAACATCGTGAGGAAACCGGCATGTCCAAGAACTAAAAACTCGAAAGACATGTGCCATCCGCCAATCCGCATTGGGTCCGCGTGGTGGATTAAGACACTCTCGCCTGAGAGTAGGCCAGTGTCCCAGCAGTGGGAACATTAGAAGGCTGTCATGATGATGGATTTGAATGAGTTTTTAATCAATAGATAAAGTCATTCAAGAGGAAGGTTTATACATATAGTTAAATAAAATGTGTGAAGCTGGGGCGGGTCGCTAGTAATATAAAAAATTTCATGAGCCTAAGGTAATTCTAGTTTTTACAATAATTTTCATGTGTTCACATTAATTTTATTTTGGTTTCTAGCAAGAATCATTGATAATTTAATGTAGAGTTGAGTGGTACCACGGTTTTTGCTGTTTGTAGTAAGTTGCGTACTGTGATTATTTAAAGGATCTACTGAATCGATTGAATTTGTACCTAAGATTGAAGAACCTCAATTTTCTTACCCCAAAGAGACCTGTCTATTATCTCTATATCGTTAGATAAGTCATCTAAATAGCTACATCGTTATTGACTTCAAAGCGTGAGTGAACCACAAACATCTTAACATTAACTACAATGGATGGTATTAGGAACATTCCAACATTATTTATGTTAGTAATTTATTAGGGTACATCGGCATCGGTATCAGGTTTGTATTTGGCAGATACTGGGCTTTTCTCTCTCGTAGTTACCTACATTGGCAACAAAGACGGGGTAAACACTTTTCTCTTATTATTATTTTTCTTACTAGGCACATTTTCCATAAAATATGTGATGTAATCGATTGACCTCTATACTCTAGCTCAAGCTAGCTCTCGTTATTGATCTCGCTACAGATACTAGCTCACGACAAAGTAGTTTAAGCCACATTACTAACATTAGTTTGTCTACTTTTTAAACATTTATTTATATTGGTATCTGGTTTTACTAAGTTAGGTTTTAGAGATAATTTTTAAAAAGCTTAGAGCTTATTATTCCAGACAATGATTTTAGATCTCCGGTATATCGTGTTCGTCTTGTGTTTTATTTACATATTTAGAAGTTAAAAATGTACTTTAGCGAGCTAATTAAAAAAAGCAAAGATAATATTTTAAAATTGATACCCGAAGCCTAGAAAATAAGTATAGGTACTTACTTGCCGAAGTAAAGTTTTAAAAACAAACTGATGAACATGGTTATATTTTAAGAGGGTTCCAAAAAGCCTTAGATAAACAGCACAGTGGCACAAAAACAACCAAAACCCGATCGCCCAGCAGTAAATAGTCTCTTGTCGTTCTCTAGAAAATTAGCTTTTATTTTATTCCGGGAATGGCTCTCCAAGTATGATTACATATCATTGAGCTCATCCTTCAGGCCGTCAAAGGATTTGAGGATCATTCGTTTTTATGATAATGTGAACACATAAAGTAGCTTATTTTGATATAAAAATCTAATTAGTGTCCACACTTTTATTTATAAAAGTGTTCGTAGGGGTGTGAGTTCGTACAGTCTATTTCACATAGGAAGGGTGCTGACAGATTTGGTATTTTATGGTTTTAGTCAATACTTACAATACTTACAAGCAGTAATGCTCGCATTGCTGTGTTCCGGTGTGAAGGGTATGGTTTCCGGTGAAATTACTGGCACATGAGGCTTTCGATCTTAGCCTCAAGTTGGCAACCCGCGAGTGATACCTCTGGTATTGCAAGCGTCCATAGGCTGCGGTAACCGCTTACCATCTTGTGGGCCGTACGCTTGGTTGCCAATTCAGTAGTATAAAAAAAAAAAAAAAAAACTTAGTTTATAGTTTAAATAGCAAATTGAAACAAACTTATCATAAATGTATAAATTGTGGTTAATTGTTTGTATTTTATAACTTTGCCGATTAAATAATGCAAAAAACACATGAGTCTTATGTAAAATAGACAATAGCGTAGCATTCGTATTACTTTTTGCAGCCTTATGGGGATTGGTGCCAGATTTTCAAGTTACAGTGACTACATGGTCAACACTTAGACATATAGACATACATATAGTTAGATAAGTACATATTTGTCTGTCACTTAGCACACAACATTCAAAAAGACATAATATTGAAAAAAAGAACAATAGTAAGTAGGGAGTTACTTCATAATTTAAAAAGAAAAATTACAGTACCTTGCTATTCTTTGACTATGTTATAGCTACTATTACAACACAAGATAAAATAGGATAATTACCAATGCATGTTTGTATGCCACAGCAGTAAATTTGTGATACTACAATCAATAATATTCAATTATCAAAATTTGAACGGGTGATTATTTGTTACTTATCATAAGTGTAAAATTCAGTTATAACTCACCTAAATCAATGAGAAATCAATAATAACATGTCTGTTCTACTCCACTGCTATTTGATACTGAAATATAAAATAAATACACCAAATGGTGAGACCTGAGACAAAGCGTTTCAGATAGATTGTTCGTAACATTCACTCGGCCAGAATGACCGATATCTCAGGCTTCAAAGCGGCCATGCGGCCCAACAAATCTTAAGATAAGACATTCCCTACCAAACTCATTATTCCCCACACCTGCACAACAAAGAAACTGAGCCAATGAACGGGAACGATAACCGAGAGTAAGATGTAGCTAGGACCAGGGGCTAGGGGGCTGTCATTGGGGTTCCTTTCGTTCGCAGCACTTTGTGCAAAATCAAAATCTAAATAAGCAACCAATCATTTTGAATGATCAGAAAAATTTCAAACAATGTCACACTTGTTTTTTATTTTGAGAATGACGAAGATAAGTTTTTACTAATCTCCGCCATTTCACTTCACTGAGTCTATGCTGTATATTCTGCCCACTTCTATCAAACAAGCGACTCTCTAAATTGTTTAAAATGTGATAAGATTTGATTACGCAATCCAATTTAACTTTCGAGAACGGAGTTTGGACTGAAGTAGGAGCGACTACCCGTGGTCCAGCTAAAATATCCAACTAATTAGGCATAAGGGTATAAGTAGCATCTCCAAATAATAAAAACTCAGCCCCTGGGTACATCCCTGTCGGTAGGGCGGTACACAATAACTAAATATAAATGGGGGCCATCAATAGCTCTGTGAATGTAGGTGACGGCACTGACGGGCCGCGGGCCGACGGTAATGGCACGAAAATGATGGATCGTTGCAAACGTACAGAAAACCTGAACATAAATCTCTTTTCAAGTGATCGCTATACGACACTACAAGCTCTGTGGTAAGCGAATTATGAAAAATGTACGGCGCATTGAAATAAAAGATTATATAAAAGAGCAGCAGTGGAAATACTACTGTATTCCCTAGGTATGAGACATGTCTTGAAGTGTCCCTGTTCAGATATATTTAAATGTAGGTACTAGACTTGGTACATTATTATAAAGAGTGCATAATTTCATAATTGTAATATAAGAGATGGCTATTGCGTCAAACTTTTCTTTGGGAAGTCGTGTATCACCAACGGCCTCACGACTCTACTAGTTGCAAATACGGATTTACAGCATTTATTAAATCGATGCGCCGAATTCCCAGAGTGACAAATTATAACCAAATGTGTTTTTAACCACAAACGAACTGTGCACAACCGCAGGCACCTAAAGTTCGGATCCGATGATTAATGTACTACAGCCTCTACAGTCTGCAGCCTATAGGCACATAGCTAATATGCCATAGCCACAGAGTATAAAATCTGAAGGTTGTTTTTGTTCCGCCAGCGGGCGAAAGTTAATTGGTATTGACACAGATTTATGCCTGCTGTTTTGTTTGTTTCGCGGTCTGGCTGGACAGCCTGAAAAATGTATTGTACGCGATGTGAGTGCAAATTGTTACACATTTCAGGAGTATTAGGTATATTTCGTGAGCACCAGATGTTTGGCTTCTGATTTATGCATTCAAGAGAGCTGTGTACATTATTTATTATCGTTCGAATGTTATAACATTTTATATCTGTCTACGTTAACTATAAAAATAAAGGACTAAAGAATGGTTTACAACTGAAATGTTTGCCAAGCGGGAGTCAGCAAAAATCAAAAGCATCCCTAGAGCAAATCGTTGATTATTTTTCCAGTTTTCAATTTGATAGAATGGCCGGAAGTCTACCAAAACGAAGAAAAACAATTCTTATTTCAAAAATACAAAACGTTCGGTCAAACCTATGTAATTCTGTGATTTTTTTACTTGTAAACCAAGAGAATGTAAGCACTACGTTTACTTGTAAAATGATTAAAACAAAATTAAATGTATCTGCTAAAAAAAACCTTGTGATGCATAAAATCTGTCGTTTTGCATTGATTATATTACCGCTCATTGTTGGTTACTGAGCCTTAGCAGCTTATTTACGAAACTCTCCAATTAGTAAGGTACCGGGTCTAAAGCTGAGCCATCCTCCTTAATTTACTGCCTATAAGGGATTACGGCACTGTACCCGCACTTTTGCTAAACATTTTCTGTTTCTTATTCTTTTACGAGGCCTACTTCCTAAGTCCAATATTCAATTTTGGGAGCCTGTTTTCTAAAGATTTTTACAATACGGATAATAAGGATAAAGCTTTGGAAGTGGGAAATAGAAGCATCGTATCGGATTGCGTTTGACCTTTCCTGTTGAAAGACTAAATTGTAAATCTAGAATACCACTGGTTTGTGCAGCAAGGATACGTCACGGAACGAGAACCCCTAGAACATGAACAGTTAAATAGCATGGAACGAATGGCTACGATAAGTGGCACTTGTTTTGTGGACTTAATAGAACAAGTAGTGTAGATTGGCACTTGCGTTATGTCGCGACTGAGATTGATTCAAAATATAGCGTTGTAGAACATCGATTTAGAAAAAAACACAGTTGGTATGTTATATTTACGAGATATTACACCACAGCCACACGGAAAAGGAAGAAACACGAAACATTATTCCAATTAATTAATTTATTCCAAGGAATAACTTTAAACCACGTCTATTTGTAAGGCTGTAGGGCTTTATTAAAACAAAAAAGCTGCGTTGAAAGAACTTGAACAGGTTTTTAAATTGATAAGTACAATATCATAAAGTACTGAGTAGGAAATGAAAGGAAATAGCAATAGGCCGGTGAGACACCCTCAGTCGAGTGTAATTCAATACAAATCCAATATCCCATGTCTCTACATTCTACACCGTGAGCCTCGACTAGTTACCGACGAAGCGAGTAGATACTGGCTAGTTTCTGGTTACAGATACATATTTCATCATCATATCAGCTAATATACGTTCACAGCTGTCCAGAAACCTTCCCCAAAAAGTGCCATTGACCTATAGTAAATTCGTTTTCCAGTTCGCGGTAGCCATTAGCCAGAGAACCTTTATTCCTTATCAGGTATTGGTTCTGAAAGCTATATGGCATGCCCACTGCCATGTGCCATAACTGTTGTTGAGCTTTGACGGAGGCCTTTGGGTGGCCTATAAACTCCGTCACTAGAGTTGGCCGCTTACTTACTTACTTATTATATTAGCAATACATTTTTCATCTACTTTTGAAAACATTGGTATGGTTTTAAATAAAGTACCTACTTACTAATAATTTGTCATTTATACTTCTGATGGATATTTTTTACTAAAAACGAAATATTTACCAAGATTTTTGATAATAACGATAAATGTCGAGAATCAATAAAACCGGCGCAGTTAAATGCACCATGATCATGGGAGCACTGAAACTCATAACTTATGGTAGTAAATATTTTGTTTTGAACTTAATGTAACCTGCGAATAAAATATATATATATTTTTACCTGCTACATCATAGTATTGTTTCACCTACGACTGGAAAGTGACTTGACGGAACGTGACTCGCTCGTATACTTAGAATTGTATTTACTGCTCTATATACAACCAGGTACCTACCTTAAAGTACGTAGCCGTACGTAGCACTACGAAACCAGTCGAAATTACAATGTACGCTACTCGTGAGGCTGTTCCGCACTAAATTTAATTACCGTCTGGGCTAAACGGGGCTACAACATACTGCAGTCTCTACTAATCTATAGTACTCTAAGTATAATGGGTGTTCCAATGTACTCGTACATAATGGTAGTCAATGTAGGAAATTTTATTGCAGCTAGACGCATGTTTATTAAACACAAAATAAAAAACTTATCACATTAATGATATAAATGCAAAACTTTATAACTCAATCACGCCGCAACAGCTGAACTTATTTGATGGTTATATAAATAGATTAAGACTGGTTAAAACATATAACTTTTTATTCTGGTACCATGCCGCCATGATATCATGAGCGAAGCCTCGGGCAGGAACTTATACATAAACACGACAAGTGATTCGTTAAAAGACACAAAGTTGTAAAAAAGATCATCAGTATTTAATTATTTTTTCTCAACCGTGTCTTTACCAGTAGGAACAGGTATTACCTAGTACCTGTTATATAATAAGACGGTAAAAAAAAATCTCGTCATGCACCAATGTATTTTTCGCTACGAAAAATTTAAGTGCGCAATGCCAGTGCCCTCATACGGTGAAAGAAAACATCGTGAGGAAACCGGCATGTCCAAGACTAAAAATTCGAAAGACATGTGTCATCCATCAATCCGCATTGGGTGGATTAAGACACAAACACTCTCGCTCGAAAGTAAGCTAGTGTCCCAGCAGTGGGAATATTAGAAGGCTGTCATGATGATAAACCATAAGATATAATACAAGTCAATAAACTACGCTCGTATGAGTCAGTGGCCAACTACTATAACAGTATTAAGGTCTGACAACATGGACCTGTCAGTCTAAGCTGTTACCTAGCGTCCAAAGCACGGAAAAAGAAAATGCCACTGGCAGTATAGTTCTCACGGCGGATCTCGGCCGTCGTGAAATTAGCCGTTTCGATGCGCAATGGAGCTTTTTCAAACTAAATTGTCTTTGCGCATCTCAAACGGCTAACTTCACGGAAGGCTAGATCTTCCTTAGAAGTTTTATTATTATTATTATTTTTATTGTTATTTTTATTTTTATGTTAATTGTGTGGCGTTAAATAAATATTTTTCTATTCTATTCTATTCTATTCTAAGTACCGGCTACACAAAACGTTATTTAACTTTGTTGATCTTAGGAGCCACTAAATCAGTTTCGCAAGAGAGCTTCTATTTATATCCATGTATAATAGTGGTGGTATAAACCAGCGCATAACCACGCCCTTATTATCCCTTCGAGGCGCAATCCAACAACACGCCTTATCCCGGTAACTCGGGGGTTTAGCTAAAGTAGTTGCGAGATTATGTTATAAACTTCTAAAGCCTTAGAACTCATTTCGATCACAAAAGGCGGTATTTGAAGAGATTCTTTAGCTTATGGCTTAGTGAAAATTTCGGTACTTTGTGTTTTATGATTTAAATGTTTAGATGTATTTTGAATTTACGATTCTCAGTTTTCTTATAATCTTTTACAATCTAACAGATCCAACAGTCACGTTCATAGTCCTGAGCTCTCACTATCCCTGTGTCGGAAATTGCGAGTACTAGGTACCACAACACCCAAACCCGGAAAAAATATTCGTAGGTCACGCAAATATTTTTCACGCAGCGAAAATCAACTGACAACCTCTCGCTTTTCAACTGGACACCCGCTCACTGTCGCCAACTCTGGAAAGATTTTTAATGCTTCTGAAATTTAGATACGTTTTACAAGTAAATATCATAAAGACGGAAACGGTGGTGTAATACTAAAATTGGCACAAAACGTTTTAAATTACAGATATAACGTTGTCGCGTTGCCACGACAAGCTGGGCCGTTGATAGCACGTGCCAAGCTGGCACGCGCCGAGTCGGCCCCATGTGGCTGAAAGTGAATTTTATTTGTGGGCATTTTACTGCCCAATTCCCCTACTTTCGCTTTTGTTAAATAATAATAACGATGTACATCAGGAGTTGAATTTTAAACGCAAAGAGAAAATTCTACAAAGTCTTTTGTTTAGTCAGTTTGGAGGCACCTATGTAGTTAGTCGTATTTTGTTTCTTTCGATTTATTTTAGCTGCAAGCCTATAATATAAAGCAGACATTAAACACTCAACTATTCGAAGACCTATGACTGATTATCATCATTATCATATCAGTCATGTAATGTCCACTGCTCCGGCATCCCCTAAGCCAGAATAGCTCAGTTCTAGAACTGAGGGTTTGAAAACGGTAAACGATAATCGCCGAATGAGCCGAAAATCGTAGTTCAACTTATGTCGGTGACAACTAAGTTGGACATTTGAGGGCATAAGCTGAACGACGAAAACTGACACGGTATATATTTAACGCTTTTGTCTGCAATAAGAGCAGATTCTGTACTTGAAAGTGGATAAAAAAATCTCAAGCATATCACAATGCTTTCAAGTTTTAAAAACAATCAGGAATATTAAGAGTAGTAGAGTTCTCTGTGATAGAGCTCGTCCGGGGAAGGACTACCACCATACCTATTTCTGCCGCTAAGCAGTAATGCTCGCATTGCTGTGTTCCGGTGTGAAGGGTATGGTTTCCGGTGAAATTATTGGCACACGAGGCTTTCGATCTATGCCTCAAGGTGGCACACCCGCGAGGGATACCTCTGGTATTGCAAGCGTCCATAGGCTGCGGTAACCGCTTACTATCTTGTGGGCCGTACGCTTGGTTGCTACTTCAGTTGTATAAAAAAAAAAAAGAATATGGGCCTTAGTTTGTGACGTTGGATGATATAGGTACATAGTACATACATCAACCCTTCCACATCGCTTGAAAATAATTCGACCCCCTGAGGCTATCAGATGTTAGGCACATAAAATATCTCCGAGATTAAATCAGTATACATTTTCTTTTATTAAAATACTGAGAATTTTTACTATATCAAGGGACTATGCATAACTATTAAACGGTTACATTTTGTAGTAAATACTTAGTCATTTGGGAATTGCGGGCCTCGTTATTTGGAGTTGATATTTAACTCTTTGACTTTTTTATTTTAACTATCCAAATATTATTATGTTCATAATAATTTTGGAACAATATTTTTAACCTGAATGACTTGTTATTAAACCCAAATATTACTTACTTAAAATATAGCATACGCGAAAACTGTTGTACGTATTGTATTTAGTATGTTTATGTAAAATGTTTGTATAGTTTAAATCAGTTATAAAAATAAAACCACTGCATAATAATGATATTTTTCAACACGTACATACTAAACACAATACGTACAACAGTTTTCGCGTAAACACAGTAGCGTTTATCTTTCCTAAATACATAATTTCAGGTGGTTCTGCTAGGAAGCATGTTTCCCGCAGTCGATTTTCTCAGTACCTGACGAACGTACAGCAATAAACGGCATACGTACACTATGTACGTCTAACGTACATTCTTTTAGGATATAAATGATCGGATTCTAACGTGGTGGCTCTGCTGGGTAGTACTACGCAAATTTACAGCTTTTTTTTAAATAATGTCAAAATTACCAAGTAAGTTCTTGTAGTTTTAGTATGACTTGAAAGAGTGGTCATTTCTAAAGTATTTCGGGTACTAAGGTAAACAGTGGTTATTACAAAGTACGAGGGCGCGCAACAGTTACATTTGGCACGGCTCTTGCCGACCAGAGGGACCATCTCTAATTGAAACTCGCAAGCCCCGCCTCGGCAGAAAGAGAATTCCTAAGTTAATGTGGAGGAGACTAATTAGCCTGGGTAGGGTGGCGACATGGTGGGACCAAGTTTTGTCAAGTTATGATATGACTAGGTGGGTGCATCCTTATCTTTACATAGTATCTGTTACCCGCAAAGAACGAAGTTCTTTGTTCGCGTGGAACTCGGGAACTAAACTTTTTTCGGGATAAAAAGTAGCATATGTTCTATTCCCGGTTGCCATCGGTAATTTCAACCAAATTAGTTCAGTGGTTGTAGAGTTATAGAGGACACACATCCAAACATCTAAACATCCAAACTTTCGCATTTATAATATTAGTGTGATAAAACAAAGTAGCTTCCCGCTGTCTGTACATTTTTGTTATGTACTCTTAGATCTTTAGAGCTATATAGGTTTTTTATTTCATCTAGCGAGGTCTACTCACGTAGTGGTCTTGAAATAATGCAGTAGTGGCAAAAACGAAAAACTAATTAGTAACTCAATCTTGCTAAGTGGTTGAATATTGTATGTTCGGCTTATTTCAAAGTCAATTCAAAACTACTCACATAAATGAAACCACAGATGTATTGTTTGCTTAAAAGTTGGCGCATATTTCATCACACCCCTAGTTGATAACCAGATAGAATGTGCCCAAAAACAGGCCGAAATTGCAATTAGTAAGGTTTATTCATATTCGAGCACATTTGTTAGCGGCCGCGGTGGCGGGTCCGCATTAAATTGCTTTTTAACAGCTTTCAGTTTTCAAATTCTGTATTTTCTACTACTTGGAATGTTTTAATGACGAACAATAAACATTACTTCCCTAAACAATTAAATATAAATGGCTGGTCCTTTAAATTGGATTGAATTTTGTTTGCTTGCCTCGGTAAGCCAAAGTCGCTTAAAAATTTAAGCGCTCATCAAAAGTTTTCTAGCCTTCAAACTGATCTTTCAAGTCAGTAACTAAATTATTGTTGTGGGAAAGTTTTAAGAGGCGAACTCCGAACCCAAATACTGTATTATATGATCTATAAGAACCACTTAGTTTTAGATCATCATTCGATCACCGTTCGAGTTTAAGTGTTGTTCGGACAGATTACGGACATACGGACTTGACAATCAGCAAAAACTGGACACATACGCAATGTTCTAAAGAACTCAAGTTTGTTATTTTATCAAGCTGTATCAAAAAGTTTCCCAAATAAAGAGGACATTGGACTCCTTGCATTGCACTGCTGTACAGTCAGCCTGTCCGCAGTGAACTGACATTGCACAGTATCTCTTTGTCGTATTGTTACTTCTCTTAACGTTGCTCGTCCAATCGTGTCCTCTTATCTTGGCCTGGATACCTTCAAAATGTACATGAAAATGAATAATTCTAGTTTTGACGACCAATGTGGCGACGTAGGAGGTTGCGGGTTTGATTCCCGCCTTGGGACCATTGTTTGTACGATCTGCAAATATTTGTTCCGTGTATTCTAGGTATTTTCTATGCATAATAAAAAAGATCTATCGATGTTTTGCATTGTATTAAGTAGATCAGTCATTACATTATTAACATTGCCACCTTGGCGATAGGTATATTTAAGATACGATTGTCAAACGATAAATATCCTGCTTAGTACTACAGTATACGTGAAAACTTAACACTAGATAAATGATCTACCTGCTAACAGTTCTACAGAAAAATGCTCAGGTATTTTCGTGTCACCTAAAGCACAGAATTGCAAGAGAGCTACTTAAAATGCAGGCAAATGTGACATAAGAATAGTCACCATCGGCGTCAGCCCGTCAGCATCAATCTTGGTTACTTCAAAAACGATACCCGTCACTAAACGGACTTAATAAATAATTAAATAATAAAGCTAAAGATTTTAATTATAAAATAATCAAAGTTTCTTTACTGTATTATTAATGGTTAAAAGAACTTACCCGAAGTGAATTTCTACCATAATTATACGATATATAAAATCTGAAGAGATTTATATACCATGTAATATAAATCTCTTCAGATTTTATAATTAAAGTATAATTCCTCGTTCTTGGAGTAGTTTACTGCGGTATATTCCAACCCCTGAATTGTATTTAGCAAATAAAATCATAGATTTATTATTTATTTATAAGTAGATTCTTTTTAATACATACGTTTCAAGAGTACCGCAACTGCAATAGATTTTGAGGTCGAATGACATTCCAGCTAGGTTATGATGCAGAAATTGCGACAATGTTAATATTGCCGCAATTTCTAACGTTGCAATCTCGTCATCCGCAGGGCAACGTGGTAGGCGTAATTGTAGGCTGTAGTGATGCGGCCGTTCAAAAGCGGTCGTCACATTCAAGGAGAGCGAATCCGCTTTTCAAAGGTCTCTTTGTGCATTGTGACTGCTCCAAACGTAGCTTGACACTAGTTGTAGGCTGTAACTCGGATAACGTATTGTTAACACTCCGTTGTGAAGCAAATTGTGGAAGTTGCTCTCGAGTTAGAATTGCTTCGAGAAAGGACTTTTATAATGTAGACGTGTGTGAAGTTCGCTTTAGTTTTAATCCAATTCGGAAGTTTTATAAGTGCTGCTTTACTTTGTCCTAGATGTAATGTCGTTTGACGACAAAATCGGTTGCTAGTGTTGATGACCAAATTATATAATAACCTGTTATAATTGCAATAGTTTGATTGGATGGATGGATGGATGTTACTCAATCACGCCAAATGCGTTTTGTCAGTTAGCACAGTTCCATTAGATTATTCGTGTTGTATTTGAACTTGTCGGTCGGTCTGTGTAGCCGAGCAACAGACAAAGACAAAGACAAGTCATGTAGATGAGCAACACCCCTACACCCCACAATACGTAACAGCAACCGACACGGCATCTTCATTTTGTAGCTTGTATTAGCTCAGTTTAGCACACTGAGCTGTGTAAATAAAATGGTGGATTTCACAAACATTTATAAGCAGCCTAACACATCTCTGGTGGAAAGACACACGTCCATTATACAAGGGCTGTAAAAGTGATGATCGCAATACCGGAACGGTGCTAGCCATCAGAGCTAACATATCGTACGAACATCATCGCTGGCTTCCGGACTATTACCGTACCTATAAGGCGAATGTAAGGTAAAAGGAAAATGCTTGTTTACATGAATATTTCGGTATTCAAGCCCGGCGTAGATTCGTGAGGGTCTATTTAGCCACTAAGAATTTATTTAGCCTGGTGTAGAATCTTGAGGCTTTTTGCCGGTTCATAATAAAAATGTTCTGTTAGTAAAAGATTTTTTTAAAGATTGAAATTTAAAATGCAACTTATTTTATAAATCTTTAAATAATACCCTTTTTTTCTCGAAATAATTATATGAATGAGGATTCGTGAATTAATTTTCAGTTTCTTAGTAAGTAAGTGAGTGATTATTTTAAGATTCTAATTAGCTCTTTTCGCCTGACATACAGGATTACCTAGTTCAGGCTCAAGTGTTATGTTTACCTATGTCTAAGTTTTTGCATTTGTTATCCTATTGTACCTTGTTAAAATTTAATAAACTATTTATTATATTATTATTATTTTAGGATTCGTCACTAGTCATTTGAAAATATTTCATCATTGGTTGATTTACTCGGGTGCCAACAACATTTGATGAAATCATTTTGAAAATCTAGCTTGATGCTTATTTTATGCTTCTCATCGCCACGAAGCATCGTTTATTGTCACGATATATGAAGGACTGAGAAGAATTACCGCGATAAACGCAACACAATAACGTGACTGGAAATAATGAGATTAGTGCGCTGACTTTACACGGTCACTTTAAAACATATGATTAGCAGCTTCTTCTTCTTCTTTTCTTTTATGGCTTCTGTGGCTAGTTTGCCACAATTTTGCCAGTGTCAAGTGTATTAGTTTGATTGTCGCTTAGCAACGTAAACAAACGAAATTTGGAAAGAAACGATAACTTTTCTTTCAAAATTCTCTTGGAAAGTCTTTGACTAAATTACCAACCAACATCACCCCTCCATTTCAATTACTTACACTTGTGCTAAGTAAACAAGTTAAATTGGATAAACTGCCACCAAATTTACGCAACAAAACTAAAAATAACACGAGAAAAATAATTAAAATGGGAAGACCCATGTCGTTTTGACAAGATAGCCAAAGACAATCGATTAGCAGCTAATTCTTTCTATTTACATCTGACGTGTGCTTTGACAGCTCACTCATAGCGAGTCAATCGTATTTACAAATTCATGTGTTTTCATTTATTCAAAGACGCGAAGACGTGAAGGCGCGTTAGTTTCGATGTTACATCTAAGACATGGAATGCGTCTCTACGGCAAGAGCTACGCACGTTCTACGCATTTCCTACGCATTGGCTACGCGCTAGCTACGCGTGGCAGCAGTCGAAGATTCGTTACGCAGCAAGAGGCGTCACAGAATCACAGATCACTTTACGACTGTCATTTACAAAATTGCATTCCCGGTAACAAGCAAAGATTGTCGTTAAAAGGTCGATAAAAATACTTTGACATCACTTCTCCATAAACTCCATTTATCGAGGTCGACAATCGACATCCTATACATAGTACCGTAGGTATACCACTTATCAGACGATAAAACATTTATGCACTCGATATAAACCGTCGCGAGGCGCTCCATCGTTTTTCAGGACTTTACGTTTCGATTCATCAATCAATCTCGAGATCTCAAGCGAAGAAAAATATTACCTTCGTTTATTGGTGATTGGCATTCGGTTATCTTCGGCAATATTCGTAAAAATCATAGCAAATAAGTTATAATTTGTTTGAACTTGCTAGCTTTTCAAATATCAATTGTTTCGGTAAAATCATTAGTATCTTTGATTGAAGCTATCGACGCTTCGAGCCGTAATGCAAGGACATGGTGGCTCAACTGGTAGAGTAACCTCCTTATCAAAAGGCAGGTATAGATTCAAGTGCTTCTTTGTTTTTTAAAGACCTTTATCAATTGTTTCTTTGATACATTTAACACCATAATTGAAACAAGAACTTGGGTCTTTTTGTTCTATATTATAAAGCAAATTTATTAGGGCTTAATTGTGTTGTATTTCATTGATGCTTATTGAATAAGACTCTATTGAATGCTAGTCATTGGTAGCTTTGTTACGTTTTTTATTTCTAAATAGGGCAAAGTACTTTTCATTTTGTACTTGCTTTCAAAAGAAAATTGGTTTTTCCTTTGGATTTATTTTTGTAGATACTCCACTAAGTGATCCCAAAAATATATAAGCTAATTTTGACTGTAAGCAAGTTGTTTAGTAAAAATCTAAAGGCTATCGATGATAATGGTCGATTGTGTAGGTTAGTTGTCGAGTCACGTCACTTCCGTGTGTAAACCTCAAAAGTATACCCATGGTGGCAGAAAAAGGTGTGGTTTCCTACTTCCACTATCAAGTGTTTTGTACTTGTGTCCCGTAACCCAATTTTATATGTTTGTAATACAATTTTTCCATTACGATTTGATTCATGTTTGAACTAGAAGAAAATGCAATTTAAAACGCAAACGGAAACGAAAACGTTCATGATGCAAAATATGCAATATCCATGCGATTACTCGTAGATGCGAGGACCAAGTTTCAAATAGGTACAAATTCAAATTCAAAGTAGTTTTATCAATAAAATCGCAAGGATCACTTTAAAACGTCTTACGAACTAGATGAATTTATGCCAGTTTCAACGCTTTCAAGTCCAAAAGCATTTAGTAAAGAAAACGCTTGTGTTCCTATCGTATCCTATTTTATTTGCTCTTGTTATTGATGATGAGTAATAGTTGGAGCCTTAGTCCTAAACTTTTTGTTATCTAAGTAATCATTGGTTATAATTTTTTTGAGATAACACTAAATTTATCAAAAAAAATGGTACTAGAAATACTCGTACTTTACAGCTTTCAACATTAATTTTATTTTTATTGGACTCCCTTTTCCGCATTTGTTCGCGCATTTGGTCCGGCGTGACCGTATTATATGGACGCATTTATCATGGCCAAACTTTATAAAAAAAACCCGGCACTAAATAAGAGTTACTCATGACAAACAAACAATTTATACAGTTCCCAGTAAAATAAATTAATTAACACTAATAAAACAAGAACATTATTTAATAAATCTTCTCATAATGCCCTTAGAACACTAATAATTTTAAACTTTACCTTCGATTTTCTAAAGCCTCGTGTTATGTATCAAGCCATGATAAAATTAATATTAGATGGCTTCACTTTACACAACTTTCGGCTTTATTATGTCGAGGTAAAGTGCAATTTCCTGTTCCATGGTATGGGTGTGTGTTATGTGAAGTAGGTTGGTAGAGTTGTCTGATGTCCAACATTAGCCGGACTTGGACTGTATGTCAAAATAATGTAATCATTCAAGTCTTTGAATCGCTAAAAGGTGTTAAAAATATTTTTACATTACTTCTCCATAAAATTCTGTTTTCTATGATATTTGACATAACTTATTGATAAAGTTAATTTCATCAAAGTCGCCTCTCTAGCTGGATTAACTACAAGAACGACTTACTTTTCAATAGTTTTAACATTGTGTTGTTCTCATTTAAGTGAAATGTTTTTATCTTTTTGAGAATAAAACACTTTAACTTAACCAGACCATAAGCAAACGAATTTCTATGCTCAGTGGTGGTGTCAAGACATGGCTAACATTATGTAGAACGAACAGTATAACAATACAAGAAAACAAATGTTTATTTTTCTAACAATATTTGTAATTTTGTCCATAGATTTTTGGCCGGTTATTTTTTACCTAAAAAAAGCCGAACCAACAAGCCGTCAACTCTAGGGTATAGAGGGTACGCAGGCTTTCTAAATTAATTACAAGGGAATTAGAAGGAAGATAGAGAGTACCCTCGGGCGCTTTACCAGCTACGTCTTGCTATTGAAAAGTAGATGATGGAAAATAAACCTGACATGTCAGCGGAACATGATTTTATTATATACCAGACGCAGACGAGTAATTCTTATTTCATAGTTTTGCGTCACAATGCTCTATACATTTTGTATAAAAAGGCGCAGTGTCCGCAACACGTCCTCTTACGTTTTCTGTGTGGCCAGCTTCTTAGATGACTAACTATACGGCTTACCTGTAGGTAAGTGGTTACCGTAGCCTCCACAGGCTACGGTAACGGTTTGCAAATATCAGAGGTACTCGCCCGTTGCAATCCTGAGACATATCAAAAGCCTCATGTGCCTGTACCCACTTTCAACGGTTACTATCATACCCTTCGAGCCGGAGCACACCCTGCTTACTCACGTGACGCTTGCGTGAAGAACACGTGAAGTGATAGAGAAAGCTGAAGTGATAGAGAAATTTGTTACTGTATCGCGACTGAATCGCTACAAAGAGTAGTGTGTCACCACTCTACTTAAATGAAAAAAAAAAACCTCCGAGAACCTTTTCCAATTTTCATCAAAACAAGGATAGTCAACCGCCCTAGTTTTAATAACCGTTTGCCTTTAGTTACATCTAAGTGCTTTCTGGCTTCGAAATACTCATCAAGCTGTCAAGCCAAGTCGTTCACGCGGCCTTTCAACAGCATGCCACTAACTCGAACTTTATTTTTGCTTCAAGGCAAGTTAAAATGCACGGTTAGAAATTAAAGTTTTCATTCACAAAGTGAAAGGCGAGTGAATGAATAGGTCCCCCGTGACTGAGTGAATGCAAACTTTATAGGGAAAGCGGATTTACGAATCAAATACTGGCAAGCATTTCAAAGGAAGTGTATAAACTAGGTAACTAAAATATCAACGTCGTTGAATCAAAAGATAAGCTCTACTGTGAAGTACCTGTTAGTATTAAAGAGAGTTTCTTTGGCCATCTTGCCAATAAACATGGGTTCTTCCATTTTAATTGTTTTTTGTTTTTCGAGGTAAGGAAAAAAACTCTCAACGTACAAACATCTAAACATCTTTTTAACAAAGACCTTTTTAATGTGTTGCATTTCGCTTAAAGTTTTACAGTACATAAACAATATTTAAAAATAAGCAGTCTGAAGGACAATGACCAAAAGTCGTACCAAAAAGTCTCATGCTTCAAGATCAAAATATTATAGTAATTATAAAAAATATCTATCTATGTATTGTATTGTATTAAATATATATCAGTCATCTAGTACCCATAATACAGCTCTGTTTAACAGCAGCTTACCTTTGGCTAGATGATGCTGTGTAGATTGTCCAGCATTATTTATTTATTTATTTATACTTTGGCAATTCTACTAAAAAGTATATATTATATATCAAATGTCTGTGTTTTTTATGCCTGTAGCAGACCTACGCTGCGAAAGCAAAACAGCGAAACTGCAGATTGAGCGGCGAGTCGCTTGAGCAAATAAGCGAAATAATGTGAGAAAGAGACAAATCATAGTCAGTTTTGTACTTTAGAGTGAGGAAGAACTTACAACTTCCAGCGAAACTATTGCGGTTCCGCAGTTTCTCTGTTTTGGTTTCACAGCGGAGGTCTGCTAATACAGGCATTAAGCTTGTCAAAAATAATTGTGTCGTTCGTTGTGCAAATGTGTCGAGTTGATTGATTTAGATTTTTTTTAATAACTCTGAAACCCCTGTATTTGTTTACAAAAAAAAAACTTTTGTAGGATTAATGTGTTAAGTGAAGTCTTTAAAAATCAAAGTTTGACTTTGATGCAGCCTGATGCAGCGTGGTACGAGATTCCCTGGACCCATGAGCATTCTTCTTTGATTATAATATTTACATAATATTTACATTAGGTGTAAACAAAGTCAATAGAAAACAGTTGAGATCTAAAAATCGTTAATAACGATCTACACTTAAAAATATGTTTTTGTCATTTTGTCCAACTCTGGTGACAAGTTCTTAGGCCGCTAAAGGCCCCCAGACACCGATATAAAACAATACATACAGGCTCACGTACAAAATACATAACATTGCCGCAACGCATAAATAATATAATTTTCCCCAGACATGTATTACTTGGTCACGTAAACACGCAAACAATTTATTTACCCACATCATTTTCTTTCGCTTGTCTGTTCAACGAGTTATCTATAATTCTACCCATATCTACTATGATATTATATCCCTGTATTTGCGCGCAAGTTTTAACAAATAGAAATATTCCTAATACATGTATTGTGTGCGAACTAAAAACAAAAAATCCTACACATACTCACACCCTCACAATACATATTTCACACATACACACCCTCATACTCACTCACACTGTGGGCTTCCCTCTGTGATAGCCATACTCTTAAGAGACTGGAAGGAACAAGGAAGCCCACAAATACACACACGCTCCCTCACTACCCACACTCCCACACCCTACACACACACACGTTGTGGATTTCCCGCTGTGATAACCAGACTCTTAAGAGACTGGGAGGAACAAGGAAATCCACATGCACACACCCTCCTACAATCACACCCCACTCTTACAAGCTCTCACATACACTTACATATTATGCTTAGATGTTATTAATTTTAGTTTATATTATTAATCTGTATTCGGAGGAGGGCGTTGATGTCTGTGACACAGTTTTACACTTCCACAGACGTCATCGGTTCTCACACTATTGTTATAGTGCTAATTAAGTATTCTGTTCCAAAATAAAGATATTTATTTATTTATTAAAACAAAAAAATATTCGCATAATTTATGCTATTTAACGGTTCATTAAACCAGAACCGGCGGTTTCACGAAATAGTTATTATTTCCTAAACTAAACAAAGAAAAACTTATTGAATAAGCAACTGTTTACTGTCAATAACCCGATCGGAGCTCCACCTAAACACCAAATTAGCAATCTATGAAACAAGTAAACAGGTACAGTACACGCTCAGTATGTAGGCAAATCCCTAAAATATACCAAAAGATAACCTGATGATCTCCGTCACTGAAGAACGTATGAACTGTAGAAGTTTTCGTTTTCCCGCTACACAGTTTTACAGTTTACTTTCTTTCAAATAATTTTATTTGTAGTACCTGGTACCTGGAGGTAGAATATCTGAAACTGCGGTGTTACCCACCAAGACGGACTCTTGCTGAAGAGTCCTACCACCAGGTAAATCATTGCACAAATTGTTTACAAATTGTGTAAAATTAACCCCCCAACTAGTTTGTTTGTTTCTGCGCGTTGTTATATGCCGCGTACTGAATGCGCGGCATAGAATTAAATTTTAATTAATGCTATACTAGTTTCGCGCTGGTTGCGAACTGAAGTAGGCTCACTTTGCCAGAGTTAGTGATGTGACCTAGTAAATTTATTTAGTTATGGAACGACAGCGACAATTTTGCTGCAAAATGTCCACGTACGGAATTTACACGACATTGTACAAATGTTCGAACGCATGGCGCGTTTATCTGAGCAGACAAAACAAAACACAACTTGAAACAAAAAAATACGAAAAATATATTTTTAATACTCGTAGTATCTCAAAAAAATCATAAAAATAAAATGGTAGAGAGCACTATTGGTCTAGTGTTAGTAACAACACGCCTACTGATTCTAAGACCGTGGTGGGTGACAAACCTGATCGTGGAACAATGAATTTTGATTGTAATGTAATGCTGATTGCATTGCATTTTTACATTTCGAAAATTCATTGTGAAACTGGCATTACATTTCCAGTTCTCTTCAACGGTGGAGGAAAACAACGTAAAGGAACGATACAATATCTTTGTTGGCGTTTCAGTGAGCAGTGACAGTGAAAGTAAGACAAAAAATCGTCTGTGTTAGTCACGTCACTACTGGTGAAAGGGCCCGGCATGCTGACAATACTTCTTATTCAATAATTATTGTTAGCGCTCCATTATACAGTAACAGTCTCACTGTTAAGTAGAAGACTGTAAAAGTTTGTTTATGCTAGTTACTAGTGGTAAACGGGCCCAGTGAGCCATATTTACCATGTTCGCGTTCTAGTGCACAGTGACAGTGATAGTGAAACAAAGTTTGTCTATGTTAGTCTCGTCACAAGTGATGAAAGAGCCCGGCAGGCTAACGTTACCTATATACATAATATATTCATGTTAGCGTTTCAATGTACAGAGACATTGAGACCAAAGTTTCACTTCACTTTGAACTAGTCCGATAGGCTAACACTACCATATCCTTGTTGTTAACGTTCCAGTGTACAGTAACAGTGACAGTGAGGCAAAAGTTCGCCTTAAAATTACCATAGCTTTTTTAGGGTTCCCGTGTACAGTTACAGTGATAGTGAGACAAAAGTTCGTATATGTTAGTCACGTCACTAGTGGCGAACGGGCCCGGTAGGCCGGAATTTGCATGAAACATTGGATATTATACAGGCATTTCGTATTCTATTAATGCTTCAGACTTCAAAGCGCGGGTGGTATTATCCTCAATTTGAATACGGGCTGGAGTGTTTTTGAGTATCATTCTGGGGATTTGAGTGAAATTCAACAATGACGGATGTGGCTGTGATGTCAAATAACAAATGTGACTCTTAACTCTTCAAAACATTTTGAATAGAAGCGCTATCATTTTTCTTAATTGTTTTTTGTATGAGTTCTTTGTACAAAATGCCTGTGTAATAAGACGCTTAAGAAAAATAGTGCGACAACTATTCCTAGATGGCGTCACCGATAACCATTTAAATAAATGAGTTTAGTGACCTAGAGTAATATTATAACCTCATTTTTCTCTGTAACACCTGTCGTATTAATTGTACTAAAGATTGCGTAAATTGCATATATTTATCTATCTTTTTATCTCCTTAACTCCATTATGATGATTTGTTCAAAGTTTCTACTATAAATTTATAAACTAGATAAAATAAAAGTAAGTAAATATGCAGATTTAAATACCATTAGCCTGTTAAACCATTAATCAAATTCAGTCAAATATTAAGTTAGTACTTAATTTGGAAAGTATAACAAAAGTTTGTTACAAAGTCAAAATTGATTCTCAGATATAGGGCTGTCTCTAAATACCAATAAAAAATAAAAAATAAAAAATTTAATTTCTCATAAATAAATACCTTTCAATCTTTTACGAGTAGGTATGCTAAATAATGGATTTGACTTTAATTAATCCGTCTCAAAAATAGTTTTCTTAATAAGTTTTTCTTTTAGCTAAGTAGATAATTTCTTTTAATTCAATTGTAGGTCTCACCTATCTCTAAATTCCGTTTTATAATCTAATATTACCATGGACGTAATTACGTCCATGAATATAACTTACAATATAAGTTTATCTAAAATGAACGACAATTGACATTGAAGGAAAGGTAGAGAGAACCGCGAGAACAATAGATACTGACAAGAGCTAAGCTTTTAAATTTGATGATAATATGCAAAAGTGGCGTAAAATCATTTCATTTTAATTAAAACGGAGTATAAAAACAAATTCGATACCTATCTCTTTCTCTAATGGAAAAGAGAAACATAAAATCAATTTATTTTTGCTACGTTGAGTCTGTCTCGGACTTAAGTCCTTGTTTACACTAACGAGCTGTCGCTACGCTGAAGTACAAACGGTGACAAAAGTAAGCTTCAAAATTATTTTTAGATAAAAACGAAAACCGATTTAAGACTACAGATGCCTCCTTTTTTGAAGTTGGTTCAAAATTATAGTTTGTATAATTTCCAGCCCGTTTCAAGTAAGGTGTTTTCAACAAACGTGATCCATCATCCACCACATCACTTATCATCGAGTGTGTAGTGGTCAAACGCTTGTTTAAACCAATAAAAAATTATGCGTAAAATTTCAAATTAAACAATATTTTTAGGTTTTTTTGATGATGTTTAATCTAAAAAAAATGAAACATGGAATTATTTTGTTGCACTTGCACTAGCACTAGCAAGTTTTAATAGACGAGCTGATCAGCGCGGCTTCACCCGTTTTTCAGTTTTTTTCCCACAGGAGCAGTTTTTTTTTGGGATAATTTTTTTATGTGTATACATGTGTTATCCAGAACTTTACAAATTATATTGTATAAGTGTAGTCGTCACGGAGATACTTGGATCAAACCTAAGTACACACAGACTTTCACTTAATAATAATAGTAGGATTAGTAGAATAGACACCGGTGGTCTAGTGGTAGTGACCTCGCCTTCCGATCTTAGGTCGTGGGTTCAAACTCGGTCGAGCACCAATGGATTTTGGAAACTTTTCCAAAATCCATTGGTGTGCGCAATGCCAGTGCTCTCATACGGTGAAGGAAAACATCGTGAGGAAACCGGCATGTCCAAGAACTAAAAATTCGACAGACATGTGCCATCCACCAATCCGCATTGGGTCCGCGTGGTGGATTAAGACCCAATCACACTCGCTTGAGAGTAGACCAGTGTCCCAACAGTGGGGACATTAGAAGGCTGTCATGATAGTAGAATAGATGCCTACTCCATTATTGAATAAAGGCTTGATTAACATAATCTATGTATAAAGATCTCCCTAGCTAGTAAAAAATCTCCCAGACCCGAGTAATGGCGTGAAAGCGTAGTAAATACTTTTATACACTGGCTGTTATTATTATAAAAGCATAAGTTAGAATTCCTGTAAATAATGGGTATGTTACTCAATCACTCCTTAACGGCTCATAGAGAAAAATTTAAATAGATTTAGTTCTAAACCTGAAATAGCGTATTGGCTACATTTTATACTGGTATCACCAAGCGAAGCCGCTAGAAGAATCTTATGTTCTATAGAATGTTGACTTGAATATTGGAGCATTGATTCGGTGAAAGCGAAAAACCTATAAAAATGTGAATCCAATTTTGTAGCTGTTTGTACCTGCGCGTACAAGTGGAACCACTCTCCGGACTCCAATCTCATTTCCACTGAAAAATACTAGGTACTATTTCGTTTATTGGTCGTGTCAATGTCTTTTGTCTGCCTTCCAGAGCACCAAAGACGGTTTTAGATATCTAAGATAAGATTAACAAAAATGACATCATACGTTTTAGTCATTATTCTGAGTTCCATACAGTCGTTCTTGTCTATTCTATGGTAGAATCGAGATGGTAGGATGGTGGTTTCGCTCACAAAATATTCAAGGATTATACAAAAAAATAAGCTACAGACGCCATAAAAAAAGAAGTGAAGTAAATGAAGAAATGAAGTCAAGGATCATTTTGCTATTGTAGCAAAATCATAAGTGATATGAATGTTGTGTGAAGTGTAGGGCATGTAAATCACACTTAGCAGCACTTGGCAAAGCCCTTGAAGCTATACTCTCATCCGTTAGCGAGGGCTGTTGGACGCTAGAGAGGGGACTCAATACTGGATTTATTTTATGATGAAAACCGTTGCTAGTGCGGGGACACAAATCCCGGGATCTGGGATTTCATAAGATCATTTTGTGAACTACCTAGATAGAACACCGTTTGATATATTCCCGTAAAGCTGTTATTATCCTTGTCTTTTTATTTATTTATATATAACGGCACACTACAAACAATACCTACTTAGCTTTCTTGAAGGAGGTTTCATGAAAAAAAAAGTATTGAACAAATTGCTGTCTATATAATTTTTATTTGTACACACAGCCGAACGAGCCAGTGGCGGTAGTGGCGCGGCAAAACTTTTTTTGATTATTTTTGATGCAGTTTGCATTAGAGCGTTATTTTAGAGCTTTTTTTTTTTGCAAAATCGCAAAATTCTCTTTTTCTTCTTCTTTAAATTTGTGGCGTTCGCAAAACTATCATCCCAAAGCTTTTATAGCTTGAAATCTTGTTTACAGAATTCTTCTGTGTCTACGTCTTGAAGTGTTAACTGTAAAAAGGGACAGATGTCGAAATTGGTTGCACAACAATGCATTTTATTTTGTGTTTTGAAATAAGCATGCATTGTTGGATCACAAAAAACATTTATCTTTCAATATGTGAATAATAATGTTTTAAGTTTGTGTTAAGGGACGCGGAGGGAGGTTAAAATCGGGTCAGAACAGACCGGGTCAATCGGGACTGAGGGATAACGAAACTAACCCAAACGAACATGGTTATAATGATGACAGGTATATACTCAAATAATGATGATGTAAAATGTAAAAAGCTACTTGAAGAAGTTCTACTAAGTTGCAAATAACAGGATTATTTGCTTCAAATATTATTTATCTAAACAACAATTTTGAAAGTTACTATACTGAGCACTTACCCGGAGACTTGCTTCATATTGTTCGGCCTCTTCAAGCCGTGGCTAGTGGGCAGAAGACGAGCCACTTACATGCCGCTTGAAAATAAAAGGATTTTCCGCAGTTTTAAGAGACAAATAAGATGTTATCAACTTTGTAGGACATGACTTCAATTTTAATATAATAAAAACTTTAAATAATAGTATAAATTGAAATGTAATCTATGTGTTTTTCACATTTATACTAAAACCGGCTTAGGTAAAACCTTTGCATATAACATTGGTTAACAAACAACTCTCGAGTTTTAGGGCTAAAACACAACATATTGCGACGTCGCACCCTGTTTATGAGTTACGGCCCTAAAGCCTCCCGATTTTACTTTTCTATAACACGGAAAATGTTTCGACTGATAAAAGGAAGGAATATAATAAAACAACCTGTATCTCCTAGCTTTGCTCCATTTACGACCAAATATCAAGCAAAGCGAACCTCGAAGGCTCGTTAGGCTGTGATAACACGAGGCCCATGTCCCCATCTCCCCAAAGGCTCGTTTTGCTCATCTGTAGAAAACCATTAGGTACACATTTTTTTGCAATAAACTCTCGGTCTCATGAGGCATCGTTAAGGAAGCTCGTACATACAAAACACATTTCCATATTATCAGACAGAGCACGTGCCTGTAATTTTGTATTACGGGAAAAAGCACGCCTTCTACACGCCTACCGGTAATTCTTTAACGTAATTATAAAGTAGAACATACGAATGTGGTTCAACACAACACGGCATCTATAACAATATCAAAGATCATACTTAAAAAGCGGTAGCCCAGCCGGTGTTGTTGCCAGTTCTTTTACGGCATGAGCGCGTTGGAACTGGCGTAAACACACCTAGATTGAAAGACGTTTCAAAGTGATTCTTGTGATTTTATTGAATTAAACTCTTTTGATTTTGACTTTGACTTTGAACCTACATTTTTCTATGCACAGCGCATCACGTTCCGCGTCTGTTTTAAATTTTCCTAGGATTGTCTTTGGCTATCTTGTCAAAACGACATGGGTCTTCCCATTTTAATTATTTTTCTCGTGTTATTTTAAGTTTTATTGCGTAAATTTGGTGGCAGTTTATCCAATTTAACTTGTTTACTTAGCACAAGTGTTAGTAATTGAAATGGAGGGGTAATGTTGGTTGGTAATTTAGTCAAAGACTTTCCAGGAGAATTTTGAAAGAAAAGTCATCGTTTCTTTCCAAATTTCGTTTGTTTACGTTGCTAAGCGACAATCAAACTAATACACTTGACATTGGCAAAATTGTGGCAAACTAGCCACAGAGGCCATAAAACAAAAGAAGAAGAAGAAATTTTCCTATCAGAACACACATACATGTTGGACAAAGCTGTTAGACCACGGGTCGGTAGCGCATTTTTATAAATTTTGAACATATCGCGTATTACACCTTTTTATTTATTTCTCCCAACATTTTGGCTCTTTGACTCTACTAGCGATCACTTATAATGAAAGAAATAAAGAAAATTATTTATTGACTCACAAAAAAACTAACAAAACAAAGTGCCTAAGTATGAATGTATGAATGATTTAAGTTGCCTGAAATAAATATTACTACTACAGAGTGAGTGAAATTATTACAAAACGCAAAGCCTAATATTGCTGATCTGATAGTAAATAAATACATAACATAGGATAGTTGTTACTGAGTGAATGACTGTCAGTCAACGTACAGCGAACCGTAAGTCCTCGAGACATGTGAGCGTATTATGAATTCCCAAAGTTAAACTCCTAGAGGACGTAGCCGGAAGATGAAGTTTGAATAAAAAAAGGTATCAAGCAAAGATAGTTTCATTCAAAATGATTTCCAAAAGTGTGTTCACAAAACAATTGATGTTTGCGTGAGCGGCCTATGTATTATACGTGATTAATGATTATATACGTGGTGTTACAGCAGCCTTTGACCACTCAATACACCATTTTAAATATATAATTGTGAGAGATGTGCGCAGGATGACTTCACATTGATGAATGGCGAGTCGCTTGACTAAGTGAGACTAACAAGTCTCACTAAAAATGATCTCAATTTGCGTGCGCGTACTTCGTTTCTCCGTGTTGTTATTCTAAGGTATCAAGAGTGATAGAGTTTTTTGTGGAAGAACTCATCTGGAGAAGAACTACCATACATATTTCTACCAAAGGGTGTATTCAAGTGATATTATACGCACCATGTGACTTTCGATCTATGTCTTCGGGTGGAAAAAAATAAAAACACAATATTGACCCACAATGAGGGTAGGTATTTCAAAATTAAAAAAAAAAAACAAAATGAAGTAGACCTATTACCGACCTACTACGACTACCTACCGACCTATTATTTAGAAAAAGAACATCATCATCATCATGACAGCCTTCTAATGTTCCCACTGCTGGGACACGGGCCTACTCTCAAGCGAGAGTGATTGGGTCTTAATCCACCACGCAGACCCAATGCGGATTGGTGGACGAATAATAACATAAAGCTAACCAATAAAATATCCTATAATATTCTTCGTATTTATAATAACACTTATACTAAAAATACTCAACGCGGACACAGTCGCGGGGCGCCACTAGTAGATTAGTCATGAGACTACAATTTCACGGATATTGTCTCGGGTACCCCGCCAGCTCCCTCTGTATGTTAATATTTTTGATATAACGGCAGTTCCTGCTGGTAAGTACAAATATTAGCAAACTAAATCATATTGGATAGGTTTTTTGTTGCTCTTAGTATTTGTGTTCCGTACGGAGCATAGAACGATGGAGCACTTATTTTGGTTTGTTGCTGTGACGTGATATCGGAACACTTGTTCAACAATATTACAGAAAATAGCAACTTATGGGATGTGGTTGCTTGATAAAACCGAAAAGAAACACTGTTATGGCTGTTATGTAATGGTTTGTGCATGGTACAACAGTTTACAGATCGTATTTTACAAGAACTCACTTGTAATGACATTTAATAAGGTAATGCAGTTACAATACGTCTCGGGTCCAGCCGATGGTTTTAAAATACCCCTGCAGACTTATTATAAAATACGACCTTTCAAGAAGTATCTACCAATAAACTGACAAAGCAAATTTTGCTAAATTTAAAGCAGATACGCTTTGCTCGCTACACTCGCTCGATCAATTAGTCAAATATCTAAATTGCGAGTAGTTATTTATTATTTATTCGTATGACTAGGCGTTACAAGAAAATATTTAATATAAAAAATACTTAATTAGACACAGATTTACGACTAGTATATATATATACTTCGTTTTGCTTTGGTACCACGACTTTGCCTTAGTTTTTTGTACCTAGGGTGAACCTTACAGAATATGCTAGGTAGAACATAAGTTTATAGCAAAAGTTTTCAACACATTCAATTGTTATTCGTGATTCTGCAAAAAAACAAAACTGCCAGTTGGCCCAATATCTCAATAAATTTTGTTCGAATCGACAACGACTTAAAAAGTAGTTCTTTATTTTGAACTAGTAAAGTGCTTGCGGTTTCGACTGAGAAGTATTTTTCCTGGATAAAAACTATTTTTTGTGTCCAAAGTCAGCAGTTTTTTAAGCCTCTCTTCACTTATATCCTCAAGAATCTAGAAAAGTAGAATTCTAAAAGAAAATAATGTCTACTGTATTTGCAGAGATCATGCAAATACCTTTTACCGGCTTGTAGAACTCTTCAGCAAGAGTCCGTCCTGCAAGCATTGCTGTGTTTAGATTGGAATGGCACTGTAGTAAGTGAAATTAATGGGCAAATAAGACTTAATAACTATTATCTCTCAGGTCGACAAGAGCCAATACAGTGTCAGAACTTAAGCTTTATGCTTTGGGCGACACTGCATCTATTATGGGCAGGCGTGGCGCTTAACAGCAAACGACTTGACCGTATCGACATTGTTCAAATAAAAAAAATAACTTGTGGCGTAAACTGAACCCGCATCTCCCACGCTTTAGCAAAAATTTGCTGTCCTACCAGTATTTTAAAACTTGTTGTTAAAATATTTAACCACAACATCTGAAAATAATCCGAATATTTTAGTCGTGAAACTTTGCCGCATTTAAATTGAAAGCTCATTCTGATAACGTTGCGAGAATAAAATAAAAAGCTTTATTCCAATGATCTCTCAGAGCGAAACTTGCCAGGACAACTATTTTCAATTTCAAACAGTACCGGCGAATAAAGTAGGGACAGTCATCGAAATAAGTAAATTAAACAAATATTGAAGCATTTTTGTTATGGGAAAACTGACATCAAAGAGTTCTGAGCTCTTTGATGGTTTTATTAGAACAAGTTGAAGTAGCAGAGGGCAGGCCATATAGCAGAACGCGACCACAAACTGGAAAATGAAATGTTGGCCGCGCCCCCACTCGATGGGCGGAAGACATTAAAGCGGTCGCAGGAAGTCAGTGAATGGTGAAGGCTCAAAATCGTTCATCGTGGCCCTCTTGACCCTCCAGCAGTGGACGTCTATCGGCTGATATGATGATAATGATGATATAACTCAAACATTATAAATGAAAAAAATTGAATGTTTTTTTTATACCACTAAAGTGGCAACCAAGCGTACGGCCCACTTGATGGTCCGCGGTTACCGTAGCCTATGTACGCATGCAACATCATAGATATCACTTGCGTCTTACCACCCTGAGACATTAGATGGAAAGTCTCATGTGCCTGTAATTTCACCGGAAACCATACTGTTCGAACCGGAACACAGCAATGCGAGCATTACTGCTTGGCGGCAGAAATAGGTATGCAATCTCTGGTATTGCAAGCGTCCAAAGGCTGCGGTAACCGCTTACCATCTTGTGGGCCGTACGCTTGGTTGTCACTTCAGTTTCAAAAAAAAAAAAAAATTGTTTATGAAATATTCTCGCTGACTGTACTAGTGATTTTATCCCCAACCGCTTGTATAAGAAAGAAGAATTCTATCGAGTACCACAATAGCCTACCTACTTAATAATGTATTACATTGCTGATGTTCTTTGTAAGGCTTTGATAGTTGTATATTGGGTAAAAGAGAGAAAGAGAAATAGAGAGCACTGGTGGTCTAGTAGTAGTGACCCCGCCGGTCCTAGGTTCGTGGGTTTCTAATCAAACGTTTACCATTTATTTTTACCTGGAAAGTCTGGAAGAAATCGCTTCTAAGTGATAAGACCGCCCATTCTACTAAAATTGCAAAATGGGTTTTGTTTTTATGTTTATGTTACTGCTAAGGTGTACAATAAAGTATTTTCATTCATTCATTCATTTTATCACATTCACAAAATCAGTGCGCAATGCTTTGAATTTTTTTCGACTTAGTTCATTTAGTATACTAATATGTAGGTCAGTTTTAGTAACGAGTTTTACTTTAATTGGGTTGGTATAAATGTAGAATTATCTAGAGTATTTTTTATTTACTCCAATTTTTTTTAAATAAATTACAGGCAGTTTTATCTTTATTTTTATTTTTTATTACCAAGTTTTATACATTTCCAAAACCCGTAGGGGCTTGTCCTATATGAATGGAATTCTCATATTTAAACAATTATTAAAGTGTGAATTTCTTACTCTCAAACGGATTTATTTTCATATACCTATCAAGTAGGTGCGGATATTACCCGGGAATATACTTTTATTCCATCAGTTTCCCTGCTCCATCCAACACGGAGATAACAGAGCTCATATTAAATATTCCTCAACTTTTGCATTTTCAGTAAATCTTCAAACATTTAACTCCCTACTTAACCCTAATCCGCTGTCGCGATGTCACCGCCGAAAATCCTGCGGGGTGGTCTAACCGACCGCGGGCCGACACAACCGTTAAATAAATCTAACCCGTCGGTCCTGACCGACTCAAGCACTGCAGTCACTGCAACACTATAAATTATTCATTATGTATGCAGTCCGGAACGCGGCATATGCATCTTGTATGTCGCACTGGCATTTGTTTATTTGCATTAGTCAGAAGTCAGGCGGTGAAACTTGTTGAAAAATCATTTGTTTGAAAGACAACAGCCTTTTCAACCAACCCAGCAGGTTTCTTTATACATTTAAAACTTTTTAACGTCTTTTAAGACGGGAATTTGTTCAGTATTTGCATACATTGCTAATGTGTTGTACTGTTTGTTTGGTATTTGTTTCTTGTAAACTGAATACTTAATTTTCGTTAATTTACGTTATGTATGTTTATAGCATCCGAGGCTTCTGAGCGAGCTTTGTATTAACGCGATGGTCTAGCGGTTATAGCGTTTGCCGGTCTAAAGCTAAGAACGCGGGTTCAAATCCAAGAAGTCCATAATTTTGCATTGCGTTTAGAGTTGGATTAAACTTCATTTTAATTTTATTTGCCACTTTGTAAGAATGGAAATGAGTGGCAATGGCTCCCTGAATCTTTTTGCCGCACTTGTGTTCAGATATACACCACAAGCCAGATTTACAAGACTTTGATTTTAAAACCAATCTGATCGTGTATTTTTCAAAAGAACTTCGGATAAAACTAAACTAAAGAAACTAATAACTTACCTCTTAAATAAAATAAAACAATCTTTTTAATGTATTTGCGATTGTTGGGTTATTTGAATTTTACAAAATCAATTTAAGTGTAAAGGGTTTTCAAATAAATTACGTTTTGCTTTGTGAAATTTCCCAAATTCCCGACCAATTATTCTCGTCAGCTCCAGTGGTTGTTTCTCATTAAATCCACCGGAACAGTATTCATAAATTATATCCGAAATTTTGGTTTACCACGAGTCACCGTTGCGGGGCCTTGTCGACCCAGCGCCCGCTGTAGGGTTGACTTGAGTAACGACTTTATTCTAAACTCTCATGTTTCTATTGTCATTTGATTGAATAATAACTTAACTAGGTTCGAGATGTCGCTTAACGTAATTGTAAATACTGGGTGTAAGAAGACCACTACCGTAACTGAAATGATACGTTTGGACCATAATTTTTGATCGATTATCAATTAGTAGTCAAATACATTGCAGCACCCTAACGGGGCTCATGTCTTTTGATATGATGATGATGATGATGTTATTTGACTGTGTATCACTTATGAATTATACAAACTTTGTACACATGAAAGCAATTAATAAAAAATCTTAATCTACTTCGTAACATATCCCATACTAAAAATGAGATAAAACTATTCTTTTTTATTTGGTTATTAGGTAAATTGTGGTGTTAACCGTGATAAGGGAATACTACAGTTTTATAATATCCCAAAAATGTTTCGACGAGTCCCGCCTGAGTTAAAACATTTTCCGGTTCATAAACAAATAAGTTTGAGTAAGGACATATAGATGTTCATTCATGTAAGGGTCGATCTTTTTAAACCCTGTATGGATGAAGAGGGTTTACGCTCAAAGTTTTGCTATAGTTAATTATTCATTTTGCACACAAGCTGATGCGGATCAAAAACCCAACTGTCACTTCAAATATTAATTTTATTTATGTCAGCGGGTGAGGAGACGGTCAAGACTTTTGCCTAGTGTTAAACGCCACCACTAACCATAACTAAGTGTCACTTAAAGTTTTAAATGTACCTAAAGTTTTAAGTGACACTGGACACGTAGACGTGGTACTGCATTGAGCTCATCATTCACCCGGTAGCTTCACGACAATGCCCTTTAAACCTATTCATAGTAATGCTTGCACAATACTGCTTACAAACAGAATATTTAGCATTGCTGTGGTATCCACTAAGAGACTCTTATTGAAGATTCCTACCACCCGGTATCAACAATTTTCTTAAAGTACTCTTGATATAAAGAATCCTAGTTCTCTTTCAGAAATTATAATTCTATTGTAAGGTTTCCTACACACGACAGCTTTTGAATGCGCTATGCTGTTTCCACACAATATAAATACGCGATAAGAGTATGTTCTTTTAAAAAGAAAACTCGGCGTAATCCTCAAAGAAGGCAAATGCAGAAAAGTACCTAAGTAAATAGTTAGGTAATGAGAGACTCGTGTCACAGTTAACTGCTGCTACTGCTACTCGTAGGCTACACTGAAAACCAGCGCTACAGACACATTAAGTCTGTAGCACATGCTGAGTGGCTGCCTTTTTTCGTCACAATAGTTTAGTTTGCATTGTTGTTTTTATGTTTATTGTGGTGCAAAATGATTATTTTTCTGTTCTATTCTATTCTAAAAGCCGAATTTCCTTGTACTGTATTCAGTGATGTAGAGCGATGGAGCGGGAGCGAGGAGCGGAAGCGTTTGTGTCATACTATCGATCCTTGCTAATATAATTCTTAAAGTACAAAGCTGAGCAGCCTAAAATTGTTTGTTTGTGGCGGTAATCTATATTAAATTCACCTTTATAGCTTGTAAGTTGTTTCAAAGTGATCCTTGTAATTGAATAAAACTTCTTTGACTTTGAGACACAGTTTTTACACGGCACGGATCCACTGATCCATCATAACATAACAGTATACGTTTTTAAAGCTGTTGTCAATTACTTTATGGCATGTACTCGTATCAGTTTACGCGCGCACGCACTGTCAGGTATTAAGCTCACATACTTGGCTTGGCTTGGCGTGCGCCGGCCTACGGTGCGGTGGTAGACGCTCGCTAGCGACGGGCGTGGCGTTCGCCGAGTCGTGATCTAAGCTCTATAGTGTGTCATGCACAACTGGTGACAGACTGGCGCAGTGCCGGGTAAAAACCGTGTCATGAACAAACAACAAACACACTTTCACAGGTCCCGTATCCAGCCTTGGAGAACAAATCCGACAGTCTGTATATTTTTTCGTGGACAAATTCGCAGCCCTTTGAGGGCGTCGTATCATGACAACTGATCTGCAGCTTAGGGTGAGATAACGCGATGCCGGATCGGTGTGAAATGGGCACGCCTTGTTACCTATTGTTATCAGAACCTACAGAGATATGATATTTTGTATTTTTGCTCGGGAAAAATGGAGTCGGTGAACATCGTGGTAATTTGAGATAGGACGTTAAGGAAATAAACTGAAAGTTAGGGATTGTTAAGGTAGCCTTATCTCGAATTGCCACCCTGTATAATTATATTATTATTATGTACAAAAGCTTGGAATTTTCACGGTGTTTTTAATTTTTGGCTTAAAATTTCCGTATAAAGTTGAAAAAATAAAGTAACAAACACTTCTGGAAACGTACACTTATGAAATCACGTATTTGGCACAAACAGACGTAAAATTTCATGGATACCATGATTTTTTAAATATTTTTGGGACATTACAAAGTTTAAGTGTTTGTAGATTATTTATTGTATTTTTTATTTGAGCCTTAAATTTATCAAAGCTAACGATAACTATAATTCATGTACAGCCGGCTGCAAAAGTGCCACATTTTCTTAGTTATTTCAAGGGAAATTCAAGCAATTTTTCCAACCCGTTAGCCCCGTCCCATACATCACCCGCGTTAATTATAACCGTACATAATTCAAGGCGTCTTTACTGTGACGCGAACAAGCCTGGCAAATTTAGTAATTAACTTCACAAATAAGTACGTGATAAATTGACTTCGAAATAAGTGCATGATGAATGGGGGTAGTAATGAGCCGTCGAGCTGTCAGTCTGACAGCTAAGTGCTTTGCAAGTTTTCTTGGAAAGTGCTCGGTAGAGTTAGTTTAGGATTAAACCAAGAAATTAGAATTAAACCGAGAAACCGGAAAAACACAAGCAGCTAGATTATTCTAGAGAGTATAAGATTTTGTACTAAAAATAACCAAATATATAAAAATACATATTAAATATTATATCTTTTTTGTAGAGAAATTGTTCAAATAAAACAGGAAGGAAATGAAAAAATAAAGTAATAACGGTTTTTAGGCTACTTACAACTCATAACTTATCTGCCATTGTTTTGGTCCTTTGGTCTCCGGAGTATTACCACAGGTATTACTTTCTTTAGTACTTTTAACTACAAACCGTTGTCGTTGCTGTACTGTCAATGTCAATGTCAATGACAACGGTACTGTCAATACTTCTTCCGTGCTCTAGTGAGAACACCGCATCATAAACTAATAATACTGCAAACACGCCGAATATTCAGTTGTGTTTTCTACAACAAAACACATCCGTCCATTACTGCAACCATAAAAATAAATTACCACGTCTGAAACCCATACAGCACATAAAAACCAGCATGATCTAGTTTCGGTTACCTGACGATCCAGAAAATTCCGAGCGTTGCCGAGCGCGCCCGAACACATCCGAACGGGACACTTTATGGGCTATATAAGTGAGCAATATGGCGACCCAACGGGAAAATATTTTGGCGGGAAATTTGCGACATGTAGTGCCATTACGGATTTATAGTGGTGTCTTTGGGAAGTACTGGCCGTCACTTCGCGTAATATGGATGTGGTGCGAATGGCCATCGAAATTGTTGTGAGTCTTTATTTCCTTCGAGTGGTTCGGACCAACACTTACTGGTTTATATGTTTGTTAGTATTCTTGTTGAATAAAGCGGAATGTTCAATTCTCTCTGTATTATTTATAGGACCTGAATGTGCTTGTGTCGCACTATCTACCTAGAGTCCAGTCATTCTATTTGACGAGTGTTGCTTATGATTAACATTTTTCGTTGGAAACCGAATCGAAACTAAATTAAGCTATACAAAAAATACTTGAGACCTTGCTAAAATATGGGGAATGTTGGGAAAATCGATGGGATTTGCAAACTATCTCGATAAAACTTTCTCTCTCGCTTTCGGAATAGCTTTAGTAACAAAACTTTATTTATAACCAAATCTTCCTAAACAATTCCAGAACCGTATTTCTCATAGAATGTATCAGTGTCATAAATCTTAGAAGCAATCGTGACAATTCCCTTGCCTCGAAACTAGAACTCGATCGGCGTAATCTGCTTTCTCCATCAGCTCCGAAAACATTGATAAAAATATTTCGCTTCGACGAACACAAGCGTACCTCCTTTCGTCAAACGTGTATCACATTCCCCAGAGGAAACGTACATTGATCTCGAAACAGCATTACACATGAATGAGAAAGAAAAACGTGAAACTTTCGGTGTAAATAAGATATGAGTTCGGTGTGAATGTGGACCCGGAGAAATAAAACTGGATTTTATTTGTTACATTTTATTTGTTTACTAGGTTTTACGTGTCATAAATGAGTAGGACTGTTTTGTATGGGATCTAAATTAAATCGAAATTCGTCTTGTTTAGTAGGTACGCTTTTTTGTAAATTGGGTTCAATACAACTGTTAGGCCATGACAGAGGCCTTTGGCGGCCTAGAAACTCTGTCACCAGAGTTGACCACTGACTCATACGAACGAACGAACGAATACAACTTGAATTTCCTCATCAATCATCTCTGCTTTTAAATGTTACTTTAGCCTACTTTGCTTATGAACTCTTCACTACCAATAAAAATATTTGCATTGGAATATAATTTATAGGTATATATTTGGTTGTGTCATGTCGCTATGTAATCATTTTACTTAAACTTGAAGATACCCTTAAATATTTCCCTTAAGAATACTATTAGCGGATAACTTGATTTTTAAGTATCAACCCTTATCGATTACAAAATAAGTAGTTGACAGCAAAAGTTGCAAATGATAAAAGTGAACTACTCAAACATAGTGAATACCTTTTCTAAACTAAAAATGCAATTAATTTTAACTAGTATTTATTTAGTCTGAAACTTCCAAGAGAGTAGTTTCTGCTTGTTTAAACTGCAATAAAGATGGAAAAATTGCGGAAAGCTGGAGCACTTTCTAGCAAAGTACGAGGTAGCTCGCAAGTAGGTCATCTCAAAAGGTTTTACTAGCGTTTTCTAACCGAGAAGCAATTCTACCATCCTGATTCCTGCTGTCGCGTCAGCTAAATATAATTCAATAAATATTTTAAAATACAATTAAATTGAATTATCTACAATTTTACTTGCATTTTTTCAATTATTATAATTGTAATCTTTATTGAACGAATTTTTGGGCGCTACAACTGTAAGAAATATACTTGTAGATTTTTGATATATTTATATGTTCTATAAACAGCATTTGTAGTAAATTTAAACTAAAATCTTCAAAATTGACACCTTTGTACTAATTTGTTATGGACTTGTAATGTTTATTGAATAAGGGCGTGATTCATAATCGTATTTTAAACCTCTGTTACACAGATAATATTAATGTAAGATGACAGATTTAAAAGATACATTAGCAAATAACATGGGTAAGCTGCTAAAATAGAAGTTTTTTTAATGAATAAGTATACCTGTCCCAGTAAGTTTATCATGTCTTAACGTCTGGACAGTTTCAAGTGCTCTGAAGTACCGAAGCGCAGTAAGTGCTACTGGCGGTTTCACCGATGACTATTCAAATGAAGACTGCAAACTTCTTTGATTCGTTAGGAACAACTTAGCCAGATACGGAGCGCTTTTATAATTGACGAACTCGGTGGCGCGGTGGCCGAGTAAGACAAACATTTGCAGGTCTGCAAATATATGTTTCAGTTTGGCCACTGACTCATACGAACTTACTTACTTTTAATTCCGGATCTGGATGTATACTTATGTAAATAAATAGTTCGCATGGTTTTCCTTTTTTTTCACGTTTGTACTAAAGATAAATTATAAACAGATAAATTATTTATCTATCACTAGCTGACCCAGCGCGGTTTCCCTTGCATTATTTTTTTTCGCAATTTATCCATAACTTTTCACCGTTTAAACCTTCCCTAGACTCCTGCAAACATGACCAGCTTGGTTGCCACTTTAGTCGTATATAAAAAAAAGCTCTGCTTAGTTTAGGGCTAGATGATGTTGTGTGGATCAAAATCAGCGAAATCGGTCCAGCCGTTCTCGAGTTTTAGCGAGCCTAACGCACAGCAATTTAATTTTATTTAAAAAAGAAGATAATGTGTTTACAAAAAAAAATACAATGTGTATTCTATTAATTATCTCAGGGTTCTACAGTTCAAGTATTGCTTAGTTTGTGACTAGATGACACTGTGTTTACATATGTCGCCAATATTTATTAATATACAAGTAGATTTCTTCTATGGAACTTATGAAACGAAAAAACCTTCTCAGTAAATATCCGACACATCAACCATACACCGTTCTCAACGCGTCATGACTCACCGCTGAATCTGAAATGAGTCTTTTAAGCGAATGCGTACGGAATCGATTACTGCCGGAAAATGGGGATGGCAGCTAGGTTTAGGCTGCGTTTCCACCAGAGCTAAGCGAGAATGTGTAGCAAGAGATGTTTGTTGGAACCAATAGAATCACTTCATTGAAGCTGTCAGAGCGAGACTAGGTAAATGAAGTGATTCTATTGGTTTCTAACATACACATCCCTCGCTACACATCCTCGCTTAGCTCTGAGACATTCTTATTAAAATATATAAACGGCTATTTACCACTATGTAGCGTACTAATATCTGTACAGTGGTAGTGCTTAACATCAGGCGAACAACTTGATTGTAATCAACATTGAGTTGAATACTTATCGGGATTTTTAAGAGTAGTAGACTTCTTTGAGATAGAGCTCGTCCAGAGACCAGGTACCACCATACCTATTTCTGCCGCCAATGCGCGCATTGTGGCATGTGTTCCGGTCCGAAGGGTATGGTTTTCGGTACTAAAGGCATCGCGCGAGCGATCCCTTTCGAATCGCAAACGTTCTTAAGGCTACGGTAACCACTATGTGGGCCGTAAGCTTGGTTGCTATTTAGTTATAAAAAAGTCCTTTCGGATTTTACCCCAAAATATCTACCCTTAAATCTGGATGTGCGTTGATTATTATATAGTCAGTCAGTCAGTCAGTAACGATTTACAAATATTAGACAACTTATACGCGGATTTTGTTCGTTTTAAGCGGTACTTACGAGGTTGTGCCGAGAAGCTCCAAGGCAATGTCTAAAAGGTTTAGTACCCAACAGTTACTGCTATAACACGTTTTTGGTATTTCACTGGTTTTAATAAAATAAAATCAACGTGCATTCGCCCTATCTTTCGTCACCCGTCGATCGCGTCGCATCGCATAATAAAACGTTCTCGTCGAAGGGTAAAATTTTTGCATTCTATTTCATGTTTCCTTTTAGACGTGGCTTTATTTTTCTTGTTTTTTATGGACGAAATCTTATTGTTCGTTATTTCACTTTGTATCATTCGGGCCCTTTATTATGAACGGTCAAGTGGGTAAACGATTTATTATTTTGATAAAAAAAGATCTCACGGTTCAACGGTATTTCTTGGTGCTTGTCTCGGGAATTTAGGTCGGATTGTTTGATTGATATTGTATAGTGTCATCATCGTGAAGTCAGCCGTTTGACGGGCAAAGACAATTTTAGTTCGAAAAAGCTCCATTGCGCATTGAAACAGCTTATTTCATAATGGCCGAGATCCACCTACAGTACTCTTAGTTGTTTGATATTAGAGTACCTACTAAAACTTATTATGAACGAGCTGACCCGTGCGTCTTCACCCGCGTTTTTGCAGTTTTTATGCTATCTCACAGGATCATTAGGTATCTTCTATCTCTTTCTTATTATTATATATCAGTAATTCATGTCCCAAAGACCAAAACGAAGATGGCGGACGAACTGGAGAAATTTCTGGTACACTGGCGCAAGATCTGAATTATTTTTAGAAAAAAAAGTAGCTTATGTGTTATTCCAGGACCATCTACATTTCAAATTTCATCACAATTGGTTAAGTCGTCACGGAGATACGTGGTAACAAACATACACACCCACACCCACACAGACTTTCGCATTTATAATATTAGTAGGAAGTAGTAGGTAGTAGGATATAAAATAAAATTATGTACGTAGCAATTGAATCGCGTCATATTAATGTTGTGAGTCGACCGTTTCTGCCTTTGTCAGAAAAAAAAATACAGTAAAAAAAGGTTCCTGGTTAAAAAAGTTACCTTTAAATTACAAATTCAAACCGCCACCTCCTAACAATCGGTAACGGTTATCTCAAAGACAAATTCAGCATCAATCTTCGTTAGCATTGTCGCGTCGTCGCGGGATAAAGAACCAGTCACGACGGTTTAAAGGTGATACTATGACCCAGCGCTGTCACACACAGATTTCTGCATCTTTTTTATCATTATATCAGTCATTCATATCTCACTGCTGGGCAAAGGCCTCCCCTATTCTCCAGACTTTTAGACTTCTCCCAGAAGACCAAAACGAAGATGGCGGACGAACTGGAGAAAATCCTTGTAGACTGGCGCAAGATCTGAATTATTTTTAGAAATAAAATGTCAAGAAGTATTGTGTTCAAAATGTAAATTGTGATTCATCATCACTATCACGACAGCCTTTTAATGTTCCTATGCTAGGACACTGGCCTACTCTCAAGCGACAGTGATTCTTATACACGACGTGGACCTTATGCGGATTGGTGGATAACACTTGTCTTCAAAGCTTTAGTTCTAAAACATTAGCATTAAATTATTAACATGCGTTCATTTTACGCATACGTTTTCTGTCTACGAGCACTGTCATCGCGCACATACATTTTCCTAATAAAGAAATCGGAGCAAGATTGTTAGCACTGGGACATAGGATCGCCTTCAAAGTATCGCAAGTCATGCCGATTTAAAAATCCCTCACCGTGCTAAGCATGATAAAGAATTCAATGATCTTTTTAACCTCTATGTTTATGTTACTTTTTTTATTGTAGTTGGCAATATTATAATTCTAAGTTATTATACAAATTATAGGTTAGAACGTTTACACGTTGACGTTTCAAAGTGATCGTTGTGACTTTTATTTAACTCATTTTTGCACAAAAAACAAAATTGTACAAAGGGAGGACTTAATGCTATGCAGCATTTTCTACCAGTCATCCTTATCTGGTAGAAAAGTAGAGGTTGGCGTGCTTAAAACTAAGTTACATAAAAACTAACATGGAAAACTAAAAATATTCAAATACTTTTAAAAAATAACTTAGAATTATATAACAATAACAAAGTAGCTAACTTATCAATCTTAATATGAATACCTACTACCTATAAAACTACTTTATAGTTAATACTTATTAAATAAAACTCTTTTTTTAATTTGTTATATTTTTTTAGTTTCTTTTAAAATGTTAACAAAATATTATGCTTGATGTGGAAACAAATTACTTAATTTAATTATTAATTTTGGTATTTATCATAATAAGTACCAAAATTTGCTCTAGAGACAGGATCTTATCATAGGTTTTGTATACAAAAATACTATTCCACTACTGGCTTAATATACACAGAATTTATGTTTTTACAAATTTGTCTTCCAATTTTATCATGACAGCCTTCTAATGTTCCCACTGTTGGGACACTGGCATACTCTCAAGCGAGAGTGGTTGGGTCTAAATCCACCACGCGGACCCAATGCGGATTGGTGGATGGCACATGTCTTTCGAATTTTTAGTTCTTGGACATGCCGGTTTCCTCACGATGTTTTCCTTCACCGTATGAGAGCACTGGCATCGCGCACATAAATTTTTCGTAGCATTTCGTAGAATTGTTAGGAGCACTGGTGGTCTAGTGGTAGTGACCCCGCCTTCCGATCCTAAGGTCGTGGGTTCGAATCCAGTCGTGCACCAATAGATTTTTCGCCAATTTTATAATCCAACCAAAAGATAGTATTGTAATAATACATTTAATCCAGTCAACCAACATGCACAGTCAAAAAATCCAATTAAACGATGTTGTCGATACGTTGTGAACAAAACTCTTGCGGACGTGTGCGGACAGCAGCGGACACGCCTGTCTCTGAATATTTATGTATTGCCAGTAATATCCTATTGAATGCGCCGAGTGTGTCTGCAAAAAAAATACAAAATAGTAGTTTCATTATTATAAAACCAGCGGACCGCCATAGATTCGCACCGATGCTTAAACTACATTTTATATTAGAATTATATTTTATACGAGCTTTACCGCGCGGCTTTTACCCACGTTTTTTGCAGTTTTTATGCTATCCCACAGAAACAGTAGATTTTTCCGGGATAAAAAGTAGCCTATGTGTTATTCTAGGACATTCCAAATTTCATCTGAATCGGTAATGTTGCCACGGAGATACGTGGTAACAAACATACACACACACACAGACTTTTGCATTTATAATATAAGTAGGATAGGATATTTCTCACTTAATCTATTTATGAAAACAGCAAAATTCATTGCGTAGTTGAAAAAATCTAAGCGTACTTATCAACTGCGTCAGAGGGAGAGATTGCGGGAAGTGTCTTTGATTTATGTCATGGTTCTAAGTTATTTTATCAAGTTAAGGAAACCCAAAGACAAAATGTTTACAGCCTGTGTTGTTTTTTATTTTATTTAAGTACTATGAATTTTTCACGATTACCACATGCCATCCATCAAAGCTTATGCCATGTTTTGATTGATCTGCAATATTCTCAAATGCTCAAGCAACGTTTGTTGATGCTTATAGTGATGTAAAAAGGAGAACAAAATGTATTTGAATTAAAGAAAACAATGTGAAGGTACATTTCATTTTATAGAAATTTAGTTAAAAAAGAAAAAACGATGAAGCTTTCTTAATTGGTAGGTAATAAACCACAGTTACTTAAAACCTCTATAAATGCTAAAATTTGACATTGTTAAGTCCAAATTATGGTATGAAGAATCGGTATTAATTACGGTCTAAATACGAGAGTCTCGTACTAATTGTCATAATTTATTAGATAATGCATAATTTACGTTTTAAATTACGTTCTTAAGTGGCTAAGTAGTATTTACTTCACTTGTGAATTGCATCAGAAATACTATGTAGAAAACATGCAAAAGTACTCTCTCGTCTAAAACAAATTAAAACGCATTCATTGCCTTACAAAAAATACATTCAACTTCTTCCAACAGTTCATTATTTTCAGCAAATAAAACTGAAGTGAACCTTTTCAACAAGTGCATAGAAGTAAGCACAAACCCGGCGCTAACAAGCACTGCACTGCTGGAATAGGAACCATTTACGATTATGTGCTCCTGTGGCCTTTTAGTGCTTTAACTCTTGTTAGTTTAAGTAGAAGTTGTCTATGCGTTTACATGAATAACAATTATTATTATTATAATAAAACTATCGGGAACTATATCATTCATTTTAAAAACGGGTATGTTCACGTACCGATATATATCGGTGCCTCTTCACCAATATACCGGTACGTGATAACACCCGTTTTTAAAATAAATAATAATTATTATTGATAATATAATATCACTGGCATAAGCTGATTTGGTAATCAGTGTACTATTTTGTAAAATATTTACCATGTTTTTTGAGTTCACTGAGAGAGCACTTATCACTGATTCTGATAGGCTATTTGCTACTGTTAGGCAAAAAGCGTTTCCGGGATTGCTCGTACCAGGTAAATTTACCAGTTTTAGCAAGTGGCCTCTCAGTTGTCTTTGTTGTTCTATCTATGTTTTCGAACTAACAAAGCTGGTTGGTCTTTCAATTCCGCGTAGAGGCACTTTTGTTTATCGAAATAGAAATACGTGCCATAGATTTGCCACAGCGTAGCGTATCAACGAGTACGAAGTAGCAATTTCAACATAGCGACGAAACAGAGGGTCCTCTTGCAGACAAAAACGTAGTTTTCGTAGTTCAGCTTATGTCTGTGACTGATCTGAACTTAGTTGTCACCGACATAAGTTGATCGACGATGTTTGCCACAATTATTGTTAGTCTTTTTCAAGAGGAGACCCTCAGAATCCAAGCGTTAGGTGACATAGCGCCGAGTGTGGGCGACTCAATGAATAAAAGTTATTTCACCATGAACCTTAGAAAACGAGCTTAGTTAAATCGACTGACCACCTTGGTGGTGTGGTGGGCAAGGGCAAGCGAGAGGTTTAATCCCCGCAGCGAGACAAATGTTCGCATGATCTGCAAGTATTTGTTCCCTATCTGGGTAGTATTTAAAAAAAATATTTTGTATTCTATCATTTACTTGGTTCCCATAATACATCTTTGCTTAGTTTGGTCTAGATGTTTAGCCTAAGCCGCAGATATTTTATGTAAATAGGAGGTAAAATATCTTTTTTTTAATAAGATGTGTGGGATATCTCGGGACTTATGTACGTTATTTCGTGTTTGTAATGATTGCTAATGTATTCAAGTCCATACTCTTCTTGTATCTCACATTTTTTCTTTTTCTTCGTATAAATTTAAGCGATCGTGTCAAATAAATATTTGATTAATTCACTCATACACTAAGGTTGGATTCAAGCAAACTCAAGTAGGTAATATTCTCCAAATAAGGGTGGATTAGAACGTAGAACTAGCCTGTTCGAGTTTGGTCGAATCAAATCGTAGTTATTCGCGAGTAAACTGACAGTTTACTTGTATTTAACATTTCTTATTCTCCAGAAACTATTCCAGAAGTTAATCGAATCCAAGAAAATTACTTTCCAGCATAACGTTCTAAGGTTTGTAAATACATAAAAAACCATTGTGCGGATGAAGTCACCATAATATCATAATAATGCGTCACTAGGCTTGTAAGTTGCGGAAGAAAGCACAAACTAACGGTTATTTGTTCTTTACTATCTCTATCGCTTCATATGCCTAAAATCTCCCTCAAATCGTATTCATGTTTCATCTTCATCGCCCGGGCTTTGTCCCAGGGCTGTCACTCGTTAGTTTTTACTGTTGATTAGTTCTGCCAGGGTTGCCCAAAAACTGACAACACGCCAGTTTACGATACGCCGCCCGTGTACTGTGCTTCGTTTGCAGTTGAATTATTTTTTATTCGCATCGAACGAGGTGGGATGCCTGGTGCTGTTTTTTTTTTTAGATTTTTCAGCTGCCTGCAGTGTAAAAAATAAAAGCCTCTAGAATATTGGCACTCCATAAAATCATTGAGAGTTTTGTTTAGGCGTGTTCGCTATATATTGGATTTACGATGTTGTAAATTTTAGCTTTTGGTGAATGTCTTTAGGTATAAAATAGCATTTTATCTCTAATAAAAAGTAGTGTTGTTGTAATGTGGTGTCAATATAGTAAAAAAAATAATCTGAAAGATCATTAATTTATGATTTTATTTTATGATTTATAAATTCATTAAAATCATAAAATAATATGATTTTAATGAATTTATAAAATATAAGGACAGTTAACTTTTTAGGACCTCGTTTTTATAAAAAAAGCAAAAGGATCAGTTAGAATTATTTTGGTTTCTAAGTGACACGTTTCTTGCGCTCATGTCTAAAATAATCAACGTTTAAACAGGGTTTGAATTTTATAAATTTTGTCCTTCTTAAAATGTGTAGTGCCAAAGCTACTAAGTACTCGCGAAATAAGCAAAGATAAATAGTGAAATAATAATATGCGCTGGCCCTAAACAGCACGCTATGACTGTAAAGAAAGGACCGTGTGCTGAAAGAAATCGAATCTATACGATCCCGTCTGACGTTAAGACGGAGGCTTTCAGACAATCCAACACAAAAATTAGCCATTGATTTACACAAACTTACTATATCAGTGTTGAGTCAAAACCAACATACACACCACGAGTCGAAGTTCAGAAACAGTAGTTACAAAGCTGAAACGGTAGCTCGAGTAATGGAAACAAGCGGTGATAAAAATAATTAATTAGCCAGCCCTCGTCACAGGCTGTTGTGACATGAGTGGGGAGGAGTTTTTTTTACAAAAAAAACAGGTTGCCGCTGCTTGACCGGCGCTGAGTCTCAATGCAAATAGCTCGTACGAGCAAGAACAAAGTTTAACAAGTTCAAGAAGTTCTTTGAGATTCTTAGGCCATCTGTAACCTATTGAAGCTAGAGGCTTCTAAATTACTACATATTATTTTACTTTTAAGGTTGTAATTAAGCACCTAAAGCCCACGTGATAATAAGTGCTTTCCGTAAATGATTCCTCTAAATCTCGTGTCCGAAATAAATGATTTTTATTTATTATTTTATTTATGAACGATTGCAATCGCTTATCTATGATATTTTGTAAATGTATCTGTACGCCATCGCCGGCGCCTGTTCCTAGTCACCTGTTTTCAACGTTAAATGTGGTGAGTGCAGATGTCGGGTTCTGAATGACGACTCGCATACAAATTATAAAAAAAACTGGCTGTAATTTGTAAAAACCCTGGAGTTTAACTCTTTAATGGGAAGAGAAAAGGACGACGAGGCGACCTTTGTTTATAAATACACGCATTATGTATTATGTTACGAGTATGCTGTATCCATTTACTTATAGCAAATAGCTTTTTATGTTTGGATACTAGCTGCTGTTTACGACTTTACTCGTCTTGAAGTAGCTTGTTTCTTCCCCCAGACTTTCTACCTACGGCACATATTCTGTGCAGTAATGGGGATAAAAAAGTGTGCACTAAAAAGTGTGTCGTACTACAAAATTGTGCAGTTCGCTGGAAACCCTATTTTTTCCGGCCCACTTGATTTTGAAACATTTTCACTTTTGACACTGCCTCACCACATGCCTGCCGCACATACCTAAACTAGCATTGGTTGGTTACTGCGCCGATGGGTAATTGTAGGCAATTGGCGTCTACGCTGTACGTCCTTGCGTTGAAACGCAGCTATACAACGCCATAGGTTTTTACGGTGCCACTCGCACGTGGCATATGTCAACGCGAGTGTTGGGAGGAGGTTTAGGCTGCGTTTTCACCCAGAGATGTGCGAAGATGTGTTTTTTTTTATGTCAGTAAGTGACAAAACAATCAAGACGCCCGCCTGGTGTTAAGCACCACCTGACTATAACGGATGCCAAAGCTTAAAGTTTTTAAGTGTTTGTGTGGCACTGCACTGCGCTTAACACCCCGAGACATTGTTGTTAAGTCTCTTTCGCCCAGTAATTTCACTTGCTACAGTGCCCTTCAAACCTAAACACACTCTGCTTGGAGGTAGAATATCTGACACTGCGGTGGTACCCACCAAGACGGACTCTTGCGGAAGAGTCCACCAGGTACCATGTGTAGCGAGGGATGTGTTTGTTAGGAACCAATAGAATCACCTAATTTACCTAGCCTCGCTCTGACAGCTATAATGAAGTAATTCTCTTGGTTCCTAAGAACACTTTCCTCGCATATCCTCGCACATCTCTGGTGAAAACGCAGCTTTACTGTTGCATGGTAATGTTAGGTGAACTACTTGACCGTTTCATTGGCTAATACAAAAAAACTAGTCCATCATGATTTACGAATTCATTCACTCAGCAAATCACATGATGGTTTATTCACGACCTCTATTTGTGGGAACTGAATCTTTATGGCCTTCACTTAAAACCCAAAACACTTTGATAAAACTTTATGGGCATTACACTAAACTTTGCTAGCTTTATTTTTCATAAAACTCGATGCATTAGGTTTCGTTCCAGCACGTTTTAACTTCCCGAGAAATATCCAAACTTTATTTCATAGTGTTTGTAATAAAATGGAAACATAATAATGTGTAAAACTAAATACATAGTCATTGAATAAAGTCAAATGTGAAACGATTTGTACTTTTATACAATGTTTTAATGAATGGAAGACTTTGGGGAGACTTTTGCTTTGATAAACAAAAAAAAAACTATTTTCTAAAAACTAAACAAGGTTATTGTTGTTTTTATTGTTATTTCTTTTTATTATTATTTTTATTATTATTTTTCAGTTTTATTTATTAATGAATGCACCCCGACCAATTTTCTGTTTTTTGAGGCTTCTCTCCATCCAAAGGTTGTCTGGAAGAGATCGCCTTCTTAGCGATAAGACCGCCCATTGTACATTGTAATTATTCTCCGTTATTTTATTTCACTTGTTTTATAGTTTGCAAGGTGTACACTGTACAATAAAGAATTTTCATTCATTCATTCATCCATTTTCTTTTAAAGTTTTAGTCGATAGTCGATCGATAGTATGAAAGTCTCGGTCATGGCCTGGCTGCTATGTAAGCCCACAAAACACTGAAGGTGGTCTAGTGGTAGGAACCCTTCCGATCCTAAAGTAGTGTGTTCAAATCCGGTCATGCACCAATATTTTTTTCTATTCGAAAATGTATGTGCGCAATGCCAGTGTTCTTATCCACTAACGTATGAGTATTTACCGTAGTGAAGAAAAACATCGTGAGGAAATCGGCAGTTCGGCATTATGTATAAAATTTAAAAAATTATATATATTTTAATGTCAGCAAGTGACGAGACAATCAAGGCGCCCACCTGATGTTAAGCACCACGCCTGACTATTACAGATGCAGTGCCACCCAAAGCTTAAAGTTTTTAAGTGCTTGCGTGGCACTGCACTGCGCTTATCACCCTGAGACATAGATGTTAAGTCTCTTTTGCCCAGTAATTTCACTTGCTACAGTGCCCTTCAAACCTAAACACAGTAATGCTTGCCCGGGAAAGGACTACCACCATACTTATTTCTGCCGCCAAGCAGTAATGCTCGCATTGCTGTGTTCCGGTGTGAAGGGTGTGGTTTCTGGTGAAATTACTGGCACATGAGGCTTTCGATCTTAGCCTCAAGGTGGCAACCCGCGAGTGATACCTTTGGTATTGCAAGCGTCCATAGGCTGCGGTAACCGCTTACCATCTTGTGGGCCGTACGCTTGGTTGCCACTTCAGTTGTATAAAAAAAAACACTACTGCTTGGAGGTAGAATATCTGACACTGCGGTGGTACCCACCAAGACGGACTCTTGCTGAAGAGTCCTACCAACAGGTAAAAGCATTAACACCAAATTAATATCGCTTGAGAACCGACTAGTGGGAACATGATATATATTTTTACGAGCACTGGCACTGCACAAATACATTTTTAAATCAGTAAAAACATTGGTGCAGGACTGATTTTTAACGACACTTGCATCGAAAGGCACCCGCCTTACGACTGGTTTAACATTCCTGTGTTAAAAATGTTATAATGTTACAAAGATTTGAATGTACGGATGATAATCTGTTTAATACCCCGGCATAATAGCGATTTGCTCGGACGAGAATACAGCCAAAACTTGAATAGCTATTAGCTTTTATTTGATCACGCCACTAGCGTAAAAGTTAACTCACAGCTTGATGGGAATTAGGCTTGCTCTTGCGCCTCTCGAATGAGGTTACTCGTGCATTGTTTAACCGGGATTACGGATAAGTGACAGTTATCTTTTAATGGCACAAAGCACCTAATAGAAGCCAATCCCATAATATTATACGCATAAGAATTTAATATACCTACATATTCTTTCTATTATAAACGAGATGTCCCAAAATATATTAGGATTCTCAAAACTGGCCAAAGTATCATGGATTTTTTTTTATATGTTTTTTAATTTAAAATGGAACACTTCGTTAAAATGTCAGGCACGACTTTCGTGTAGTGTCAGTCGATCAGTCAGTACGCAACAATTTTATATTTATTAAAAATATACGTGAAAAACTAAAGGGTAATTGCGGTGTAGCGGACCGAGAGGCACGGTGAAACGATCAAGTTTTTAGTTTCACCGTTTGTGTACGAATTCCCTTAAAATAAGTTTTTTTCACAAAATGATGTTGCATGCGTACATAGGCTACAGTAACCGTTTACCATCTAGTGGGCCGTACGCTTGGTTGCCATTTTAGTGGTATAATTCTCACTTTCCTAAACTTTCCCTATATATGTAAATCGTCCCTATATCTGATTACGTAATTTGCGTGCTTTATAATGAATTACGCGATGTTCATATTATAAATTGTAATATTTTTATTAATATTATTACTTATCACTTACTCTTTTTAAGATAGGTAGTCCCAATTTAATTCAATAGTTTGAGAGGTGATTTAGAAACAAACATTTGCATTAAACCTGTACAAAATTTTGCAATTAAGATGGTAGTCGAAGTAGGAAGTTGGATATAGCTCGTGTGTGCACACGATACGGGAGCGTCGTTAAATAGTTGTCATTTTATAACCAAGCAGAGAGTAATTTATAAAATTGGCTGACGTTTGAGCAAAACATTCCGCAGTAATCACAATAATGAGCCAATCAGGGGCTAACGACGTGATTGTTCGTAATCGACTTGTGGCTGTAAGTCCGGAATTGAGGTGAGAAAATGTAGTAGTTACGAACGTGAGGTTACATAACTAGAAACTAATTCATTTACAATTTTGTGCCTTTACTCCCCTCTTTACCCTATGAAATTCTAATAGAAATATTTTGAAATTTGAATCGCTTATGATGATTCGATGAGCACTTATGGTCTACTGGTAGTGATTCCACCTTCCAATCATAAGATCGTGGGTTTGAGCCTGGTTGTGCACCGATCAACTTTTTATTTAAAAATGTATGTCCGCAATGTATGTCATCCACCAATCCGCATTGGGTCCGCGTGGTGGATTAAGACCCAATCACTCTGGCCTGAGAGTAGGCCAGTGTCCCAGAGTGAGAACATGAGAAGGCTGTCATGATGATGATGATGATGTATGTCCGCAATGCCTCTCAAATGCCGATGAAAAAGCCAAGAAAACCGGCATCTACTAAACCTTATTGCGTAAAAGTGGTTGACTACCCAATCCCTCATAAAAGTAGGTCAGTGTCTCAACAAGGGGAATATTAAAAGGCTGATCTAGGTAGTTCAAAAAAAAAACATCTTGTTTGCCTGGGTGTCGAGTTTTTTTTAAATCAAGTCTGCACCGTGGCAATGACATGTTAATCTCGTTGCTGGCACAACGGATTGGCTGCTCTTCAGAGCCGATTAGAATTCAAATTGAATGTGTTTAGACAAGACTAGTTCAGCTTGGTAGTTACGGGTTAACGGGTGTTTCGTTCCGTTAGAGGTTTTTGCCAGCAGATTAGTTGGGTTTATTGTGCTGGAGTTCTATTACAGCTTGTATATCCAGTATTCACAAGCATAGTCTACGTTAAGATTTTTGTTGTAGTGAGTGTTTGAAACTATTATACTTAAGTCTGTTTTATAATTTTACTAGCGCCCCGCCTCGGCATCGCACGGATTTAAACCATCATACAAAATTGATCAATTGGCAAATTGAAAAACTTAGTTAAACAAAAACTGTCTCAAAAAGCTTACTACAAAATAACCGATTACTTAGATAATAAAAAAGCTTGGGACGAATGTGCTCCAACTCTAGTCGGCATCCATAACAATAGCAAGAATCATGCCAAAAAAGCGATAGGTGTGTAACCCAGCCAGTGTTGTTGCCAGTTCTTTTACGGCATGGGCGTGTTTGAACTGGCGTAAATTTTCCTAGCTTGTAAGACGTTTCAAAGTGATCCTTGTGATGCTATGGAAATAAATCATTTTTGACTTTGACTTTGTCTACTCTATTTATAAAAAAAAACCGCATCAAAATCCGTTGCGTAGTTTTAAAGATCTAAGTATACATTGAGACAGACAGCGGAAGCGACTTTATTGTGTACTACCTGTGTAAAGATATTGATAAGAGATGATTAAAAATAATTATTTAATTACTTACCTTCTTCGACACAAATTATTGCTAGGTACCTACTTTTAAAATATATATTGTAATATAAATAATAAAAATAAAAATAAATTCAATTTAAAAATAATAATACTAATAATACCTAACTTGTAGTTGTATTTGTATTCGACCTACTTTTACAGAATTAATGCTAACAATCATTTTTATTTATATACTTAATTTAACAACTTACTTCCTACCTATTTAAACTTCGGCCTATCTCCATGTTGTCATACCCTTTTACAGGGTTCATATGTGAAACCACCTATTACATAACAACTGTAAATGAACCAACCATATGAAAGCAATAAATGAATTGAGTATTGAGTATTGAGTATCTGTCTCTACGAATGCTTAAAGAGAGAAAGAGAGAGAACACAAACTAATCATAAAGTGCTCGTGACTCTGCATCATTTAGCAACAGCTGTCGAGCAAACATGCTTAAGTACCAGTAATCTGTTCCATTTACAAGTCCAAACTACGCGCATCCATCGAACCTTCCCTCAAGTTTCGAGTTCACTTCAGTTTTAAGAGGGTAGTTTTTTTTATTTTTTATTTATTTATTCGGGATAACAAACAGTTATACATTTATGGTTGAGTAAATGGTAGATATGAAACAGACTTAATTAACATATAACCAACAGCGTTATCCACAACTTACTATAAAATCTAGGTTGAAGAGATCTTGCTACTTGTTTTATAAAACTATGATACCTGACCTACCTATCAATTTATCTATCCACCTACACATCCACAGCCACCGCGCGACCCAACCGCGGACCTCGCCGGAATAGTTCTAGACGTAGATACGCTAGTCAAAGAAGCAGTACTTACTACTAGAGTTTTAAATGCTTCTATTTTGTTTATGTTTATGGTTTTCACTAAAAACGGGATATTTACCATGATTTGTGAGTTTTATTGATTCCCGATATTTCGGCGCAGTTACATGCACCATGATCACGGGATAACTGAATGGGAATCAATAAAACTCAATCATAAAACTGTTTTTTAGAAACTTATGAGTTAAAATCTTAAACTTTACTTACTAATTATGTCGTGAAGTAAGCTAGAAGTTTTTCTATTTTTTCTCAACAAAGAGACATCTTATTGGTAATTTTACATTAGCTTGACTCGAAATAATATCTACTGAGAAGAGAAGACATAATTATGCCCTCACCAAACACACTAGAGACTTTGGATAAGTACCTGTGTTAGACTCAGTCAAATCCACCTGAACAACCTTTGGACGTTTCCCATCTAAGTAAAAAGGGTTGCTGTCACTTCTTAGCTTATCAAATTTAAATCCCGATTTCCTTGGGCACTTTTCTTTCATCTTCAAACGCAAGTTTTGCTTTCAAAAATTGTCTCAATTTGCGTCAGGCGAATACATTCCGCTTTTCCGTTCACTTCGTTTGAAATTCACCGCAACCTCTTCACTTTACTCTCGCAAACATTTCATGTGCATTTATCTTCGTTCGCGACAGGGAAATCCGCGTAAACATTTATAAACATATTGCACGGCCGGGCTGTATGCAGGCGGGAGGGAGCGTGTTGTGTCATATTCGCATTTATTACTCCCTGCATTCCGCCGGATATACGTATGTGGAAATCTAGCGAGGAGCGTGACATAGTATCGTTTCTGTGGAACACGGAAATGTTTATCTAAAATACGTTTTTTATCAAAGTACTTTTAGTAGTGGTAGTAAAAACAGGATTAAAGTATAAGTACGTTAATTGACCGTTGGGTAAAATCCTAGACAAAGGTTTATAAGGCCTTTGATAATACTACCATTTGAAAGCAATCCAAGATGGTTTCATGATATTTTTTTTTTTTTAACAATGTTGTACAATCCACACAGCATCATCTAGCCCCAAGATAAGCTACTGTTTAAACAGAGCTGTGTTATGGTACTAGATGACTGATATATACTTAATACAATACAATACATAGATAGATATTTTTTATTATATATAGAAAATACCCAGAACACCCGGAACAAATATTTGTAGATCGTACAAACATTTGTCCCGAGGCGGGAATCGAACCCGCAACCTCTGCGTCGCAGGCGGACCTGCGCCCGCTGCGCCACAATTGAAATAGATTATACATGATTGATTCCATAAAATATATAATCAGAAACGCAACAATTAAATATAAATTAGAGTATCACTTCACAATGTGTTGATACAATCGCTGTAGTCGCTGGTCGTAGCGACGTTACATTGTGCTACGTTTTGCCTGCCTCATATAAAACGCGCACCCAATGCTGGTATTATTTCCATGGAGAAATTGCTGCCAACAATGTAATATCAATGAAATTCGAAACGTGCATTACGGCATCCAATACCTGTCGCTGGCTTCCTAGAAAACAGATATTATTTAATTCAACTATTACATTAGCATAAACCAACTTGATACATTTTTACTGCATCAGAGTACCATGATAATTGGTTTTTAGGTTTTTCCTTAGTGAGTTTACGCAATTTACAAACTAAAGCGGATTTTTACGGGTCATTTAAGATGTTACAAAATGGTGACATCCGAATTGATCGTTTCTTCTTCCTTGTAAAAGATTATTTGGCCGATGGGAAGTCATCGTTTTATTATAGGCCGTCCGGTAGCAATATTTATTACGGTCCTAAATATATTTATATATCGCAAAATATCGACCTAATTCGAAAGAAATCTATCACAAAATGAACGTTTATTCTATAATTAGTTACGAACATGGTACGAAACTCCGAAACCCACGTTATGTATATCGGTAGGTGGGGTTAATGGGCTTTCCACACGCGCGGCGATTTGCTTAGCCGTGAGATTTTGTTGGCTATGCATGACTTTATCCGTTCATGACCGGACACTAAACGATAACCTTTTTGATTGAAGTATATAAGATAAATTTCAGCGTAAAACTATTTTCTAATTTCTTTTCGTATAAGATAGTATAAGATAGCACCAATTTGCACTGGGTCCGCGGGGTGGATTATGACCCAAATACTCTCGCTTGAGAGTAGGTTAGTGTCCCAGCAGTGGGAACATTATAGGGCTGTCATGCATGATGATAAGATAGCGTACCTACGTGAAAATTAAAAAAAATCGGGATTTTTTGGGATGTGATGTGACGGATGTGACAGTACTAAAGTCTTTAACTTTATTTACTTTATACTACATGAGTGATCTTTTAACTAAAAATAAGTATCAAATGCCCTCTAATCTATTAGCCGCAGCCTACGTATCAGAGGTCATTGCAATTTCAGCGTGTCCTCAGTACAAAGCTTTGAATCTCAATCGGCCGGTCGTAACTAGGGCAAAAACTGAGCCCGGCCCGGTTGGCATGACAACGCGTGCGCCCCGCGCCCCGCCCGCAGTCTCCCTCACCGCCGCTGTTGCTTCCACAGATTACAGACGAGAGAATAAGCTTGTTCTTTTGGTTTTATTGTGCCACTAATTTCACCGATATAAATTTACTAGCTTCTGTTCACGGCTTGACTTGCGAAAGGCTAAAAAGTAACCTAATACTATTTCAGGTCCAGCATTACATCATTACTAAGTTTTATTCATATGGGTTAGGCCTACTTTTTATCTCTTAGATGAGAACTGAACCTACAATCTACAGAGCAGAAAGCAGATCTATTACGAACTAAGCTATGATACCAGTCGTTACTAAGTATACAAAAAATATATTCTGTAAAGAACAACGAAGCGAAAATATATTTTTATATATGTTTTTTCCAAGCGAAAGTTTTCTTCAATCAATTCCTTCATGGAACGACACAGCGTAACTATTGTGATATCATAGCCCACAAGTTAGTAGACAGTATACCTACTAGCATTGAAAATACGACAGCATTTTAACAAAACGATGACAAAGCAGATAGGTCGCCGAAATACGGGACAGATGACACCTGACAAGGGTCTAAGAAATATCCAAGGTGTTGTAGTTCTGACTTGCCTTTATTGCATACGTCATATCGTCGTGAGTATAATTACCTTTCTTTCCCTGCTCCATAATCTTTAATACATCAATCACTGGAATTACTGGCCTTCGGAACATTCCCAGATATATACCAGGAACATGTTACAGAACATGCGGATAATTAAGTTGTTGGGTGCCAATGTCTTGCGTGTTTGTTTGTTTAGGCCTACAAAGGGTTGATTGGTAATCTATTTACCCTAATTTCCATGTTTTCGTGCGAGAGGTTGAATAACGATTAATCTGATGGAAATTGAATTTAGTATACTTTAGATATTATGTATGTGAATCTCGCTAACAAGCATGGTAGAGTACCTATAATAAATGATTGCTGCCTGTAAAACGTACTTGCAGTTATTTGAGATAAATTAGCTACTCATACGGTAATGTATTTTATGTTTTATTAGACTTCTCCCACACCTGTGTCTATCGGAATTAATTGTGGCGATAAATGCAGGTGTACGAATAAATTAACATCTTGCGTTCCGCAGGTAGGTATAACAGACATAATTAATTAGTAAAATTATAGTTTTTAACCCGTAAATGTCATCGTCAAAAAAGCGCCTCTGGGTTAATTAAGAAATGATTAAAATATAACATGCAAAATATCTCTATCAAAAATGTATGCAAAATTTTAAAATGGCGTTAAATTTTTACAGTATTTTCCAACAGTGACCTCGTTACAGAACCTTAAATAAACTCAATATACGCTTCGTTTAATAATCAAAATAGAATATTGATTGCCTAACCTTCATAAACACCTTACCATTAAAAATATAACGGCAGCGGAGGCAGCAGTGCGTCCAAACATGAAAACCATGTGAGAGGCAATAGCTACCCATTCATGCCCGCCGGTAGAGGGGGCTAACTCCCACCCCCACCTCCGCCTTAGGCCGAGGCCACAGAACAAATTATAACCGCTACATGCAGAAACTTTACTATAACGAAATTAAAAATGTGATATAACCATATTTGTGAATGATAAAGCTAAAGCTACGTTCAACTCATTACAGATCGATTAAGTTCTAAACCAGTTATTATAATATTTTATTATAACCTTTGAAAGCCAAAATTTACGTTGCGGTTTTAAAATCAATACATTGCAGAGTTAGCTTCACAAAAAACGACTGAGAATCAGGACCGATGTAGTAAAGATCTTAGTCAATAGATAGAGTTAAATTTGTCAATTGCTTCTGTGCAGGTAGGAGCCAATTTGATGCAATGCGTTGCAATTACGATTTCACGCCAAATGAAAACGTTACCAACGTTGTTGTTGCAACGTGTTGGCAAAGTGTCACTGGCTGGCTTTCGGTGTCGTGAATTTAGAACGCAACGATTGTAAGGACTTCTTTATACACTTTCAGCTTGCTACTACTGAATTTCTGTATTATAATGTACTGTTATTTATCTGTGGTGAAGGTGGAAACAGGGAGCCCACCTTCCGTCAGGCGCTGAGCTTGACGCCTACGTACGAAATGCGAGAATTCTCGAGTAGCATTCGCGTATTCCGTGATAATTGTAATGTGTATAACTTTCTGAATGCCGGTAAGGTTTTTCGGGACGTTTCAGGCTTTGATTCATTCTATTTTTGCGAGTTATATAGGTTGCGTGTTTCTGACGGGGCCCGGAGGGGCTGAGTTGAATGTAGATAGGATCCTAGATATGTAAACGTGTTAATACTTTTCCAAGTTTGTGTGAAATCATAATAGCCACCTAATTCTTATTCTAACCTCGGTAAGGTTCCAATAAATTGGTTCTGCTTCTTGTTAGTAGTTCCGACAAGTCAGTCCGTGACTTCAACGCAAGGACGTTTTTCTTCTTCAACGTAGTTGAGTCGTAATATAAATTCAGAAAGTCAATTTCCCCGGAACGTATAATAATTATGCTTAAACAGCGAATATCAATAGGATAACGATTTTGTCAAAGCTTTTCGATGCAGAAAATAATACCTTTTTATAAATATCGAACACGTGTGAATGAAAACCTTTTCGGTAAATTGAAATCGCAATTCAATTTTAAATTGGCATCAGCAAAACTTTTTGGTTAGTTAAGTATAAATAAGTGGCGCGGCTCCGGTACTGGCACCACCGCTCGAGTTTCAAACGGCAAATACATTCCATTTTCAAATACAGACTGTTTGTTAGAAAGTTAAACACTTCTGAAACGGCTAGGTAACATTCGGAATTCAGTTTGTATCGATAATGGCTATAAGTAATTTGCTTTTGCCTGCTGCTTTCAGTTTGTTCGATTCAATTGTTAGCAGTTGAATTGAAAGCTCAAACACGAACCTATTATTACACTGAGGTTCAGGTGAATTCACTGAAATTATATACGAGTTTGTTATAAAGTATTTACGAATTCTGTTAACTATTCAGACGGTTATTGTATGAGGAATTTCCCTCATTCAGCAGTCGGATTTGCCAAACGGCTATAGTTATTTTTTTTGATAACGTGATTTATACTCAATTTATATCAACATAGATAGAAAAAGCAAGGCTTACTTTAAGTTTTCTTTATAATGAATTTATTTTAAATAAGTTTATGCTCGTTATCTTTGTTGTGCTTTGTGCTAATAAATAAATAAATAAATAAATAATGCTGGACAATGCACACAGCATCATCTAGCCCCAAAGTAAGCTGCTGTTAAACAAAGCTGTATTATGGGTACTAGATGACTGATATATATTTAATACAATACTATACATAGATAGATATTTTTTATTATATATATAAAATACCCAGAACACCCGGAACAAATATTTGTAGATCGTACAAACATTTGTTCCGAGGCGGGAATCGAACCCGCAACCTCTGCGTCGCAGGCGGACCTGCGCCCGCTGCGCCACATCGGTCGGCTAATTGCTATTACCAGCACAGTCTGAGAGCTAGATTAGGCCTCTTTGTGACCACTACTGATTCAGAATACACGATAATTACTCCTTGTAGTACGGGGGTTTGCAAAACCACGGAGAGTACAATGAAATGTATTGTTTGCTTTCTTTTGTTTGAGATTCAAACAAGTGAATTTATTTTCCTAAAAAAAATAGTGTCGTTTGACTGTATATATCATTTACATACATTTATTACGTTAAATTAAACTGTTTATTAATGAATTTCAGCAACGAACGAACGAAGCAACAACAATTTAATCAGATTGATGGCAATACCAAAATAATTAGTTGTCATTCAAGCCACATCCGTACGTACAACTTTAGAATCAAAAACAAAGTTTACAAAGTTTGAGGTGTCTGAATTAATATACCAACTATTTAGGCACCACGAACATAGTTTACATACAATTTCAGTTTCACATACAACTTGTTCATACTCACACTTATCTACCAGCTTCCGTTACCCAAGTTGCGTACACATTGAAGTGAGATAAGGTAGCATAGTGCGAAGGGAGTCACTATTTGAATTACTTACATATTCGTATTATCATCTATAGTACCGCATCCCTCAAGGAAACATCAGCGTAGCGCTACTCAGTTTTAGCAATGTTCCTAACAATAATATGCATGTAATTTATACGAATAGAATTTGTTTAAATTTTGTTCACACTTTATGACCTGTATTTATGGTGACCGGTACAATTATTCAATACAATTCAATCAATGCGTTTATTTCAGCTTAATAAAATACAAGGATACATGTTTCAGCCATAGTTTTGGAATTAAATAATGATATCGAAAATTATTGGGACACTCAAATCAAATCAAATCAAATATATTTTATTGTATTTTGTATATTTTGTAATGTAATATAATTATGTACATATTTTATTTTGTTTAATAAAAACTATTTTTTAATCAAATATATATTTATTTCTCTCGTAAAACAAGGTAGGTACATATAAAGGTTTATTATCTATAGTACCTAAGGCGTTCATAGGTGCACCTGTTTTGCAAGAGCCTGGTGCCTGTAATAGGTTTAAAAAAAAAACCCTGCACTATACTGCGGATGGAACTTATTCACGTCTAGACACTATGACAGTACTAGAAAAGGTAGGTGTAAGAGAAAAATTTGGTGTGAGAGTCTATATTTGAGAGAGTGTGTGTGTTTAGGTGTGTGTGAATGTTCTACTGTAGTTTGATTGTTTTTGATTAGTGAGTTAGTGTGTCCTGTAGGCGTAGGAGTGCGAGTGTGAGTGTAAGTCTGAGTTTATTGTAAGTGTATTTGAGGGTGAGTGAGTGAGTGTAAGTACTCAATCTTCAGCGCATGGCACTATGTCTATGGCACATGGCACTACAGCTTTCCTGCTATAAGATTCAGATAGCTAGCTAGATATAATGATTTGCAGTGTGTAGCGCAATCTAAACCTATTTAAAATCCTTAAGAGAGAGAGTGCAAATAATTTACAGATTATTAAAGTTATGGATATACATTTTTTGTTGATCTCTACATTAGCTTACACGAAGTGTAGAACGGCCCCCACTCGATGGACCGATGGCATTAAAGCCGTCGCAAGCAAGTCATATTAGAGTGAATCCGGAGGAAGGTTTATATATTTTATATTGAATATCCACGTGAACGAAGTTGCTGGCGTAAGCTAGTTAGACTACATACAAAAAATGTATAGATATATGAAGTTAGCCCTATATTCAACTTTTTATAAATACTACTTCAAATGTGTCGTATCTGTACCATGCCAACCCGCAACATAGCACAATTTCTATAACATTAAGCATTTATTTTACATTTAGTTATAGTTACGTTCAGACATCGGAATAGAGCGGTTATTTGCTTACCCATTTAAAACATCTATCATTGTTAGTGTAGGGATTAATAGCATCGTTCCTGAACAGTATGAAAAAGTATGAAAAATGCAAGCTAAATTGCGGGCATCCACTAGTATACTCCCCTACGGTCTCTCCCCTCTACTTTTGTCACTGTTGTGCCAGTTAACACTGTTAGCTACAGCGGGACATTTTAATTACCCCTTCCTAGCTGCTGTCGGCTATGTGAGTCGATTCAAATGCGGTTTGCTTGTTTTGTTTCTACAATGTATGTTAGACTAGTTGCAGACGCGATCCAAGTATTAGTTTGTGTTAGGTCTGACTACATAGTTTAATTCCAAGGAGCAACAATAGCACAATGACAGTAACTAAGAATCACTAAAACCACGTCACCTTAAGAAAAAGGATTCAAAGAATATTAAAACCATATTCAATGTCAAATCAGTCATCATACTTTTTGCAAAGTTGCTACGAATATTGCTACGAATTGGCTACGAGCTTTGTAGAGTGCTACGAGCCGTAAGAGATTGCCAGTTACACAATCTAATCAAATCGGAAAAAACTAGGATTTACGATGAAAAGTGCGATGTGCAGAAAAAACTATTTGGCGATAAATCGCCTTTCTCTCGCTCTTTCAGGAAATTAGTATAATAAAACCTGTCTTGTTTTTGGCAGCAATTCAAACGTCGACTGGTACAGAGATAGCTTGCATAATTGTTTCTACAATGCTTTTAGCTTAGAGATGTGTGAATGCAGTGCCTTGTTGGCCCGGCTAGCAGCACACAAGTTTAGTAAATTGTGTTTGTACTTATGAGGAGAAGCAATTAAGAAATAATTGTTTTAAACGACTTCTAAAAAGGAGGTATCAATTCGACTGTATATTTGTTATGCGATTTCTCCGCCAATTATGAATTGATTTTGATGGTTCTTTTTTGTTTGATAGATTATACTTCAGAATAGGTTCAATTTAAATTTAATCGTAATCAGTTCAGTACTTTATGAAAAATCACAAAAAACGTGTCAATAACTCGTATATCGTCGCGTCTCCACAATATGTCGAAACATTGTTTTAGCTTGGAGTCGGTTTTTAAAAATAAATAAATAATGCTGGACAATCCACACTGCATCATCTAGCCCCAAGATAAGCTACTGTTAAACAGAGCTGTGTTATGGTACTAGATGACTGATATATACTTAATACAATACAATACATAGATAGATATTTTTTATTATACATAAATAGAAAATACCCAGAACACCCGGAACAAATATTTGTAGATCGTACAAACATTTGACCCGAGGTGGGAATCGAACCCGCAACCTCCGCGTCGCAGGCGGACCTGCGCCCGCTGCGTCACATCGGTCGTTTTGTTTTTTAACTAAAGATTTAAAAAAATATTTCTTTATTTGTTCTTAAGGACTTTGTCAGCGGCTAGTTCTCTGTTATTGTGCGTTCTATGTTATTATCTGAAAATTTTCTACTGGTTACCGAATTGGAAATTAGTTACGGCTTGTTTGAGTAACAAACAAACAGAAAGTAATCTAAATTTCCCTTGGCATGGCAGCACGCCAGTAATTAAATATCTCGTCTGTGCTTTTTCCGAAATCAGCTAAGTTTTTATAAAGAAACAGTAAACCAATATTGATTTTTTTGCAAACAAACTTATTGTTACGGCCCGCGGCTGAGATTGAGTTGTATCTAGATTAAAGGTAAGCTTTTTACTATTCCTGGTCAATTTCTTAGTAATCCAAATTTTACCCAAATTGGTTCAGTCGTTGCAGCGAGATTGGAGCGCAAACGATCCATTATTTGTGATTTAATATTAGTTAGGTCTTAATGCTGAAACTAAAAGATTAGCAAAAAAATGTACATAGGTAACTTCCTAAATGAAACTTCCTCAATTTACAATGTTAGAAATTTACTTCAAAGCACCATGATAATATTGGCACTTGCGCCACAAAGCGCTACAGAAAAGACGGCTGAAATGAATCCATACTTTCCACAGCGCTAATATCAGCTACTCCAACGATAGCGAGTAGATTAGCCGGCTTCGCTACTTTATTGCTGTGGTGTACAGTGTGCGATATTGTTCGTGAGATGCTGATTGTCAAAAAGAAATTTCTGTTACATAAAAAAATAATTTGAAAAACCATTGATATATTGTTTTTAGACCTCGTAGAAGTACTACGACCACACGTATTTCTGCCGCCAAGCAGTAATGCTCGCATTGCTGTGTTTCGGTTCGAAGGGTATGGTTTCCGGTGAAATTACAAGCACATGAGATTTTATATCTACGTCTCAAGGTGGCAACGCACAAGTGATATCTCTGATGTTGCAACAAACTGTATTTATGTTTCCCAATATTCATTAAAAGAATAGTTTAACGCAGGAATATGATTTTGCAATGTAACTGTACACAGTTGCACGCAATATGCTTGGAATCTTTTGATTGATGAATGAAACATTACAAATTTTAGTGAAAAATACTTACATGATTTATCCATTTTTTTGGCAATTTGAAACAAATTTTATAAACTTAAAATATTTGTACTGTATTTATATAAGTTTATAAAAACAAAGATCATATTATTCCTTGCTACTGACTAAATATAATGCTTATATATGGACGCGCTAACAGCAACTAAATTTTTCTATAGAAATTTCACCTCGATGCCGCGTCACCCCAATGCTTTATTAACATCACTGCTTATTACGTCACGACTAAGGTGCGCTAAAAGCAAAGGTGTTTTCCAACCTTTCTTCTCAGGTGTCAGGTTGATATGTTTTACATGGATTTTATCTTAGCTTGACAATAGATTACTCAAAAATATTCCACTGGTGGCAAAACTGGGCTCACAGATCAGAGTGCTTTAGCACGAAAAACTCATTTGACAATTGTAATCGTATCGTCCAGCTGTCAATTTGTATGGAATTTTGGTAGTAAATTTAACGCACTGAAGCGGCGCTGTTGAATTTTTTATGCAATTTGACAGCTGGACGATACGTTTACATTTACGATTGTCAAACGACTTTTTTCGTGATTCGCTCTCTGAGCTGTAGGTTGTGAACCCGATTCCCAGTATTACCAGTCCCACCCAAGTTAAACATTTGTACAATGAACATTTTGTACAAAAAACAAATTTAGTTTATTCCATTTAGTTTCCTGTACAAACGATGTTTAGTTTGGAGCTAGGTAATATGTGAAAAGTTCACTAATATTGAATTGGTATATTTATTATTGCATAATATTTAAGGTATATGGTCCACACACCAAAAAAAAACAAGTACCTTTTTTAACATTTTGTCTGAAAAATCTCGAGTAAATCGATAACGTTTTTCTGGTCAATTATTGAATAATGCACTAATAATAAATCCTAATACTCTGTATAGAATGGCCTTCCCAGTCAGTAAACCCTCACCCCGTATATTTATTTGAGCAGATTTCATAAATTGTAACAGCAGCGTAATATCATCCCATTTCACCATAGATAATTGCAAATACCCCCATTCCCTTCATATTACGTGTGGAGTTTAAGTACCTATTAATTCGGAGTATTGTGTGCAAATCACTTTCCTTTGTCTGTGCCTCGTGTGGTGATTGGATTTAGCTGTCATTTCATTTAGAGTTTTGGATATCACGTATTTAAAACTTGGTACCTATATTTTTCATTTTACCCAACGTTGTAGGATAGAAAGCAATATAGCGTCGCGTTATAGAGGCGCGCTAGGATGATACTTTTTAACCGACGTCAAAAAAGAAAGTTATCAATTCGACTGTTTTATTTTTGTTTATTTTTTTTACGCGATTTCTCCGAAAACTGTGAATTGATTTTGATGATTTTTTTGTTTGATAGGTAATAACTTCAGAATAGGTAATAAAATAATTTTATCGAAATCGTTTCAGTACTTTTTTAATAAATCATTACAAAACGTGTTGATTGATAACGAAAAAAATATTTACGTCAACGTCATTAGTTGTCAATTTGTATGGACATATGCAGCGCCTCTATAGTAAGATGAACTAAACATTCGAATATAAATCGACAGCTGGACGATAAGTACGATTACGATTGTCAAAAAAAATATTCCAGGAGGGTGATTCTCGTGCCATAGATAAATGGTCAAATGTGATATATATCCTCAAAACTGTCAATAATTTATAGAAATTTTGACAGTTTTGACCATTTATCTATGCACGAGAATCGCCCCCCTGATACGGTCTTTGTATTCCACGAGTAAGAGCGTGTGTGTAAAGAAGGCTAATATGAATACAAATGCATACAATACGTATTACGAAGAACCTTATCTCGCAAATGCTAACCTACTCTCGTCTTAATGGCTGCTACGGAAGTGGGTTACCTTGATCCGAGTAACTTTAACCTGGTATTACCTACCATTAGGAAGTGTTCACTGCGGTTCTGTGGAGCACTTGTAGCGTAGCTGGTTAAGTTATACCAGATCAGCGAAATAATGTAATGTTTCTAGATATTAAATGATATTTTGAAACATGAGGAAACCGGTATGTCCAAGAATTGAAAAATTTAAAATACAATCCGCATTGGGTCCGCGTGGTGGATTAGAAGGCCTATTAGGAGAAGAAGGACATTAGAAGGCTGTTATGATGATAATAATCTTGAAACATTACATTATAGTAAAGGTACTAGAGTTCTTTGTGATAGAGTTTGTCCGGGAACGGACTACGACCATACCTATTTCTGCTGCCAAGCAGCAATGTTCGCATTGCTGTCTTCCGGTTCGAAGGGTATGGTTTCCGGAGAAATTACAGGCGCATGAGACTTTCCTTCGAACGTCTGTGGTAACACACAAGTGATATCTATGATGTTGCAAGAGTACATAGGCTATCACTTACCATCAAGTGGGCCGTCCGCTCAGTTGCCACTTAAATGGTATAAAAAAAACTTGATTGACAAATTATGCAAACATTTGTGCAAATATGCCAAGTGAAGTTACACACGGCAGACTTAAGGCACCTGGGTGAACTAACAAAGCTTTCAATACAGTTGAAGTTTCGTTGCTACCAGTACCATTAATAGTTCCATGATGGAACTACTGATGTTTTTTTAATGACTAGTTTTATTTTAAAAGAATCTGAAAATAATGGAACTAATGATTCGACAACTGAAACAGGAAAACCTTCTGTGAATCGTTAGCCATTATCTATATTTATATTTATCGATAGTATAAAGTGACTTGCTAGTATAAAGTGTTCGATAAAAGAAATCAGATGAAACGACTACCGTTTTATTTAAAAGGTGAAGGAAAACATCGTGATCCAACCATATAAGAGCAATAAATGAATTGAGTATCGTGAAGAAACCGAAATGTCTAAGAACTAAAATTCGAAAGACATGTGCCATCCACCAATCCGCATTGGGTCCACGTGGTGGATTAAGACCCAATCACTCTCAGTGTCCCAGAAGTGGGAACATTAAAAGTCTGTTATAAAATGAAACTCCATAAGTGCTATGCTCTCTCCAAATTTCATGTTTCTAGGACTCAAGTTTTTGGTTGTGCGTTGATCAAAGTTGACCTGTCAGTCAGCCTTTAATATATTTTGAATATGTGTTTTTTTATACAACTGAAGTGGCAACCAAGCGTACGGCCCACAAGATGGTAAGCGGTTACCGCAGCCTATGGACGCTTGCAATACCAGAGGTATCACTCGCGGGTTGCCACCTTGAGGCTAAGATTGAAAGCCTCATGTGCCAGTAATGCGCTTCGCCATAACTTCAAGATTATGATGGTTACGTTTAGTCTGTCAAAAATCAAACATGACTGAAGTATCGGCTGGCTTACTAAGCTTGAAGTGCGCAATATATCGCTCACAATTACCTACGTAGTCTCCGCCTACTTACTATTACTATTGTTTTTTTCTGTTCAGTGCGATGCAGCTTATGCTGAGCCAGGACCATTGACCCACACTCACATTTTTGTTTTAAAAAAATAGATATTTATATAAGTAGTTTTAGGTATTAGGTACTTATACTTACATACTGTATCTTTTATATTTCATTTTTATTTTTACTTTGTTTTTGTACCTACTTGCCTACTTTTTTTATTCTTTGTATTTCTTCTAAGTGTGTGTCAATATATAATAATTTTTCTTTCTTTCTTTTTCTTAGATAAGGTAATGGTCTTAGTGCATCGGAGCAAATGTTTTTTTTTTTATGTCTGCAAGTGACAAGACGGTCAAGTCACACGCCTGATGTTAAGCACCACGCCTGACCATAACTGATGCTGTACCACTCAAAGCTTGAAGTTTTTAAGTTCTGCGTGGCACTGCACTGCGCTCATCACCCCGAGACATTGTTGTTAAGTCTCTTTCGCCCAGTAATTTCACTTGCTACAGTGCCCTTCAAACCTAAATACAGTAATGCTTGCACGCACACCACTGCTTGGTAGAATATCTGGCACTGCGGTGGTACCCTTATTTTCATTTATCTGCGTCAGGGCGTAGAGACTGTTTTTTTAAACGGTTCTTTTTCATGGGAATTTCAGCCTTAATATGACGTAAATATAATGTTGTTATCCGCGAACGACCGTAAGTAAGAGATGTCAGCTTCGCCCTGAAACGGGTCTATTAGTTTACACGGCTATTGTTAAGACCAATAATAACGTAGAAATTAATCGCCATATTGTTTTTCAGTTGTTTTTTACTAGAATCTGTTCAAAAAGAGAACCACCTTGAATCAATCAAAGTCGATTCTTATGTCAACGACATAAAAGTCACCTGACGACTGTTCTATTATTATTTCCATACTCGTTCGTTCGTTCATATGAGTCAGTGGCCAACTCTGGTGGCCCATACTTATAAATGCCATTAAGGTTGAATGGCCTATAAATGATTTGTATGAACATTCTTGAATATGGGTCATCTAAATACATTAAGGAACTTAAAGTAGGTAAGATGTAGATACTTAATTCAATAATTAATCTCAGACGACCTATAGGACGTTTCAAAATGATCCTTGTGATATGATTGAATAAAGAGATTTTTGACTTTGACTTTGACTTAAGGCGAGTGCCCGGTTGAGAAGATAAACATTGCGTTAGATTCTGACTGTTGGACAAATGTTTGCATTGTTTTATCTGCAAATATTTGTTTATAATAATAATAATCAACATGACAGCCTTCTAATGTTGCCATGGTTGAGACCCTGGCCTACTCTCGGACGAGAATGTTTGGGTCTTAATCCACCACGCGGTCCCAACGCGGACTGGTGGATCGCACATGTCTTTTGAATTCTTAGTTCTTGGATATGGTTTCCTCACGATGTTTTCCTTCACCGTATGAGAGCACTGGCATTGCGCACATAAATTTTTCGAGCAGATAAATCCATTGGTGCACGACCGGGTTTGAAACCACGACCTTAGGATCGAATAGACCGGTGCTCTCAATAATAATAGTAATAATGCTGGACAATCTACACACACAATATTATCGTATCTATTTATTATTGATTGATAGCTAATTGTATTCGTAGTTTTTGATACCCACGACACAGGACAAAATAGGCAATGTACTACATGTACTATGTAGTCGTGACACAAACCTTGACCTTGACTTTGTCAGAACTATCAGTTTAATTTTTAGTGTTATTATATAATATTTTTCTCATTATTATTCTCATTATTATTTCAACTACAAAATTACACCCTTTTATTTCAAAATAAAATAACATTTCACAAAATAATACAGAGAGCCAAATATTATCATATTTCACGAAATTCAGTAAGCACAAAAGTAGCTCACAATTTTCGCGCAAAATACACTGTTCATTAAAACCCGAACATTTGGGGCTGACGCTCAATTTAAATGTAAATAAAAATCGTATCAAAACAATCCAGCAATTACAGTCTTGATTAAACAACAACAGAATTCTGCGAATAAACTGTGAATAAACAATTTTCATTTAGGTTACGTATACAAATTAATGTATCCATCTCTATCAGTTTGGAGATAGTACATTGAGTCGAAATTCTCGATATTCTCATCTTAAAGTTTCAGGACTCACCGATGATTGACCAGACGCCCACAATTCACGGGACGACTAAGTTTTAGTATTCAGTATTCAGTACGTTTATTCACAAAAGACATGGTACATTTTACATTAGGTGGAAAATATAAATTATAGAGCTGCATATCTCGCCCGAGTACAGGCACGTGAAGTAAAATAAGTAAATTATAATAACTTATTGGTTTTCAAGGATTATTATACGACAGATGTGGCGCAGCGGGCGCAGGTCCGCCTGTCACGCGGAGGTTGCGCGATTCCCGCCTCGGGTCAAATGTTTGTACGATCTACAAATATTTGTCCCGGGTGTTCTGGGTATTTTCTATATATAAAAAAAATATATCTATTTATGTATTGTATTGTATTATAAGTATATATCAGTCATCTAGTACCCATAAACACAGCTCTGTTTAACAGCAGCTTACCTTGGGGCTAGATGGTGCTGTGTGGATTGTTCAGCTTTATTTTTTTATTTTTTTATTTCATTTTATTTTATTATACAAAACAAAAGACACGACACGGCATAAATAAAAAAAAATCATTTATTCATCACAACAGTGTTTTTGGTCATGATCTCATTTAGGCTGGATTCAACCAACTTTTGGAATAACTATTCCTTGGTATAAGAAATGTCAAATACAAGTAAACTATCAGTTTACTTGCAAATAACTACTATTTTACTGTGAATAAATGCCTTTTTATTTTTACTTTGTGTATCTGTGATGAGTAATTTGATCGCTTTTCGGAAGCTCGTACTTTACTTCTCTGACATATCAACACCTAAATTGATTTATGTTAGTATTATTCAATATCAATGCCATAGTAAAGTCCCCGACCGCAGACGTGAAGGTAGTGTGTGTGCATTAAGCCTTAGGTAAAATAAAATTGTAATGTATGTAGTGAAACGTCAATTTTAAGTAAAATAAATAGTCGGCTCTCATCTGAAAAACAAGCCTGTTAAAACTAAAAGTCTGATAAAGAAGAATTGATGGCAACATAAAATACAAAACTTAGTGAAAGGTCGCACAAAAAATATTTATTTCAGTCAGAAAACTATTAGACCGAACCCGAGAGAGCTGCAGATTGGGAAATAAATTACCAGTCTTTGTCAGCGACTTGGAATGTGTTTGTCCCTCTCCTACAGCTCTAATCTTTTACATTCGTGTATACCTGTCGCATTCTAACTTTCATACATCACGGGAATAAGAGCCTAGTAAGCTCCCAAAATGAGTGTTTATTGCTGATCCTTCTAGCTGGACTCTTCTAAGTGCACAGGCGGAGTTAAACCCTAAGCCACCGGGTTAAGGTGGGTTCTAGTTCTGTGTGGAGTGGTTCAGGTGTGTGGATAACCAGTTATCCAGTCGTTTCTCTTGCGGCAGATGTGAACTTTCTGCGGGCGGAGAACTTATGAGGATTTGTTCAGTTTTACTGAGAAAAGTTAGTGTATTAAAGGATATTTCATCACAAAGATTTATTTGATGAAGAAATAAAATGTTGAGTGCATTGGAAAGAATGAGCGCCGAGCCAATTTTAGCTTTGCGTATTTTTTTATAAACGCGTTGTTAACAATACTGAAACTCTTAATGAAACAAAAGTATTGAAACACCAAAAGACCAAATTTTTGATAAGGCGATATAAAAAAAATCTACCTGTCGACACCTCAGCTCAAACTAAGATGAACTTCAGCTAATTTACTATTAAAATGATTTATTTATTTTTAAAGATTTAAGAAACCTCAAATATATACGCTATCGCAGTTGTTTTTTTTTTGCTTAATAACTGTGATTGGGTGACTAGTATCTGCTATTTAGATGTTGTGTACCATGGCTTTCCCCAGATGAGCTCTATCATAGAGAACTTTTGTTTTCTTTTATACCACACTAAATGGCAACCAAGCGTACGGCCCACTTGATAGTAAGTGGTCACCCTATGTACGCTTGCAACATCAGTGATATCACTTGCGCGCTGCCACCTGAGACGTAGATCTAAAGTCTCATGTGCCTGTAATTTCACAGGAAACCATAGCCTTCGAACGAGAATACAGCAATGCATTATTAGGTGCTGCTTGGCGGCAGATATAACTATAGTAGTCCTTCCTCGGACGAGCTCTATCACAAAAAACTCTACTAAAAGTAGCTGTTTGGTATTTACCCTGATTGCCTGATGTTGTTCCACAGTTTCGGAGCAAGGCCCTCACGAGAAGCGACTGCTCAACTCCCTACTCGCTTCCTATAACACTCTGGAGCGGCCGGTGGCGAACGAGAGCGACCCGCTCGAGGTTCGCTTCGGCCTCACGCTGCAGCAAATCATTGACGTGGTAAGTGTGGACCGAGCTTTAGATCATATCCTACTAGTCAGCTAACACAAATAACTATTTTATAACTAAATTCGGGCAGTTTGCTCGAATACTCAAACGCTATTTAATTGCGTTTAAGAGATCGTTAGTTTTCGAAATGCTATGGAGACAGGAGAAAGTTTAAAAACGTCATAATGTTAAGCTTTGAGCTTAGTTAAGTAGTGTTTCAGTATTCGGGCGTGAGTCATTCAGATATCAGCTGTAATTGCGGCGCGAAGTCTTTCAGCAGTTTATAGAGCCCAGTTTATAGATAGTGTTGTCCCAATAAAATTTTGGAGTTCCATGTATTCAGAAACGTAAGGTCACTTCTTCTCAACTTGATTTTAAACGATCTCAGTTACTTAAGCTTGATAGTAAAACTTACTCAAAAATTATTTGAAGTGAGGAAATGAATGCAATCATTCCTCTCACTTTTAGACTCTGAATACAACCCAAACAAAATGTCGTGAAGCATGAATTGAATTAACTTACAATTTTACAAGCTACGGTGTTTTTTTTTTCCATTGAAGTGGCAACCAAGCGTACGGCCCAAAAGATGGTAAGCGGTTACCGCAGCCTATGGACGCTTGCAATACCAGAAGTATCACTCGCGGGTTGCCACCTTGAGGCTAAGATCGAAAGCCTCATGTGCCAGTAATTTCGTACCGTAGCTATATAAAAATATTAAAAAATGTACAGACCATCAGAAACGTTATAAAACTACATACTAAGTTAACCATATTACTTGCTAATTATTACGTAGGTATTCAGAATTTAATCGCGGGTAATATTTATGCAATTGTAACTGAAATTAGAAATTACGGCAAATTTGAAACGATTGATTAATATTTCGTGCATCTCTAATGATCATAACACTATGCATCTATGCAGCGTGAATATCAATGTGTAATTAATACGACTAATTTTGTGAATACAAAATATCTATACAGATGTACTGATTTTGCTCACGATTTGTTTATTATGAGGAACACATTCTCGTATATAAATTTAAGCTAGCGACTAATCTGTTGCGAAACGGCTGCGAACGGAATTTCCGCGAACTGCTATATCCTGAGCAGATAACAAAATACAAATGCGCAGACGTCAGGATATTTGTCGCTATTCAGCAATACTAAAATACCTACAAGTGCATTGTTTTTTAATTCGTCACTTAATGTTATTAATCCCTCTTGTAAGCTTTAATTTATAACTATACACAGATGCCCAATTCGTCACTTAATGTTATTAATCCCCCTTGCTAGCTTTAATACTGGTTATAACTATACACAGATGGCAATTTTGTCAATATACCAAATAGATATGTACCTACTCCTGATTCAATTTCCAAATCAGATCGGGTCTTAAAGTTGGGTGCGCAAAATCGGAATGTCTGTACAGCCTGCGTAAAACGTCTCTTTCCGATATCGAGAGTATTCTAGCGAATAACAAAGCTGAAATAACAATGATTATTTTATATTGTCCGTATAAATTACAAGTTAAATGTACTCGTTAATATAATCAAAAGTTCCTTGCTTGAAATTACAATAGAATTGTGAATTCAATTTATTGGTGACCCGTTTAAATTGCTTCTGAGCCATTTAACTCTCACTTATTGTTGCTAAGTTGAGGTGAGTGTAAATGGGTCATGTAAACCGGAGTTTTGGTCAGAGTGAAAATAGTACTGGCTATCGAGTAATTTTGTATTTGTTGTTCAGTGTAATGTTTATACTCAATGCAATTTAGACACATTTAGAAAGTTGGGCTTAGTGTCAAAATCCAGTGTCGAAGGGGGTTTTTGGAATTTAAGTGTCAGATTTAAATTTTAGTATTTTATATATTAAAACTTCTGTTTGTTCAATACTAGGCATAGTTGTTATGAACAATTAAAACATGACACTAAGACACATCTACCTAACTAGCTAAGTAAAGAATTTCGTTTATGAAATTACGTTTGCGAAGTTCATTAGAATTTGATCAATATTTAATGTAATGAAGAGGAAATATTCCTGAAACCTCGTTTTGGGGATCAAGGGCCGGAGTATTGTCTTTGCATGGTATTAATAATAAAATTGGTCCCAAATTAATACGTTTTCAAACAATATATTATATTACTTAAATGGTTAGGTAAAAGGTTTATTTTTGTTAGTACTAATGTAACTGTTTACTATTTTCTATTCATGTTAGTTATAAGAAATGAAAATAAAATGTTGATGTTACACGGGATTGTAACTAAACAATACAAAAAGTAGTCGTAACTAAAATCTTTTTCAAGATAGCTACCAAATTATAGCTGCCATAGCTTCCATTGAACAGACAAATACAGAACGTGCAAAGTTTCAAGCAATGCTTGAGTAAATGACCTTAATTCCGAACACCTCAAACCGTTCACAATTACAATTTGACAACTCAATGGGGTAGTGGCGAATTCTGAATCATGTCACGTACGAAGCGAGGAATACTCAGTTTCGTGCGTTCGAACGATCGCCCGCTCTTAACCTGAGTATTGCCATATTTCACGAACTGTATGGACTAAACATGGATATCACGTAGCTTGAACCACAGGGAGTTTAGGTAACGTTCTAAAAAAAGAACACGTAATCTTAAAAACAGAAATAGCACGAAAGTCATGTAAATTCAGACCGCCTGCGCCTATCCTATCCCAAAAAGGTCTGTGATCTAATGATGTCAAAGCTGCGAGAACCAACGTCCAATATTCTATTTCGATACTTTTATCTCTTCCGAAGGTATTTGAAGCGATCGCTGATGCGCTCTCACTGCAAAACCCAGAATTATCCGTGGGATAATATGGAATTATCTTGGAAATTCAAACGTTGAAAATCCAGTTAGCGTTTTAGGTTCACTGTATTAATAAAAGTGCAGCGCGGAAACAAAAGTTAAAAAAAATAAATAAAAACGAACAAGGTTGGAGCAAGGAAAGCAAGGAACAAAGTACGGCAGCGTTGCCCGCAGGCATTGCAACTTATTCGCGCTCTTCCTCGACATCATTTTCCAAGTTCTCTTGAGTGCAGTATTGAATACTGCTGTATCTCCGTCTCGCTGCTTTCCACACAAACGACATTTCCTCTATTTCAAAGCTATCATGAAGACCCGGAAATGTGTGTCTAAAGGATTTCGCAACCTTTGAGTTCGTATCGCGAGTTCAAAGTGAAAAGGTTTTCATTGTTATCTTTTCAACTACGTAAAACTGGGAATATTTTATTTGAAAATACAAAGCAAACATGCAATATTTTTATCACGGACCAAAAAAATATTGAAACGTATAAAAATAACCATTAACTCTGTTATTCGCTAGAATATCTTTTTAATTACTGCGTCACAACGATGCTTCGAGATAAAATGGATTACAAAGTCGGTAAAATGATCGAGGCTCCGGATTAAGACTGTGGTCTGTCTGACAGCAACAGCACATTCAGAGGATGAAATTGCTTTTAATTATAAAGTAGTTTGGATGAATTTTAACTTTAATTAGTTGTTAATCGAGGTGGAATATGAAAGCTGGTAATAATTAGGTACAAACTGAGCACTTTTCTTTTTTAAATACTTACACATGTGCCTACTTGTATACCAGACTTTATAAGATTTTTAAGTTTTTTTTTTAAGCAGAAAATGTAGTAAGGGTACAGATATCTGAGCTCAGGCGTAATGTTCACAAAGTTTTGTTGTTCCTTTCTTGCGACGGCGTCCGTTCATTTAACAAAATAAGGATGAGAAAAATCAAATTCTGACCACGAACGTCTGGCTCAACTTGGTAAGTAATAGGAGCCGAGTCTGGCGCCTTCGCCGACCGCCCCCCGAAATCAACGGTAACACCTATGCAACGTGTTTCTTCATTTAACACGCTATAGCACTATACTTCATGCACTATTTTAAAGAGGTCACTTCTTTGAGTTTCAAGCACTTTATGGGTTACTGGTGGCGGACGTGAGGGCGCCACCTCCGCGGCAAATATGTCGCATGGACTAAATCGGTGTTAAATTGTTGCAATATTATGATATATATTAGATTGTGTGTCCGGTGACTCGCGAAAACGCTTTTAAGAGTACGCATGAAGGTCCATTTTCGCGAGTCGCCCATCCCTCAGTATTGTTTCCCAAAAGGTGTGGAACAGTTGCATAGATTATCATACTGACTGCGCCCTTTCTGTTTTGTTGACATCGTCTAACCAATAGGACGAGAAGAATCAACTACTTATAACCAATATATGGCTGTCATTGGTAAGTGTGATTAAATAACCAATCTAAAACTTAACACTAAAATTTCTATATTTGAGTTTCTATCTTTTCATCTTTCTTTTTTCCATTTTCTAATCTTCTTTCTGTTCTGTTTCTGTATTTTTTCTTCCGTTTTTTTTTAATCTGTCTGACTGTTTTTGAAGTTTTATTGCATTGTGGGTTATGCGGCGGCATTTGTATCCTGTCATGTGTGAAAGTGCTTCTGAATGATTTCTTGAATCTTTTTGTCAGACCTTGAGCTCGCGCGAATTCCTCGTAGCCAGTAGACCCATCCTTGTCATGCATCCCATGCTAGTCAAGATAAACACTGACAATACTTTATATAGTTTTGAGTTTGTTTCTATCTACAGCTACACTTACACTGGGTGGTTACTCTATATACGACGTTAAAAGATTTGACGCAACAAAAAATAAAAATGACACGAAAATATGAACGGGAAATTTTTGAGTGCTTATAAAGAATGACCTACCCGAGAAAAATGGCAGTGAGCTGAAGCTAAAGTGGCAAATGGCGTAATGAATTAGGAAACATGACTGATGTATAACCCACAACGCACTATAATAATAACAATATGCACTAATGGTTGACACTAATACGTTAATACAATAAAATATTCTCAATAATCAACTATTGAAAATGAAATGAAAAAATTCTGAAATAAATAATAAATAAATTTATGAGATACGTTGTAGGTGCAGATGGTCAGTTATTAGTAACATATGGGTTAAAAAATATATACCTACTTATTTGAAATATTTTGTGGTTGATATTATGTATTGTTATATGAGATGGTTGGTATGTTTTTACACTGTAAATTGATTATGCACATCCCGGGTACCTGCTATTCGTTTTGTTATATGGTTTTGCGTTACAAGATATTTGTAGCATTTTTCATACTATGCATGGCCATGGAATGATACAATATCTCAAAATGATGTGGCGACAGTGAATGTTATATACAACTTTAAATAGAGTGCCTGTGGTATAAAGCTCGTGTAAGCTCAGAGAAAAGTATTGAATATACTAGTTTTTAATATATCCTAAACTATTAACAATATTATTACTTTACTTTAAAAAAATGTACACTACAAAAGTTGTACACAGTTTGATAGCAAGCCATTTTGAAATTCGAATGTTTTTATGTATTTTAATTAGTTTTATTTTTGGTTACCGAAATTTTATTGGTATTTATTATATTTTATTTTTTATATAAATAAAACAATAAAATATTATTGCCTGAGCATACTTTTGAAGTTGGTTGTAATATTAATTAAATATTTTTTGTAATTTGACCTTTAACATTATATTTTATAAGTATTCGTTTAATACATGTAGATTTTACCAGCAACAAAGGTATGTTGTTGAGCTGATAAAACGATAATTATTTTGGCATTTACCAATACGGCAGCTAGACCCCTCTGACTGGTAGTGGCCCCCTAGTCCCTTGTCTTGTTAACTGACAGTAACTTTGACCTGCAAGGAACGTTCTAGAAATATCAGCTTTTAGGTCTAGACAGGTTTAAACTTGAGTATATGTATAGTTATCAACTGTATATAATTTTTATGTATGTATAATTTGAGTAGTTCGTGACTGCATGCTGTCTTGTCAATTCTTGTAACGAATGCTTGTGTCCGTCTTGCATGGTAAGTTTGTCTTTTTATTGCTTTTGTACATTCAAGGTAAGTTCTGTGTTTTTTGTCTATCTGAATAAGATGTAATTTATTATATGTTTATAATATTTTAAGTCTTTATAAATTACCATACAAATTATGCTGTATTTTATTGATCATTTTAAATAGGTAGGTACTTGAATTGTAATAAAAGTGGAATCAGTAGGCTTACTGGTAGGTCTTTTGCAAGACTAGTTTTGTGTTCTTTCTATTCAAACAGTTCAAACTCAGCGCTTCCATAAAGCTCATAAAATGGCCCCAAGTAGGTTTTTGTAATATCAAGCAACAATCAGTAGTCACCATTTGGACGGGTGATTGCTTCTAAATGCTTCCATGCTTCAGAGGATGCTTAGGACTCTAGACCACGCTTGATCTTGATCTATAACAGATCTAATACTAGTTTTGCCACTAGCTCATAAGTAACTAACTTTATTGAGCATATCTCGAAGTACAGTCAACATCTTAGGTAACTCAAAATTAGACACGTCATAATCAATAAAATCCTAAAACAGCGTTAAAATCCATTGCATTCTTTTTATTGGTAAATATACATATAATACAAGAAACACAATATTTTTAAATATCCCTTTTACTAAATAAGGTTTTTTTTAATTGATATTAGAATGACACACAGGATAGACAGGCAGGTTTTCAAGCATTTTATAAAAACATGTGATTAAGAGTGTTAAAACTATTTTCAAATTAACTTACTGTTGTTATGTAGGACATATAAAAGTACAAAAAATATATTAAAAAGAATATGATTTTCTATGCTGACGGATACGTACCGTCAGCATAGAAAATCACTATGTATTCATGGTACATTTACTTCATTGAACGCGAAGTCAAACGTGAACTGTGTAAGAACCACAAGAACTGCTGAGTCAATATTAAGCAAATGTTTTCAGTCCAAATTATAGTTTATAGCGTTAACATATATAATATCAGTTTCTAGAACTTTCGTATATATTGTGTTCAGTTGTGTCAAATAGTTAAACTTACACTGTTATCCCAATGCTCATTCAAACTCATATATTTTTGGTGCAAATTGCAAATTGAGTCCCATATTCTCCAGCTTCGCAAATCTCAAAAAATCCTATACTAAGTCATTGGTTTCGATTTTACTGTATCACTTTCTAAACTAAACTTACTAAAATTGTTGCTGTCAAATGAATAAAAATACAAAGGACCGCGATAATTTTGGTTAGCTATGTTTAGAAAATGCTACAACAGAATCAACACTAATGTTAATTTTGCCTGAGATGCTAATTTTCAGACGTATTTTTATATTTACAACGGTTTCTCTCCAGTGTCCAGAAATATCAAAAAATATTTTTTCGGTACACCCAACTTACTTTATTTTAAGAGTAGAACACAATCTCTAAGTTTTCACTCTCTTGCAGTGGTTTAGCTTTTATTAGTAATCCACTCGTCATTTCTTTATCTCAATCTTACAAGTTTGTGAATAAAATAAATTCATAGATACTCTAAACATTTCGATTAAGTACCATGTTGAACTTGTTCTCTGAAAGGCGCTTTATAAATAATTGAAGTTACAGCAAACTTCAGATTATCGACCTTTTCGGCTATTTCAAATAATTGGGTTTCAACATTTTGTTTGAGATATCGTATTTGAAATTTGCTCACGAATTTCTGTCCTTACCGTTTTATTTTATTAAATGTTGAACTCTTCTTCAGACAAACTGTAACTAAGTAAAAGTAAATAAATGACAAAATTATTAACTACCTGGTAGCAATGATTATTCGGAAAATTAGGCGTATTTCAATATCAACAATGACCATAAACTAATATTGAAGCATATAACAACAATCCATTCAAGCTTGTTTAGTTACAATAAAGGCACTAGGGCCCATCAACGGTTTACGATTAACCCTTACAGAGCCAAGCAACCCGCTCTCGTCTGTTTTGGTACACAAAGTCGTAAAATTTGGGCTAAGTCACTGTGAATTGGTTTTTGACTTGAAATTACCTTACCCTGTGTTATGTCAACTCACCATGATTGGTTTAAAAGTTGACTTTCAGATTCCCTATGATTTTAACACTGTTATGACTGAATAATAATTTGATTTTAAATGAATCAATCAATCAAACTAAACCTTTCACGGAAGAAGCTTTCAGGTGACTTATTGTTACTTATAAATGGTGTGTCATCCATACGAGCTTATTTTTATGGTTCCTTATTGAAACTAACGCAAAATTTGATTTTCAACAGTTTATTTCACAAACTCATAGAGTGTCACTAAATTGAAAGTGCTATTATTTATTCTGTGGTTATATCCAAAGTGATTGACAACCAAGCCTTCGAGACAGGACATTAAGACAAGCGGGTGAAGGAGTGACGCCATCTCTCTCGCACAAAGGAAATTAAAGGAGAGCGCTATCTTCCTCCCACGCGTACTTCAAGTTATGACAGCTCAGCATCTGACAGTTTCATAATCGTGGTACAGTTGGCGGGAAATGCTTTAGTGTTGAAATTATGAACGCTGCAAAATGGAAGCTTTCAGATTTATTAGGGGTTGAATTGAGGGTTCGGAGGTTGAATGATAATAATATTTTAAATGGAGGATGCGAATTGTTATTTATATGAATTGTAAAATATTATCTTGAAAGGAAATCTTTGGAACGTAGTCCATGATAAATGGTCTGCTCGTTTTTAAATAAAATAATCAAAATATCCATTATTTTTGAGAACAAAGATGACTGACGAAAACATTAGCGTAAAAACAACAATTTGCTTCGAAGAACTCTAAGAATTCGGCCAAGGCCCTCTTTGCTACAGGTGAGGGTGACATTGACACCAAAACCGTACCTGTACCTAGACTTAAGATCCTCACGGATTTGCTCGCTTTGTTTAAATTGTAGTTTCAAATAGAGATATATCGCATGTATGTCAGTTTTAAAACTTTTTTTTTGTTAATTTGTTTTGCAAATTTTGATTCTTTAAACTCTATTGTATTATGACATTAATTAAGAAACAGACCTTAAGTTACTTACACTTACATAAAACTTATTTGGTAAACTGTTATAATATGACCTCTGTATTGTCTGTCATCATAGATAACGCCAGTTAGGGAAACTTCCTTAATATCACACCGGAGGGGCCCAAGTTTAAGACATCAAGCATGAATGAACTAGTGACACATTTGAAGCCAAGATCTCGACGAGAAGTGAAACTCGTCCAAGGTCGCGAGGGGAGATAATTTTACCAACATTTTACCTTAATGTAGGCCTGTAAGAGCCTTGAAGTAGACTATTTCTGTAATGAGTAAGACATTTTTCTTGTCTTAACTTTATACATCAGAGTAAACCTGAGTACTTTTCTGTCTCCTACTGATATTATCTGACAAGCAAGTTGAAGTTTTTGAGAAAATTGAGGCCAAAAGTACCCTAATGGTAATGGGGTAAAGAACAACTTTTGTGTTCCACATCAAGTCTGTAAAATTGTATAGTTGAGCGCAACATGATGCGAAAGCTAGGCAACTGTTGTTCAACCAAGTTGTTCTCAACAGATCAACGAAGTTAAGCACTATTCCGCGTAGTCACTATTTGGATGGGTGACCGCCAGTGGCAATTTCAACTGGCGCTCTCGTGCTTCGGAGGGCACGTTAAGCAGTCGGTCCCGGCTTTTTCAAAGTTGTTAGGCCATGACAGAGGCCTTCGGGCGGCCTAGAAGCTCTGTCACCAGAGTAAGCCACTGACTTACACGAAATTACTTACTTAGCTAGGCAACTTTTCACACAAGCGAATAACGAAACTGTTACTTTAAAAGTTCGTAGTGACTGACTGATCTGTAAAAACAGGCAAGTTAGAACCATCGAAGCTGTGCAACTATTGTTACCATAAGCTAACGAGGGTTTGCAACCTAAGGAATCTGTCCTAAAACGTATAACTCTGACAAACAAACTACTTGATCTAACAAAATTGTTGGTTTTATAATAAATAAATAATATAAGTCCACCATTAAAATTTCATGGTACCTAAAAATCTACGAGATTACATGTTCACCATGGCATGAGATTATAATGGTGGGTTTATTTCATTTAGATTGTGTATGATGATATAATTTCTGTACGGTGCGTAGTAAAACACCGCGGTTTTCTTCTCTCAGATATTGCTACAAGTTGGAAACTTTCCTAATATCATAGAGGGTACAAGTTTCAAGGGCCCAGCCGTATTGTTCTATCTAAACAGAGCTGATATTAACCGGTTGTGGCCATATTTGATGTTATTATAGTAGTTAGATTAGTTTGGGATATTATGGACATGATTTATTTTAAATGGGAAAGTTTAATTGTAGAAGCTTACTGTGTATTATTTATTTATTATTTTATTATTATGGATCACCAACGAAAGATACACAGGCATACAAATTTTAAATTACAGAGGTACTCAGGTCAGGTGCTCTCTCAATTAGAGGTGACCACATCATGCACAAAAATAAAAGTTATTGTGAATGTACCTCATTAAAAAGGATCAACAATAGTTAGTTTGGTTACTTAGTTTATTCTCTGAGCTATAACGTTCTCACATAGTGCAATAAAATAATAATAGGTATTAAATATAAAATTATTATTACTATACTATTACTTCCATGTTGTTTTATAAATTGTAACCTGTGTTGAGAGAAAAATAAATCTTTATCTTATCTTATAAAATTGGTTCTAGTAAATCAGTGCCCAACATATTGCAATGAAATTATTCCTTTGAGGTTGATTCTCTAACGGTTGAGTGAACGATTTAGGATAACAAAAATCTGTGATTTTGGTCTGAAGTAGTGTTTGGCTTTTCCGCTCAGATATAGGCATGGTGAGCCTGGAACCTTTTGTACTGTTACACTGGCACGTAAATTCGTTCAGCCCTAGATTCGCTAGCTTCGGGCCATATCTGAGCAAAAGTCTACAAAGTCACTAGCCTAAAAATACAAGCGTAAGCAATACAATAAGGTTCAAATTGGTGTGTGTGGTCTTTGTATTAGTTCAGTTACGTAAATGTTTTTAAATGTTCATGTTATTTCACTTAATAATCAAAAAAATGAGTTGTCACAACTCGTTTTAAAAAAATAAAGGGTAATAGATGGGTTCCAACCGATTTTTTTTTTATTTTTTTTGTACTAAATTGGTAGAATTTATGAAATAGGATTTTTATGAAATAGGATTTTAATTGCGAGATTTTTCGTGATAATTTTCAAATGTTTTCAATTCGCACTCAAACAATATGCTTTACGTTTAAATTGACAATATATTTTAACTTCTATTCTCTTGTAGATTATTTCAATTACTATTTTATGTAAGATAAAGAAAAGGGTAACTGCAGGCAAAAGCTAACGTGTTTGACGATTTGACTTGTTTTCTGAAATTTATTTAATACATGGCCATTCTTGCATGCGATTATTGATATGAGCCTGAACATTAAAAACTGCAACGCAAAAACAAAGCAAGCCAGACAGTTGATTTTGTTAGTATATCACTGATATAAATAAAGTACAATTTAAAACTAGTGTCAGTATTAATTACATGTAACGAAAGCTTTCAAAACAAGCTTAGCAACAATGATTAGTAAATATCTGTTGTCACCCACTTGATAAATGCATACAGAGGGTAAGATAGCACATCCCGAAAACTAAAGGCAGAGTAAATATATTCCTAACCTAGATTAATACAGCAGTCTTCAAAGATTTTCAGTTTATAACCGTTTTAATGGGTCCTGTAGTTTGAAATATCGTAATCACAGGTGGCTTATAGTCTTTATAATGCAAGTTATAAAAGATTGTGACCTCAAAAAAAAACACAAAACGTAACTATAAAAACAGAAGACGTGATTTAAAATGCATCAAAGCAAGAAAAACCCAGTAGGTTGTTCGATGGTTATCGTTCAAGAAGCTGTCTATTTGCTTTCGTTTTTAATTTATGCTTTTAAAAAGACTTACACCGAGTATATCGCCCCTTTATATCCATCATAATACAATAGTGTACGCTCAAGCTCAGTTTCTATTAGACCCGTAAGCACAGCTCAATGATCCGCCCCACATCATAAACATGACAAGTCGCTGGCCCGTAATCCTGATAATATCCATCGTGTTTGCTTTCAAAACAATTGTTTGGTACGTAATTGCTCAAACACAACCATCAAATGGATTTAAATGATTAATTATTATTATGTAAATCATCATCAAAATTACTTTTCTAATAATACACTACAAGGCATATAACTATATTCTTTATCCGATTATAGGTGACCAAAATAACTTGAGTTTTAAAAGAGCGGATCAAGCAGGGATTGAGCTGGACTTCAGACACTTTTTTGGCACGTGTCGCTTTTTTCCCGCTTAAGGCTGCGTTTCCACCAGAGATGTGCGAGGATGTGTAGCGAGGGATGTGTTTGCTAAGAACCAATAGAATCACTTCATTAAAGATGGCAGAGCGAGGCTAGGTAAATGAAGTGATTCTATTGGTTTCTAACAAACACATCTCATGCGTCAACCGCGATTCTCACTCCACTCTGTATAATCACTCTCATAAAGATGTCTGTGTTATTTGGTTCACATTATTATAATTTTTTTTGTGATATGGAAACATACAGGCTTACGGTTCGTCTGATGTTAAGCGGTTACTGTTGCTTATTGACATCGTCAACACCATAAGTACAGTTGTTGCCTGCCAAATCTATACTAATATTATAAAGAGGATACAATAGATACTTTATTTATTTGTTTGTATTAGCAAATCAGCTCAGTTTGTTCAGTGAACCGACTTGGGTGAAAATTATAACACAGATAACAAGGAATAGGACATAGGCTACTATTTATTCCGGAAAAAAGTACGGTTCTCGAGTTCCACACGAATGATGCCGCGTGCTCAGCTTGTATTGTATAGCACTATACTGATAGCGGAGTTTACAAACTCCCTGAGGGTTCCTGATGACATAGCGATTGTTATAGCCGACAGCTTAACGCCTCTGAAGCGTGGAAGGTGGAAGCACTCAGTTGTAAATACCTATAGTCTTGGTCATTCATCCAAATGATGACTGCGCCAGGTAAGTTATTAGGAAACAAGCTAACCAAACTTTACCTTACTACGAAAACTTTACCTTATTTGTTTATCTAAGTGCCATCAACACAGTACACTCTTAATAATTAATTGATACGTATGTACTTAAAGACGACAGACGGCATGCAATAATAGAAAAAACTAGATTCGAGCGAGTAATCAAAACTAAAGGACACCATCAATTATATTATGTCATATTCCATTATGACACCATAAAAACTCGGGAATACCAAAAGATGAGACTGTTTTTATCATTAATTAATTAGGGTCGCAGCTATCTGGGATAATACATCTAAAAGGGTTAAAATAAAGTCAGAGAAAATGTTTGTTATCCTAAAAAGGAATGATTTACTCAAAACGGTGAATAAAAATTAATAAAATAGGTATAATATGATCGTTTTGGCTTTTAGTTTTGTTTGTATCCAAATAAAGTAGAATTGGATAATATGTTTTTCATAATTTTCACTAAAAACGGGATATTTACCATGATTTGTGAGTTTTATTGATTCCCGATATTTCGGCGCAGTTACATGCACCAAGATCACGGGAGAACTGAAGTTTTTGCGAGTAGCTCTTATAACTATTGACAGACAAATCTGTTCACCCTCTTTCTTAGTCTTTTATTTAATTTGTTATTTAATATATTTTAATATGTTTGTCGACAAAAAAAAAGTCATCATTATATTAGACTTTGTTAAAGGACGGGACGAAATTGTATTAAGTACACCAAAGTAATTAAACAAGCGGTTGGAATATCCCCAGATACAAATTACAGAGTCAAGCAAAAATCGCGTAAAATTTAAATTTTTAGAGACTAACAAAAAACTCTGGGCCCATGAGAAACGCCAGATGTTTCACGTTTGGAAGAAAAAGCTTAAAAATACTTTTGCAGCTTTAACAAAGTTTTCCAAAAGACAAGGTCTTTTAATTTTTTTGGGCTTTGATAACTGTTATCATATTATTATAATAATATTAATATCTATAGTTCTTTTGGTGCTACGAAAACTTAAGTGCTACGCTTCGTAGCTACTCACCACTTCGTAGTAAAATTTGTATTTTCAATAAAATTTTAAAACTGAACATTTGCTTATTATTAGAATCGTTTGAGTGGTTCTTCACAGTGTTTACTTTATTCAAGCGAAGTCACTATTATATTACAATTACTTACCTTTTTACTTATTTACTCTTTCAACACAAAATAAAAAAAATCACATGCACTTCAATATCTACAAGTTTTAGTTTGAAATATCTTCTAACAATGCACTTTATCTTTCTCTTTCTATCGAGTAATGATTTTCTTGCGTGTGACAGGAATGGACTGACTACAATCTAAGGTGGAACGACAGCGAGTACGGAGGTGTCAAGGACCTCAGGATAACACCTAACAAGCTGTGGAAACCAGACGTCCTCATGTACAATAGGTGAGAATGTAGTTGGGAGGTTAGAGAATCAATATTTGGAAACAACGAGAAAGATCAAACTAGAAAGTAACCATCAATATCTAAGGGTGAATTGCACATCTAACGTTAACGTTAGATGGTGCAACTCACCCTTAGTCTTTTATGCAAATGATTTTTGCAAAGATCTGGAAAATCAATTTTAAGGAAGGTGATTTTCAATAGGTTTTTTGTTTAAAAAAAAACACCCATTAAAAGTAATAAAGAAGACACTAATGATAAAATAAAAAAAGGATGATTTTGATGTAACATTGGCTAAACTGAACAAACAAAATCTGTTGCCGTACTTATCTAACGAATCAAAATTGAAAGGGCCGAGGTAATGTGAATAGATACCAATTTATACTATCTAATTTGTACATTACTCAATGGCATTTATTGTCGTTTTTATTCAACTCATTGTTAAAGTCACTTGTACATCTCATTAAAATCATGCAGTACTTTATAAAAACTTAAAGTACTTACCGTAGTTCTTTTACAATATTTTTTAAAGTCATCAAGAAAAGTGCATTCAAGAACAGCAATTTCAAGTAAAGAAATAAGTTGTTAGGCCATGACAGAGGCCTTCGGGCGGCCTAAAAACTCTGTCACAAGAGTTGGTCACTGACACGAACTTATTAGTAAAAAAATTAAAATTACCCTGAGATAGCGAGTAAGAAGTCACAACAGGATGAGTCGGCATCACGGACGAGTAATTTTCTTTGCAATTACAGAAAAAAATAGGGACGGCAGAAAAGGGATATGATTTATTCCATCCGCTCAGGGGGGAACTGTAAATTACTGAGATGTAAAACAAAGGATTTTTATTCTTTTTTAAAGGTACTCTTTTCCTTTCTGTGGGGAAATAATTTTTAACCCGTTTTCATCGGCAGTATCAAGGGTCTATGGGGTATAAAAAGGGTTTATTATTGTCATTTTGAAGTATTTATTTATGAACTGAAAGAATTATATTTTACAGGGAAAATAATGTGAAAAATTTTACGTTGTTACTGTACCCAAATTTTAAAAGGTTTGAATTTATTATTTATTGAATTAGTTTTATGAAGTTTGATAGAAGAAATAAGTATTAGATACAGTAGAAGACCCTACTTTTCTATTACAAAGAACTCTACTTCTCTTGAACTGTTAATAATAGTATCGCAGTCGATGCTACACACATACATTTTGTATATCATGTTAAAACTCGAGTCGCGCAATTGTATTAAAGTAGTCACGTGCTACGAATGCTATACGCAACATTATTTATCGCGATTCATTGAAGCATAAAGTATTGATATGAATTATTAGTTTTTGCCCGCGACTTCACTCGTGTTTTAGAAACATTAGAAACTTTAAAACCGCACCTAACCTAATTCAGACAGATTTATAGGATAAAATGTAGCTCTCTACTTTGTTTAGCTTTAGCTCTGGGAGATCGTAACAGACGGACACCGGAATGAGAAAATAAATGTTCTATTTTCCCAAAATAGATCAGAAACAATAAAAAGTGTCGCAAAGAGAAAAAAATTGGTTAGTTCCCCTGTGCTCGAGTCCCGCTATGCTCGGACCTATCAAAAAGTGCCGCCATGCAAATCACACCGCGGATTTCAATTCCATGAGTTGTGTCCGTAAAACATCAATGCGCTATGCTATAAATGTTGTGATTTGAAGCGTAAAATTCATAATGAAAAATCACCAATATTAAAACGCAATACACAATTTTCGATCGTAGGATTCGAACCCACGTCTTTCGATTTGGTTTACTACCCTTACTATGCCATCACTCAAATACCAGCCCATACGAATCATTTGAATTAGAAACAATACTCAAACTCGCCAATAGAGTAGATGGAACTCTTTTTGAAATATTTTCATTTTAATTTATTTTACTTCATATAAAAATCCCGACTTCAAAAGGGAGATTATCAATTCAACTGTATGTTTGTGTGTTTGTTACGCGATTTCTCCGCCAATTTTAAATTGATTTTGATAATTATTTTTGATAGGTAATAAATTCAGAGGTGGAGCCTAACAGCAATTTATTTTTGTATATAAGTAGGCTATCGTCCCGCCCCGGCTTTGCACGGGTGCTTGAACTACCTTAAAACCTTCCTCTTTAATAATTCTATCTAATTAAAAAAAATCGCATCCAAATATGCTTTTTTTTCAAGATTTTTATTCAAAAAGCACATAGAAAGGGTTTACAGCAACCTAACTTTAATAGTAGTAGTTGTGTAGTTTAGACTAGTTTTAGACAGGCAGCGGGAAACGACTTTGTTTTATACTACGTAGTTAGCGTTTTGGCGTAAACTGTAAGCTTCCTAACATTTATATGTTAGGAAAAAAAAAATATTGAATCAAAAAATTTTTGAAATTAAAATTGAAAAATTTATCATTTATTGAAATAAATTTTATTCTACGTAGTGAATAATCATTATTCTTTTAAAAATGTGCATCCGCTGTCAACCCCGCGTACTCGTCTCCTGTGGTTCAAGCTTAACTGTTATTTACCCGAAAACAGCAACCGCTGCGATTTATAGTGGGTAGTTTAAACATCGTTAGGCTGACAAACAAGCGGAAAGTAATGCTGACTTACCATCTGGCTTCAGCCCAATTCATTTTATTATTCCATGAAATTATTTAAATAAAGCGCAAACTCTTTCTGAACAAGTTTTATTAAGGCACCGAAATTAAATTAGGAAACTGGTTTATATATTAATTTTTAATTAAAATAAAAAAAAGGTTATCAGGATTTTCACGTTTCAGAACATTTTTTCTAACAAATAAGTGCTTGTAGATTCTGCTTTTACGGCCATTATTATTTGTATAGGTGAATAGAGAAAAGAGTAGTAGAGTTCTTTGTGATAGAGCTCGTCCGGGGAAGGACTACCACCATACCGATTTCTGCCGCCAAGCAGTAATGCTGGTATTGCTGTGTTCCAGTTCGAAGGGTATGGTTTCCGGTGAAATTACAGGCACATGAGATTTTCCATCTAACGTCTCAGGGTGGTAACACACAAGTGATATCTATGATATTGCTTGCGTACAAAGGCTACGGTAACCGCTGACCATCAAGTGGGCCGTACGCTTGGTTACCACTTTAGTAGTATAAAAAATAAAAAGAACCTGAGGAAAAAATCATGATTTTTTGTTTTTGTGAGTATTTCAAAAAGACTTCGGTAAATTAAATTTTACCGAAGTTGGTTTCTTGAAATATGACCTACCAAACAAAATAAATCAGCAAAACTAATTCATATTGGCAATCGCTTAACAAAAATACAAAAAAAACATGCAGTCGAATCGAGAACTTCCTTTCTGTAGTCGGTTGAACAAGAAAAGAGTGTTTTTTTTTATACTCCAGAAGTGGCAACCAAGCGTACGGCCCACAAGATGGTAAGCGGTTACCGCAGCCTATGGACGCTTGCAATACCAGAGGTATCACTCGCGGGTTGCCACCTTGAGGCTAAGATCGAAAGCCTCATGTGCCAGTAATTTCACCGGAAACCATACCCTTCACACCGGAACACAGCAATGCGAGCATTACTGCTTGGCGGCAGAAATAGGTATGGTGGTAATCCTTCCCCGGACGAGCTCTATCACAGAGAACTCTACTACTCTTAAATCAAATCAGCTAAGACATAACAATAACCAAGTATATTCTTGACGACCGATGTGGCGCAGCGGGCGCAGGTTCGCCTGCGACGCAGAGGTTGCGGGTTCGATTCCCGCCTCAGAACAAATGTTTGTACGAACTACAAATATTTGTTCCGGGTGTTCTGGGTATTTTCTATATATAATAAAAAATATCTATCTATGTATTGTATTAAGTATATATCAGTCATCTAGTACCCAAAATACAGCTCTGTTTAACAGCAGCTTACCTTGGGGCTAGATGATGCTGTGTGAATTGTCCAGAATTATTTATTTATTTATTTATTTATACTATGTTTTTTTTAAAACGCTTATCACCCGTGCGTGATTCAACTAGCACCATTCCCAGCTTTTAAAACGTACACGTAAACAAGATTTAAATACTGAGAGGGATTCCAGTTAAAAGTCGGAACTAAGCGTTTTGCTGGCGACGCGCCAGCGAACTATCTTTGGAAATAATGTAACTTTCAGGTTATTCCCTGATTTGTTTGTTGAGTTCCCAAATATCGCTTGCCGATGTCTTTGAAAACATAACACATAGTCACATACAATCATTTCTCCAACCCTACAATAGGATATGCCTAGCAGTGAGAAATCAAAAATAACAAAAAACCATGTAAGTTGGTTATAATAATTATGTTTATTTATTAATATTATTTTATCTGAACTAAATTTCAATATATTATTTTATCATCCAACCCATTTTATTACTTCCGATCCCAAGGTTTTCGGGATTCGAATCTGGGTGCGAATCCGGTCGTGCACCAATGTATTTTTCGATGCGATTAATTTATGTGCGCAATGCCAATGCATTCATACGTTGGAAAACATCATGAAACCGGCATGTCCAAGAATTTTGAATTCGAAAAACATGTGCCACCCACCAATCCGCATTGGGTCCACGTGGTGGATTAAGACCCAATCACTCTCGTACGAGGCCAGTGTCCCAGCAGAGGGAACATTAAGACTGTCATGATGATGATGACCAACCCATTTCAGTCCATCGCTGACCTTCGGAGTCTGCCAAAGCGAACTAAGCCTGTTCTTCGTCTCTTTTTCTCATCCATTTTCTGCACATTTATTTATATCAAGTGGTCCTCTTGATCACTTGATATAGGCATAGGCATAGGCCTGTTTAGTCATGAACAAAAGTGTTCAACCTCTGGATGTTCCTCAACCTGACGCCACGTAAATCATCTGTAATAGATGTAAAGGCCAGTGATGATGATGATTTATATCAAAAGAAACAAGTTAAAAAGTAAAACACAGTTACTTACTGTTAAAGGTATATTTGTAAGCATTTAAACTGGCAAATAAATATATCCTTATCTTATTATTCCCGTGTTGTGGATATTAGAAACTAAGAGTACTATAGAATTACAAAAAGCTTCATGCATTTAAATAATAATATTAAACAAAGATATAAACTTGTAAAAACTCTGTCACTTTATACACAATGTTGTAATATCAAAGGTAGAAGCTTTCAGCATTTCAAATAATACATTTGTTTCACAACTTTTTCAATATAACCACAGGTATTAAACTGCGTTATTGCAAAATAACTTTTGATATATTCGCAACAAAACAAGAAGATTTGCAAGATTGTGGTTTCCATTTTGGAAAAGAAAGTTATGGAAAATACCAGTGTAATGATCAGTCCTAAGTTAAAACGCGTGAACGCCATTATATACACACAAAAAATCCAAATGTGATATTAACATTTCTACGTTCTTGAGAAATGTATCTGTATATCATATTTGGGGAAAACATCCGACAATAACAAGGGAGGGAAAATGAAAAGCCATGTTGTTCCACAATGAACCCTGAGTCTTGCTCGTTGGCTCTATTAAGAAAATATTCAAAGAGAATTTATACCTACACCCCTCATCTTTATATGAAATTTTGTATATGGAGAGGTTTTTTCGCATGTAAATAAAATAAGGTGCTTTTTAAAGGTCGCTTTCTGAAGTTTCTAAGCAACGGTTTGTAGTCAATGGCTGAAAGCAGCCTTAGAAAATTCTATATCTATTTAAAGCGCTATTTTTTCTATTGCTGTAAGGCCATTTATTAATAGTTAAACAAATAAAGTTTGTTGAAACCACATAACTATATTTAAGTAGAATGAAAGAGTTCGTCGATTTGTATGGAAACCGAGCGTGTAACATTTTGCGTATTTGTATTTTACACACATATGTATTTTAGTGATGGGAAACATAAGCCGCGCAAAAATAAATGATTTAAAAGCATCGATAAGCACGCGGCAAACCGATTCTAGGCTCTGGCACACCACCACACCGCCCCCGGTTGGGAGCAGACTGAGTTTCACGGCGAGTAAAGAGGTTCTCAGCCCTTACTTAGCTCGTTTTTTCGGCACGCGTGGTACATACACTCACTCATTCTACTCAAATATAGTTCTGTGGTTGAAACTAACAGCTGTCTTTAAAAGATTACGGTAAACATCAAAAATTTTCTAAGGTAAACAACCGACTTCAAGACTTACCATGTATAAACTAAAAACTTTTGATGGATTGTGAAGATACAAGATGATGTAGTTATGGACACATTTTTTTATGATTTTTAAAAAAACGTTAAACCAATTTCTATAAAATTTATATGGGACCACCCAGAGGTACCTATCAATCAAAAAAAGAATCATCAATATCAATTTATAATTGGCAGAGAAATCGCATAAAAACGTACAAAAACATACCTGTCGAATAACCCTGTCTTTTATGGAGGAAAAATAATTAACATAATAAAAAATAAAAATAATTAACATTAGGATACATTTTTTACAAAAAACTAGCTGAAAGAGCGAATTATAATGCAAGTCGATACAGCGATTACTTTCAATATTCCCGAAGCAAAACTAGTGAGTTAGGGTTACAAGAACCTATCTCGAAACCATTAAAGCAGCTAATAAACGGAAAAGCTGGCTCAATCAATAGTAAGACGAAAGAGGTTGGGAGAGAATGCCAGACTGGAATGAGTGTGAAATCTAGACATGAATCATCATGACAGCCTTCTAATGTTCCCACTGCTGGGACACTGGCCTACTCTCAGGCGAGAGTGATTGGGTCTTAATCCACCACGCGGACCCAATGCGGATTGGTGGATGGCACATGTCTTTCGAATTTTTAGTTCTTGGACATGCCGGTTTCCTCACGATGTTTTCCTTCACCGTATGAGAGCACTAGCATTGCGCACATAAATTTTTCGAACAGAAAAATCCATTGGTGCACGACCGGGTTTGAACCCACGACCTTAGGATCGGAAGGCGGGGTCACTACCACTAGACCACCGGTGCTCACCACTAGACCACCGGTGCTCACATAGACATGTGGTAGACATGAATGCGTATTATTTAATCTATATCTATACTAATATGATAGAAATAAAGAAAATGTTTTTTCATATATTTGTATGTCTCTATTTTTGTTTGTTACAAATAAACTCAAAAACGACATATTCGATTTTAAATATTCTTTTACCATTACAATTAGGTATATTAAGGTTGGATTAGACCAAACTCGAACAGGCGCTATTCTCCGAGTAAATCGTAGTTATTCGCGAGTAAACTGTCAGTTTCCTTGTATTTGACATTTCTTATTCCGCGGAATAGTTATTCCAAATGTTGGTCGAATCCTTCCTAAGTCATAAAATCTGCACCTACTAAGTTTCAACAAGGTCGGATAAAAATGCGACCATTAGACGATAACAAACTGACTGACTGACTGACTGACGGACAAAAGAATAGTAGAGTTCTTTGTGATAGAGCTCGTCCGGGGAAGGACTACCACCATACCTATTTCTGCCGCCAAGCAGTAATGCTCGCATTGCTGTGTTCCGCTTCGAAGGGTATGGTTTCCGGTGAAATTACAGGCACATGAGACATACCATCTAACGTCTCAGGGTGGTAACACGCAAGTGACATCTATGACGTTGCATGCGTACATAGGCTACGGTAACCGCTGACCATCAAGTGAGCCGTACGCTTGGTTGCCGCTTCAGTGGTATAAAAAAAAAGCATCTTTGGCCAATCTCAAAATTGAAACGCTTTGCTCGCTCGGTAAATAAAAGCCTTGCTTTCGATTCTTAATTAAAAAGGAGGGTTTTTTTTTATAAAAATTTCGCGTAAATCAAGAATGTCTTTGAGCAAACGATTGTGTGAAGTTTTTGTCGACGCGATCGGAAAATTTTAATTGAAATCTCCGCGAAATAAGTTCCGCGGCAAATAGTTTTGCTAGAATAATATACAAAACAAGTATTGTTGCTTCGTAAATAAATAGCTAAAAGATTCATATCAAGCACAAATTACACTGAATGCTCTAGCTATTTCATTGACGAGCTCAGGATTAATCCCACTAGCACCAATTCCATTTGAAATTGTTAACACCCATCCACTATATTGGCAGTGGCCCGGTTTCAATTCCGATGATTAATACCGTGAGAGCCTTATCCATTTCAAGTTTCGATGCCTTTCAAAACTTGGCACATTTCGAAAGCGGCATTTTGGCAGGTGCAAATATTTGGGAGAAGTTCTTTTTAATAATTTTAGGAATTTTAATGCTGTATCGCAGTCTTTTTGCAAATAAGCAACAGTTAAACAGGTATCGTGGAAATATCGTAATGCATCATTAGGTCACTGCATACTGTCTTCATCATCATCCACAATCTGAACTCTTCCACTGCTGGGTATGGGCCTTCCTATATATATTCCACTCCTTTCGGTTCTGTGCTAGCCGAATTCGACCTGGTCCTGGGCACGCAATTTGTACATCGTGTACTATGTGCTAAAAATATATGGTAAATAACGGTTATCAGATACTAGACTTTTTACCTTAGTTATTTAAATTTAATATTTGTGTTTTACGTTATTTAATTTTCTCAAACCCTACATTTTATTTCTTTTGGAACCCTGTTAACTTAAGGTAGGACGAGGGCGTTGATATTTGCGACACAGTGTTTCACTCCTGCGGATACCATCGCTTCCATTATGTTTTACTAACATATGTTATTGTTCCGAATAATGATATTTGTATTGAATATTTGTATTATACTAATATATCTACTATATATATATGTATAGTGATAATGATCAAAAGTATGCTTGTCGCCGCTCAACCGATTTATATTATATTTTGAATGGAACTGCAAACGAAATGAATCTCCGATCACTACAAAAGTGCAGACAGCAGATTTATCAATAAACAATCTTTTTATAAGAGATATATAAAAATGTTGCCAGAATACTTAATTAAAATTCCAATTATTTCTCCCACGTCTGCATTAGGAACGCTGTCATAAACGTGAAATCGCAGTGAAATGGGAAATTATATCACTTTTGAACGAGCTGTCGGAAAGTATAATGAAGCTTCATTATTCCTGCCTATGGAAATTAAGATGGTAGTCGAATAAACAAAATTAAAAGCAAACTTCTTACTTTAGTAACACCTCGGAAACTCGATAAAACGTATGTAACAAACGCGTCAAAATCACCATATGCATAATTAGTGTGTAAGCGTGCCGTTGTTTGCGTGAGTGTGATTAGTACAATTATCGCGAAAACAAGATAGCATAATGTTGTAGCAAAACGCATACGTAATGACCCGTAGCTGCAGCGCTTGCTTAAGTGTCTATGAACTTGCGATCGGGGTGAGGTAAGTCAAATCGGCGAGAGGGTCTAAGTGGCCATTCTGTACGTGTAAAGGGTGTACTTAATACCAATATTATCTGTTCACACCTGATGGTAAGTGGTTACCGTAGCCTCATAGAGTTTAAAGAATACAGAGCACAGCAAAGCGAGCATTACTGCTTAGCGGCAGCAGTACTACCTCGGCCAAGCTTGTCACAAAGAGCTTTACTAATATCGCATCACAAGTAAAACATCAACCATTTACGCAAATGAAAAACTTCTCAACTCAATGACATAAACAGCATTTATAACTATCAATAAAAAAGTTTGTTGGCATTATCATGAGCACAAATCATATCGGGCCTTGAAACTACAAGCGTATCTACATCCATTCGGGAAATGGTTAACACCCTTTTACAGTATTGGCAATACATTCAACAATGGCAATTAATGGGCTGAGGGTTGCCAGTTAAAAATATACGAGCCGTCAAGTACAAAAAAATATTTAAAAAAACTAACATTTTTATAGAGTCGTGCATACATACATAATATAAAATCACGCCTGTATCCCTTAGAGGTAGGCAGAGATCATGGAAGCCAAAATACAATGTATACTTACTTAGTTACATCAGGTATAAAATAGTTAAGTCATATATAATAACCGTTACAAACGATCTATAAGTAGCTCAACTAAATCTACATTATACAATTAATTAAATTAGGCATTTTTTTCTTAAAATCACACACATTTTGACTAATTTATGTCGTCTAACCACTAAATACAATAAAACAAGCCGCAAGAGCGATCTTCTGACCGTATAAAGGGAAGGTAGAGGGTCTATAAAACCGGGTACTGGCAACCCTGCTGGTGGACTGGCACGCGGCCAAACAGGCCGACACATTCGATTATGAAATGGTTTTAAATCACTTACGAGTATGTGTACTAGTGGCACCTTGTTTACTGTCTCAGTGTCGTTTAGATGCTTACCGGGTTAAAGTGGAATCTATTTTGACCTTGTCGTAACATTTTATTATATCTTTTTGCTGTTTTTGACAGATGGGAACATCTCTGGGGTTGTGTGGTCAAATATTGCTGAATGTTTTATATTTATTTATTTATTTAGGTTTGCCAACAGTTAATACACAATGCAAAATCTAACTTACCTTCGCAGCATACCTTTCACAGGCAACAACCACATGAATATTTATATTAAATGAGTGTGGAATGAAGAGTATGGAAACGTTTGGTGTATGTAACGTCATTACCGATATTTTCAACCTCAAAATTAACTGAAGACTAATCCGACTAGGTTAGTTTTCTGATAAAAGAGTAAAACCGATAGTAATAGACTATTGAAGCTCTTTGCTCGTACAAATACAAGACCCCAGTACCACTATCTATTGATCTCAAATTCATTGATCATATCTCATCCACCATTGGGACGTTTATTTGTTACACGCCCGTGTGACCGCGTTCGCCTTAATACGGATTTGTTGGCGGGCCGCCAGCTAACGGAGTGGTTACATGCGAGCCAACGTGTCTACCGTTCATGAATAGTATATGGGCACAACAGTAGAATACTTTTGTCGCAGGGTCGCTTGGGGCGATTCCGACTCTTCTACACTCGACTTTATCTTGTTTTTTGCAAGTTTTAGGGCTTACAAGGGTTCGCAAGTCGTGTGCTTGTGTGGGATGGCATGTCATTAATATGGCTTGGGTGATGACGGGGGCGTAAAATCTGGTCTACACTTGGACGAGTGTTGTTTTGGTGCTTTTTACGCTCACCGCAGTGAGTTTTTGCTTGCCGCGCTATCATTTTAATTACCTACAGTATCTACGCATATATGGGTAATCTTTTAGGTTAACTTTGAATGTAACAAGTTTACTTAAATGAGGTTGTCTTAAGAAAAACAAAGGTACTTTTTTAATTATATTGCCTGCACGCTTATAATTTGAGGCGGCAACTGTGTGTGTAAAGCCTAACCCTTAATGCCAGGATTAATTCAAAGCAAATAGATTCAGTTCAAGCCGGTTAAAAGCAGTTATATCAAAGCGGCATCCACTTTTCATTGAGTCAGACATTTCCCAGACGGCGGTGGCCAGACAAATTACAGTTTAACTGGTACCTAAGCTTTGACTGAAGGCCGGAGATGAAATGGTAGCATGCCTGTGTAAATTTAAATCAACATATTGAAGTAAATTAAATAGATTATTATTATTATATTTGAGTATGTTTATAAAGAAAAAGCATAATTTGTTACATGTACCCCGTATCACCTTGATACAAGCCATATTAAATCACTTAAATACATATTTTTAGTAGTAATACAATATATTAATTACTTGGTAGTTCTTTGCAAGAGCTGAAGAACTTTAAACACGAATATTGGTATTTTTTATTTTATATATTTGTAACGAATAATTTATATTACAAATATTTTTATTTTATTGTGAATGTTTGAAAAGCATTTTGTGAAACTTCCCTAGTTTTAAGTGTAGTATAACTTATGCATTATTTTCAGCTCTATCTTTTCTTCACTATTTACCTACTAAACTATTTTAACATAAAAACATTTTTAGCCAAGTGACAGCACAGTAGGAGATACCCGACATTGACGATTGGTACTTGCCTGTTTTTTTTTTGTTTTGTTTTTGTTGAAAAGTAACAATCATCCGCGAGGTGTTTTAGATCTCCTACTCAGTGCTGCCACTTCTAAAAACAAATGTAAACGTACAAGGCACTCTAGACGCTGATTTGAAACACCACGGTATCGTCTTCTCGCTTCATCAAACCTTTTTAAAATAGCAACAAGACACTAATTTTTTTAACAAAGAAATACGAGTGTTTTTTTATGGCAAAGCGAGAGGACGATGACTGTAATATCAATAATAAATTTGCAATCGCACTTTTATCATTGAAATTACAGAATTTAAAATCAGTCCCAGAACATCTGACGCACTAAATAAAAAATAAATTTAACACTAATAAACGCTTAATATAACCTAAACTGTAGACAATTGTATATAAACTTAGTAACTTACTAAAACACCTATCAGAAAGATTATTTCCTACTTTTATTTGATGTGGAAAAGCTTTTTTATTTTTAGCGCCTTATTTGATTTTTCTATTTCTCGTTCTTTATATTATTGCAAATCTTTTCCATGATCTCGATCTATTTAATAGCTTTGAGTATTAAACGAGTAAGATATAAACTTTTTAATCAAATTAAAAGGGCTTCAGATCAAAGAGTGTTTTTAAGGCATTTTGCTGGCCATTGTAAGCCTTGATGAGGGTCAGGGTGTTCAGCAAATTTATTTTTCTGAATTCTCTGCTAAATTATTTTGGTAATTGTAGCTTCGATTTACAAACAAAATAAATACTGGCCACCAAGGAATTTGGTAAAAAAAGGTTGTGTTCCCATTTTAATTCTGAAAAAGAATTTGGGCTAACCTTTTCATTATGTGCATTATGCCAGACTTTTAGTAATTCGATGGTTTTCTGACTATTGTATTATTGGTACATAGTGCTGACGAAGGTTTTGACGGGACTTACCAAACCAACGTGGTGGTCAGAAACAACGGCAGTTGCCAGTACGTGCCCCCGGGCATATTCAAGAGCACATGCAAGATAGACATCACATGGTTCCCCTTCGATGACCAACACTGTGACATGAAGTTCGGTAGCTGGACTTACGACGGCAACCAGGTAGAGTTTAGAGGAGTTTCTATACTCTATCGATTGTGATCCAGTAATCGATCACCTTCTAAAGTGATTCGGTGTGCGTCTCTTTCTCTCCAAGCACGTTCAAATTATAAACGGAAGAGACGGACACTCAATTATTTTTTGACCGTTACAAATTTAAATTATCCTTTATGGAGATTGTTTTATTTACATGGATTATCAATTACTCGACCGATCGATAGGTATAGATATATTTTCAAATACAAAAATTCTTATTTTAAGTTCTGAATAGAATTTATGAATAAGAATTCTTCTAGTTGGAATCAAAAAGTTATAGAATAGATTAGGGAATAGGGTGTGTCAATAATGCAAGGGAACCTTGTGAGAAACCAGAAGGATATAGTTATATCCCAAACGTTTTGTATGTACTATTTTGCATGGGGCAAAGTTTTGTACATAAATCAATGTATATAATACGTCTTAAATTTCCGACTGCCATACGAATACGCTCCATATTTATAAATGCATTTTGAGATTTTCATAACTAAAATTCTGTGCATACAATTTTTACGTCCAAATTTCTCAATATAATTATAAACAGTTAATAATATTTATTTAACGTACAGTATTAATTGTATACACGGCCAATATTCTATGCACATTAAGTTTGTTTCGTCGCTGCACCAACTCTTTCTTTGTTTATTAATGTCTCTACATACTCTATTACGTATTTTATATATATATTATAGAGCTAAACAATAACATTGCTTCCAAAGTAGTGTGGAATCTTACTGAAACGAAATAACTTTATTTTTTGTTAGTAGATAGATTTTTATTCTTTTAATTAAGCATGCTGTAAAGTAATGCCTGATCACAAGATATTGGATTTAAAATCACTTTTATTTTCTGGTTCGTTCGTTCGTTCGTATGAGTCAGTGGCAGAACTCTGGTGACAGAGTTTCTAGGCCGCCCGATGGCCTCTGTCATGTCTGTCATTTTCTGGTAGCTACAATGGTTTAGTTGAACAGTTAAATTGTAAGCATCAAATTGCATGTTGTTTATTAGGTGTAATAAAAACATCAATTTGGTTCTCTAATTAATGTTTCTGCCAGTATTTAGATACTATCACACATTTAGAGCATAAATACCTAGAATACCGTAATATGCACTGACACCTGTTTTAAATATTACTTACTATAAGATTATAGAATAAAAATGTTACACATTTTTCAAACAAACTTGTTGTTTTAAGTATGTAAAAACTTGATTCTTGTACATACGCCATTTATAATTTATAGCTTTAAAGAAATATAGGCAACAAGAGCGTAGTGTCTTAGTAAGTATTATAATATTAATATTCTTCTTCTTCAGTATTTTCTTTATAAAATAAACGCTAGACATTTGTAATTATAAAATTATTATAAAACCAAACCAACAAATAAGTGTTATTCACTAAATTAAGAAAAGATATAAAATATCTCAAACAAATTTGTCTTCCACTGAACTTTAGTAAATAGGGAAACTGAGCCATTTACGTGGCTTGATTACTTTGTTCAATACTAGTTCTGCGAATAGCGACGCTCCTTACTTTGTCAACGAACTTGTGAATAATTTCAAAAAGCAAGTAGATCCACGTAGTCTCGTAGCTCGTTACTTTGTCTGGTTGCACGTGTTCAAGTTAATCTAACTTTGTCTAACTTTCATTCATATTGTCCTTACAACTTGTTTTAATGAGCCAGTTCTGATTAAATGCTCCTAGGACGAAGTTTGTCTAGTTTAAGATTGGAGCTTACACTGATACAACGTTTTGAAGATTGTGGAACAAACAGACTGAACACGACGTCTTCATTAAATAAAGTCAGCTCTATTGATTAAACGAGCTTACGTGACTGTAAAGTTTTATTTTACGAGTAGATCTATGGATGCTTTTATACTCCTAAAATATTGCCTCTAAAGACATATTTCAGGTGGATAGTTAAGTTTAACCAGCGCACACTTTCAATTAAAGTTTATAAGAAGATCGAGATTTGATATTATAAGATTAAATTATAATTCTTATAGCAAGAATCATAATAAACCCCAATGTCAAAGGAATAAACCTTGCAAAGAAAATAATAATGCAATAGCTTTGCAAAAATTTTCAACGAACCTTTGACATTGCATACTTTGTGAAATCTTAATAATGCTAGACGGTGTGCATTCAAATGTAACAGAATAATAATATGAGTATGGTTAACCAAGATTGCATACGCTTGTGATTCGACTGCAGGTAGAATGTCAAACATGGTAGTTTTACAACACAGCTAATTTTTTATTATATACCTTTCTAGTGTTTGATAATTAGTATATAGTTAAAATCAGTGCTTGCTAGTATTTGGCCGGCAACCGAGGCGAAACTAAAGCAAATATTATATCTTGTCAATTTTATTACATTACAACTTTACGTTTAGTCGTTTACGTCTAGTTCTGTATACGTTTAATCTTTCTCATAATAAGGTTCGCATCGGTCTCTTGCCCTGCATTTATTAGTCTTGTGTCATTGAATAACATTGGAGCGTATACCGTATGGCAAGTGTACTTTATGCTAAATACAATTTTTATAAGCATGTGGTCTCCCTTCCTGTTGCACGAGTCACAAATCCTAAAATGAATTAAGTTTTTAAAAATAAAACATATTCGGGAAAGAACCTGAAAAGCATGATATCCTATAGCACGGTTTCCAAGCATGACACTTATTTATTAGATCAATCTTGTGATATCGTGAGGCTACATTGAATTTCACCCTAACAGCTGGATTTGGTGCTGAAAGACGAAAACGGAGGAGACTTGTCAGATTTCATCACGAATGGAGAATGGTTTCTAATAGGTGAGTTAAATAAGTTTATGTGGATAGATTAAAAAAACTGTAAGATTTGCCAGTGCTACTGGCCCGGTTTTTTATAATCTTTACGTTCTATTCAGACAGCAATTTCTGATAATGATGAAGCTGACTTTAATCACAGAGTAATTATTACTCTGTGCTCTAATCTCACTAACCATTTATTTATTTATCTCAGTTTTACCATTTATTTATTCTGTTTATATTATCACCTTCACAGATTTTATTAATACATTTTCATCTACTAAGTGTGTATACCTAAAAAATCATCTTCTATACTCACTTAGCAGTTGTTTTTATTTATCATAGTAAATTAAACTTTAACCAGATTGGTTTAGGTCGTCTTTCTGTGTGCTTATGCCTTCCAACCACTCTAGGAATGCCGGGCAAGAAAAACACGATAACATACGCGTGCTGCCCAGAGCCGTACGTAGATGTGACGTTCACGATCATGATCCGACGGCGGACGCTGTACTACTTCTTCAACCTGATCGTGCCTTGTGTGCTGATCTCGTCCATGGCTCTACTGGGCTTCACACTGCCACCAGACTCGGGAGAAAAGTTGACGCTTGGTCAGTATTATTCTATGAAAATAAATAAATAATGCTGGACAATCCACACAGCATCATCTAGCCCTAAGCTAAGCAGAGCTTGAGTTATGGGTACTAGATGACTGATATACTTAACACAATACAATACAATACAATACGATACATAGATAGATATTTTTTATTATAGTTAGAAAATACCCAGAACACCCGAAACAAATATTTGCAGATCCCACAAACATTTGTTCCAAGGCGGGAATTGAACCCGCATCCTCCAGGAGGACCTTTGCCCGCCGCGCCACATTACACATAATTGTTACTACATATCAAGACGTAGTCACTGACTGCATTACTACATTGGGCCAGAATGATGGGTTAGAACCCAGTTACTTTCGCTTGAGAGTTCTTTGCCCTAGCATAGCAGAAAGAAACTTCATAATTGGTTTATGACCCGTTTTGTGACTACCGGAACTTCACTTTGGTTACGGACTAAAAATATTGTATTGCGTTGGTATGCCTTTTGGTTCCTAATGTAAAATTTGCTACATTTTGCGGCTGTACTTAATTGCTACGAAATATACTGGAACAATACGAATATCTATCACGAGTCCAAGATGTTTAAAAACAGCTCCAGTGGAACTAACAATGTACTAAAGTTTAATGGGCAATATTCTGACAAAGACGCCGAATTACTCTGACTTGAGAATTGGCTTTTGAAATTAAGCACGAAGATTCGAGATATTTCAGTATTTTAGATTGAACAAATTTTAGTGCAGGTTTAATTTGCTATAAAACGCCGAGGTTTTCTTAATTGCATCATTATTAAAGTTGATAAAAATACTTTAGTGTTCTACACAAGTCTACGAATAATTATAAAATAGAGTTTGAAGTTTAAAGAACATTAGCTAAAGGCAAATAACATTTACTATATGATTTATATTTGATAGTATCCAAGATAATTGATAGATTCAGGCGTTACTTTGCGGAAATCCATTACAAGATAAAAAACAGACGAAAAATCTCTAGTACTATTCCGCTTAACCTTTTAACAATTAACAAGCTGCTCACGAAAAATTCTTGGTACAGTCGAGAAAGTTAGATAGATTAATTAGAGAACAACAAAGCCAGAGTAGTTTTAGTAGTTTACAGGTTGACCAACAGAACTGTCCACATATCTTTCATGAGCGGGTTAAAAACCTTAGTAGCATACAGTTTACAACTCTAGAGTCTTCTCTTTTAGAGAAAGGCCTTAAATACAACATACAGCCTGTTTTATCTAAAAAACCTTTAGAGTCCTTAGCAGTAGATTCAGAAATAGCCATTTTTAGATCTAAGAAAGAGGAATCAGTCAAATACCAAGTAGCAGATCAAATTAAACAATCGTTTATTGAAATAAATAGATCGTCAACTCCATCAGAAAGTCATATCTTCAGGTCTTTAAAACTGAAAATTGATCAAAACGATTTAATAGTATCTAAAGCTGATAAGGGTAATACAGTAGTTATTATGGATAAGGATACTTATGTACAAAAAGTTAATGAGGTTATACAGGGTGATGATTTTGAACAGTTGGCTTCTGACCCTACTAAAGTTTTCACATCAGAGTTAAAGAGTATTACTAGTAACACATCCTTTTTATCACCAGATTCTTTAAAATATGCAATCCCTATGAACCCTAGATCCCCAATGCTGTATGGTTTACCGAAAATTCATAAAGATAGCATTCCTATTCGCCCAGTAGTTTCTTATATCGGTGCTCCGGCACACAATTTGTCAAGACAATTGAACTTTTTGTTAAAATCCAAATCAAATTTCGATCCTAAGTTTAGTTTGAAAAACAGTTTAGATTTAATAGATAAAGTTAAAGATGTCAGTTTACCTGTGAATGCTAAGTTGTTGTCTTTGGATGTAGAAAGTTTGTTTACGAACGTCCCATATGGGGAATGTTTGAGGATTCTCGAAGGTCATTTTGAAAGACGACGTATGCACCCAGGAGAGGTCGAGGAATTGATATCTCTGACAAAGATTTGTATGGAACAAAACTATTTCCGATTTAATGGTGAATATTATAAACAAAAAGAAGGTTTAGCTATGGGTTCTCCGTTAAGTCCACTTATGGCTGATATTTTCATGGATCATTTTGAAAACCAGTATATAGTAGGTCAGCCAAACATACTGTATTATTATAGATATGTCGATGATATTATTATGTGTTGGACCGGTACACTTCGTCAAATAGATGTTTTTGTAAACAAAATTAATGGAATACATCCCAAAATTAAGTTTAAATTAGAACTAGAAATTGATAGATCTTTGAACTTTTTGGATTTAACTGTTTCAAGAATAGGCGACAAGCACGATTTCAAAATCTATAGGAAGCCAACTTACACAGACGTTACTATACCGGCAACATCTTGTCACCCTTATCAGCATAAATTAGCAGCTTTTCGTAGCTTTGTACATAGATTGATATCAGTGCCGCTCTCTCAAGAGAATTATGATAGGGAACTTAATATAATTTATCATATAGCTACTAGAAACGGTTATGATAAAAGTATAGTAGATGGATTAATTATGAGTAAACGACGTAACATCGTTCGTTCTCTTTTGTATCCAGTTCCCCCTGAGAAGCCACAAAGATTTTTGGGTAGTTTGACTTATCTTGGACCAATTAGTGATAAGGTTTCAAAAATTTTGTTTAAAAATGAAATAAGGGTAGCTTTCAACACAAACAATTCACTACGTAAGATTTGTAATGGGAAAGACAGGTTAGAGTGTCACAAGAAATCGGGTGTTTACAAGTTGGTTTGCGATGACTGTGGTAGTATTTATATAGGTCAAACTGGTCGTACTTTTCAAACAAGATACAAAGAACACATAGCTGCTTATAGAAATAATTACCCAGATAAATCACATTTTGCTAAGCATTTAATTGATTCCGGGCATTCGCTAAGTAACAATCACTCATTTGATATTTTGCATACTTGTAATAAAGGGTTAAAATTAACTGTATTGGAAAATTTAGAAATTATTAAACATAACACTTCAAATTTTACACTGTTGAACGAGTTAAACATGTCCTATCCACGGTCACCTTTGTTGCGTTTGTTTACAACAAGTAGCGTTGACTCAGAGAACGCAGGTGGGAGTGGCCATACCGGTTGAGACTATAAATAGTGGGGTTGTCGCATCGAATTCTCACTTTGGCTCCAGCGCTCGACGGAGCAACACGTCTGCCGGAGAACTAGTCGATGGTCCTGAGGATGTCCCGTGGAGGGATGAAACACGTGTCGATATTTTTCTTTTGAGGTTAACTGTGGTAACTGTGTGACCTCATCAGTTAAAAGGTTAAGCGGAATAGTACTAGAGATTTTTCGTCTGTTTTTTATCTAGTATCCAAGATTTTCTAACTTTTAGAAAATATTTTTTTTTTCTTTTTTTTTTCTAACGGTATGGCACTCGAACGTTGGAACTCAAGGCCAGGTTCGAAATACACTCGTTTAAAAATTTGAATAGCTTAAAAATTAGAGATGAAAATGAACAAACCTTTTTATATAATCAGATTTGGCTGGTGCCTACAGGTATCACAATCTTGTTGTCCATGACCGTATTTCTGAATCTGGTTGCCGAAAAGATGCCTCCCACGTCGGAAGCTGTGCCTCTAATAGGTACCCACACTATAACACGAGTAAAACAACAGCGCGCTATTTCCTTTATTCAGCTGGAGTGCTACAAGGATGCATTCTTGGGTCTTTACTTTTTATTACACACACGGATGAAAATTCTCGTAAAACTGAATCCTAGAGCAACTAAACTTGAAATAATTTTACGTGGATTTTCATAGCAAAGTGTTAAATATTTTATTGGATATCGGAAGTAGCGTGCGTAAATATTAGAGTGTTTCTTGTGGAATGACTGTTTGTGTGTGTTTTAGCATTATGAATTTAGGGGTGTTCAGAAGATGTGGTAAGTATTGACTTAGATATCATTTACAGCACTGCATTACTCATTAACACTTGAAGTAAATCTGGTATTGGTCGTGACTTGGAGAGTTGTGTTCTTTTTTTAATCGGGGAGTGTTATTGGGGGTTAACCATGTGTTTGTTCGCAGGAGTGACAATACTTCTATCGCTGACGGTGTTTCTCAACCTGGTAGCAGAGACCCTGCCGCAGGTCTCCGACGCTATTCCCCTGTTAGGTACACTATCCACACCTTACCCTGTTCTTTTCTCATCCCACTTTATCCCATCGTTCTGTTATCTCTTCACAAGTTTTATTTATATTTGGTTTATTTTCCATCTTTCTCACTGGTCTTGTATTCTCTTGTTTTTAAAACGAACCAGTTAATTAAGAGTTATTTTAAAACATTACAAGGAGTAAATTAAGTACTTACATTAAATTATCTGGGTGTGCTTAAAAGTGGTTTAATAGTTTTTAGTCATCTAATAAAAATTAAAATTTCATTTTAAGCAAAAACACTTTTGGTTTATTTAGTTAGTTTAGATGTGAAACAAAAACTATATTTATTTTTTTTACTTTTCGTTCAACATTTAATTTAATTTTAATATCTGGAATCGATTTCGTTATTCTTTGCTTACGCTTGTTACTATAAATTTTTCATTATTTATTTCTTCACTTTGAACTTTGTAGAATTCATAGAATTTGTTTTAATTTTAAACAAATTCTATAATACTAACATATCAATACAGTGTGATATAATCGAAATAAGTGGCATGGCATGGGTCTCTATTGACTTTAAGAGAAAGCTTTTTGCGTTTTTAAGGATTTATAAGGTAAGTCATGTGTATTTTGAATACTTGATAACACTACTGCAATTGTATATTTAGTATAATTATAATAAAGTCTTAAATTTGATGTATCTATTTTATATATATACTGACATGTACGTAATCGATTCCATGATATAATATTTTTGTATTCGGATGTTAACATCATTACCACGGCACTTGACTGCCGTGATTACAGGATACTTGGAGGGTGGTCAAATAAAAGAAAAATGCTCGGAACATAACCCTTCCTTATAATGAATCCAGTAAACAAGCAAAATAATAAAACTAGTGATAAATTCTCTCTAACTAGAACTTGCATGCCTGATTTACTTTTAGTTTATGATTTCACTTGAGCCCCTGAAACCGACCGACTCAGCACACACAGGTTAAGAGGTCTCTTAATCCAGTAAGAAGCGGTAGTTTTGATGGACACCAATCTTTAGGTTTAAAGAACGATGTACATAGAACCTTTTATTTTTATAGAATATTATTGATCTTTGCAGGTGTTACAATTCTCCTGTCACAAACTGTTTTCTCTCTATTGGTGGGGCACGTCATCACAAAAACCTCAGAGGCGATCCCCCTGATAGGTGAGAAACATCACCGCGTTTAAATAAAAATTCTAAAAACATTTCTAAATAATGAAACGATTAGATCCTTATAAATAAAGAGAACTTGTGTGACGAGGAACATTTTAAACAGAACCATGAAAAGCTTTTCACTAAAAATGTTCCTCAGCACAGATTTTGATATAACAAAGATCTAAATAGAAACCAATTTTAATGCTTTTATGAATGTAAAAAGGAAAGCATAGATTTATCTATTTTCTGTCTTAACTTGCATTTTAGAATCTCGTCTTTGGAGTCCACTCTATGCTTGTACGCTCTCTCGACACCAGGCAAAGAGTTATTGCACTTTCGATTCGAGCTAGAGAAAAACGTAGTAAACGAGTTAAAGGTAACCTAATTCACTGGCATTCGATCTTCTTGTAATGTATTAAAATTGTCTCTTGAGTACTGCCCACCAATATTTCCTCTTATTTTCAGTTATTTCTATTGGCATTGTAGTTTGAGGAAGGTTTTTGGATAAGCATGAAGGAAAAATAAAGCACAACTCTCCTGTTTAAAATGGAATTTCTAATTAGATTTGCTTGTAGTTGTTTAAGAGCAGGATCTAAACTTCGGACTAAGGCAAAGTGGATGCGGGTTTGGGGTCCAGCCTCCAAGTATCTCGTTACTCTGGTCTCATGATTGGTCTGTTGCCTCCCTTATTGACAGCTGGCCAACTTATTAGAATTGACAAAGGAAGCGATAAGATATCATCTTCACCGTTTTGAGTTTGGTTGTTCAATAGCTATTCCTTTATCAATTACTACGAACACTTCTTAGAATAACTAAGGAAGTAATTTAAATAAAAATCATTTGAACATAATTGTATCTTTATTTTAAATATGACGTAACGGTTCTAAATGTTTCCTGTGTTCATAAGTGCTCTATAAACTTCTAAACATTATTTGTGTCGTAAAATTTATTTGATACCCATTTGTAGGCCACTTGAGCACTGAAGTGCTTTTAGTTTGAACAAGCACTTTTAATACCGTAAACACTAGAGCCAGTATACGCCAGTACCTAAACAAAATCATAATAAAACTGTCATTGTTCCTCAGCTCATTTAAAATGTAGATTAGTTATTGCATGTCCGTTAAAATGCATGGCTTCTGTCGTTGTAAAATAGACCTTATCACAATACCACCTAACACCAAATTAACTTAACATAACCGCAGTATAAAGTTGAATAAGACAAAGTACCTAATTTTCTCCTTAGGTAACTTGTTTGTTGCTGCTTTTATTTTTGTCTTTTAAACAAAGAAGGTTTCATTGCATACTTATAAGTTATTGCTACAAGCACATTATAATTAAAATTAGCAAATTCATTAAAATTTTATGTTCATTGTTTTTTGTGACATAATACAACAGGTAATACCAAAAACAAAATTTAAAGCAAACTATAATATAAAGCAGTTTTGCTGAAATAATAATTGCCTTTGTTCAAATACCTGAGCTTACTTTTTTAAAAATTTTGAAAAGGTTAGAATGATTCACTTAGAAAGGAGTTTAATGAATTTGTTGAATGTGACAGGAACATACTTCAACTGCATCATGTTCATGGTGGCATCATCGGTGGTGCTGACGGTGGTCGTACTTAACTACCACCATCGCACTGCCGACATACATGAAATGCCACAGTGGGTAAGTAACCAACTAAATCATTCTAATTCTTCACCATCACACCAACTAAAAGGGATCCAGAGTGGAATACTAGACCTCCCATTAAGAGCGGTCGCTAAAAGTCGTAGGATAGTGGAGGCTTAAAATCCGTGGTCATGGCGCTCTTTGAGGAGGCGTATATCCAGCAGTGGACGTCTATTGGCTGATATGATGATTGATTCATTATGATTGGTTCATTTCATCTCTCGTTAAGTTAAATGAAATTATGTCATTCACCAGATAAAGACAGTGTTTCTACAATGGCTACCATGGATCCTGCGTATGTCACGGCCCGGTAAGAAGATAACAAGGAAGGGGATAATGATGTCGAACCGGATGCGAGAGCTAGAGCTAAAGGAGCGGTCCTCAAAGTCGCTGCTGGCGAACGTTCTGGATATGGACGATGACTTCCGGCACGCGCCGCCTGCGCCAAACAGCACCGCTTCGACGGGGAACTTGGGACCTGGGTGAGTTGGAATTTCACTAACAAAATAAACAGTTGTCTCCGTTTTTTTCAGTTAAAAGCAAAGTTTTATAACCTCTTCGTACACTGATGGAGACTTGGGAGCTTATTTTTAAACGGTGCAGAACGTAAACTGTTCTATTATAACTATACTATAATTTAGCAGCAAAACCGTGTTGCAGGCGTTCATTAGACATAAAATCAGACATCTGTTTAATCATGGTTTAACCTATGACTGATTTGTAATAATAAAATAGAAAAAAAGGCATCGTTAGAACCATATTATTTTGTTTTGATCATGTTAAATAATTTTAGGTATAATTGGTTGTACAAAAATCTAATTTTTCATTTCACCGCGTTATTAATTTCAGTTTAAATTGCCCAATTCCAATACAATTTTAACAGTCATGGTACACAATTTGTTCTCCATACTTCAGGTTAAACCGTGGTCAAACTGAGTCTAATGAACGCTTACTTGTCTTATGTAGCATTGAAGACGGAGTATATCAATCGTGTAGGTGCTCTATATTCCGCACGGACATGCGGCGGTCGTTCGTGCGACCGTCGACTATGGAGGACGTGGGCGGCGGGCTGGGCCAGCATCGAGAGCTGCACCTCATCCTGAGGGAGCTCCAGTTCATCACTGCCAGGATGAAAAAGGCCGACGAAGAGGCGGAGCTGATCAGCGACTGGAAATTCGCTGCGATGGTTGTTGACAGGTGGGTTTTAAGACTTTTAGTTAGAATAAATCCTTTTTGGAAGTAATTATTCACTGAAGTAGGCGTGCTATATGTAAAAGTCATGTAGTAAGGAAGCCTGTTAAATAAAATGACTAGACTATTTCGTTAAGAGAGAGTTTGTATGCTAGGTATGTAAGAGACAATCGATAGCAATATAATCTCTTTTTACTAAAAAAAGTGTTATTTCAGGTTTTGCCTGTTTGTGTTCACGCTGTTCACCATAATCGCGACGGTGGCCGTGCTGCTGTCGGCTCCGCACATCATCGTCCAGTGACCTACAGCGGCTTCGGCCGAGTAACTCGAGAGAGACTAATATTAGCGTTACCGAACGATATTTATTACTATTTATAAACACGTGGTTCAAACGCACACGTCGTCGCATAAATAAGTCGAAAGACATTAAATCTTAAATTAAAAAAAAAACCTTAGTTAAGTCCGATTTTAAACGATTGTGATGTACTAGAAGTGTTGACGAGGTTAATTTGTTAAATTATAATTAAATAACGATGTAATTGATAATGTTAATGATTTTAAATTTGTACTTCAGTGGAATGGTATGGTTTTTGAAACATGAAAGACGAGGTGACTGTGGTGATGTCGAATAATTTGTAAAATATACGAGTAAGAATAAAGCGAACTGTAATTATTGAAATCGGATTCGGTATCCTTTAAAGTAAATTGAGGGATCACTATCGAAAACACCCTATGGGGATAATGTACATGACGGATCAAATACTAGAACGAGAATATCTTACATTAATAATTATAAACAAAGTCAGTTTGTGAGAACGTTTTAAGAATAATAAAATTGGGTTGTCAGTTGGATAAAAATGAAATAAATAAAATTGTACAGAGTAGAATAACTGCAGGAATTGTTAAAGTTGTGGAATTGACGAAATCAATAAAGGAACCAACTAAAGATAGACTAGCGGTGTAGAATCAGGTTTGTGCGTTTGTGAGAAATCGTGGTGACACAATCATTCAATAAATTAATGTGTTAGCTAATGTAAGTACGAGAACAAATAACGATTAAAAATGAATGTTTAGCAAAATGACTATTATAAGAATGTCTCCCATACACCAATATTATGTTATAGTACACTATAGATACAAGCATACACTAGCCAAAGTAGCAACTGATAAATAACCTTAATATAATATCCGACCCATGTGTACATAAACAATATTGCGATGTCTATTTGTATATAAACGTAGAAAAATCGGAAAAAAGACTAACATTATTCTTCACTGTAACTAGTCTTTTTGGACTAAAGCACTTTTTATCTTCTCATTAGAAACGCGACAGCAGCTACATCTTCTAAATCAAGTCCAAAAAGACAAAAGTCACCAAACAATTACAAATTCGTGATTGCAAATGACAAAAAATTGTAAATTTAAACTTCGTGAGTCTCCTCATTACTTCGTCGGTTTTGTGATTTACAAATTTTGACAGTTTAGTCTAACAAACTGGTTGCTGTGTAGAGAAAAAAATTGTGATTCACAAAACAAATGCTGTAAAAATTTTTAATTGCAAATTAAAAAGTTGACATATACGGTGACTTCACGAATAGTTATACCTACCTATAGCACTGTAGCATCTCTTTATCATAAAAATAGTCGCATTATTTAAACAATTAATTCAAGTTCTTGTCTATGTCCGTTCCTCAATTTCACTCTTATAGGTGTCGTGATAGCTTAGTAAATGTCGTGTCCCTCTTTATAGGAAAACTGTCCATTTTACGCAGAGAGAAATGGACTTTCGTAAAACATTTTTCTCCTCTCTATTACTCTCTGTTAAATGTGAAAGTGTACAATAGAATTACAATTAAAAATGTATACTTAAGGAAGCTCACTAACTAATAGTGATAGAATAAAAATTACGCATTTCTGGATGTTAATAGTAATATTTTCTATGAATTTAAAGTTTTGTTTCATCGAAACGTATTTATTAACTTGTGATGATTTGTTTCAGCAATATTGTACTATTTTCTAAAATTTATGTATTTCAAGGGTTTCAGTCAAAAATCCCCTATAGTTTAGCTGTCTGTCCGTCCGCCCGGAGTCAGAATCGTTTTACTCGCAGACTATTACTATACCACCAAGTTGAAATTATAAAGTAATAATACGACAATCATTCATAGAAGAAAACGAGAATTTTAACGTACTGTAATTTGAGTGTCTTTTCTTCAGGGTGAGTGAAGCGATGAGATCTATCAGCAAGGGTCTAAACTAAACACATAAAAGTAAATTTTATTTAACAAAACAATACATATTCCTGGAAAGTGGTACAAATTGCTGTACGTTAAATTAGTGAGAATATTTTATTGTAATGTATTATAAAATCATTGTTAATTGCTAATTTTGTTTTCATGTATCTACTTTTGTTGCCCTGTTAGTTATTTATCTAAACTACTGCGCGGTGCTCAAATGATATCAAGAGAAATAATTATTTTATGTGGAAAAAGTTATACGAACTTACTTTCCCCTATTGTGTATTTATTTAAGTAATTGGTATCTCCATGTTGACATGTTGATTTTTTTGTGTATTTAATTAGATTTGTTAGTGCCAAACATAGGGTTTAATAAGTTGAGTTATATAGTTAATAAATATTGAGGTAATTATTGTAAAATACTATAAAAACGAACTAGGGTGTTTGTAACCTAACGTAACATAACGTTCATGCTTTGGGCCGCCCCTGGGGGTTCATCAGCCAATTTTAAATTTATTTATAATATAAAAAATATGAGAGGTTGTGAATAACGATGCGAAACTCACAGTTGCGGCTCAATGCTTTTTAAAATATACAAGTAAACGTAGAAATATCTACATTTTTAAACGAAACTGATAAAACGCCTGCTCGGGACCGGGTTAGAATTAAACGTACAATAATAATTAAAAATATATAAATGCAACCATATTTTTCAATTATCGCAGTCTGATTATCTATTCATTATCTATTTCTCAATTTCGATTTCAAAGTAGGTACACGGAAAAATTTGTTCAATAAACTTTCCTTCCAATTAACAAAATTATTTTATAAAATAAAATATACCTACCTAACTGTACATGTTAAATGAAACATTCGGGCTTACTTCACGTAATTTACATAAACATTTCTAAAAATTTATCTGAATTCATACTAACACTTAACCAAAAGAACCACTTTACACTAAGCTCTACACTACATCTACACTATTTTCATAGACCGTTCGCACTACTAAAAATGTAAAAAATATATTATTGTCCAAATTATGAATTTTCTTTTTGTTGCCCAGCCAATTTTGTTGCCAGATTCTTCTAGGCTGGGGCGTGTGGCTTTGGCGTAAATTCAGTTTCAAAGTGATCCTTGTGATTTCAATGATATTAATTTTGATTTTGTTTTGCTATAAACCCATAAATAAATAATAGTTTTAGTAACATAAAACCATTTTATTTTTATTTATTATATAACTTTTTTATTTATTTACTTATGTAGTGTGAACGAACAGTCGCTATTTATTCCCTACTGTCGGCAACATAATGCTTTAATTGTAAAACAGGTATTTTGGAAGTCCATGTACTTTTCTACGTCTGACACTGTATGTATAAGAATCTATTTTGACCGACACTCTACTCTTAAATATTATTTTACTAATAAAGTCTATCACTTATAATTCGAACTTTAATCTAACAAATTCAGACCACTGTCGCGTATTTCGAACAAAATACTTTTGTAGAATATTTTCAAAACTTCCCTACATCCAATTTTTTTTCTATTATTTTTAAAACTAAATAAAGACAAGTCCGTCAGCACACAAACAAGCTTAAATATGTACTCTTTTTCTCTCCTACACACAGACACATAACACACTAGTGTTGTGCATGTTTCCAGCAAAGCGAGCGTACGCGTCATTTTAAATCGATTTTAACAGTATCGAGACGCCACGATGTCGAATCGCATCGAGCTCGCTGTGTACTATCGCACACCTGTAGCGAGCTAACCTCGCTGTAAACACGCTTGTAAACTAGTGCAATAACGTTCTAAAACACACAGTATTCACTAACTATATACAGTTATCCTTCAAGGTATTTATCAAATCAAAGCACATTGTAAAGTGCCTAACAAGACAGTTGACAACGGTCATAAGTTCGTACCCGACATTATCATTACCAAAATTGTGTTCCTGGGCTTAACCATAAATCAATTAGTAAATTATCACGACTGCAGTAAACTACCCTAGAGACAAGTTGAATTCGCTTCAGCACATACTCGCACTAAAAGACCTAGAGAAGTACTGCAAAGAAGGGACTAAGGCTTACAGTACTTACCCTTGTGTGAAATCTTGAATCAATAGATCAAAGTAACGAGAAGTAAGTTGTAAAACTGAAGCGTAAGCAAATTGTCTCAGGGCTGATTTAATAACCCAGTATAATGTAAGTTTTTAATCAAAAGCCCCTATGGAGGTTTTTATAATAAAAAACTAATAATAAAATAAAATACAAAGGTAAATTTGTAAAATATAAATACGCGAACGGGTAAAATGTTTATTCGTTAAATTGACTATCGTAAGTAGTATTCGATTTGTATAAAACTAAAATAATTAAAGCAATCTGATTTATACTATGATGTTTGTTTTATTTACCTACCTGGCACCTGGCACTTTATTTATCTATACGAAGATCGAAACGAAAGTTATGTAAAGTATAAAGAAATAGCGGTAAATGCAACTCGCATTTTATTTCATAGAATACCGCTCAAATTTTAAATTCAATAGAGATTCGAATTTCAAATGATATCTGATTTTACATGATTTATTTATGCAGCCAGTTTCAAATAACGATTTTCGAGACCCCGCATCTGTTGAGCTATTATATAAAAATGTTATTATACTATTATCGCTAGGAGGATATTTATTCTTTTTTTTTAATGCTGTTTCCTTATTTAGGTACCTGATTATTTTATGAATTAACCTAAATTTATCTTATTATTGACATGATTTTGTGAAACATACCATCCAGAATACACCTGGTATTCACCTAACAACTTAGATAATTCTTACAAATTTTTGCTCCCTGAAGTCCTATTGAAATTTTGTAGCCATAATCATTATTATAAAGTTTTGTAAAAGAGGTGAAAAATAAAGTTTCAGAAAACCTGCAGATGTCACGATCGTATTTAATAAAGTAGAATTCGATTGGTTTAACCCCAATGCCGGGAGTTTCACCCTCTGCGATCAAATTAGTGAAATTTCCCAGAGTTTACGCAAATCCAAAGTAAAAATCCAGTATTGAGTTTGCGAACTTCTTTATTGTTTCGACTGTGTGAGTGTGAATGCTATTGAAGCTGCCATTTTAAAACTTTAGGTTTTGTAATGTTTATTATTTAACAAACAACAAAGGTAAGACTGATGCGAAGTCTCGTCTTTCCAATTTTTCTTTATGGAGCTGAGACGTGGACATTGAGGCTGAAGGAAAGGAGAAAAATCGATGCACTGGAGATGTGGTGCTGGAGACGTCTGCTGAGGATTCCGTGGACAGCCTACCGCACCAATGTATCGATCCTAAAAGAACTTCACGTCAAAGAGAGATTATCGTCGACTGTTCAAGTACGAATACTGAAGTTCTTTGGGCACGTAACTCGAAATGAAGGCTCAATGGAGCGTCTTGTAGTCCAAGGCAGAATGGAGGGCAAGAGATCCCGTGGCCGCTCTCCGACCAGATGGGGAGATCTTATTAAATCTCTTACCAAATCTACAATGACCGACTGCTCTCACAGTGCTTCAAATAGAACAGAATGGAGACGCATAGCAAGAGCCGTCATTCATCGGGACCCACCCATAACCACGACCACTCTGCAAAGAGTGCCCGACTGAGAAGAGATTATTTAACAAAAAAAAAAATTTGATGGTTTACTCTCTATTAGTGCGGTACTTGCACTAATAGACAATTTTAGCATATAAATTGCAGTAAACTCATACGAACTGATGTAACTAACTTGTTGACTAACAGAAGTTTAGCGCTCAGTGATTTCGCCTGGGGTTAAAATAGAGTCTAAACAAAAGTACAATCAACTATTTTACTTTATAGCAAACTTTTGGTGATATCCTAAAATCAAAGTTTTGATAATGACGTGAATGTAAAAAGTATTTGCTAGGTTGTATAGTTTAGTGCTGCTTTCGTAAACTTTCAATGCAGTTTGCCGTTTGCCGTACGTTTCAGAGAATAACGCAAGTTGAAAACAAAAGCGCACAAATGTGGACACACTTTATAAGTTAAAATCTCTACAAATGATACTCACACACCTGTTGTAAAATTATAGTTTTAAAGACATCATTTCAGAAAGCTGGTTTCGTTGCATTACGACCAGAATTACGACTGACGGGCATATCAACCTGTCAATTTGATGCACTGTCCATGAAACTTGTATTTTATTGCTTGTTTGAGCCTCAGAATAATAACGAAAGCTGGTGGGTGGTGCTATGCAAATCTAACACTTTTATAATCTAACTAGCTTTCGCCTGCGACTTAGTTCAAGTGAAACTCGGCATCCACACTTTTGATAGCCTATGTCTTATTCCAAATTATCATCTATATAAATGTTTTAAACAGCCAAATCTGTTTAGTGGTTGTTGAGTTATAGAGTACTTAACAAACATTCAAGTATCTAGACTTTCGCTTTATAATATTAGTGTGATTTTATTTTGATGTGATAATTAAGTTTGATATCTAAAACCAAAAAGTTCTTAGCGCTAGCAAAAAAGTAAATTACCTTATGGTTACTAACGTCAAATATAAATTTACCATGATTTATGAGTTTTGATGATTCCCAATATTTTGGCGCAGTTACATGCACCATGATCACGGGAGAATTGGAGCGTTCGTGACGTAGCTGGCTAAGTTGTTCTTAACAGATCAACGAAGTTAAGCACTGTTCCGCGGGGTCATCATTTGGATGGGTGACCGCCAGTGGCAATTTCAACTGAGCGCTCCCGTGCTTCGGAGGGCACGTTAAGCAGTCGGTCCCGGCTTTTTCAAAGTTGTAAACTTTGTCACCAGAGTTGGCCACTGACTCATACGAACGAACGAACGAACGAACGGAAGAACTGAATCGGGAATCATCAAAATTTGATAAATATCCCGTTTTAATGAAAATAACGTCAAATATCACACTAATAGGTATTATACATGCAAAAGTTTGGATGTTTGGATATTTTTATGTTGGTTTCTCTGTCTTTGGCTCGTTAACCACAGAAGCGATTTGGCTGAAATTTAAAACATAGATAGATAACGACCGGGAATAGAACATAAGGCCCCCTTTTATCCCGGAAAAAGTATGATTTCCGAGTTACACGCAAACGAAGTCGTGTGCTAGTATTATATAAATACTCATATGTACAAACACTAACGGCATATTCACTGTACAAGAAGGATTGTTTGTACAAACTTCAACAAGTCCGTAGTCATACCAAATCACGTAACCAAGAAAACAAGGGCCATCAACTTTTTCACTTAGCTACTTCTTTTCAGTTTAATGACTTCCGTGAAAGTTTTGAAAAAGCCAGGGTCGGATTGGAGCTAAAGTTCAAGCTGACAATCTGGAGTTTACTGAGCAGATGGGGCAACAAATCAAAAACTTTGACAGTTAAAATGTGGGTGTTTTAACCACGATGCCATTACTTTATCTCTTTACAAACTGTTGTTTTGAGCGTGATGGTTCAATTGTTGTTTGACACCATGTTTCATAACAAATGTGGATGTGGTGGATTTACGCCAATCTTCATACTAATACTTGTTTTTTGTTAATTTTTCTTATTTTTAATTAAGTGCTGTAATTGATTTATTCTGTCTGCAATTAGACATGAACGTCTTGGGCGTCTCTGGTTCGTAAGGTTGGGCGCTAGAAACTGCGACACAGTTTATACTAATTGTATTTTCCAGAGTTCATAGTTTTTTACAACGTACACTTAATAAATAAAGCATGTGAGAGCACCGGTGGTCTAGTGGTAGTGACCCCGCCTTCCGATTCTAAGGTCGTGGGTTCAAACCCGGTCATGCATTAATGAATTTCGTTTTGAAAAATGTATGTGCGCAATGCCATAGCTGTCCGCGTGGTGGATTAAGACTTAATCACTTTAGCTTGAGAGTAGGCCAGTGTCCCAACAGTGGGCACATTAGGAGGCTGTCACGTGTGATGATGAATAAATAAATTTCAATTTTCAATTTCAAAACTCAAATCATACTAATCACACTAATCACACTAATCATACTAATCACACTAATAGTTACTATAAATGCAAAAGTTTGGAGGTTTGTTTGAATGTTTAGATGGATGTTTGTTCTTCTATAACTAAACCACTAAACCGATTTGACTGAAGTTTAAAACATAGATAGCTAATGACCGGGAATAGAACATGAACAACTCTACCACTCTTTAATTCCGAGATGTTGATGTTGATGTTTAACTAGTTTTATTGTTTAAAGCTCGTTTAAATTTAAATTTAGTGACACAATGGAAAAAAGAAGTCTGTAGCAAAAATAATGATCAACTTGCAAACACGATTGTTTACTTAATTCATCTAAAAATATTGAATATCGTTCTTATCCTTCCTAAATCCGATCCTGTAATAAAAATAAAAAATAATAATAATATAATATAATAATGCTGGACAATCCACACAGCATCATCTAGCCCCAAGGTAAGCTGCTGTTAAAAAGAGCTGTATTATGGGTACTAGGTGATTGATATTATACTTAATACAATACAATACATAGATAGATATTTTTTATTATATATAGAAAATACCCAGAACACCCGGAACAAATATTTGTAGATCGTACAAATATTTGACCCGAGGCGGGAATCGAACCCGCAACCTCCGCGTCGCAGGCGGACCTGCACCCGCTGCGCAACATCGGTCGTAATATATATTATCTGTAATACTATTTGGCTCAGAGAGAAACTGTTCAAGATCGACCACTCCAATAATTTAGTTTGCGGAACTGAATGTTAGAGGTTACAATACAGATCTCTGGATCATCCGTTTCCGTAAATAGTTCGACCACGCTAATTACATAGGATTTATGTAGGCATAACGACAGTAACCAAGAATCACTAAAATCACGTCTTCACGTTATGAAAAAGGATTCATGGTATTTAAAAAACATATATTTCTTTTTACGTTATGAAAGATTGATCATATTTTTTAATAAAATAAAACTACAAAATACAGCAGTCCGCTATAAAATATTTAACATCAATCTGAACATTTTGGTTCTCTGATTAGTGGCATCAAAAAAAATTGCAGAATTTTGAACCTTATTGCTAAGGTTTTACATTGAAAACTGACATAATGACATCACCGCTGTCATTCCGCGACTCAACGCGTTTTCAATCAAACTCATCTACTTGACACTGGCGAAATTGTGGCAATTATGCCACAAAGTCCATAAACGAAGAAGAAGAAAAAGTGAATTTTAAGTTAAAAAAATCGCATTTCTTTACCTACTAGTAAACCATTGATTTCTGGAATAATAAATTACTTTTGGCATAAAGTCGATACTTCTGATGTGTTCAGATAGAACAGTTTTTCAAAATCAGTCATCATGCCTATTCCCACACTCTACTTTTAATATTCTTTGCGAAAGCCATAGCATAGGTGATCTGACAGCCGAAATTGACTGGTAAAATCTACCTACCTGGTTACTTTCTACTTCTACCTCCTTATCGAGACCGATGTGGTGCGGCGGGCGAAGTACTACAATAATTTTATAACGATATTGTGTCTGTGCAACAATATCTACGAAAAAGCTACGACGTAGCCCAGTCTACGCAAAACCTGCAAATTAGGCTAGAAAAAAAAAAACTAAGTCATGCCTTTTTAGAGCACTTTAGTTAATTTCCACCTACGATGCTATCACTATAAAGATATAGTTATATGATAGTAATAAAAAAAGCACCAAATTAATTTCCAACAGTAGAAAAATATTACGACGCATTTCGTTGGAAACTCATCACAGTAAATTTAAAATGAAATTCACGTCCTGTGGTTTCATCTTCCCGGCTAGAGATGGAAACTAGTAATTTTTCACCCGCCGTGTGGGTACGTGTTAGTTGGAACGTGATGTATCGCCGGTCATTCCACGAAGGAAATTGAAAGAACTCGCTAGATTCCATACATTTGGGCTGCGTTTCCACGAGAGATGTGTCCACGGAGCGCTCGTGACGTAGCTGGCTAAGTTGTTCTTAACAGATCAACGAAGTTAAACACTGTTACGCGTAGTCACTGTTTGGGTGACCGCCAATTTCAACTGAGCGCTCCCGTGGCCAGAGAATTACAGAGGACTTTGGGCGGCCTAAAAACTCTGTCACCAGAGTTGGCCACTGATTCATACGAGCTTACTTACTTACGAGAGATGTGCGAGGATGTGTAGCGAGGGATGTGTTTTTTAGGAACCAATAGAATCACTTCATTAAAGCTGTCAGAGCGAGGCTAGGTAGGCATATGCCTCTCTAATGACAGCTTTAATGAAGTGATTCTATTGGTTCATAAAAACACATCCCTCGCTACACATCCTCGCACATCTCTGGTGGAAACGCAGCCTTATGCTGGTTTCAAATATCGGGTGCTTTGTTTGAACGTAAAATTGCAAGGTTTCCATCTCGATTTCTATCAGATTCGCCTATTTGATAGGCACTTGCTGGAATTGGGCTTTTTCTGTCGCATTTAAATAAGTGCTTACTATAAAGGTATGTTCGTTTGAGTCAGTGGCCAGCCACGGTGTTTGTACCCTTAAATTTTTTGTTACTATGTTTTAAGATTATTTTTATCAGCAACTGTAGCTTCACATGCTCTCCGAAGCACGAGAACAAAGCAAAGCATTGTAGTGATTTGTTAACCCTATTTTTTTACATATTTTTTGTCAGTCATAAAATAATCATAAATGCAAAAGTCTGTGTGAATGTTCGTTACCACGTATCTCCGTGACATGATAATATAATACATAGGCTACTTTTTATCCATATTATATGGTGGTGGTGGATGGTAATTTATATTAAAGTGAAAACGTATATTATAGAGTGTGAACAAAACGATTTATAATGAAGAAAATACACAAAACAAAGGTAAATAACAAACTATAGTCAACGCGGCATGCAAGCCAGCGTAGTCGTACACTAAAGTAAGCAAGACCAAACGACAGTCTGCCGGTTTGCGGCGTGGGCGCCGCTATTTTTCGGGTTAGGCCTGACTGTTAGCGGGACAGGCGGAGAGGGGTGGGGAGACGCAAAATTAGTACGCGCTATAATATTTTATATATTATTTACATAAACAGTATTTTAAAAAATACTGTCTTAGTAAATAATATATATATTAACGGAACACACAGTGCGTGCACACAATGTGTGCCTGGCATCATACATAGATGCGTTTTAAAACGAGTAAAATTGTCAAGCATATCTCAGAGTTCTAATTACTTGTGTTATTTTGAGATATATATATATTTATATATAAAAGTGTAACTCATAATGAGGCAGAGACGAGGTCGAGTGCACAGCCTAGCGTCTGTGAAATATTAAATTTAATGACCTGCTTTTGTAGCGGGAACTATTTGCTTTTCACTTTGCTTCTCGATTACTTACTCGTAAGTACACCAAGAATCTCTCTCTGCTAGCTAATGTGTCGTTCAATTCTATAATCGTCTTGTTCATTAAATTAATAATGACAAAGAAAGGCAATACTTAGCAAGTTGTTTTTTACAAATAAGGCATTAGAATAACCATTAATTACAAATTCCAAGATTATTAAGGACAAAGTAATATTAGAATAGAATAGAATAAGATTTATTTGCAAATACACAAGAAAATACATAGGTTTTTTTTTAATACAATTATAGTGGCAACCAAGCGTACGGCCCACAAGATGGTAAGCGGTTACTGCAGCCTATGCTCGCTAGCAATACCAGAGGTATCACTCACGGGTTGCCACCCTGAGACGTAGATAGAAAATCTCATGTGCCTGTAATTTCACCGGGAACCATACCCTTCGGAGCGGAACACAGCAATGCAAACATTACTGCTTACTGCATTACTGCTTTAGGTGTTTATAAAAAGGAGTTTAAAGTAAGTATATAAGTAAAGTAAGTAGTTGCAAAACGGACCCTGACTCATCATGTGATGATCCTGACAACCAGCGCTGCTCTTCCGTCAGAGCCGTTAGGTGACGTCAACAACATCTGATCTCACACTTTAGAATAAAAAAATAATAGTAGCAAAAGGTATTATTTAACATACAAGATACCAGTAACCGTTAGAGCTCAATACCATAATAAAATTTAGTTTATTATATCCTTGAAGTATATGTATTAACATACTATAATATAAAATATGTATATTATGTGTATTATGTATGTAGCTTTTAAGTATTTCTAAATATATTAAAATATATATGGTTAGGTATATGTATAGATGTAAGTACTTTTTATTTATGTATAATATTTTTGAATAAGAGTTTGTTTTAGGTTAAGTTTGTTAGTTTGTTCTTCTCTTAAGTTAGCTATATTAAATGGTACCTGGGTAATAATTAAGTTAAGCACGCCTTTTTTTTTCTCTACCTACCTTTGAGGTTGGCAGGCAGAAAATGCTGTTAGCATTAAGCCCACCTTTTGTACTGTATATTCTGTGCAATAAAGAATTAAATAAACATCATCGCAAAAACTAAAACTTAAAAAACCAGTACCCTAATTTTTTTATTTTTTTTTAACCTGTTTCGTCCCACTGCTAGGCAAAGGTCTCCCCCAAATCTCTCCAATCATCTCTCTCCTTCGCAATGTCCCACCATCCTCTTTCGAAGGAGTCGAGATCGTCCCGCCAACGTCTTCTTGGCCGACCACGACGGCGCCTTCCATCAAGCTGCCATGATGTTGATATATGTGCCCATTTGTCTGAAGGCATAAATTAAGGCATACCCTAAATTACTACATCAAAATATATATTGACTTTTGCACGTTCAATTATAAATCAGAATGTTTCACAAATAATTAACTGATAGCCTCACCGCAATGCCACTAATTAAGTATTAAGTGCTAAGTTATATGTAAATGTGTAATAAGTAAGTACGTATGAGTCAGTGGCCAACTCTGGTGACAGAGTTGTGTAATAAAATGATGCTATCAACAAACACTTTGATTGAATATCCATTATATTATTTGATTAATATAACACTTTGATTACCTGGTGGTAGGACTCTTCAGCAAGAGTCCGTCTTGGTGGGTACCACCGCAGTGTCAAGCAGTACCAAGCAGTAGTGTGCAAGCATTACTTTGTTTAGGTTTGAAGGGTGAAATTACTGGGCGAAAGAGACTTAACAACAATGTCTCGGGGTAATAAGCGCAGTGCAGTGCCACGCAAACACTTAAAAACTTTAAGCTTTGGGTGGCACTGCATCTGTAATAGTCAGGCGTGGTGCTTAACATCAGGTGGGCGCCTTGATTGTCTTGTCACTTACTGACATATAAAAAAAAAAAAAAATACACGCTGCGTTTTGATATGATAAACTACTAACCGTACAATGAAAACTAGCAGTGCTGTCATCCGGTGAAAGAGAACATCGTGAGGAAACCGGCATGTCCAAGAACAAAGAACTCGAAAGACATGTGCCATCCACCAATCCGCGTGGTGGATTAAGACCCAATCACTCTCGCCCAAGAGCAGACCAGTGTCCCAACAGTGGGAAAATTGCTGTCATGATGTTGGTGTAATCCATCTTGTCATAGCGGCACCACTGAGTGACGCAGCAATGACATTATACAAGTAAGGCAGGGCGCAAACGTGGACCCTTTTGTGTCCTTTTTTTTTTTTTTTTTTTATACAACTAAAGTGACAATCAAGCGTACGGCCCACAAGATGGTAAGCGGTTACCGCAGCCTATGGGCGCTTGTAATACCAGAGGTATCACTCACGGGTTGCCACCCTGAGACGTTAGATGGAAAGTCTCATGTGCCTGTAATTTCACCGGAAACCATACCCTTCGAACCGGAACACAGCAATGCGAGCATTACTGCTTGGCGGCAGAAATAGGTATGGTGGTAGTCCTTCCCCGGACCGGGTCCTGTGTCATATTATACAAGCTACCGATGAATATTTGATTATTATAGAACCAATAAGAAATCGTCCACTCCCTGCGCATACGCAAACGTTTTTTGTACCTTTGTGACATGTAACTTGGCGTTATTAATAAACTATTGTATTGTATTGTATTGTCAGTTGAAGACACAAGCAACATTACAAATTACAGATAATTGATAGATTCAGGCGTTACTTTGCGGAAATCCATTACAAAATTACAAATTACAAATTAGTACTATTCCGCTTAAAGCGGAATAGTACTAGAGATTTTTCGTCTGTTTTTATTACAAATTACCTTTAAAATTCTTCGGATAGTTTCCAAATTTGAACACGGCATGAAATAAAAAGAAATAGATTTGTATGTTTTATTGTGTTACAGAAAGTAGAAATATATACGGTTGTAGTACTTCCCCAGACGAGCTCTATCACAGAGAACTCTACTTAAGAATTTACCTCATTTACAAATAATATTCAGACCTTCAGTAGTTTACTTAATTTGGTAATCATATTCAAATGCTTTCACTTACAATACCGGCATCGTAAGAAGGGAGTTGACAGTTTTAAATTATACCAACAAGATGTCAAAAATTCACAAAACCTTAGGTATGTATTTATAAAAAATATTTAAGCTAAATAAAGGGCTGGTCACACCGCCATAATATTTGTTTGTTTGTTTGTCTGTTTGCATTGAATAGACTTCGAAACTACTGAACCGATTTGAAAATTTATTTCACTATTAAGAAGCTATACTATCCCCGGGTGACATAGGCTATATTTATTACTAAAAACCCGCCCCGGCTTTGCACGGGTGCTTTCTTCATTGCCGGGGCAGGTCGTATTTTATAATTGTATAAACGCATCTTTCTTAAACTTACATCGTAAGATGCCAGCACTGTTCACATAATATCTGTGAGTTTGTAGAAGTAACAGTGAGAATTAGATTTGAGAGGTTGCTCTAATGAGAAAATTTAATCAGTTAGGAACGGCACGCGCGCACTGACTCCAGATTTCATTAACCCTGCTTAGGTCGATATTATGAGTAGGCGTATTATATAAGGTGTAGGCATAACATAACCTACATACGTTATAGGCGCAAATTATTTAATAATACATACCAAAAAAAAATTTGTTTTATTAATAATTAATTTGTAGTGTTACAACAAGCTACTGGTTAAGCTCAATGCATAAAAAGTTTTGCCAATAAAATGTTTGGTATTTGTGTAAAAATTGCAAATGAAATACTTATGATACTTTCAGTAATCTCACAACATCCGATATTTAAATCACTTTATAACCGTGCTAAGGATTTCCAATGTTCTTTAAAGTAATCTACACTAACCCTCAAACAAATTGCTAGTCAACATAATTTCAATATTGCCGATCAGTAACATAAACAACTTCAAAGAAATTGGCGTAATGCTTCGAGTTAATATATTAGAGTCCAATGTTTTAGAGTGGCATTAGATAGATTAGATAGTAATTGTGGGGTGTGGAAACCATTACGTGAATAGGTTTCTAGTGGGTACACTTGCAGACGGCATGAGATTACACTATCCATATCTATACTAGCCATATCAGTTTTATTTAGCGTAAAAGTTCTAGAAAAACTTACAGCTTACACAGATAACAAGGGTATTTCATTTTAGTGCATAATATTCAAGGAATTGGTTCCACACACGAAAAAAGAACCTTTTTTTATTTTGTCTTAAAAATCTCGAGATGATTGAGATTATCTGGTCAATTATTACCAGATGAGAAGGTACATGTATTTTTTGTTTTCGTGTGTTGAATCTATTTATTGAACATTATGCACTAATAATGAGATACCCTGATAAAAGTACAACAAGCGACAGCGGCTTTCGTGAAGTTAGCCGTTTCGATGCACAATGTTTGCATGTAAGGTTGTTGTTAACTTAATCACGTCGTAACAACAGAAGCAAAAAATATTAAACATGTTAGAAGATTTGAATTTAAACACTTATAGAACATTTTTATCTTAGTACTTGTAGCCTTAGTAGAAGTTGGTAATTTATTTATTTTCGTAGCAATATACTCGAATACTAAAGAAGCAAGTAATCAAAATTCATAAAATCCGTTTAGCTGGAATGAAATTGCCTCCCACCCAACCTTGCATGTAATAATGCTCACCATAATTTCGTAACCAGTTGAAAACGCAATCATAATTTAAGTGTTTTCATGTGGAGATACAATAAAACTGAAATGTGGCCAACTTACTTAAAACCTACCAACCAATTTTAAGCTCTACGACTCAAAACAAAAGGTGGAATGTTGTAAGAGTAAGCTTTCAAAAGGGGGTATTATTAACTTGGTTGGTATGCCTAATATAAAAATATATTCCTTTGTCTACCTTGCGCTTTGTATTATGTATTCGCCGAATGAATGTAAATGCTACATATTCACAAGAATTTCAGCTAAGATGTTCTCTTTAATCCACTGTTTTGGTAAAATGCTCATTGTGCTGTCAGCAGGACTAACTCAACCTCAAATAGGAGAAAATGCCAACGTGTCTACTTCCCATTTGAGTTACACAAATAAAGCAAATAAATACGGGTATGTTCGAATAAGAATTGCGTCCTGAGACTTTTGTATCGTATTTGGGACTAACACGTCGGAGTTTAGCATTCTATAAGACTTTTATAAGCAAATTTCATCCTTCTAACGTAATTTATTGCGTGCTCACGTAGAAGCTTAAAAACTCTGTGATTTTGAAACTTTTCTTTGTCTAAAGCTTACCAACATTACAAAAAGTTCCAGTTTTTATTTTTGTTGATTATGAAAGTTCTTTTTTTTATAAATAATATAAAATACCTCCAAACTCGTTAATTAATATTTTTACTCTACCATCTCTACTATAAACCTCTGGTAGCTAATGTGTCTTTAAAATCGGTCATCGTTTTTGTTCATTGACATTAGAATGACAAGGAAAAACATTACTTAGCTAGCAGCTAGAGAGAATTAGTATTTAGCATAATATATAGGTAATGAATAGGTTTGTTTGTTTGTTTAAAGTACGGAACCCTAGTACGCTACTGTTACTATACACTTGTTTTCTTCACCGTTCATGTCAGTGTCACAAAAACACGGCTTGCCGCGGCAATATGCTGGCAAATAAATAATTACTCAGCCTTGGCTACCGAGAAACTTTTCTCTTGAGAATGGTAAAAACATTTCTTTTATGAATCACAGTGTTTGTAAAAAAATATATAGAAACTACGAACTGACCCGCGCGGCTTTACCCGCGTTTTTGCATCCCACAGGAACAGTCAATTTTTCGAGGATATAAAGTAGTCTATTTATTATTCTAGGATTTAAGCCATCTACATTCCAAATTTCATCACAATCGGTTAAGTCGTCACCGAGATACGTGGTAACAAACATACTCACACAGAGACTTTCGCATTTATAATATTAGTAGGATACATCTCACGTGGTCTAGAGCACCGGTGGTCTAGTGGTAGTGACCCCGCCTTCCGCTCCTAAGGTCGTGGGTGCAAACCCGGTCTATGGATTTTTCTAATGGATTTTTCTGGTCGAAAAATTTATGTGCGCAAAGCCAGTGCTTTCATACGGTGAAGGAAAACATCGTGAGTAAACCGGCATGTTCAATAACTGAAAATTCGAAAGACATGTGCCATCCACCAATCCGCATTGGGTCCGCGTGGTGGATTAAGACCCAATCACTCTCGCCTAAGAGTAGGCCAGTGTCCCAGCAGTTGGAACATTAGAAGGCTGTCATGATGATGATGAGACATCTCACGTATTAATTTAATAACAGGCTAAGTTGTTTCTAACAGATCTACGAAGCTAAGAACGTTGTTACTATCTAGACGAGTAACAGCCAGAGGAAATTTCAACTGAACGCTTCCGTGTTTTACTTATTCAGTTGGACCTGGCTTTATAAAAGTTGTTAGACCATGACAGAGGTCTTTAGGTGGGTAACCACAAGCTCAAAAGTAATATTAAAACAATGTTAGACTGACATTTCGGCATACAAAAAAAACAGTGTGATATTATTTCAATATTGCTACAAGAGCTCGTGGTTACCCCCCAGGCAGCTGCCCATGACATAGATGAACATACTTTATTCTGTAACTAAACCAATGAACGTTTCGTTACTTCGTGTAAGATATTACTGTGTCTATAAGAATATCTGTTTGTTCAATCATGCTGATATCTGAAAGAATACAATTCTCGAATAAAATACTTATATTCTATTTATACTCAAGTACATTTATACAACGGAATGGATGAATGGATGGAACGGAATGGTAACGGCGGAGAAGGGGGTGCTAAGAATCGCCGGCAGAGGTTCAGCTACGACCTTTGCACCTGGCGGACGGCCCCCCACTCGATGGACCGATGACATTAAAGCGGTCGCAGGAAGTCGGTGGATGGTGAAGGCCCAAAATCGGTCGTCATGGCGCTCTTTGGGGGAGGCCTATGTCCAGCAGTGGACGTCTATCGGCTGATATGATGATGATGATGATGATGACATTTATACAGTTCATAGAAGCAAAACCGCGTGCAGAAGCTGGTTAATAAAGCAACCTGAACTTTATATCCTAATCTCGAGTTTAAAAGTAATCGCTCGGTTTGGTGGAGCTTTATAGATCGTAAGTGATTTTTTAGTGTTACAGTTTTTATAGAGTAATGATAATAAAAAAACACTTGTCTCGCTTCTATTCTTGGACAGAACTTCTGTTAAAAACTAGTATAATTAGACTATTGCTTAAAACTAAAAGGATCGTGTATTTAGGAAAGTGTTTTCTACTACGAATAGAAATTAAATGCTACGCAATAGCTACGCGGTGGCTACGAGATGCTACGAAAAGGCTACGGCTAAATCTTGGCAGCTAGAAAAAGCATTTTAAAAAGCTTACTTTTCACAACTACACAGTGTGTTCCGTTCGTCCCAGGTGGTTACGTAGATAAATATGGCACACGTTTCAGCGTCTAAGCTGGAATTTTTCATTTTGGCTCCCTCGTGAATCTATGAATTCGCGAAGACTGCTTAACTTACTCCGGAACTTTAATAATAATAAAACTTTTTGAAGGGCGACCTACGTAATAAGCTTTTACTTTGACCAAAATCTCAGTACTAATTTAGTAAGGTAATTGACTTTTGGCAGTCTTATAATGTAAGGGTCTTATTGCCTTATTGAAACGCTCATGGCGTAGCTGGCCGAGTTGTTCTAAGTTAAGCATTGTTTCACGTAGACGCCATTTGGATGGGTGACCGCCATTAACAATTTAAACTGAGCGCTCCCGTGTTTTGGAGGGCACGTTAAGCAATCGATCCCGGCTTTTTCAAAGTTGTTAGGCCTTGACCGAGGCTTTCGGGTGGCCTATAAAAACTCTGTCACTCGAGATGGCCACTGACTCATAATCACTAATAATTTTTGTTTATACAACTGAAGTGGCAACCAAGCGTACGGCCTACAAGATGGTAAGCGGTTACCGCAGCCTATGGACGCTTGCAATACCAGAGGTATCACTCGCGGGTTGCCACCTTGAGGCTAAGTGTGAAAGCCTCATGTGCCAGTCATTTCACCGGAAACCATACCCTTCACACCGGAACACAGCAATGCGAGCAATACTGCTTGGCGGCAGAAATAGGTATGGTGGTAGTCCTTCCCCGGACGAGCTCTATCACAGAGAACTCCACTACTCTTGCTATGATAGATATACTAGCTTCAAGCATTGGTATGTAAGCATTACGGTTAGTAGAACTGTTTAGTAAGAGTCTGTCTTACCAAACAATCTCGTCGTCTCTGGATAAAGGTTATCTGTTTGAAAATGATGTCGCTGCAAGCTACTTGACTCTTCAAACACTCGTAATCCAATAGAAGACCACTCTACAACTACTATTACCTATCCTCATGAAACGAGTATAAGCCACTTACTTCAGAGCACGGCTCAAGAGTCATTCCACTGAAGAAGGTTTAAGAAAACCAACTTTGTACTAATAAGACTCATGAGCTGCTAGATTTTTGTAGGATAGTTTCGCTATTACTTTTTGCTATTTGACGATCGATGTGTATTGATTATATCATTTATCTAGTACTCATAACACAAGCTCTGCTTAGCTTGGGGCTAGATAAATAAATAAATAAATAATGCTGGACAATCAACACAGCATCATCTAGCCTCAAGGTAAGCTGCTGTTAAACAGAGCTGTGTTTATGGGTGCTAGATCACTGATATATACTTAATACAATACAATACATAGATAGATATTTTTTATTATGTATAGAAAATACCCAGAACACCCGGAACAAATATTTGCAGATCGTACAAACATTTGCCCCAAGGCGGGAATCGAACCCGCAAACTGCTGCGTCAGCAGGTTGCGGGTTCGATTCCATCCAGGCGTACCTTAGCCCGCCGCGCCACATTGGTCGTCAAAATTAACGTGTAAATAATTAACATCAAATGAACGTATTGTAAAATGATTGTGATAACGGGTTTTAACGCTAGTGGCCACGTTATTGCCACAAGCGCTCTAATGATCACTACCTACGCCTTATTAGCCCAATCTTTGCCAGTTTCTAGCTTCATTTACAGCCAATGTACTAAAAGCATTGTTACTGATTGCTTTCTGCGTAACAATAAAGAAAAAACTGAAACTATAAAACTAAAAGGCAAATTGAGCGTTCGGAATGTCTTCGACATGTTCTTAGTATAAGTAAAGATATAAGTTTTATTTTTTAGGTAACATAGAATCAGAGATGTTTTAAGTATTGTCAGGTTAGAAAGAAAAATAAACCTAACGTATATGCTAATTCTTAGCAGCTTTGGTTGTGAAAAGTGATTGTTTACTTCTGAAGTTACAAAACTCAAGATCTACGGCCTAATAACTCGGACATTAGATTAGAGACTCATACTGATTTAAATAATTATGTTAGGTTTAAATAAACATATTTTTAATTGCATTTTATTCAGTTTTATTTATTTTATTTTACATAAAAGGGAGCTGTATAACCTCCTTTTAACTAACATACTTATTGAGGAAAACCTTGTAGATACTATTGTTAGATATTTACTTAATTAGTAATATAGATACTCCAGTATTTTTTACCCTCAGTAAATCCAGCAGCTAGCGTGCCTCGCCAAAGTTAATCTAAATCCAACAACTGCACTAGGCTTATCAGTGATGGATACAAGAGCAACACGCGATACTTCGCCGCGGCCATCTATCAACACCTATCTACGGTAGATAGCATTTGCATTACAAAATAACTGCATTGTTATATGCAGCTTCAAGACTTCATCCACGGGAAGTTATTTCTAGCAAACTTTTAACCCATCACAGGTTTTTAAATTACCTTTTCAGTACACCTCGAAACCTAAAAAGATTATAGACTCACGGCTCAGGTTGTAAGTACGTACGAACGGTAATAATGGATTTTTAATTGAGCGAGCGAAGCGTGTGTTTAGTTTCAGTTTCGAGATAGGCCAAAAATGCTTTCGTCTGTGAGGACCTTTAGCGTGATGAGTTTTAGCTGACTAATAGTCATTTGTCCATTTCTTCATTTTTTTATAGTTCCTACATTATTTATTTTTAATTTAAAAGTTTGGATATTCGTATGTCACACTGCAACGGCAGAAGCGATTTAAAATAAACTTGGAATACTAATAGATAGGTTATTTTTAATTTATTTAGGTAGCACACGAGTGGAGCGCTCGTGACGTAGCTGGCTAAGTTGTTCTCAATAGATCAACGAAGTTAAGCACTGTTCCGCGGGGTCATCATTTGGATGGGCGCTTTTTCAAAGTTGTTAGGCCATTACAAAGGCCTTCGGGAGGCCGAGAAACTTTGTCACCAGAGTTGACCACTGACTCATACGAACGAACGAACGAACGAACGAGCAAAGCCGTGGGCAGAAGTTAGTTATCAATAAGTAAGGAAAATAGAAAGTTGAAATATTGCTTTGCTTCTATTCAACTACGCAACACCCTTACAAGGTACTTTTTATTACACTTTTTATGACCTGACATGATGTAATAAATTTAATAAAGATTATAATATCCCAAAATATTATTTCGCCCCAAGCGGGATTTGGATCCGCAACCACCGCTTGATACGCGGTTGCTTTACCAATTGAGCTATCGATACATATCTCGCTTGGACGAAATAATCATTGAAATAATCATAATCATGTTTTTCTCGAAGCGCCGATAGCTCCACCTACAGTGGAAACGTTGCAGTTATCCAAGCCCGTTCAATGACTAAAGTTAATTATTAAGTATCAATGTTGGTTGCGGGTTGCGGTTGTTGGTCGGTGGTTGCGGGTTCAAATCCCGCTTATGGCGAAATAATTTTTGGGATATTACACTCTTTAGTATTCCCTTATTGTGATGATTAACACTTTAAAAACAAAAATAACCAATTTTAATGAATACTGAAATTAATAAAAAATATTATATGTTTTGATAGGTTTCGCTAAAGACTAACTATTTTACCGTGGTATATTTCAAAAGGCTGTGAGACGCCTACAAGCTACTCATAACTAGTATGAGTAGCTTGTAGGCGTCTGCAGCCGTGCGTTGAAGGCACCGCACTTCACGCCGGAGTTTGTAAGCCTGGCTTATATATCACTAACTTTGAGAACCAGTGAGAATCACATATGGAGAAGGTAATTCTCGCGAAATGAGTTTTTTGTGCTTGACATAACTTGGCTAAGTAGTTCTTAATAGATCAAGCAGGTTAATCAACGTTGGATGTCATCTTTTTTGATACTCATGTGTATCACCATACCTATTTCTGCCGCTAAGCAGTTATGCTAGCATTGCTGTGTTCCGGTGTGAATGGTATAGTTTCCGGTGAAATTACTGGCACACGAGGCTTTCGATCTATCCTCAAGGTGGCAACCCGCGAGCGTCCATAGGCTGCAGTAACCGCTCTCCATCTTGTAGGCCGTACGCTTGGTTGCCACTTCAATTTATAAAAAAAAACACCAACTTTGAGATCCAATGAGTATCACAGATGGAAAAGGTAACAAAATGAGTTTTTTGTGCAATTACTATGGCATTGCTGTATTAGTTTTATCTAATTAATTTCTAAGCTATTACGTAGTACTAATTAGATGGCCAGTGGTAATTCGCTTCTGGCCACGTGGTTCGTCCGCATGGTTCAATCAATCGGACTACGTTCATCTAGTGTTTTTTAAAAGGCTCGGTTATAGCCACAGGTTATAGCATTCGTTAGGCAATTATGAAGGTTTTTGAGCAGCGTGTAAATTCGGTCACCAGAGTTGGCCACTGACATATAAATTTACCTACAGGTTTGCTAACAGGTTTTTATACTACTAAAGTGGTAACCAAGGGTACGGCCAACTTGATGGTCAGCGGTTACCGTAGCCTATGTACGCATGCAACATCATAGATATCACTTGCATGTTACCACCCTGAGACGTTAGATGGAAAATCTCATGTGCCTGTAATTTCACCGGAAACCATACCCTTCGAACCGGAACACAGCAATGCGAGCATTACTGCTTGGCGGCAGAAATAGGTATGGTGGTAGTCCTTCCCCGGACGAGCTCTATCACAAAGAACTCTACTACTAATAAAAGTAAAAGGTAAGTAAGTTTTAGTTTTAGTAGAAAAATTAGCTGAAAAACACTAAAATTGGGTACCAGGTACATAATTTTATATTTTCATCATCATCATCATGACAGCCTTCTAATGTTCCCACTGCTGGGAGACTGGCCTACTCTCAGGCGAGAGTGATTGGGTCTTAATCCACCACGCGGACCCAATGCGGATTGGTGGATGGCACATGTCTTTCGAATTTTTAGTTCTTGGACATGCCGGTTTCCTCACGATGTTTTCCTTCACCGTATGAGAGCACTAGCATTGCGCACATAAATTTTTCGAACAGAAAAATCCATTTTTGCACGACCGGGTTTGAACCCACGACCTTAGGATCGGAAGGCGGGGTCACTACCACTAGACCACCGGTGCTCTCATTATATATCATTTATTTTATATTTTATGTTTAGCATTTTATTAATAAAATTCTTACTTGTCGAATACTTTCAGAAATTCAACGTGCAAAATGTTACTTAGCTTGAATTAGAAAGTTTTTCCTATTATATTATTATGCCGTTGGTATTTCATAAGAAGCCCTACCTCATATTACTTTCATACTTCCGAATTCCGAGTAACATATCGGAGGAAACTTTAAACCTTCATTAGCAAACTCTGCGGGATTTTGCAGCGAACTTATTACTTTGCATAATTATTATGTCTATAAAAGCACGTGGCTTAACGTAGGAATTTTAACGTGGCTGACACTTTAAAGTACCGTTTTACCTTGTTATTGGTGACAGATTGTGAGGTAACATTTTTATTACAAAAGAAAACCCAAAATTATAATAAACGCGTCGACCTTTTCCGTTTTTGTCGGTTAAACGGGTTTTTTTTCTATTATATAGTAACTAGGAAAATATATGGTTACAATGACATGCCTAAGTTAAGTAGCACTCGTAAAACTATGCCTTTTTTTTATACAACTGAAGTGGCAACCAAGCGTACGGCCCACAAGATGGTAAGCGGTTACCGCAGCCTATGGACGCTTGCAATGCCCAAGGTATCACTCGCGGGTTGCCACCTTGAGGCTAAGATCGAAAGCCTCATGTGCCAGTAATTTCACCGGAAACCATACCCTTCACACCGGAACACAGCAATGCGAGCATTACTGCTTTTCGGCAGAAATAGGTATGGTGGTAGTCCTTCCCTCTTGAACTCATGCTATCCACTTATAGTACATACTCGTAACAATGCTGGCGATTTATCTGTATTTATTTATAACTAGTAGACCCGGCGCGGTTTCACTCGCGTAATTTTATTCGCAATTTTTCCATAATTTCTCACCGTTTAAACCTTCCCTGTTTATACATTCAGCCAAATCGGTCCAGTCGTTGTCAAGTTTTAGCGAGCCTAACGCACAGCAATTACTTAAGTACTTATAACTTAAGTACTTACGTTTTAAATAAAACAATGAAAATAGTGCCAAGCTGTTTTATTGTTATGTATTAACATTGGTTCTTCCAATAACTCACTATCACTTTGTATGCTGTTCCTTACCTTCTTTTTTTAGCTGTTTGATAGAAAATTATAATATATAGATATTTTTAGTAAGGCAAAATAATGTCTTTGGTACCTACTCTTGGTCATTCTTCTTCAGGGTTGGTTGTATTTTATACTCGGATTAGTCAGATTTATCAAATAGAAATGGCAAGGGCAAATTATATAGTTCGTCGAACCAACATCCGCTGAAATGAATATTAATACAATTTTCGAATAGGCATCTTCAAAGAAGTTGGATTTCCACTCGATAGACAGATTGGAAACAAATACACAGGACAAAAGTGGATGCATATTCAAATCGTGGTATGCTGGAGTGCACCATGTATGGATTTTACCGTTAGTCTGTTTTTATCGCGATTTCTTGCCAGTGCTGGTGCCACAGCCCTTTTCTTCTCTCTTGGGCCATGTTCTTCTCTTACCGCCCATCTTGATGTACTCCACATGCTGGACCCTCCTCACTTTACGTCTTTTGCACAACCTCATGCATTTTCTGCAGCAGTCACAGATGTTACAGAAATTACAGCACTTGCAACAGAATACCATTCGAAGGCAATCTTTGCATTTACCCATGGTGTGTGTTGTTGAGTGACCATCTTTTGATCTAGAAGGTAAGGATTGTTTCGAGTGCTATGTCATTTTTTTGTTGACGCTTTTTTGTACGATAGGTAATTGAGAAATATTTGTAAACATTTTTTTGGAGACTATAGAGAATATAGCATATTTGACAGTTGACATTGGTATTTATCTGATAGATGAACAGATAAAAGAGAAAGCAAGGAGTAGTATAGTTTAATTCTAAAAGAAGAGTAGTAGGGTACTAACTTTATGTATTAATCAATGGAGTAGTATTTGACATGGACGTAATATATTACGTCCATGGTATTTGATTAGTCACTGCCCGTAGTCCACCCCAGAGAGAATATAAGCACTACGTTTAGTCCATCTACCTACATGGTACATCTGGCCCCTATTCAATAATTATTGAAATTGTAAAATACAATTAAATCTGCAATTTTACGTGCGTTTTTTACAATTATTATGTAACCTTTATTGAACGAATTTTTTCACGTTACACTGTAAAAAATAGACTTGTAGATTTTTGATATACAAAGCCAAATAAGGTTATTAGTTGATGTTATAAGTTGAGTAGAGGTCCCGGTTGTCGTGAAGTTAGCCGTTTGTGATGAGCAAAAACAATTTAGTTCGAAAAAGCTCCGTCGCACATCGAAACTGGTAACTTCACGACTGCCAAGATCCGCCAAGCGATACGCGAAACATAATATCTACCTGTGTCGCTTTAGGTCGAATCTAGATCTACCTTAGTTCTAAATAAAGAGTCTCTGTCCTAAGAAAAATCTGATAAATTTAATATATTTTTTATTTTTCAAAACACAATATACTCACACAATCCTATACTTTAGATTCTAATCACAAACGTAGGTATGATGCATAATAAAATAGGAAGGAGTCAGGTTATAAAACTGATGTGTCGAGCTCGAGTGTTTCAGTATTAGGGTTCTGAAGTTGCGCGTCTCGTGACATAAACTTAAACCAGTAAAAGCTTGTTCAAATAAATTATAATATTATTAAGAAATTTTGTCAAGCAAAAAGAGACAGAAAACTAGGCGTGACTTCACAACCGACACAAAAACATCTAACTTTACATCAAAAGATAAAATGCGTTGCTTACGTTGCGTAGGTACGTGAAAACTGCCTATCAAAAAAGTGGATAATTTTTAGGCGAGATTAAATCGTGTCGGACACACTACGAAATATAGCAACGATTAGACGGCACTGTCTAATTGTAGTGTGAGTGTGTGTGCAAAAAATAATATTGCAGCATTTTAGTATTTTTTAACACTGTACTGTCGCGATTAATCGTTACCGTTCAAACTGTATGTATAAATCTGATCGTAGCAATTTGTCGTAAAGTGTATCCAAGCCTTTTTTACTTCGGAACCCTTTAAGGGGTGATAGTAAAAAGCGAACGTCTCGCGAGTTTTGGAGGTCACAGTCTCCTAGGATTGGCTCCGAAGTCTGGTTGGAGTTGGAAACTTGCCTGATTGATGGAGTTGTTGACTTTCAGAGATTCTGCATAAAAATGTCTCCTGGAAAGAAAAATAATATATCAGCCATTAGACGTCCACTGTAGGACATAGGCCTCCACCTATAGTAATAAGAAGGCAGAATATCTAACACTGCGGTACGCACCAAGACGGACACTTGCTGAAGAGTCCTACGACCAGGTAAAACCTAGTATAAGGCTGCGTTTCCACTAGAGATGGGCGAGGATGTGTAGCGAGGGATGTGTTTGTTAGGAACCAATAGAATCACTTCATTAAAGCTGGGCAGAGCAAGGTTAGGGAAACGCAGCCTAAATGATTCATTATAAAAAGGTACCTAACTAACCAAAACTGAGTTTTTTTGTTGTTATCGTTTGATTGTTCGTTGTTTTACATAACTTCATGCCTCAGTACAAAGTTCAATGAACTCCGTCAAGTCAGTGTTTGGTTTCGCGCAGCTGAAGTACATGTAGTTCTTTGACACTCTAAACGAGAGAACTTTGAGAGTAGGCGTTAGTTGAACAGTGGCCAGTTTTATCTCGTTGTGTTGGTCAGACAGCTTAGCTTTAGCCTGCCGCATCTTAGCTTGCCGTAGCCGAGCCAACCTGATTTGGGCCATCCTGAAAAAAACACCATAATTGAAATGGGTAACTCTCTTGTTCCGACCTTTGACTTTGACGACCGATGTGGTGAGGCGGGCAAAAGTCCACCTGCGACGTAAGAGGTTGCGGGTTCGATTTCCGCCTTAGGACAGATGTTTGTACGATCTGCAAATATTTGTTCCGGGTGTATAACTGTTGTGTTATACACCCGGAACAAATATTTTCCGTCAATATTGAACTGTTGTGTTGTGTACTTTTGTATAACTTGCTTACCAATTCATATAGAGCCTTTTCAGAGAAACAAGAATTTTGATTGACATTGAGTTTTTTCTTTTACGTTTTTTTATATTTACATTAGCGTGCTATGAGCCGGACATTGTCTAAAATGTTTTTAGTGCACAAAACAATAATTATAACTTTTATCTTTATTTTTTTCTTTTCTTGTTTAGTATATTAGCATCTGGCAATTTAAAATACTTTGTCAATGTCAAGTTATCGTCGCGTAGCAACATTCAACGTAAATAAACAAAAAGATAAATTAAATGGTTGAGTTTCCTCTTAAAACTAGGAGAACCTTCGACTAAATTGCAAACCAACATAACTCTTCCATTTCAATATCTGCCACTTCGTTTTAGTATTGAAAATTTTAGGATAAAAATTATTGTAATATTGGCAAGTTTTTTTCTCTTGACATAATTTTTCTATGAAGAACTGTCAAAAATCGATACTTGAGTAACTATTCACACTCAAGTATGGTTCATAAATACGGGCCTAATAGTAACAACTAATAGAGCCTGATAGAGCATTAGGTAAGCGACATTGATCATTCTAGCGACCGTTTTCACTCCTACTCGGTTCTCCTACTGGTAGGAGCACGATGACCAACATATCCTTATACTCCTGCCGGCAGGAGCTTGAGGAGCATTAGCACTCAGTGGGAGAGGCCTATTGTCCAGTAGTAGACATCCATGGTACAATAATATACTGCGCCTAGACAGAAATCTATTCGCTGATATGCAAAACATTTCTACATGCTGATATGATCATCATGATCGTGATTGAAACTTATACAATGCTAATAAACTAGCTTTTATACTGCTAGTATGTATATATTTGGCTCTTCACAAGTTTTTCACGGTAGGCTTTTTACCTTTAAGTTCAGGGAGCGGTGGGTTTTTGTTTCTGTTTAATTATTCATCTCACTCGCGGGCAAGTTGTGTAAATCTATGTAACTCTGGTTTATAGCTGGTACGGGAATCTAAGGTGCTATTGGAATTTTGAATTAGGCAAACGTTATTCAGTTCTCGAAATCTGAGTCCGACTATAAAACCTTGGCCTAGTGAGCTTTTAATGCAGTATAATAAAACAGTCGTTGGCTCTATGGCTACAATAAAAAATGCTCGTAGCGTAGGCTTTGACTATAGACATATAGACATTTTTGGGTGTAGGTAATTAAGATGTCCATTGCAGATCAACGAAGTCAAGCATTATTTGAGAAATTTAACTGAACGCTTCACTGCTTCAAAGGGCACGTTAAGCTTTTGGTCCCAGCTTTTTGCAAAGTTGATATTTATGGCAAATTCCTTTAGGCAATCTATAAACACCGTCACCAGAGTTGGCCACAGACTGACACGAACTTAATACTACAGACATTTCGAGATTCAACGCAAGTAGGTTACGCTTTTAGCTAAGACGTGATTTAAAGCAGTATCAGTAGTGCTAACAGATGGCCGCGCCAGTGATCTTTGAACTAGTGCTACGTGATCGAGTGTTGGGCACTGGCTCAAGTTGTGACAGCTTTACTGCGTATATAGCGCTATGATGTTGATATTCTACTAAGAATAAGAATAGTTTATTGTGCAAAAATATAGGCACCTAATTACTACAATCATAGTACATTATAGTTACTAACTTAGGTTCCAGCTGGTAGTTTGGGTGATAAAATTGGTTGATAAGGAAGAGAAAAGGAACATTATTACCTTGTATGTAGGTAGCAAAGTCGATACACTTTTTATATAAACGGTGCGTTGGTTGTCGGATGAGTAAAACTGTATCCCGACTTCCAGCGCCCTCCGTCAGACATCTAATGGCTAAGTTTTATGAAATACAATATCAATATGGGAAAAAGAACGTGACCGTGTTTGGTAATATATGGTCGATCCTTAGTAGGTAGGTAACATTTAGTAAAGTTGTTATTTATAGACGAATAATAGGTACATGAGTACAAGATCAGTTGTATACTTATACCACGTGTGTGTTAAAAGATAGAACACGCTAAAACTCTGAAATTTCAATATAAGTTGCAGGTATAAATAGTCAAATTTTAAAATTCAAGCCAAAACGCGTCCAAGTGACAGCATGACAGTTCTAAGTAAGTTTTCAATGTAAAATTTTAGCAACAAGTTTCAAAATTCTGCAATTTTGTTTGATGCCACCAATCAGAGAACCAATATGCTCTGATTGGTGTTTAACCTTTTATGACGGATTGCTGTATTTTGTAGTTTTATTTTATTAAAAAAATTATCAATGTCGCATCTAATAAAAAAATAAATATGGTTTTTATATTCCTTGAATCCTTTTTCATAAGGTGAAGGCACCTAGAAATAAATAAATTGAGTATTGAGTATTGAGTACCTTTTTAGTGATTATTGGTTCTGTCATCATGCCTATTATTTTCTATTCAATCTTGAATCGCACAATGTTATTGTGTGCAATCACGCTAATTGCAATTATCAGGATTGAGCGGATTACGTAGGTACATAGGGAAAGCTATTAGCTGTTAAAAGCACTGATGGATTAGGGTAAATTTGAGTGGTGGCTTTTGCTCGTTTGTTTATTATTAAATTGTTTATTGCACTATAATAAAAACTCTGTTTTCGAGCTTATTTTTATAGAACTGAAGTTTCTAACAAGCATGCGGCATTTGCTGGTATGAGATGAATGTAGACAGCTTACGCTTAAAATAACAAAGTCCAAAAGCTTTGTTTAGTTTAGAGCTAGATGGCGCTGTGTGCAAATGTCCCTAAATTTTTTTTTGTCAACGCTGCACGTTTTTCATTGAGGTACGGGAGACGAGATTGTCGCTAAACCAAAGCTGTTCTAAGCGTACACATTGTCCTGTTAGTTACTACCACCACTATAGCAATTAGGCCGTGATTGGAGTAATTGTGTACTAATGACCAGTGCCCACTAAATCCTATTGAAACTTTGCCACCTGCTCCTAAGTGGCACTTCATTAGTTAACTAAACCACACAATAATTGGTACCCACTATTATTCACGTTTACGTCATATGTTACTCATAGGTTCACGTCTACAAAGTACGTATTAATAATGCCGTTTGACAACCTCAATTGCGTCAAAATATATTATGCTGCACTTAACATTACACCACTTAACATTCTGATGTTAAGTGGGCCGTATGTTTGTTTGCCACCTTGATGCTATAAAGGTTTTTTGACGCAAGAATATCTAAGATATATAACCAAAAGCTTGAGTTCAAACCGGGTTCTTTGACTTTGAAAGGGTTAAAATAATAAATTAACATTCGAAATGGAAGATAAGGTCAATGCATAGACCGACCGACAATGACAACTCAGGAACTCAGAGAGTGGACTGAGAACAGCGGGATCACATAACTCTGTTAGCGACCAATAAGCATTGATCTCCATCTACTGGTGGTGACTCTTTGGCAAAAGTCCGTCTTGGTGGGTACCACCGCAGTGTCAGCTATTCTACCTCCAAGCAGTAACAGTGTGCAAGCATTATTGTGTTTAGGTTTGAAGGGCATTGTAGCAAGTGAAATTACTAGGCGAAAGAGACTTAACAACAATGTCTCGGGGTGATAAGCGCAGTGCAGTGCCACGCAACCACTTAAAAACTTTAAGCTATGGGTGGCACTACATCTGTAATAGTCAGGCGTGGTACTTAACATCAGGTGGGCGCCTTGATTGTCTTGTTACTTGCTGACATAAAAAAAAAAACTCAAATTGTGTAATAAGACAGACGAACGATAGAGATGGAGACTTGATGGAGATCAATGGAGATTGGTCATCAACCCGCAGTACTGATTGCGAATGTTATAGATTTGAAATAGTCATTCGTGCTAAAAATAGTTTTGAATTTTGGTATTTAAAATTCAAAACTATTTATTTTTATTTTTGTTAAAATATGGCAGCAGCTGTAAAGTGCAAAGTGTAATTCTTTAATGAACTAATATACGTCTTTACAAAGCTTCGCAGCGCTACTGGGCTTTATCATACTGCTATGAAGCTAACCCACACTGCTTCAAAGCTACGTCTTACCATTAAGAAGCTACGCTGCACCGCTACGAAACTACACCGCACTGCACTGGCACTGCTACGAAATTACGCCAAACTGCTTTAAAGCTCTACGCCGCACCGCTACGATGCTACGACGTATCGCTACAAAAGTGCACCGCATTACTACGAACGCTGCGTCGTATCTCTACATGTTACAGAACAACGACTACATAAAGCTACGAAACTATGCTGCACGTCAGTTAAAGGCGTAGTCGCACCGCGGTGCACGAAAAGGCTACGCACGTGTGCTTTGCTTGCAGGAACATGTATGTGACTGTGTCAACTGCAACCCACAGACAGGCTAAGCATCAAACGTCATTGATACATGCATGGCTTGCTCAAATAGGTGGTTATATAGCTCAACGCTGTCAACGCTATGCATGCTGTGTATGTGGTACACGGATTGTTTTACAAAGTGTATCTCATCGCTGTTTGACAACGTGGGTCAAAGAATTGATAAAATCAAACTGTATTTATTTTGGAACAAACACATCGTTTTTCACACACACGTGTTTCTCTATGTGTACAATATCAACACAAGAAGAACGATAATATCCCCGGAAGTTTAGAAAACTGTGTCGCGAACATTAACGCCCACCTCCGAATATAACAGGATCCAAGTAAATAAACAAGAATTGTTTTACAAAAAATAGGTAAGTACAATAAAAAAAATGAAAAACGATAAGCTACAAATAAATATGATGTGTGCTGATGTTAATAAGTATGTGTGGGTATGTGGGTATGTGGGTGTGTGCATGTGGATTTCCTTGTTCCTCCTAGTCTTAAGAGTCTAGTTATCACAGCGGGTCTACGTAGTCGTGGGTTCATATTCGTATACTGCAGTGAAACGTAGACTAACGTTGTCAAACAAATAAATCCACGCAGCTACAATGCACCGCGTGCTCGTGCACAGTATGCGAAGCAGTGGGACTGCGCCTTTATGTATTATTATTTTATGTATACAAAATCATTCACTAAAATGATTTGATACCAGAAAACAGATCTTAGTTAATTAAATTTCATTACCTAAAACCAGATCGATGTCAGATCTCATTGTCCGAAATCTCATTTGATGAATAAGCTACTTAATAAAGGACAAGCGGATTTGCCACTTCGCTTAACTCTCTAGTATAGTCTCACTACGCAATCCATCCCTGCGTACCAGCTCCCCAATTCATTGATTTCCTGAAAGGCTCCACTCCGCCCACTAGAGACTGTAGATCTATAGATACGTATCTATAGATGTGACAGTAAAACAGAATAACGATGCCAGTGGACTGTTACATTGATTGCTTTTGCTAATTAGTATCGTTATGGCCGGGAAAATGTTTTATAGCAACTGTTTTGATTAAACTGCTTGGTTTCTTTATGCTGAAAAAAAAAATATTCAATATCCAACCGCAAAATAATATTGTGCTTTTTTACTGTCTTATATTACTTATTCTTACTTATTGTAAATGCAATTAATTTTTATTGATATTTTTGGACTCTGTAATTTAATTGTGTATAAATTAAATTAAATTAAAGTGTTGAACTGAATTTTATATAAGTACGGAAGTTTGGATGGATAGGTGGATAGATGGGTAAATGGATGAATGGGTGTTTGTTATTCAACCTCGCCATGATACCTTAATCGATTTGCATGAAATTTTGCACAGAGATAGAATATAGTCTTGAGCAGTATGCAGGCTATTTTTATAATGATATAATGAATTGTTCTTGTATGATAGCTTAAAAACTGCAAAACCACGGGACGCTTTTAGTGTCACATAAATTATTCCTTGTAAAGAGAATTTCAGAACGTAGACCATCGTTAAATTAGTAGTATAGCTTAACAGATATCTAGCATGAATATTGCCTTCTCGTAACCGTATCCGAAAGCTTTCATTTAGGTGTCTTCTTCTTTGGCTTAGGTTTTGAACAGGGGCACAATTCTGCTAATTATATAACGCGTACATGCAGCTACCCTCATGCAATCGTTATGCAAGCGTTCACAAGTGTCACGCGTGCGTACTTAAAAATAGCCAAAAATCGAACCTTTAAAGAACTGCTAAGCTTATAAACGTTTTGTATGTAAAATTTAATTTATCTCTTTTATTTAGTTTTGTAGATTTTCTTTCTTTTTATGTATTAAATATGTGTATTGTGACTTACCTGAGTATTAGCTGAAGCAGAGATCCCTCGAATCTACGTACAAGTCTCTACTTAGTTAGAGCGAGGAACTCAATGCAATAACTGGCACAAAGGTCTTTTCACACAGTTTTTTTTACTTACAGAACAAACAATATTTGTTAGTTTCTTGAAAAAAATGATTATTGGTTTAATAAAAAGCTTTTAGCGTATTAATGTAAAGTAAAGTAAAGTAAAAAATATATATAATCAATAATATTACAAGGATCATTTTCAAACGTCTGAATTTACGGCAGTTCCACGCGCCCCAGCCTAGAAGAACCTGGCAACAAACTCGGCTGGGTTCCTTTTTTGATGATCCAATTTTGATTAGCCAATTCAATTCAATTCAATTCCTTCCTGCAACGCTACACAAACAAAACACAAACACTACCTAACAAAACAAACGTCGAACCAAAACGAAATATTCCCACGAAGCTCAATTTTCTTTTGCACATTTTTGCTTTACATTTTTTTATTCAAATTATTATTTAATTGCACATGTCAAATTACAATTTGTATCAACTGCACGAACACGACATAGATCTTGCGGAATCGGACCCCAAAGCTCCTTCAATGCGTAAAATGAACTATAAAACACAATGCAGTCTGGAGCTCAGACTTTTTTAAGCTTTGCCATACAAGTCGAGTTCTTTTGTTATCGCGACTTTGTTTCTTTGCGAGCTGTACAAAGAATTACAAAGTATCTGCTGGTAATTCCGGGGTAAGATATTTTAGGAACGTCCCCGCCCAATACTCCCTAAACAGTAAACAATGTCCTGTCAAACGGTATCAAGCTGTTGAAAACCTCTGACTTTGACGAATGACACGGGTTTGCCTTTCCACCAGGCATGCGGGGAGCGTGCCGAGGGAAATGTATAAAGGTTATAGCAGATATATCACGTCAAGGGCAGGACAGAGACAGCAGACAGCTCAACGTCACCTTAACTTGAGCAGTCGTATTCTTTTTTTTGACGACCGATGTGGCGCAGCGGGCGCAGGTCCGCCTGCGACGCAGAGGTTGCGGGTTCGATTCCCGCCTCGGAACAAATGTTTGTACGATCTACAAATATTTGTTCCGGGTTTTCTGGGTAATTTCTATATATAGGTAATAAAAAAATATCTATCTATGTATTGTATTGTATTAAATATATATCAGTCATCTAGTACCCATAATACAGCTCTGTTTAACAGCAGCTTACTTTGGGGCTAGATGATGCTGTGTGGATTGTCCAGCATTATTTATTTATTTATTTATTTAAAACTTATAAAAAAAGGTACTGAATAGAAAACTGTAATTCGTTACATAATTTATTTAGCCTATATCGTCTCACTGCATGGCAAAGGCTTCCTTCTATATTTTCCATAACAATAAACATAAACTGTAAATTGTTAATCTGCTAAAACTACAGGCACATTTATCACTAGCAGTTCTCCGAACAGTAGACCTCGCAAGCACAAACTTGTAAAGTGAGCTTTGAAAGTGTGCAACATACTGCATTTTGAGGAACTATTTTGAAAATAAAAACAGACGAAAAATCTCTAGTACTATTCCGCTTAACCTTTTAACTAATGAGGTCACACAGTTACCACAGTTAACCTCAAAAGAAAAATATCGACACGTGTTTCATCCCTCCACGGGACATCCTCAGGACCATCGTCTTGTTCTCCGGCAGACGTGTTGCTCCGTCGAGCGCTGGAGCCAAAGACGTGTCGATATTTTTCTTTTGAGGTTAACTGTGGTAACTGTGTGACCTCATCAGTTAAAAGGTTAAGCGGAATAGTACTAGAGATTTTTCGTCTGTTTTTATTTTGTAATGGATTTCCGCAAAGTAACGCCTGAATCTATCAATGAACTATTTTGCTCATCACGCTGAAGATCCTCATCAGATCTTCACCAAATATCAGACAAACTCAAAGTTAATACTTACCTTTCAAATAAAATAAAAATCATCGAAATCAAATCACATTAAACGGAGATATCCAGTAGCCATGGGGGCTTTACCCCATACGAGAGAAAGTACGCCCCCTATCAAAAAGCCCCGACGACAATAAACTTTTATAAAGTCATAAAACCTGTATACCAAGTATCAACCAGATTGGTTGAAAAATGCAACCTGTAGGCGAGAACACAAACAGATCGGACAAACTGATATCCAAACACGTTTTTGGCCAATCTCGAAACTGAGACGCTTCACTCGCTTCGCTCGCTCGGTCAATTATGACTTTCAATCTACGTCTCAGAATAGCAACGCACAAATGACCTCTATGTTCCAAGCGTACATAGGCTACGGTAATCGCTTACTAACTTACTAATTTATAACTTACTTACGAAGTGGGCACCAAACCCGCTACTTTGCTCACAGCCGGGCACTCGCCCACCGCGGCAATGAGGTCGTCAAAGTAACGTAAGAGTAGCAGAGTTCTTAGTGATAGAACACGTCCGGGGAAGTACTATCACCTAACCTATTTCTGCCGCATAGCAGTAAAGCTCGCATTGCTGTGTTCCGGTGTGAAGGGTATGGTTTTCGGTGAAATTACCGGCACATGAGGCTTTCGACCTATGCCTCAATGTGGCAACCCGCGAGTGATACCTCTGGTATTGCAAGCGTCTATAGGCTGCGGTAACCGCTTACCATCTTGTGGGCCGAAAGCTTGGTTGCTACTTCAGTTGTATATAAAAAAAAAAAAATTTAACTTTGAAATAGCCCACAGTTTAGTAAAAAGGCAAAGATAGCAAGAAGATTTTTCATAGCAATATACATATGTGGCATGATAAAAAGTGATAAACCCAAGCGCGTATATAATAATAATCGCAGTATACACCGCAGCTGTGTCACGGCTCTCGTCTTACAAAAATTGAGATTGCCAAGAGTGAGTCGGACTAGAGTTTTTCAGTACCTTTATTTTCTTGTGCATACGTAATCTAAAAGATTGTTTTCAAGTTTTAGCGTGACAATGCCGATATAATTTTAGAGCTCTTCCGTCAGACGATCTAGATCATCTATGGATGGTACTCGCTTACGCCCTCTGTTCTATATTATAAATTAATAATATAAATAATACTGGACAATCCACACAGCCCCAAGGTAAGCTGCTGTTAAACAGAGCTGTGTTATGGGTAGATGACTGATACATAATACAATACAATACATAGATAGATATGTTTTATTATATATATAAAATACCCAGAACAACCGGAACAAATATTTGTAGATCGTACGAACATTTGACCCGAGACGGGAATCGAACCCGCAACCTCCGCGTCGCAGGCGTACCTGCGTCCGCTGCGCCACATCGGTCGTCAAATATTGTTATAATGTATAAAAAATTTATGTTCATACTTTTTTATATCACTTATATTGGCATCGACCAAACTGAAATTGGCACTATTTTTTCAGCCTTAGGGTGAATTCGACCAACGTCTGAAATACCTTTATTGCGGATTATGAAATGTCAAATACAAATAAACTGTCAGTTTACTCACGAATAACTATTAATTAGGTTGGATTCGACCAAACGATTTAATCGGAGAATAGTGTCACAAATAGATTCGCGAGTAAACTGACAGTTTACTTATATTTTGACATTTATTATTCCGCAGGATAGTTATCCCAGATGTTGGTCTAATCCACCCATACATATTGGTCTTCTTGATGATAACATTATTAGATTCTATTAGTTAATAATATAAGGACGCAGACCACAGAACTATAATATAGTTCTGTGACGCAGACCTAGACGACGCAGCCCTATTCGCTGGACTAATCAAATCCGCACTACTCTTGATACCTACCTAATTACAATTTGAGTCGCAGAAGACCGTAACGAATGGAGAAACATCACGAGAGAAAAGATCATGGTTAGAGGCCGCAACCCTCTGCTATGAGGCAACGATGCACAAGAGAGAGAGTCAATAACCTATACCTTTAGATCCTAGGCTATTACGCTATTATTTCCTTTTGTCAAGCTTTCTCTGTCCCTTGCAGTGTGCCAGTCTGGTAGATGTACATCTAAGTCGTCACGCCATTTCCATGGTGGTCTGTTGCGCGGATGTCTTGTGTTAGGCACCCATTCTAGTGGTTTTAATTATTTTAATAAAAATTAAAATTATCCTGTACATTTATAATAGCAACAAACCCTTAACAACTCTGTGTAATCAGTATTTTAACTTATTTAAAAGCAGCTTGTATTACAGCGCTAACTTTTGTATTTGATATTTAATTAAATTTAATACTTCAAGCCAAATTGACGTTGAGTTGCCAAGAAAATTTGAAGGAACTTACTGACAGACGAGACGGGGTGATTTGCCCGTTGCTTGTGCTCAGCGGCTAAGATGGTAAACGTTATAAAATAGCCGATGACTTAGAGCGTTCGCCCATGGCAACTTTTTGAAGCGATGCTGTCGCGATGCTGACGTTCGTTCACAGCGATACAGTCGCGATTCTGCCACTGGCCCATGACTGACGTGCGACAGTAGCGATGGTCGCTGTGCGCGTGCGGATCTTAGATGATGAAAAAGCTTGAGACGAATGTGCTAACTCGGCTCCATAGCAATAAATAAATAAATAATGCTGGACAATCCACACAGCATCATCTAGCCCCAAGGTAAGCTGCTGTTAAACAGAGCTGTATTATGGGTATAAGATGACTAATATATACTTAATATAATACAATACATAGATATTTTTTATTATATATAGAAAATACCCAGAACACCCGGAACAAATATTTGTAGATCGTACAAACATTTGACCCGAGGCGAGAATCAAACCCGCAACCTCCGCGTCGCAGGTGGACCTGCGCTAGCTGCGCCACATCAGTCGCAATATTAAGGACATGCCTAAAAACGGGTAGAAACCCAGCAGGTGTTGTTGGCAATTATTTTATGGTATGGGCGCGTTCGAACTGGAGTAAATACACCTCGCATTTAAGAAGTTTCAAAGTGATCCTATTTCTGGTTTTACTGAATAATCTTTTGAATTTTGAAACCTAATTTATGTAAAATTCATGTGGAATGAAAATAGTAAAAGGTCAGCCAGCATTTATTTATATAAAAGCTGAATAAGCCTTCAACTGCTCAAGATTGTTTCTGACACTCTGGTAACTTTTTAAGAAGATATCGCCCTTGAGCGGAGCCAATAAAAAGTCAAGTAAACCAGCTTAGTTGCTAAAGTGAGAGTTGAGAGTAGCCTAGCTAGAGAAAGCTTTGCTGCTGTGCAAAGTTAGATGATACAGGCTTAACAGGTTTTAAATTCAGTAAAATATTATGCTTACTAGCCGACCAGTCCAAGCTTCGCACGGGTGCAATGAAAACTTAGGCACACGTGCCAAGCCAGGGCGGGTCACCAGTAATAAATATAGCCTATGTTGCTCAGGGATAATGTAGCATTCTAATGGTGAACGAATTTTTGAAATCGGACCATTCGTTTTTGAGTTTATTCGTAACAAACAAAAATACAAATCTTCTCTCTGTATATTATTAGTAGAGAAAACCACAAGGAACTAAATAGACCAACTAATATAAAAATATTTTTGTTTTCTAATTCTGAATTTGAGAACTACAAAAGATACCCAAAGACAATGCCCGTATTTCTTATTTAGTATCTCGCAACGTGGCAAAGAAACTATCGTATTCTGGTCGGGTCCTCTAAAATATTTACATGGTCAACCTCACTGAATCAATCTGCGACACAATATAACGGTCCCAGATTTAGGGACCGCAGTATTTTATGTAATTGGGCCCTAAGCCGTAGACAGTTTTGGTACCCGTTTCTTTTTTGTCTGTGGACTTTAGTATGCAATTCAATTGTTATGCATGCTTACATGTATTTAGATATTGATAGCTTTACTTTGTATGTAGCTTTGCTTGACATATTACTGTTCATAAGCCCAGTAACCATCGTGGCAAATGAAATCAGCTCATTTTGAATACAAGTCTGCAGAAACTTAGAAAATGCTCACTCTTCAAAGGATTACTCACAGTTTTATATTTGCACCTAGTAGGAATACTATGAGGAAATAAATCCTTCTTTTAAATAAGGATTACTCACCGATTTGTTTTAGTACAATTTGCACCAAGAAAGAGTATTATGAGAAAATAAATCCATTATTTTCATATTCATAAAATAAATTCATTATTAATTTCTTTGGGTCTTCTGAATATGCTATTAAAGAACATCTGTTACACCGTAGCACTTCGAAGAATAGCTCATAACTCAGTATTAATATCTTTCTTTTATTCCCAGTGTTTTAATCTCCTTTAAATAACACGCAAAAAGATCATTAGGAGGAATTCAAAACATCGGCACTGGAACTGTGCCATTAACATTAGTTTTAGACGCCTCAAGTTGTTGGGTTAGGTCACTGGTTTGGTTGAAAATGTTTGAATCCTAAGGTCGTACGTAGGTACGACAAAAAAAGGTGCAAGGTTGCCGCACTAGGAATCAAACACGCAACCTCTCGTTTCCAAGCCGAGCAATCGCCTACCGTACCGAAGCAGAAGTTGTCCACCGCTCTCACCCTCTGCTATCAAGCTCTGCTGTTCTTTAAAGTAATACGATCATTGACATGTAAATTCTACTTTCGTTTTAGGTCGTCTGCGAACAGTGGTCCAAAATATTGGCATTTTCAATATTTAAAAGCATTGGTAGGTACACTTTATTATACGGCTGTCACAATAAGATGCGTTTTCACAGAGTGTTTCAAACTGTGCAAGTAAACCATCAGTAACGTTGTAAATGGAAACACTGCGAGCGAACATGTACGCTTAGTGGACTCGCCAAACGAATGGTTATTTTTGTTTTTATAGTGTTAACCATCACACTAGGGGAATACTAAAGATTATAATATCCCAAAAATTATTTTGCCTCAAGCGGGATTTGAACCCGCAACCACCGCTTGATACGCGGGCGCTCTACCAATTGAGCTATCGAGACATATCTATATCATATATCATAGCGCCCGCGTATCAAGCGGTGGTTGCGGGTTCAAATCCCGCTTGAGGCAAAATAATTTTTGGGATATTATAATCTTTAGTATTCCCCTAGTGTGATGGTTAACACTATAAAAACAAAAATAACCAATTGAATAAGCAATGCGATACCTCTCGTCAATGAACTAAATTAACTTTAGTCATTGAACAGGCTTGGATAACTGCAACGTTTCCCCTGTAGGTGGAGCTATCGGCGTTTCGAGCCGAAGACATCCCAATGATTATTTCGTCCAAGCGAGATATGTCTCGATAGCTCAATTGGTAGAGCGCCCGCGTATCAAGCGGTGGTTGCGGGTTCAAATCCCGCTTGAGGCAAAATAATTTTTGGGATATTATAATCTTTATAATCGCCAAACGAATGCTTGCTCGCTTTTTCATTCCGTGACGGTGTCACCGGTGTGAATGACGGTGTAAGAAAAAAATGTCCTAAGCGTTCGCGGGACGTTCAACGTACTTACAACGTAGATAGTCGCTTATACGTCCGATCTTTTATTGAGCTCAACGAGAACTTATAATGGAATTAAAAAATACTTTGGTCAGAGCAAATCAACGTCCATGTTCTTCCTACTGTAGGTATGTGTGTAATATATTTTCTTTCTTTCTTTCTTTCTACTGGTAAACGCAAGTTTTTGTTTAGAACTAGCATTCGTTTTTGTAGTGGAAAAGAACGTTTTATATTATACGCCAGAATCGGCAGTCAGACATTTTGATCTGAGCAGCAGCTTTGCTTAGATCCAAATGTTCGCTCGGCGGGGAAGTGGAAACGCAGCTTTACATTGCCAGCAAGAATATACTCATGGCAAAGTGACTTCGCCGCAAAACTTTTCCCATTTAAAATCAACTGGAAGAGGCTTCATTTTCGCTATACAAATACTCCGGAATGAATAATAATTGTTAATATAAGCAAGCGAGACGACACAGAAAGAAATTGAATAGGCATCAGCCTCCATCCATCGGGATCTGAAGCGAAAGTTCAAAAGGTTCTTCGTGTAGCCTTTGTATATTTTTAAATTTTACGAAGCGAACATGAAAAGAAAAGTTGGGCTCTGTATCAACCGTCCGAGGCCATGACGACCAATGCGTGTAAGTATGTTAGATTTCTTCGATGATTTAGAAATATTATACTATAATTTTTTTTTTATCTAGTCTATACTGTCTCACTGCTAAATCAAATCAAATCAAATCAACAATTATTTATTTCAATAAAATCACAAGGATCACTTTGAAACGTCTTACAAGCTAGGAAAATTTACACCAGTTCCAACGCGCCCATGCCGTAAAAGAACTGGCAACAACACTGGCTGGTTTCTTAGCGCTTTTTTTGGCATGACCCTAGCTATTGTTATGGATACCGAGTAGAGTTGGAGCACATTAGTCCCAAGCTTTTTTATCATCTAGGTAATCGGTTATTTTATAGTAAGCTTTTTTAAAACAGTTTTTGTTTAATTAAGTTTTTAAATTTGCCAATTGATAAATTTTGTATGTCGCTTGAGACTTTGTTAAAGAAGCGTACACATTTTCCTTTAAAAAATGTACTGACCTTAATGAGCCTTAAGGCCCAGAAGGAGATAGAGGGACGAACTTGACGTATACCTCAAAGAGTGGTCCCAACTAGCCGGTAACAGAGAGGTATGGAAAGAGAGAAGGGAGGCCTCTGCCCTGCAGTGGGACACTACAGGTTTATAATAATAATAATAATAAATAATGAGCCTAACTGTGGGAACAGCGAGTTAATTTCTAACTTCACTTATTCCGGTCCTGTTTCATCTCCTGCCAGCCCTTGTGGAAGACGTCTAGGTTGTCATTATAATATATATATTTGAAAAAAAAAAGTTGCCTTGTGAAATGATTATTCAGCAAAAGTCCGCGTGCCGCTGTGCCAAATATACTAACTCTAAGCGATAGTGTACAAGCATATACTGTGTACCTCAGAAGGCACTAACGCAAATTTAATTTATGTTATGTACGAACTAACTTTTTACTTACCAATCCAACCGTTTAAAAAAAACCCAGCTCTTAGTTATTGGTTAACCGCGCCATTTGTAAATTATTGGGTAAACTCTGAGTATGATCGAGGTGAACTTTTAAATTCTAAACTCCCATTCAACTTTAAACGAGCGGTAACGGGATAAAGTTTCGCAAGATTTATATTTTTAGGTAACAAAAATTAAACAAAAACATGCAATTCCATGCAAGGGAGTTGCTAAAATAGTGCAAGCTTTAGATATCTTAAGAGATACTCGTATCTTAAGAGTAGTAGAGTTCTTTGTTATAGAGCTCGTCCGGGGAAGGACTACCACCATACCTATTTCTGCCGCCAAGCAGTAATGCTCGCATTGCTGTATTCCGGTTTGAAGGGTATGGTTTCCGGTGAAATTACAGGCACATGAGACTTTCCATCTAACGTCACAGAGTGGTATCACGCAAGTGATATCTATGATGTTGCATGCGTACGTAGGCTGCGGTAACCGCTGACCATCAAGTGGGCCGTACGCTTGGTTGCCACTTTAGTGGTTTATTAAAAATATATATCTTGCGACAAATCTGTAACGGAATGAACGTACGCAAAATTTACGCGTGAAGTTTACCTCAAACTCGTAAATTATATAAAAATACACCACGATCTCAACTGAACCTTAAATCTTTGATGCAAAGTTGAGACAAAATCATCAAACTGCATTGATTACGAAAACGTGTTGATTTCAATAACCCCGTAACACTCGCGTTGTACCCGCAAAACTTTTGTTCAAATAGTATGCTTCATTTTGCGTTCTCAGACTCGACACTGACATAATACTGACTCAATCACAATAAAACCAAACAAAACCTTCACATCCCGGATGGGATTTGAAGATCTGTGAAGGAACAATTCCGATACCCCGATCATGTTCAATTAGGGTGCAGGTAGGGAATCAAACAATGATGGGTACGGGCCACGTGCTCGCATAGTCGATACGTGACTGACCGCGCAATCATCCACTATCAATCGTAGGTACGTGTAACAAAACCAGCCAAGAGTGTGTCGTACACAGACAGAAAGATAAAATTAGTTAGTATAGTTCGCACACCGGATCTAGGCTTCCGTGAAGTTAGCCGTTTGTGATGCGCAAAGACAATTTAGTTTGAAAAAGCTCCATTGCGCATCAAAACGGCTAATTTCACGCTGGCCGAGATCCGTTGTGAGAACTATGCTTAGTTATTTGTAACAAAACCAGCCAAGAGTGTGTCGTACACAGACAGAAAGTTATAATTAATTACTCAGTTATTTTTTTGACACGAATTCTTCAACCGATGCAACCGCCAACGCAGACGCCGACACCGACGCCGACTTCTATGCCAATATCGAGGATATATTACTAACTCCATAAAGGTTTACACAGAAAACTACTGTATCTATCTACTGTATTATCAAACTGACTAGACGCAGCGATGTAACGGGAAACGACGCAGTAAGTCATAATATGTAGCGCGGTTATTAGTTGGAACCAGTTGAAGTTTACATCTCAGTCTTCCGTGCTTCAGAGAGAAGTCGAGCCCAGCTAATCCCACATAAACTTACGAAGCTAAATTAGTTTGTGGAATTAAGTCTGACCGCAAACAAGCTACTATCAGATGAGAATCTTGCTGTTCAAGCATCTTTCTAGCTTTTAAAGTATATATGGATAAAAAGAAAAGTGGTGCGAGCGGTGCTTAAGAGTTGCCCGTCTATTAGACTAACTCCTACACAATGGAGTCGAAATTAAGACGGTTTGGAACTACATATAAGCATAGGTGGGATAAGTTTAATTAACAAGGCGCCCAACAAAACAATCTAATAAGCAAAGTTGAGTGCTAAGTTGTACGGCTGACATACGCCCTACAGCATTAAGTTTATAAGAAAAAGCGATTTCTAAAAAAAAACTGTTTGTAAAAGCAAACCACAAAATAAAAGGCACTATTCTATGAATAAATTGTAGATAATCATAAGCGAACTGACATTTTACTTGTATTTAACATTTCTTATTGCCCAGAATAGTTATGCCATTTAATTTATTGCGTGCGACGTTACTTGTAATAGAACCATGGCTTAAGGTTTATGACTTACGTGACTTGACATTTGCAATATTGACAAAATGACAGATGCCATTAAAATAAATAAAAAAAGCCTCAAGGTTCGGTTTATGACTTGGGCCACGAATATCGCGTAAACCGATTTCTGTTGCTCCCGGGACCGGGGAGTAAACTGAGTTAGCGTGAGATGCTGGTTGTGAGGTAAGTATAGTCAATCGAGTCTAGGATTCATTTGCACGTATGTCAATAAAGTTACGAGATCCTAATTAGATATTGTGCGCTTGGATAACATAAATAAATAAGTAAATAAATATTGGTTGACGATGACGACCGATCTGGCGCGGCGGGCGAAGGTGCGCTTGCAACGCCCTCTGCGTTCGATTTCAGCCTTGGAACAAATGTTTGTACGATCTGCAAATATTTGTCCTGGGTATTTTTTATGTATAATAAAAAATATCTATCTATGTTATGGATTATATTAAGTATAAGTATCAGTCATCTAGTACCCATAACACAAGCTTGGCTTAGCTTGGGGCTAGATGATGCTGTGTGGGTTTAATCAGCATTTATTATTATAATTGGTAGGATTTTTCACACAACGTCACCTAATCCCAAACTAAACAAGTTACATTGTGTTTGTACGATTAAAGCTATGTTGTTTAAAATCGGTGGTCATGAAGAAGAGCTTTGAAATAACTTCGAAATGTCAGCATACTATATGACAGAAACAAGTGGTAAATAGCTGTTCATATATTATAAATTATTCGTGTTTATTGACATCGTATAGAGCCTCTTTTATAACTCGCACTGCCTAGAGTCCTGGCAATCAAGATCATGATCATAACCAAGATCTAATAAATATGATATTTCGTACCCCAGGACCGATACTAAAACAGTCATAAACTTAACATCCATGAAGATAAAATGATTTGGTCTTAATCTCGGTCTAAGTAATGGAAGCTGTGAAAAGTCTTAAATTTTCGGGAGCTGTTTTTTACACTCTGTAGATATAAAAGTCTGTTAGTGTGTACTCAGTTCTATTATCTGTTCTGTGCTAATAAGTATATGAAACCTTTATTAAACAAAATAAAATATGTACATAATTACATTACATTACAAAATATACAAAATACATATGAAACAGTTGAGACATCTAAAGACGTATAGATAGCTCAACTGATCCAAATGACTACCAGTCGGAAGCGTTAAATAGAAAGCTAATAAATTAAATAGAAAGAATATAATTGACTTTACGGATTGCTTGAAGATGTGTTTTGTTTTGTCTGCTGAAACTATAGTTCCTCTATAGGAACTGAATTAGAGTTGGAACTGAATGGAACTTTATACGTTGTTAATAAAACTAGCCTCCAATTATAGCGTGTATGATTTGCCAGTTTTGTATAAAACAGTCGCTAGCCAACTCTGGTGACAGAGTTTCTAGGCCGCCCGAAGGCCTCTGTCATGGCCTAACAACTTTGAAAAAGCCGGGACCGACTGCTTAACGTGCCCACCGAAGCACGGGAGCGCTCAGTTGAAATTGCCACTGGCAGTCACCCATCCAAATGATGACTCCGCGGAACAGTGCTTAACTTCGTTGATCTGTTAAGAGCAACTTAGCCGGCTATGTCACGAGGAGTAAAAATAATAGAGTTCTTTATTAAGAGCTCGTCTACGGAAATACTTCTAACATACCTATTTCTACCCATTTCTATCGCCAATCAGTAGTCACAGTGCTGTGTTCCGGTTCGAAAAGCGGTGTAGTTACTATCTTTATTTCTTACTTTTTTTCTTCTTTCTAAGGTTTGTAACGCGAGTGGTACCTCTGGTATTGCAAACGTCCATAGGTTAAGGTAACCGCTTACCATAGCGCAAGCCGATGTTTATTTGCTACGGTTAGGTGGTATAAAAAAGTTCTATTAACCAGCGCTAGTTCAATAACAAAGTTTCAAGTCAAAATTATATTTTCATTTACAGTAGGACATCTTAGCGTTTTGTCAAATGAACACCATAAAACTTATGAAGCTAATTTCTTTGTTTAATGCCACTAAAGAAGCAGGAAGTCAAGCCAATTCTACCAACCGCTGGTTTAGTTTGTAAGAGAATGGCTCATGAAGCAACGTTCCCACAGTTCTTACAATATCTAATTTAAAAAATTTGTTAAGGTACTTGCAGTAGCTACTATCAACAAATGCTCAGTCTAAACGCCTTAATTCCCTGTTGTAATTCAATGTGTATTATTTTTATGAGTAGGGTGCAATGAGTACTAAGACGAGATTCGTGTAATAAAGTGGTAAGCTTATCGTAGCCTAAAGAAGCCTGAAATCAAATAAAAAAAAAGTAATACTGGTCAATCCACACAGCATCATCTAGACCAATATCTGAAGTATGACTAGCGCCTTGCCCTCCTGAGGCGTAGGACTCAAAAACCGTACTTTTTTCGAGATAAAAAGTAGCCTATGTTTTATTCCCAATCATTAACTATCTATGTTTCAAATTTCAGCCAAATCGGTTTTGTGGTTGTCGAGTTATAGAGTAACTCTTCCATCACACTAATATTTTAAATGCGAAAGTTTGGATGTTTGGATGTTTGTTACTCTATAACTCGACAACCACAAAACCGATTTGGCTGAAATTTGAAACATAGATAGTTAATGATTGGGAATAAAACATAGGCTACTTTTTATCTCGAAAAAAAGTACGGTTTTTGAGTCCTACGCCTTTGAGTACAAAGCATCAAGTCCGTGTGAACCTTGCCCAAATGAGAATGTTCCTTTTCCTTGCACGATAAAACAATTCATTCCTGTTTACGTCCGCAATCAAAAACAATGTAGATGAGTACGTTCATTAACTCGGCCTTTAGTAATGTCGTAGTTCTGCGGAAATTGTCTCTGCATTTCCGTAAGTGGGCGGTATTTTCTTTGTAACACCGTGGATAGACCGCTGAATCCATAATACTACTTTTATCGTCCATCATACTAATATTAACTCTGGCGGTTACGTTTACACGAATTTGGAACGGATATAAAATACTAATATTCCAAGATCAAATTTTGCACAAGCCTTATGGCCCATTTACATCATACATTAATTGCATGCAAGAATTGCTTTATCAAATCAAAATCATATCAAAAAGAGCACTGGGTAGCTATGCGACCCAGCAAATGCTGAGTTGGAGCCTTTTTGTGGCGACCGCATTTTTGTGTAGATAGGTACAACACACGACCTATTCTAACTTACTTAGTTTTTAATTTTAGTTTTTGTTTTTTTTTAATTGTTATTTTATTAGAATTAAATGTACCTACTCTGTATGTTGTATCTACTTATGCTCGCAAATAAAACTATTTTCATTCTTTCTTTCTTTCAAATCCATTTTCGAAAATGTTTGTTCCAAAATCAATATTGTATGGTGTAAATGGATCTTTTTTCTATTCTAGATATTTTAGATTGTAGATCATCTATTGAGCGCTTTAGTTGAATTAAATATCACAGTTTGGCCTAACCTTTACGTTCTAACTAAAAAGTATTTTACAGCACTGCTTTTTACCAACAAATTAAGTACAGCACAATACAGGCCCACAGTTTCTCAAACCCATAAAATCATTTCCCAACGCGGGACCGCATTCGACCAGCGATTCCCAACACTTGTTTACGAGCAATAAACGAACCCCTTTTACTTTTTACTGCACTTCTCGATCGTGCAGAGAAAGTAGCCAAGTGGGAGTTTGTCCGCCATGTATCTAATGGTCGGGTTTGGGCCTGAGGTTCTACTCTTGAAAGTGACAAACGATAGTCGTTTTAAATATCGTAGCTCCACTTATGTTGGTGTTCACTAACTTCACAGCATTCACGGACATACGCTGAACTACGAAAAATGTCACGATGCATCGCTTTTGTCAGCAGGAGTAGACCTTCTGATAGTCAGCACTAAATCGTTTGCTTTGTGACTTTTTAGTTCGTCACACAGACAGCGATCAGCGTCACTTTACAGAAGAATTTGATTACCGATTCCATTTCGACTGACAACCCAAAGCAGAAACAGTTATTATTGAATAACATGGCGCCCATATACTAAAGCGCTACTAATCTTGTTGATGGCGTTTTTGACACATCTGAAGGCTAACTTCTCAAAACAGTTTCAAATATCTAAATATTAAATAATACATAAGATAATGCGTTTCAAGTTCGGTTCACATCGGATATAAAGATGTAAGGCTGCATGTAAGAAGGTGACAAACCATATAAAAATCAAACAAACAAGGTGGAAATAACGTGGCCACTGCATATGTGATTTAACAAATACACGACCAGCCTAAGGAAAACGGTCATCGTCACCTATTTGCAACTCATTAAGAGATATCACAGCAGTACCTACATAAACTACGAAGGGTCCTTTTAATTATTTCGTACCATTCTTAAGCTAAATATTAAGTAACGGTATTGTTACCGTTTTAGGCTAGTCTCTGAATTTTAGTTTATCTTTATAAGAGCTAAATTATTCTATTATTCATTGTCATGAACGTTACACACCTGGGCTTGAACAAAAATGGCGCATTATCTTTGACTACGCGTAATTTTTCAAGTTCAAACCGAAAAACCATTCTTGCAAGTATCCCACCTAGGTCTATAATTCATGTGACCTCTTTCTGACCGCCTAATTCGACTACGCTGAAAAAACAGCGGCGCGGTGTGACTGTAATGTCGCACTTCAGCGTACTGGGACAAGAAAACATAAAAAATAAAAATTCACCTAGCTTTAAGACGTTTCAAAATGATCTTTGTGATATTATTGAATAAATATATTTTTTACTTTACTTTACTTTTACATAGTTCACTTCAAATTCAGACGAGAAAAAAATCAGTTAGATTAGGTCCGCGTGGTGGATTAAGACCCAATCACTCTCGCCCGAGAGTAAGCCAGTGTCCCAACAGTGGGAACAGTGGCTGTCATGATGATGATGACATAAATAAATAAAAAACTAGTGGAACGCTCCGCGACTTTGTTCGCGCTGACTTTTAAACATGCAAAAGTCATTGTTTTATTCTTTTAGGAACTGGATTTCGAGAGTTATTTTCTAAGTGCACTCTTACACATTAAAAGGAAACCTAATTTTTGATTTCTCTGAATTACCGTATTGTTTGATTGTTTATGCGTTAATTCAGTCATTGAATAACACAACGATTTTACTATAAATCACAGTAAAATCGTTGCGTTTTTATGCAGTTTCTTCAATATATTCTCGGCCGAGCGCTTCCGCCACAATCGCACTGCGGTAATCTGAACTATCATTGACGCTTCTTTGTGAATAAGGCCAGCAGTTGTGAAGGTTTCCCTTTGTCAGAACAAGTTGAGGCAACTTACGGAGTTTTTTCTCTCGAGTTAAATGCTATCAGAATCGACTTTCAAAAGCAATTTCCTCGCGGAGATGGAACGATGGAGTTAAAGGGTAAGTTTTAAATTTACTTGTAATGTTATCTCGGGGCTTAGATCTAGATGTAATTACGGCTTTAAAATTTATTGGAATAAGAAGGTTAAGTACCTACCTACAAAAGTTTTAATTATAATTTCATTATAAGTTCCTATTTTAATTTTATATATAATGGTAGACTAAGTTGTCTAAATAAACTATTATTATTTATTATTATATATATATTATTCATTATTATTATATATTAATAAATTATTATTATATTATCATGACCCGGTGCGGTTTCACTCGCGTTATTTTTTCGCAACTTTTCCATAATTTCTTACCGTTTAAACCTTCCCTGGATTTCTGCAAATATTTCAAAACCAAAATCAGCCAAATTGGTTTAGCCGTTCTTGAGTTTTAGCGAGCCTAACGCACAGCAATTCATTTTACATTATAAGAAGAAGAAGACTTGGATGTAATGCTAATACGAAATGACAACGTTGGTTCAACGCTGTATACCATGCTCCGTACTACCATAGCCTTATAATAATTAATTCTAAATAATAATATTTATAATTTCATTTTTTTTTTATAGTGTTAACCATCACACTGGAGATAATAAGATTGTAATATCCCGAAAAGTCAACGAAAAGAAATTATTGGCGGTGCACGCCGGACCCATCACAAATAATATTTCAAGCAGGCAAAGCCAGGGACTTTGTAGCTCAACTGGTAGACCATTCTGTCTCGCAGAAGGCTGCGGTTTCAAGTCACGCCTGAGTTTCTGAAAATCTCTATTTAGCAATAAAACCTAAAACCTGTATTGCGTATTTTTTAAGCAAGGCTGGGCACATCAATAGGTGTTCTTTATTGGATATGGACAATCGTTTGACCACCACCTCACCTGATGGTAAATAATGTGGTCGATGATAGAGCACGCTTGTCTGGAAAGAATCTGTTCACTCTAGCCTTGAAGACTCTTAAATTATAATGGTCTGGAAAAACGCCGGCAACGAGTGTGGGCCACATTTGCGCTGTACATCATTAGCATGTTTAACAGTTCTATTGACAAGATAATATAAGTTCTATAGAACAGGCAAGACAGTTTTTGTGTTTACAGTTCTACCAGAGAACTAATGGGAGTTACCCGTGCCTCTAACTTGGATCTACGGTGCACAGCTAGTAACAAATTTGCCGCAGAAAGTACAAACGGATAGAACAAAACACAACTTGAAAAAACATCCGTGGATAACCTCCAGAACGTTGTGAGAAGAGGACTTGGACATTCCTGCAACTGAATTTACAAATAATAAAACTAAAATGATTCTTTCATGTGTTTTTAAAAAGGGCCAAATCACAAACGTATTTTATTAAATTTTAGCACAAATGTAAAGACAAGAAGAATCAAAAAAGTGAATTTCAATGACATTTAATTCAGATTTAGGTAATAAAATAGTATTTATTAAACAAAATAAAATATGTACATAATTATATTACATTACAAAATATACAAAATACATATGAAACAGTTGAGCCATCTAAAGACCGTTACAAACGACCTATAGATAGCTCAACTGATTAATATTTATATTTAGGTAATTGATTTATTCTAATTTAATATTGTGTTCAATTTTTTTAAATTAGTTAATAACTTTAATATAATGTGTAACTATGATGTTCGCGTGCCTGTACTTGGGCAAGATATCCAGCTCTATAATTTATATTTTCCACCTACTGTAAAATGTACCATGTATTGTGAATAAACCTACTGTATACTGAATACTGAGTGAGCGAATTAAGGTGCAGAAGAAACGTGTTATTAGTCAGAAAATCTCGTCTGACTAAAACCACGTAAGCTGCTATTGCGGTAATGCTTTGTGTTACCTTATCAAAAACGGAGTGTTTATGAAGCCACAAGCAAGTGGGTGCGTTGCCGTACGCAAGCTTGCTGTCACGTGATGCATTGTCCTGCAACAGGTTGTAATCACACACCAGTATATTATATTGTGTTTATATGCTAGGATCCCGGTGTAACGTTCGTTTATATTTATTCAGGGTGCGAGAGAACTGTCGTATTTTCCGCAGCTGTGAACATTTGCTTCACTATTTTTATAGCATCTCTATTTTGCTGTATTTATTACCGCCGTCACGATCCACGACATTGTCGCAGTTGCAGGTGGCTTAGATGTTTTTTTGTGAAGCTTTTACAACAATGACAAACAAATACAAACGTTACTTATAGTGATTAGTAATCATATTAAATCATTAACGGCTATTTACCACTTGAATTTGTCATTTATGCTGACGTTTCGAAGCTATTTGAAACGTCAGCATAAATGACAAATTCAAGTGGTAAATAGCCGTTAATAATTTAAATACAAACGTCATCATCATGACAACCTTCTAATGTTCCCACTGTTGGACTGTTGGCCTACTCTCGGGCGAGAGTGATTAGGTCTTAATCCACCAATTCGTCCAATGCGGATTGGTGGATGGCACATGTCATTCGAATTTTTAGTTCTTGGACTGCCGGTTGTATCACGATGTTTTCCTTCACAGTATGAGAGCACTGGCATTGCGCACATACATTTTTCGAACAGAAAAAGCCATTGGTGCCTGAGGTTTGAATCCACGACCTTAGGATTGGAAGGCGGGGGTCACTACCATTAGACTACCTCTCTCTACAGGTGCTCTTTATATACAAACGTAAACAAAGCTAATAATACACCTATTTCTGTGACCAGTCAGAAAAACAGTTAACTATGCCTACGGCTTTCCTCGCTTCGGCCAGACTGAAATGTACGAGTATTGTGTAAAATTTCACAAACATGACAAATGAAAGTTAAACGAAGTTAATACGTAAATAACCGCTATGGTACAAGAGTTCATAAGCTATAGTAACCATTTATCATGACCACTTGCTTGTTTGCCATTTCAGTGGTAACAAATTTAATGGCATGCACAATTTAAGTAAACTATTCTGACAATGTGGTATTCAATAATTCAAACTGCATTCACTAAACAGGAAATAGCCACCAAAGTGGTGCTAATTCACTGATTTTCGAGCATTTACGCCACGGCTGCAAAGCTGTCGCTTTTCATCAAACCACATTCGAGTTCGCACAGGAATTTGCTCATATAATAGCTCACGAATGAGCTAACCCCTGGAGCTTTATTTATTGGATATTCAGCTAACCACCAATCAAAATGAGACCAAAGATTGCAAGTTATAACTATTCATATTCAAAGTGGTCTTCATGATTTTATTTTGCGTCACGTTATATTGTTCGCTAGAACACTTATTATTTTCTTGATGTTTTTCTTCATTGCTTAAGAACATTTGGCAGTACGTGCATTTATCATGGCTGGCAATTCAGGTACCTAAATCAGTCGTTCCTAAGCCGCTTCAATCGTTATTGATTGGACTGAAACCCTATAAAGCGGCTACCGTCTCAACCGTACAAATGTTTTCTAATGTAGTAGAGTAGAGAACTGAGTAGTTAGTTCACTGAGAAGTAAAATCATTCATTTAAAAAACGGGTGTTTTCACGTACCGGTATGTCGGTGAAGAGGTACCGACACTGTTTCGACTCAATTTCGAGAGTCTTTATCAGAGTTGAGTGACACGGAGAGCGTCCTCCTCCGCATCGCGATATGCACTGAAATCGAAATTAAGTCTAGAGGCTAGATTGTATTAATATAAAATTTTTTTTTAAACGTATTTATAATTAAAAAATTGCCCTCTTTGGGGGAGGTCTATAAGGCTGCGTTTCCACCAGAGATGCCAGCTGTAGTAAACTGAGTAAGCTTTCTGTAAACACATACATTGCCGTCATTTACCGCTACCGGTCTCTATAGAATCAAAGTTTGACTAGGGAATTCATTTGTGTTTGTACAGGTGTGTGTTCTGTTTAGAGCTTGATCCACGGATTCAGCACTACCTTTGACATGCGCTCCTGTTTTGATTGCTTGTACACTCGCGGTGGTATCCACTAATAAAGTTTAGTATGTTGTCTCTGCGTTGAAAGGAGGTTTATCTCGATTAGCGAAGTTCGCTTTGAAGCTATCAAAGTATCGCTTCTATAACAAATCCCAAGTGATATGCAAAATTTATCAATTGATAAATTTTAAAACTTTGTTAAGCAAAATTTGTCTAAAAAGCTTGTAAAATAACAATTTATTCAGATAATAAAAATTATCGGACGAATGTGCTCCAACTCTATCGGCATTCATAACAATAGCTAGGCAAAAATTTTCATGCAAAAAAGCGATAGGATAGGCCTGTGTTGTTACCAGTTCTTTTACGGCTTAGGCACGTTGGAACTGGCGTAAAATAGCTTGTAAGATCAAAGTGATCCTTGTGATTCAACTGAATAAAGCACTTTCGAGTTTGAGTTTGAGTTCAAGTCGTCGGTTTGAGCTATCGCTGTGCGTACAAGTAAAACCTGTTATAGTTTACTAGGATAAGAATTATTCATTAAGAGATCTTTATCTTGGTGGGTACCAACGTAGGTCCAAGACATTCTGCCTCCAAGCAGTCGTGTGCGAGCATCGCTGTAGCAAGTAAAATCACTGGGCGAAAAAGATTTTAATAATTACGTGAAAGCAGTGCAGTGCCACGCGGATCTTTAAACTTAAATTTTTGGGTCACACTGTAGCTGTTATGTTATGGTCAGGCTGGCGGACTAATTAACTATCTTGTCACTTGCTAACAATGTTATTACTTGTCAATAAAAAAGAACAATGTTATTACTTGTCAATTTGTATGGGATTTTTGTAGTTATACGCACTAAAAAATCAAATAACTTTCTAATCGCAAATGGTCAAATTAGCAAAAAGTCAATTACTAAAAGCAAATAAGCGCTCCGAAACGGGACATTTCAATTTTGTGTTCGCTTTACACGTACTAGAAATACATTGAATACGTCATCACTGCACGTCGAAATGCGACGTTGCCGTTCCGCTCTGCGTAGGGATTTAGATCCATGGGGTACGCAGCCTGTTTGTCTGGAACTGGAAGTTGCAATGCGTAACTGCAAGCATTACATTTACGTGTATAGTTCGCACAACGGATCTAGGCTTCCGTGAAGTTAGCCGTTTGTGATGCGCAAAGACAATTTAGTTTGAAAAAGCTCCATTGCGGTCTCATATATTATAATCTTTATTCCCTTAGTGTGATGGTTAACACAATAAAAACAAAATATAACCAATGTCTCATACATTGCAACGCAGTGGTAAGTATAGTTCTCTCGGCGGATCTAGGCTTCCGTGAAGTTAGCCGTTTGTAATGCGCAAAGAAAATTTAGTTTGAAAAAGCTCCATTTCGCATCGAAACGGCTAACTTCACGGAAGCCTAGATCCGCCGAGAGAACTATACGTTTAAGTGCAGGACTACGCGTAAGCCGGTGTGCTTTGCCCCTAACCATGGAAGATCATTTACTGAAGCACATAATTTTAAACGCAAGCACCGAGCTAAATCGTCACCGTAAACAAAATCGCGCTTAAGACGCCGGCGTAAACAGGACTTAATAATTGAACATTTTCTACTCGCAAACTTGAGCCAAGCACATAAATTTAAAACCCCCTAGCACGGTTGTTTCCATGCCATCTAATCGCTAGCAAACTTTAACAAATCTTTTCCCCTTATATCATACATAATACTACCCATAAATGTTATAAATACGAAAATACTGCTGTAGTTTAGTGTACGCCCATTAAATTCACTGACCACAGTGCCCTTCAAATTAAAACACAGTAATGCTACTACTGCTAGGGGGCAGGTTTGGCACTGCTCTGCGGTGGTATCGAATAGGTCTTAGTACTACCTCAAATAATAATTTTACTATTATCATAAACTTTTTTAAGAGTAGTAGAGTTCTCTGTGATAGAGCTCGTCCGGGGAAGGACTACCACCATCTATTTCTGCCGCCAAGCAGTAATGCTCGCATTGCTGTGTTCCGGTGTGAAAGGTATGGTTTCCGGTGAAATTACTGGCACATGAGGCTTTCGATCTTAGCCTCAAGGTGGCAACCCGCGATACCTCTGGTATTGCAAGCACTCCATATGCTGCGGTAACGGCATACCATCTTGTGGGCCGTATGCTTGGTTACCCCTTCAGTTGTATAAAAAAAAACCTATCCTTAATACGGTCCGCTAAATTTGTGATTTTTGTCTATATTTTATAATTATTTTTATATTATTGTAAATTTGCTCAACTGTTATGAAATAATTTCCATTTAATCTGAAATCTATTGAGAGGATAATTGTAAAAAAAACATCTATATTTTATGCGTTAGGTACGTATAATATTTGACAACTTGCTAACAATAGCCTGCAAAAGCAGTGTTAAGGGTACTGTTTACCGTACTGTGCGATTGTGTTGTGAAACTCGTGGAGTTAGCAACTCGCAAAGTCTGAGAGCGACAACTACGAGCAAGATTTTTCGTTCGGGGATTCCGTAACATTTATTTCAGGATTTCGATTTCGAAAAATCGTTTGCCAAGTCAAAGGTCGAACAACTTGTCAGTGGACTCTTTCTCAACGACATAATTTATCGATCTTTATAACCATTTCAAGGGCTTAGCCTTCAGCTTAGATTCAGATATATGATACAGAATAAGTAAGTTGAAGTGGCAGTGAGCAGGCCATATAGCTCGCAGAACCGATAACCGTTACGGAATAAAGGTTCTTGCGACCACGAACTAGAAAATAAAGCGTGTGACGTCCCCCCACTTGATGGACCGATGACATTAAAGCGGTTGCAGGGATTCGGTGGATGGTGAAGGCTCAAAATGGTCGTCGTGGGTTTGGGGGAGGTCTATGTCCAGCAGTGGACGTCTATCGGCTAATATGTTGATGATATTATGAACCGTAGTTTTTTTTTCTTTTCGAGATACTTACGGACCCCTAAAATACTTCGCATCGTAAGTATTGAGCATGATTGTGGTTGCGATCGTCTGAATAAACAAACGCGTTTGATACAGCGCCAACGGCACACCAATATTGTTGTTCACTTGCTTCTGCCCGAGGCTTTGCTCGTGTCTGATTCACCCACTGCTGGGACACAGTGGCCTACACATAAGGAGGATACGGAGAAGAAAAGACATGTGCCGTCCACATCGGATTTGTGAATGGCAGATGTCTTTTTTACATATTTTTATTTTTAAGGACATTTTATTAAAACTGTAAATATTTATATAGCTAGATTAACGATTTGGAAATCTGTAATATTAATTCTAAGTTTACATGAATAAATAACTAAATAACTAACCGTTTCCTTTTCACCAAAATGTACGTTTTAAAATTCTGCTTGGGTATTACTGTGGCGTGGGGCTCTAGATAACATCAAATCTAAAATGCAATAAAAAAAAATGAATCAGGCATGATTCGAATTATTTTTTTGTCCTGAAATGATACACGTGTTAGCTACAGCCTAAATACTAGCTTGCTCAAAAACGCTTTATATATTATTATCTTTATGTATCCGCTGTTGGTTTTCCTAAGAAATAAAAATAAATAAAATAAATATTTATCAGATAATCTAAAACATCTTGACATCTTTGACGACCGATGTGGCGCAGCGGGCGCATGTCCGCCTGCGACGCAAAGGTTGCGGGTTCGATTCTCGCTTCGGGACAAATGTTTGTACGTCTACAAATATTTGTTCCTGGTGTTCTGGGTATTTTCTATATATAATAAAAAATATCTATCTATGTATTGTATTAAGTATATATCAGTCATCTAGTACCCATAATACAGCTCTGTTTAACAGCAGCTTACCTTGGGGCTAGATGATGCTGTGTGGATTGTCCAGCATTATTTATTTTATTTATTTATCTTATAGTTTCGTTCAGAAACACTTTACCGCTCGACTGTCTACTACACAGTGGGTCTACTCTTGCGAGTAAAAGCGATATATAGTGACAGTTTCCATGGTTCAGCTTATATCCGTGAATGCTTTGAACTTAGTTGTCACTATCATAAGTTGAACTACGATATTTGCCACGTTTATCGTTCGCTTCATTTGTTTAAGCTATAACTCGATTTACAGTGTTGTTTCCGTTCCCTTGTAACACGGAATCCCTACAGTACCCAACATTCACCAATTAGAATGTTGCGCGAAACACGATCAAGTTCCAACTGTCAACAACTTTTAACTAGCGAGCTGTATCCTGCAAAGGTACGGGCATTGACCTCCCGTGCGCGACGGTAAATAGTACCTCATGTAGGTATGTGTACAATAAAACTAGTTGGTTTCGTTTGGTAGTTTTTAACAGAAATGAACGAAATTTAGGCTGAATTTGTCGTAATTAAAGCGATCGCAGGAAGTCGATGGATGGTGAAGGCTCAAAATCGGTCTTCATGGCGCTCTTTGGGGGAGGCCTATGTCCAGCAGTGGACGTCTTTCGGCTGATATGATGTGAATTAGGATGAAGATAACATAATTTTTTATTTTAATTTTTTTTTTACAACTGAAGTGGCAACCAAGCGTATGGCCCACAAGATGGTAAGCGGTTACCGCAGCCTATGGACGCTTGCAATATCAGAGGTATCACTCGCGGGTTGCCTTGAAGCTAAGATCGAAAGCCTCGTGTGCCAGTAATTTCACCGGAAACCATACCCTTCACATCGGAACACAGCAATGCGAGCATTACTGCTTGGCGGCAGAAATAGGTATGGTGGTAGTCCTTCCCTGGACGAGCTCTATTACAGAGAATTCTACTACATACCATGGAAGGTATGATATTGGGGCCAGTGCTGCCCGGGGTTTGCCCCCGTTTTGCCACATGCCCCTGTACATTCGTAGGGAGACGTCTAAATTATTTGGTTTGCCTTACCTAGTTTATTACAAACATTTAAAAATGCATAAATAAAACCCCCGTTTTGCCTTATGCCCTGAGACGTCTAAATTATTTGGTTTGCCCTGCCTAGTTTATTACAAAAAATATTCAAAAATGCAAATACTTAAAAGAGCTCTGTTAGTATACACATTAAATGGAAAAAATCATTTTTTTTAATAAGCTGCTGTCGTAAACAAATCTTGAATGAATGACTGAATGAATTAATTTACCACAATTAAGTAAGTATGCTAATAAATATACGTGTCATGATTTGACCATGTCACCTTAGTCGATAGGAAAAACCTGGAAAAACTCATCAGAACAGACGGATTAATCATGAAAAACTTGTTTGACAATCGTAAAACCTAACGTACCGTCAAGCTGTCAATTTGTATGGTATTTTAGTAGTTTATTTCAAGCACAAAAGAGGCGCTAAAAAAATTCTACGTTTACATTTACGATTGTCAAACGAGCTTTTTGTGATTTGCTCTCAGAGTCCACTCATGTCTACGTACCAGGGTAAAGCTGTTATTACTGAACTCAATGCTTCGAATAGCCAAATAGCCAATTTACCTTCTAATCGAGAGCCATGCCTCGCACAGTGCAATTACAAAACAGGGGAAGTACACGTAATTGAGTTACGAGACGCTGTCGAGTCAAACGACAGGGGAATGACATGCACCGTTCTATGTTGAAATTTAATTCCTGTGTGTTTTGCACTTGTCGATGTTTTTGAGCCAGCAATGTTTTGTGCGTCATCTTCTTATACACACAGCTCTGTTTAACAGCAGCTTACCTTGGGGCTAGATGATGCTGTGTGGATTGTCCAGCATTGTTTATTTATTTATAGGTAGGTATATAAAGTTATATATAAAACGAATTGCCGTGCGTTAGTCTCGCTAAAACTCGAGAACGGCTTGACCGATTTGGCTGATTTTGGTCTTGTAATGTTTGTAGAAGTCCAGGGAAGATTTAAACGGTGAAAATTTATGTGAAAATTGCGAAAAACGCGTGTGAAACCGCGCCGGGTCAGCTGGTAGGATAAAACTTTGAACTGACTGTGTCATTTTATTATTGACAATTTCACCTGGTGGTAACTAGAACTCTTCAGTAAGATTCCGTCTTTATATACATAAGTCTAGTGGTACGAAAGGGTATAAAGGTGATATGAAGAAAATGATATTAATAATAATAATGCTGGACAATCCACAGCATCATCTAGCCCCAAGGTAAGCTGCTGTTAAACAGAGCTGTATTATGGGTACTAGATGACTGATATATACTTAATACAATACATGGATAGATATTTTTTTATATATTAATAAAAATATATATATATAAACAACCAGAACAAATATTTGTAGATCGTACAAACATTTGACCCGAGGCGGAAATCAAACCAGCAACCTACGCGTCGCAGGCGGATCGGTCGTCATAAAAAAAATGATGAAATTCTATTAAAAAAGCACCTATGTAAATTATTCTGTACAGATTATAAGTAGGAATACGAACCCAGCCATTAAATAAACGTAATGGAATATAACATAATGTAGCTACGGCCATTGATAAGAGCTAAAATTGCTTATAAATCCAACGTAACGGTTATCGGGTGAAAAATTGATGGTTTTGTGAGCACCGCGCTTAATTTAACATTTGGGATTTGTTGATTTATGTTGTGAATATATTACATTTAGCGAAGTCAAAGTAAAATCAATTACAATGGACTGATTCAAAATTATCCTTTTAAAATAAACTTAACAAGTACTTATGCCAAATAATGGCGTGGTAATCGGAAAATCGACTTCGCTAGTGGTCCTGCTGGGAAGCATGCTTCCTAGCAGAGCCACTAGGAAAGTCGATTTTATCAGTACCTGACGAACGTACAGCAATAAACGGCATACGTACACTATGTACGTCTAACGTACATTCTTTTAAGATATAAATGATCGGATTCTAACGTGGTGGCTCTGCTGGGTAGTACCACGTAAATAATGATAATAAACTAATATTAATGTTTCTTTATTAATTATGTATTTGCTGGCTTCCTTGGTTTTGAGCTAGATAGCTCTGTATAAAATATCCTGAAAAGTAAGTAAGTTCGTATGAGCCAATGGCCAATTCTGGTAACAGAGTTTCTAGGCTGCCCGAAGGCCTCTGTCATGGCCTAACAAATTTGAAAAAGCCGGGACCGACGCTTAACGTGCCCTCCGGAGCACGAAAGCGCAGTTAAAATTGCCACTGGCGCCAATAAAGCACTTTTGACTTTGACTTTGACTTTAGCGAGGCTTGGGGCATGCCGCGTGGCTTTTAACATCAGGCAAACGACCTGACCGTCAAGTCATCTACTGACATCAGCAAAAATATTAGCTTACGCTTCATAAACCAACATTTCTTACATCGAATATAATAAATAACAACCAAAAAGTATCTCATAAACAGGATTACCAATCGGCGGCGGACGCCATTGCTGAAGTTACAAATCGACTCATCCGTAATCCGGGACGGCAGGGCTCGATTCTATAATCCTCGGACGTAACAAAATCGGGAGGTCAAACCGGGTAGGTAATTACGAAATCACTCGTGTTACACTCCTCCCGATCGCGTTGTTTTGACTGAAATAGATAAAAATGCAAAACACTGCGTTATTAATCAAATAAACTGTTATTAAAAACGGCACGCTATGCTAAAATATGCTATCATCATATTAGCAATAAATGTTATCAGCTAAGTTTTTCTGTCAATAAAATATGCTTCTATTTATAACGTTTACTAAAACAATTCCATGTTTCGTGGGACGTTTTCAATTTCCGAGCGTGATGCCGTGGGCTGAGTGCGTTGGTGATGTTGGTGAAGAGCACCGGTGGTCTAGCGGTAGTGACCCCGCCTTCCGATCCTAAGGTCGTGGGTTCAAACCCGGTCGCGCACTATGGATTTTTCTGTTCGAAAAATTTATGTGCGCAATGCCAGTGCTCTCATACGGTGAAGGAAAACGTCGTGAGGTAACTGGCATGTCCAAGAACTAAAAATTCGAAAGACATGTGCCATCCACCAATCCGCATTGGGTCCGTGTGGTGGATTAAGACCCAATCACTCTCGCCTGAGAGTAGGCCAGTGTCCCAACAGTGGGAACATTAGAAAACTGTCATGATGATGATGATTGACTGTGAATTTATTTTCTTACTATCATTTACTCTCGGTTTTCTTACTGTGATAATTCAAAAGTAGGTTATAAGTCAAATCATATTTTCATTTTCTTTGTTTAACCAGTATTTTTCCACAGCTCGACAAAGGTCTCTCGCAAATCATTCCTACTATTTTTATTATTATTCCTATATTTTTTTACTGAAGTTGACATATTTATTAGTTTTATTTTCACTTAGGGCTTCAAAAAGAGCTACTTATTTACAATAATTATAATGTTTTTTATTATTTTAGGTCTATAATTATTTTGTTAGTGTAGCCTCTGAAATATGTATTCTTAAATAGGTCTGATCTTGTAACCTGTAAATATCACGATATCCCTTCATTGTTTTAGAAACTGTTATTTAAGAGATTAAAAATAAAAAAAATAGTTACCTAGTAATAATAAATATACCTAACCATCATTTTATTGTAAGTTAAGTTTATTGTATATGGCAAACCATTTTTTTGATAAATAAATTATCTTATCTTATCTTATCTTATCTTATTATTTTATTTTATGAATTCTAAATAATATTTACAATGACAATCTCTCAATTTGCACGTCTACAATACTGATCAAGAATGTTGCTTCCAACACATAATTTTAAGATCTGTAGGTACTGTAACCCACACATGTGTATGCAATTAAATAATCTTTATCCTTATTTTAACACAATAATAAATCAACTAATATTATAATAATTACGATTTTGCTCTTAGCAGATCAACGAAGTTAAGCACTAAGTAAGTAAGTTTGTATGAGTCAGTGGCAAACTCAGGTGAAAGATTTTCTAGGCCGCCCGAAGGCCTCTGTCATGGACTAACAACTTCGTAAAAAGCCAGGACCGACTGCTTAACGTGCCCTTAAAGTTAAGCAATGCTCCGCGTAGTCTCCATTCTATGCAGTTTATTTAGTCGAACGGTGTTAATCATAGTAATAAATTCGATTTCCACTCATGAATATTTCCTTCAACACGTCTGTCCCTTCAATACGTATAGTTCAATAAAAGCATTTTCAGACAGAGTTGAGGAAAATACAAAACCTGACAATACTACAGTTGGCAGCTACAAATCTGGCACGTCCCGAATCCAGGTGCTGTGGGTATTCAATTGCCGGGCCTTTTTCACCGAGGCCATTCCCAAGCATAGTACAGTCACAACAATAAATAAACCAATAATTTTCTAAAGATTATATTAATATCCCAAAGTAAAATTAGTGCTTCGAGCCGAAGACATCCCAATGATTATTTCGTTCAAGCGAGATATGTCTCGATAGCTTTATTGGTAGAGCCGCGTATCAAGCGGCGGTTGCAGGTTCAAATCCTGTTTGAGGCGAAATATTTCAACTGAGCGTTCCCGTGCTTTGGAGGGCACGTTAAGCAGTCGGTCCTGGCTTTTTCAAAGTTGTTAGTTAAATAATCCTGTTCGAAGGGTATGGTTTCCGGTGAAATTACAGGCACATGAGACTTTCCATCTAACGTCTCAAGGTGGCAACCCGTGAGTGATACCTCTGGTATTGCAAGCGCCAATAGGCTGCGGTAATCGCTTACCATCTTGTGGGCCGTACGCTTGGTTGCCACATTAGTTGTATAAAAAAAAAGGTCAATGATAATCTCAAGGCTACTTCTGCCATTGACTGTATGATCCCTGTCCCGGTGACTGTACTCCGGTCACGTGCGACGGGACAAGTCGTACCAACGAGAAGGTATGTCCGTTTTGTTCGGATCAAGTGAATTCTAGCCGCATAGGACTTTGTCACTGGCTCTTTCTTAGACACCCTTAGGTTTATGACCAGGCCAGATTCTAGATTTTTGTAACTGTTCGTCAAAAAAGGTATACTGATACTTTTTTTTAATGGCAGCAGTCTTGTTAAACAATACTGTGTTTCAAGTAATGTCGACTTATACAAAAATAACGAATCAAGCTCGAATATTGAATTTGACGAACAAAAATTAAAAAAAAAAGAAGATGTTATTTTAAAATTTTCTAGGAGAATCTTCGACCAAATTACAAACCAACATCACCCTTCCATTACAACCACTTACACTTGTGCCAAGATTACGAGTCGTGTTGGTTATACTGCCACCAAATATACACAATAAAACTCAAAACTGCTGTGTTCCGGTTCGAAGAGCTTTGATTTCGGCCAGCAATATATAAGGTCATTCATTATCAACCTGACAAACTTAAGGGGTAGGTTTCACACAACAAAAAAAAATACTTTTAGTTTTTTTTTTTTTTTAAACGTTTATTTTTTATAAAATTTAAAAAAAAAATTACGTAATTCTGCTTCATAATTAGTTATCCTTGTTAGAAATCGAAAAGGCAGCGCTCGGCACGTGTTAGTGACCCGCGCGTCAATGAACTGCGGGTCACCAACCCGCGCGTCCTTGACATGCGCGTGTCCTTGACCCGCTACGGGGCGCGCACACTCGAATATTTCATTATTACGTCGCTTAACTCGATTCCCAACAATGATAAATAATAATTGAGCGGAAAAACGTAATCGATTTTTTTTTTTGTTTACTTGTGATTTTTAAGACAAAACATACATAAAAAAAAAAAATTATAGGTACATATATTTTTTTTTAGGTGTGGAACCTATGCCTTAAGTTTGTCAGGTTGATAATGAATGACCCTGTACATTGGCATACGAGACATTCTGACCATGCTGCTAGATTCAAGGCACGCTTGCATTTGGTGGCGATAGCGATCAATTGGAATACTTAAATTAGATTTAAAAAAAAAACAGTTTATCATTTTATGATATATCTATATCAGCAGTAAAGTTCTGAAATCTGTTTTCTTTTAACTCAATAATTTTATTTACAAAGCAAAAATATGTCTTACCTACTCACGACAGGTATTTAGCCAAAGTACAATACCTAATTATACACAAAATTATTTAGTAATATTGGTTTAATGTTTCAAGTAGAGGTTTTTACCTTTTTACCTAACACAATAACAGGAATAGATAATTATGTGTAACTTTTTTTTACCTAGAATTTACCCAATGAAATGACAGGAATACATAACCCGACTGAAATGGCTGTTGTTGAAATTGTTACATCTCTAATGACGCTATCCATTTAGATTTCATCTCACCCTTTCGCTGAGGCAGCGGGGCGCGAGCACCTTTATTGGCATCTACAGCTTACATAAATAACAATAAAATATTTAAGCTTTGCAAATAAACAAATAATAACCATTGCTTCGTTCATAGCAAACGATTTGCTTTGATCGTACAATCAAGTACACAAATACCTACAGTATTTGAATGTATTTAAATTAAGTACGTCTTAGAAGTATTGTGAAAATGTGCGACTGCTTAGTTATTAAATTGCACGAAAAAACTAAATTCATAAGCTGCCTTAAATTGTGTGTAATTTATTTTTATTTTTTGCTGACCACTCAAAATTAATTAATTTAATTAATTAGAGAATTTTTAGTTAACTAAATAGCCTTTTTAAAATCGTATGTTTCAGGCACTTTAATATAACATTAAATGACAATAAAAAATGCTGTATTTAGACTGTTTATTTTTCTAAACCTTATTTTTCTAAACCAACATAAATTTTTCATAAACCATTCAAAAGCTTGTAATAAAATGATAGTATATTTAATAATGCATTTTATTTTCTTACGGTAACCATCATTTAATGAGCGTTTCTAGTGTGCGAACAGCTGGTTCATAGTTTATGTACATCGTGATAATAAAAATAATGGCTATTTGCTGTTCTAAGAGCCTTACCGTACTAGCAGCTTACTAGTGTGTGTGTATAATCACAGACCAGATATCCTATTAATATTATAAATGCGAAAGTCTGTGTGTATGGGTGTGTGTGTATGTTTGTTACCACGTATCTCCGAGACGACTTAACCGATTAACATGAAATTTGGAATGTATATAGTTTAAGTCCTGGTACACACATAGTTAATTTTTCCGGAAAAATTAACTATTTCTGTGGGATATCATAAAAACTACAAAAACGCGAGTGGGTCAGCTCGTGTGTTAATAAATATTTTAATAAACAGGCTACTACACTTTAATTCTAAAGTTTAGATTATTTTAATATTTATTTAACTAAATCATTTCAATAATTTATAAATAAATATTGACAGACATTTGTACACAGAACCCTCTAAGATCCTCAAACTAAGCAAAGATAATACAATGAGAATTAGATAATTAGATGCGAATACGAGTAACTAATATAATACTACTAATATAAATTAAGAGTAGTAGAGTTCTCTGTGATAGAGCTCGTCCGGGGAAGGACTACCACCATACCTATTTCTGCCGCCAAGCAGTAATGCTCGCATTGCTGTGTTCCGGTGTGAAGGGTATGGTTTCCGGTGAAATTACTGGCACATGAGGCTTTCGATCTTAGCCTCAAGTTGGCAACCCGCGAGTGATACCTCTGGTATTGCAAGCGTCCATAGGCTGCGGTAACCGCTTACCATCTTGTGGGCCGTACGCTTGGTTGCCTTTTAAGTTGTATAAAAAAAAAAAAAAAAAACACATATTTTTGATTATTTTTAAATACATACTAATTATACAGAGCAATATATGTTATACATTTGTTCCACAGCGGGTATCGAACCTGCAACCGGTCATTTCTTGACCACCGCGCCATTGAGGTCATATTAATTTGTAAGATAAGTTATCTCTACACACTCGCAAAGTCGTGTAAAAATAAAAACAAAAAAAACGCCTTGCGAATAAAAAAAGATTTTTCTTTATTGTTACTGAGTCACGTTGATGATTTTTAAATGGGCGAACAGCGTAAATACCACAACTATATCTTTATATCCGTGCGTTGACACTAAGGAATGCTTTGTATAGCTCACGACGAGACGTAAACGTTTGATTATGAAGACGTTACTCGGCAGTAAACACGAGGTTTACGACTATGTTAGTAATGGCACATGTCATTGCGTAACTGCCCCAACTCGACTGGTTGATGTGGTATCTCAATGTTATGTCACGAGAATGTAAGAATATGGTTATGTGGTATTCTTTCGATCAGTAAACATTTATTTGTGAATAATTGCAGGAGTTTGAGTCCGTGGCCACGATTGTTGCAACTTGCAATACAATCTAAGCGTTGGGAAAAATAATTAGAGAGGTAAAAACACGATATATTATCTACATTTTTTTTATAAATATAAGCATGTTGATATATTAAAATAATAATCAAGATAATTGAACAAAAACGCGGTAAATTCACAATTTTTTTGTAAAAGTTTTATATCAAAACAATTGCTATGTTTTACATCTGATCCTGTATATTATTCTTTGCTTGGTAGATTAAAAAAAGTTAAATTAACGCTCAAGTCAGCTTTAATATGCACAAAAAAACTGTATTTTTTGTTCTAGATCTTGCTGCGATCTTAAAAAAAGCCTTAATTACCTCATTCAAGTAATCTAACCAGGAGCCTTATTCGCTATGACCAAACGCGGGCTGGTTACGATATCTGCGAGGAATCGTTGTCGACGAGCCACGTTTTGGGGCTCGTCTGACTGTTTTTCAAAGTCAACCTATCGATAGCGAAACTATCGCTATTAAAACAACACAGATACGGAAAACAATTTTACAATTTCACACCATGGCACGTTTAGAACACGTTACTAAGTTACACGTTATTGGTACGGAATCCCATAGGTCATAGCGAATAAGCCCCCTGGGGTTTAACATTTTAAGTTATGTTCTTAGTTCAAAAATAATAATGGATGTAAATGTCACATTCAAAAACAAATGCCAGTTACTGCGGTTCCTTCCACGCAGTTTTTGCTTTAGTAGTGAGACCGTAAAAATATCAATTTTTCAGCCTAACCAATAGCTATTTTTATTTATAGTACAGCGTGACAGACATGACGTGAGCGAACGACGACTTGACGTCTCTATTTACCCTATTTTGTACGTGCTCAGCGTAAAGTAAATAAAGTACTTTTAGGTCGATGCTTGGTGAAATACAAACATAGTAAAATATTAATAGAAAAAAAACTTTTTTATTCAGGTGTGCGTGCCTACGGTACCTATAAAATACAAATAATTTATATTTATAAAAACAAGATAACGTTGACAGCTGCATAAGTTAAAAAAACTGTGTAGCAGTGTCAGCGCCGGACTTCTTAACTGATACAAATGATTGCTTAATTTGAAATGATAAAATAAAAAGAAAGAACTATAATAAATACAATACTTTTTGTAAAATTGGGAGCATACAAAATGTTTTTTTTTTTTTTATACAACTTAAGTAGCAACCAAGCGTGCGGCCCACAAGATGGTAAGCGGTCACCGTAGCCTATGAACGCTTGCAATACCAGAGGTATCACTCGCGGGTTGCCACCTTGAGGCTAAGATCGAAAGCCCCATGTGCCAGTAATTTCACCGGAAACCATACCCTTCACACCGGAACACAGCAATGCGAGCATTACTGCTTGGCGGCAGAAAAAGGTATGGTGGTAGTCCTTCCCCGGACGAGCTCTATCACAGAGAACTCTACTACTATTAGACTTATTATTATGTATGACTTACAGTTAGACCTTAAACGTGTTATACAGTTATTCCTTGGAATAAACTAAGAATTCCTATGCTTATTCATATTTTATTCCCTGGAATAACTTTATACCTTTAAGAGTAGTAGAGTTCTCTGTGATAGAGCTCGTCCGGGGAAGGACTACCACCATACCTATTTCTGCCGCCAAGCAGTAATGCTCGCATTGCTGTGTTCCGGTGCGAAGGGTATGGTTTCCGGTGAAATTACTGGCACATGAGGCTTTCGATCTTAGCCTCAAGGTGGCAACCCGCGAGTGATACCTCTGGTATTGCAAGCGTCCATAGACTGCGGTAACCGCTTACCATCTTGTGGGCCGTACGCTTGGTTGCCACATCAGTTGTATAAAAAAAAAGAAAAAAAAGTTTATATTTTTTCTGTAGCTTAGCGTTCCTATAGTAGGGTAGTACTCTCGACGGATCTCGGCCATCGTGAAGTTAGCCGTTTGTGATGCGCAAAGACAATTTAGTTCAAAAAACCTCCATTGCGCATCGAAACGGCTAGGTTCATGATGGCCAAGATCGGTCGAAAGTACTTATAAATATCACTCCAACAAGTTTATTTCAATAAATACAGGTCGAAGCGACGCGTGATGCAAAGCAAAGACTGCTTCATATCTGGCTCAACGTATGAGCATTGCCATTCAACGTGGCAATGCAGCCAGTATGTTGGGAACGCTTCCATCTGCTAGTGATTTGGATTGGTTCAGCTATCTATAGACCGTTTGTAACGGTCTTTAGATGGCTCAACTGTTTCATATGTATTTTGTATATTATGTAGGTAATGTAATTATTTAAAAACATAGTTAAAATATTTTTAGAACAGCATCCATTCTATCATATTAATGAATATTTGATTTGATCATTCTCTGATTTGCAAGCATAGCAGGTACCTACACTAATTATAATGTTAGAGGCTTAATAAATGAAATGAAATTATGTACAGACTAGGAGCTGACTAACACAGGTTACGCAAGAAATACCCAAGAGTTCAGGCGTCCCCTAAATCCGATCCACAATCCTGCAGCAAAAGTAGGTAAATAAAATATATATTGTTCCAATAGTCCCTTCAGAGTCTGACCTTTCCATTGTGTAATCCGATTGAACAGTTACTTATCTCGGTACAAAGGGCACCTGAGTTGTGATAGGATACTGCCTTTCTGTGTTACTCTGAAACTATGGCCGCCATTGTATTCATGCTTTATATTTGCGAAGGGTCTTGAAATATAACAGGCATTATTTGAACGAGATTGGATTGATCATTGCAGAGGCAATTTGATTGCGGTTCTTTCTTAACCTTTTGCGTGATGGGGTTGAACAGGGCACGTTTGAAAGATGGCTTCAATCGGAAAAAATCAAAGTGATAGAGGCGATACAAACCGACGCAGGAACTCAAGGTTTTGTGTATCTTAAGCCAATATTGCGTTTCCAAGCTAAAGCAATTTGTATTGGTCTGAGTTAGTCGTATTTTTGCAACAGAAGCTAAATACTACCGCTCTAAATGCGATATTTCTCGCATACATTGATCCAAAATGAAACCTATGGTGTGCATTGTCGCTAGTAAATATAAGGTATTGCATGGATAACAAAATGAAGAATCTCTGGGTCCTAATTCCTAAGCTACTAATACAACGACATCAGAATTACAGTTGTATGTCTATTTTTGACACTTTCATTATGGGGTATTGTCAAAATTTAATAGCATTGCCTCCAGCTCAAATCTGTAATAGCATTTGAATTTATGAGAACTCTTGAATCTCGTGATAGTGACCGTGTGAACGTAAGAGCCCTAAAAAAGGTTTCTTGGCAGGCGATAAAATTTAGTTAAAATAGGACACTTTATCCACGCAATATTGCAAATATTGCAGTGCTCAACTAAAAATGCTTGTTATTATCGTCGATCCATTATCAGTTAGATGAGTACTCAACACGGTTGCAATCTTATTTTAATAAGTGAACTTTCAATAAAATGTCATATTCATGAATACCAAATACTCTAAATATTACGTGTATTCCCGATGTCCCCATTTTGACCCCATAAATGGGGACAGTGGGAAGTCAAAAAATAAGTTCCCACTGTCCCTATTACGCTTTATCTTCAATGGGGACAATTTTAACCGTGCCACTGTCCCCATTGACAATTATCTTATTTATATATTTATTTATTCATTTCAGTTCCTAAGAACAAAAATAAATTCAAATAAATTCTTTCTTATAAGAGAAAAAAAAATACGGCACAAATTTGAGTTAGTTTAGTTTAAATAATGCTACAGTAGAATTGAACTGTCTATGTTTATTTGAGGAAGTCATAAAAAATTGCATAAGTACTGAAATAACTTTTTTGCCATAATATTCTAGAACGATGCTAGGTACTTTTTAACAACGTTCTGTGTATATAAACAAAGCTCTTTACTTTAAAATTCTCTTCATGCCAAAATCTCTACCTAACAAAAGGCGTCCCAACTTTGGACTAAAATATTCCTAAAATAATGGGTTAAAACAAGCGGGGAAAAACTAATTTACACAGCTTTTCGTCTTAGTGTTCATACGATGATTTAACGCACGGTTTTTGCAGTCTTTACTGAATGAAAACGATAACCTCTTACTACAGTCACGCAAAGATTTTATATATGAAAAAATTTGGCATAACCTAATAGGCAAACCAAATAACTTTGACATACCTACAACTTACACTTCTAAGTTTGCCTATAGTTGAAATGAATATTTACAAAAACTTCATGCTGTGATACATGATCTTTAGTAATGAAGACTGCAAAGAGAAAGAAGAAGTGATACATGTATACAGGGTCTTTGATTATTAGAGCGTGATATCCAAGGATAAGTTTAAAAAATAAAAATAAAATACATGTACATGCTATTTTTTACATTTTGTGCGTAAAATCTTGGATAAATTGATAAAGTGTTTGCTTGATTTGTAATTTTAATTAGGGGTTTTCGATTCGAGATTTAAAAAAAAGTAGTTCCGATTGCTTTGACAGATGGCGCTATCTGCCCTACTGCCATACTGGGAATGGTTTATATAACAAGAAAAAAGTTGGTAACTCCGTTTTTGTTTCGTCTCGTGTCAAGCGGAAGGTTGTAGGTTCATGTCCTGCTTGAGGCAAAATAATTTAACTCCAGTACGACCAAACTTAATGTACTACTTAGAACGTACTATGACTTTGACACCAGCCAGAGGTATGACAGACAGCGACAGCAGGAGCAACCAATGTTGAATTCCCTACACATTCACCATAGTTCGCCAAACGTAGTGCTTACATTCTCTTGGGCTCGCCAGTTGAGCTACCGCCATCTAAATAGACAGCTTTTTTTTTAATAACTTGAGACGAAAAGGCCTCATTGACATTTGTTTTAAATTATTAACCTCTTTTTGCTACTCGCTATAAAACTTCATGCATGTTGTCTGTACCTTTAATTATAATGGCACTTGGTTGGTTGTACTTGAAATGTTTCCTATATAATTTTAGTGGTGTACATTGTGTTGGTGCTCAATAAATAAATATAAATATAATATAAATAAATATATAATATAAATATAGAGTTTATGCGAACAATTCTTAGTTACAATTCTTAGAACATCGCAGTCGCAAGCGCCTTTGATTAGAAAGCGGACCCGCGCGCGCGAATGTGTCATGCCGCACTTTTGACCAAAAACTTTTGATAAAAAACCAGTAACACGGCTAAAAACCGTGCAGTGTTTGCCGTGTGAACCTACTCTCGACGTTCACACGATAGCCCTTCCTGGGACCTACATAACTAATTCACGGTGACTTGATGAATTGGGGCCAACAGCACAAATTATGTATTATATCTTTCTCAGCAAAATTCCGCTTGTGTCTAGAGCTGACGATTATTTTGACGGAAAAGTTTGAGCGGATAAATTGTTCGTATAAAAAAGACGCAGAAGGTTGCAGGTTCGAGTCCCGCCTTGGAACAAATGTTTGTACTATCTGCGTTATATTTGTGTATGGTATTTTTTATGTTTAAAGAAATATCTATCTATGTATTGTATTGTATTAAGTTTATCAGTAATCTAGTACCCATAACACAAGCTCTGCTTAGCTTGTGGCTAGATGATGCTGTGTAGATTGTCCAGCGTTACTTATTTTTTATAGAAAGGGTCACACGAAGACCACAGGATTGCGTGACAGGTAGAAAATACTTCAGTGACGTCTACTATCTTTGTGGCTTCGTATAGATACTAATTAGGTATAAATAATAAAGTAAATCATCAGTTTTATAGCTTATTTACATCAGGACAATGTGACTGTGTTTTAATTTTCTTCGTATATATTACGAATCGTTTTTTTTTGACTGCATCAAGGTTTTTAATGAACTAATGATTTTTTAATTATTTTAAGTAAAACAAATGCTTTTACGTTATAATACACACTTGAGTTAGCTTTGAAGAGCGAATCACAGGTTCTCACAAATAGAAATGGCCTTGTTCATGCGAATCAGGAATCGTGAAAAATGACGATCAACAAAAAACCCTTTTCGGGTTCCGTGTGAATGAGCCGTAATTCTAGTCTCTCGTCTAGCATAGTATCTAGGTTTATATATTTTTAATCAGAGTTATATACATATGTGCACTAGCTTAACTTTTTTTTCTTAGTCGACTTTCTTTGAATCGTATTAAACGCGCATTTTCTTACTTCTACGTTACATATCAAGCAAAAAACGGTTACTTGTTTTGCATATTGACCATGTTGGTAATGACGAGAAATTCTATATCAAATACACAGCCTTACCGACCATGATAAAGATATTTGTCATTTTATTAGTTACAGACTTTCTCGATTTGGGGAAAATACGAGCGCGCCCAACGGCCCGTCGACTCGAACCAGCAAGCGATAAAAGATTTATACTGCAGCGGTGTCTTCAATATTCCGTATTTACTGCTGTGTTTGTGGGTGAATCCATTAATTCGACAGTGTTGCCAGCCCAATGAATCCAAATTAAATATAAAACGTTTATTACGGGCTCAATAACGCAGTTCGATTTACCGATTATACAAAGAAAGGTTTAACACGCAAACCGACAATAATTGCATCGGGACAGATGAACGGGCGGTTATTGAACTCTACTATAAAGGAATCAGGCATTTTAAATGTAAAATAATGCCTGTTTAGGACGGCCGCCCCACTTTATGGATTGATGACAAAGCAGTTGCACGAAGTCGGTGCATGGTGAAGGCCTAAGATTACTTAAGATCTGTCGAAAAGTCACTCTGGGGGAGACTATGTCTCTCTCTCTCTCTATGTCCAACAGCGGACGACTGTTGGCTGATAATGATAGTGATTGTGTCTGATTTGAGCGTTTATTTATAAATTCCTATGGCCCCGGCTAAACGAGTAGAAATCCCGGTAACTTTCTGGCTTATAGTTTATTATCTGAGTGATTTTTAAGTAATGTATTATCTAAGCTAAGCTATTAATGTATTATCACGTTCACACAAACAATAATCTGTCGGGAGCTGAAAGTCCAATTTTCCGCGGTTTTGAAGCTGCAATATCTATTCATGAGTTTCGGTGACATGTACGACACTTACAGTTCATAATGTCACGCGAAAATGGACTCTATTACAACGCGATACAGCCTTTAGATGAATATTCGTTGATGTGAATAATACCTTTGAAAGTGGATAGGGTTGGCCGAAGTTTGTACAACTTCAAGTGGAGACAAATCAAGTTTATAGCAAGCATATTAAATTTCTATTTCTTTAACTATTTACGCCTATTATTGTCGTTTGAGCTCTGTTTTAATTTTCATACAATAAGTAGTGATTAATTTATTAAAATTAATTTTTATACGTAATTAATAGGTTAATAGATTTTTCTTTTATTTTCGTAGTAGGACATCGGTATGAAATCTATACATTATCATATATACATCGAATATAAACCGTGTATCTTTTGGATTAAAGACTTTGCGGAATTAACGTTTTGGTCTTTCACTAAAAGTTTTTTAATGAATCGTGCCAACACACATTTAGTTGTTGGCAATCATGGCGCTGTTAAGCACACTAGTATTTTTTATAGTTGCCGCACTGCACTATTAAGTATAAGCATAAATTAATGTTAGCTTTACCCAAAAACTCCGTCCAAAACATTGGTGAAAACAATATCTTCGCTTAAAAATCCACACTAACCCTTGCAAGGAAAAGTTGCGGGGCGTTTTCCTAGTTCATTATTTTATATTCCTAGAATAATGCAGTCTATTATGCGTAGCAGCCCTATGACATCTTTTTTAAGCCATGACGTGACAGAAATCGTGTTCATGCAAATTTTACAGTTACAAATTCAGTTTTCTATGACTATTAAATAGTTCTAAATCATAGGGTTGTCACGGCTGGAATAACTTTACTAAAACTATCAAAATGCACGCTATTTTTGTGTAAATGACAGAGATGAATTATGTGCGGCTCTAGTTGGAAAGCAATACCTGCTGCGATAAAAGTTTTGATATTACGAAAATTTAGACATAAAAGTTTCTTTTAACAAAAACAGGTCACATCTATAATTTGAATGCTTATGAGGTTCTCTAAGATTTTTCAGAAATACAATACTTAAGCGTGATATATGGGATAAGGCGACAAATATGCCAAACATCCAGGCGTAGATTTCCGCACTATTGTCACAGCCATTGTACATCATATTTATAAGACCCGAACTCGGCGGACAAAACATGGGTTAGTCTCATAATCCACCATATGAAATCCTTTCAAGGGAGATTTTGAAACTTTTGGACTTTATGACGCCGGGCGCAGAACATACAAAAGTTAAATAACCGATTGTTTAGATGACAAAAACGCTTGGGACGAATGTGCTTCAACTTTACTCGGCATCCATAACATCATGCCAAAAAAGCGATAAGAACCCAGCCGGTTGTTGCCAAAGTGCTTAGTACGAAAAACTTGTTTGAAAATCGTGAATTTGACGTATCGTCCAGCTATCAATTTCTATTATGGCGACACTATACCATAAACTCGGGAAAGTGGCAGGATTATAAAAAACACTTCGAACTTATATCACTTGTATTATATTGGATAACGTTACAGTACAAGGTTATTTAGGTCTATGCCTCACGACGACTCAACATGAACTGAATGAACTTATCTACTCCCCATATTCTACCTCCCCACAACAAGTCTCTCTTTCCCTTCCTACAGTCGATATTCTCGTGATTGGCTAAAGCGTTCGAAAATCTCCGGTCGACGCCAAAGCCGATACCGGAAATCAAACAAATAATTATCAATAAAATCACCAATAATGTTATATAAAATCATAAGTTAATGCCAGAAATCAATATTAATTTAAGGTAGATTTTACTAAATTATAACACTATGGAATTTCGGTAGTTCATTTAGCGCACTAAAGAGAAGCTGTTAAAAAGCCTATACAAATAGACAGTTGGACGATACGTTTACATTTACGATTCTCATTCGAGTTTTTCGTGCTAAGCACTCAGTTCTTTTACGGCATGGGCGCGTTGGAACTGGCGTACAGTTTTCCAAGCTTGTAAGACGTTTCAAATTGATCCTTGTGATTTGAATAAATAAAGCACTTTTGATTTTAGTAGGTTCATATTTCACACAATGACATGCCAACTAGAAGTAGTAATATGAGTCACTGGCATCAAGCCTATCATTTGTATGACTGGCTTGGGAATCATTTTGTATGTATAAAATAAAATTACAGTGTAATTCATAAGTTTGCTATTCTCTTGGCGCCGGTAATACTGGTAATACTCTGAATACGTTCTAAGTAATCTTTAATGTGAAAAGTTTAGTACTTTTGCGATTTAATTCACTGGTTTAATCATAAATTATAAAGTTAAATGATTTTTTTGGGCAACGTTACAGTTATTTGTCAAGTTTTGAATTACCTAATTGTAATAATATTATAGTGAAATCGCGTTTGGCGATGGCTCGGCGAATATCTGGCGAATTTATTCAAGGTTTCTTAAATAAGACAGACCGTTTCAAATAATTAAAAGTCTTTCTTTTCTACTTTGATATAAAAATAAGTTACTTATTTTTTCTAGCAAGTTAAAATATAACAAATTATTAGTCTGAAGCAAATATTGGTCATGGTGAAAGTCATATTTTAGAAGTTTTTTTATTAATATTGCAAAGATGTATTTTTTTATTGCCGAAACACGAATTCGAAGTTGTAATGTAGTAGTTAAAATAAAGATAGTTATTTTTCTAGTTTAAGTGATCGCTTAGAATTTTTAATTTTAAACACCAGAATTGGAAGATCGTGGTAATTTGTGTAACGCTAGGTAATAGATTCGCAGTCGACATTGTGAACCACAAAAACAAACTTCGCAATGTAGATCAGTCCTAACATACATCGGAGCAGGCAGTGAAGTTAACACATAAAAGTGATATATCGTAGATACAACTCGGCCATATTGAAAATTGCCGCTCGCTTAGCCAGTCCGGATACTTGTGCGTTTTTATTGATATTACCCTACTGGGATCAAACGGAACTTGCCGCTATTAACTAAGCAAGTTTAGATAGGACGTTCTTTCAGCTGTTTTCAAGTGTGTTAGAACGTTTAGCGATTACGGCTCAAGCATTTATGTTTTTAGGGTTTCGCAGACCGGCAATGGACCTTTTTAGGACCATCCTGTACAGACGTTTCAATCTGTCACAAGTTCAAACTTATTGGACTTAAATGTATTTAAATTCATATAAAGTTATGATGTAGTAAGAGAATCAATTTTAGTTTTTAAAAGTTTAACAATATGTAATGCTTGCACAGTACCTACTGCTTGGAGGCAGATATCTGAGACTACAGAGAGGTCTTTTGGAGAACCACTATTCATTAGCATATTATTTTTATTTTTTTTTACTGGTTTACGTTAACTTCCCATTTTAGTTACATACAAAACCACTAAAAACTTTTTTACTTTTTCTCTGTCCTCTATGGATCAATTAATGTGTTTTTTTTTTCATCCACCAAGAAGGGCTTTTGATAAAAAGTTCTAGCATTTCCCCGTTATAAACACTATACAAAAGTTATCTCTAAAGAATAGTGAACAAAAATTTAATTCGTTAGAGAAAACTGTAATTTTCTCTCCATTTCCGTAGAGTACACAATTATATACGGTGCCCATGCTAGCAAGACATTAAATGATTCAAGAATATTATGATAATTATTATGAAAAATATGGTGACCGCTATTTTGAAACCAGCGCACACCAAAAGCACCGGTGGTCTAGTGGTAGTGACCCCGCCTTCCGATCCGAAGGTCGTGGGTTCAAACCCGGTCGTGCACCAATGGATTTTTCTGTTCGAAAAATTTATGTGCGCAATGCCAGTGCTCTCATACGGTGAAGGAAAACATCGTGAGGAAACCGGCATGTCCAAGAACTAAAAATTCGAAAGACATGTGCCATCCGCCAATCCGCATTGGGTCCGCGTGGTGGATTAAGACCCAATCACTCTCGCCTGAGAGTAGGCCAGTGTCCCAGCAGTGGGAACATTAGAAGGCTGTCATGATGTCATGACGCACACCAAAATTAATAAGCCCACCAAGTGGCACCCTTCTTTTAATAACGCTAAAACATGTTTCAATTTCCACAGACCGAGTTTGAGTAGCTACTCGCTGTTCCCACAGTTAGGCTCACTAAGGTCAGTAAATCTTTTAAAGGGCAATGTGTACGCTTCTTTAACAAAGTCCCAAGCGACATACAAAATTTATCAATTGTCAAATTTAAAAACATAATTAAACAAAATCTGTCTCAAAAAGCTTATTATAAAACAACCGATTACCTAGATGATAAAAAAGCTTGGGACGAATGTGCTCCAACTCTACTTGGAATCCATAACAATAGCAAGGGTCATGCCAAAAAAGCGATAGGAACCCAGCCGGTGTTGTTGCCAGTTCTTTTACGGCATGGGCGCGTTGGAACTGGTGTAAATTTTCCTAGCTTGTAAGACGTTTCAAAGTGATCCTTGTGATTCTACTGAATAAATAATTTTTGATTTTGATTTTTTTTTTGATTTTTACGGTTTCTAGTAAATTACTGTTAAATTTGGTGCTTTTAAAAAAGAGGCTCACAAACATAGGACTTGCATTTTGACATAATGATACGACGAAAAACTGAGCTAGCTCAGTTCGGGCCAAACGTGGATAAAGCTAGCACAGGACTGAGAGGTGTGGCAAATACAAAGGAAGGCCTATACCCAGCAGTGGCTGTGGATGATGATGATGATGAAGTTCGTATGAGTCTATTACGCCACTCGGTTGCAATCCAATTTCAATCAGCAGCCTGTCATATTCATCCAAAATACCTACGTCAATTTTTAAATGAAATTAAGGACTGTTAGGTAATTCAGTTTCAATCGATCAACGTGTGACTGGCAATTTAGCGTGAGCGCATGAGAGGTTTGCTGCATTATGGGCGGAAATGCCAGACTTCTTGTACAACGCAGTGCGCTAAGCTGTCATGAGTTCCTGCAGCGTAACGCATTCTAATTTCAACTATAGTTAAACGATGTTATGTTTGAAATTAAGCAAGCAAGTGTCCTCACAAGAACCAATTAGCGTAGAGACGGCAGTAGGCTGCCATTTTTAAAATGAATGAATGAATGAATGAATGAACACTTTATTGTACACAAAAAATTACTTATAAAATAATTTATAAAACTTTAACAAAGTACAAAGGGCGGCCTTATCACTAAGAGCGATTTCTTCCAGGCAACCATAGATGGTGAAAGTGAGAGTAGAAAATTAAGTAGTGGCGGATAATATGTGCACATAATAGGAAAAAAATAAAATTTTAAAATAATACTTACCTAATTTTTGTTAAATTCTAATTCTTACATATTATATTATATTAAAAATTTAATACTACCTATATATTATAATACAATTTATAGAAAAATAAAAATAAACTAATATATATTATACATAATGCTAAATAAATACCGTACATACTATAGTAATGAGCAAGTTAGACAGAAGTTAAGTAATGCTGCTTCAACTTCACTTTAAAAGTGTTTAGTGATGGTGCATAAAATGTGTGTAATAAAAAAATATACAGGCATATAATACCTACCTTTTACAAGATATTTTTTTCAAATAACTTGAGTCGTCATCCAAGCATAACATAGTACTTGAAGCAAAACTATCAAGTTACGCCAAATGTCACTTTATTATCGGCTCGCCAGCATCAGCAATTCGAAATAAGTTTCGAAACTCACAACAATAATAAATTATTTACAAAGCACCCCTTGGTCACGAACAACGTGTACGATAACCATAAAATCAATGGAATTTCACAAAAGCTCTTTAGCAACGAATAAAACTGCCGCATCATCGGGAGCCTGATTCAAAATCACCCATGTAGGTTTAATTCGAACGAAACGAGAATTTCCATATTTCGTATGAACTGCTTTTATAGTTAAAAATAATATAGTTTAGAACAGAATTAAATAGTTTTACTGCTGCTGAACCGATAACAAGTTTATAATGACTTTAAAACCGATTGCTAAAAAGATTATTAATTAATGAACTACCTAATACAGTTTCTTTTCACTTTTTATATGAATGTTACGGTTTTTTGATGGTCTCGACTGTTTTAATTGTCAACACACAATGTAAATTTAATTTTTATTTTTAATATACCAATACGAGTATTTTTAACATAGATCAACGCCCATGTTACCTCAAGAATCATATCATAATGATGATACTAACTCTTATTCATAAGTCAGCTATGCTTGGTGGATTCTTTAGCAAGAGTGCATTTCGGTGAGTACCACCGCAGTATTCTGCAAGCAAAAGTATGCAAGCATTACTGTAAGCTTTATCAACTGACCGCTCTCCAGAACTGAGTTTCAAGCTTGGGTATATAATAGAATAGAAAAGTACTTGAATTGAATAGAAAAGAAAACTTTTCGTTCACAAAAGAAATTATTATAATGATACAAAGGTACATACATGTACAAACACATAATTTGAATATAGCCAAGTACAATGGTGGGTCCTAATGCCATGAGTCTTATTGAATAATTTTGGATGGACTGAATTAAAAATATGGTGGGACAATAGTTTCTTTAACACATGAAACAATGTGCGAACTGTTACATACGTATAAAATGAAGTCTGTCTGCTATACTGCTATACGCTTCATCATGACAACCTTCTAATGTTCCCACTGCTAGGACTCTGGCCTACTCTCAAGCAAGAGTGATTGGGTCATCCACCACGTGGACCCAATGCGGATTGGTGGATGGCACATGTCTTTTGAATTTTTAGTTCTTGGACACGGTTTCCTCACGATGTTTTCCTTCACCGTATGAGAGCACTGGCATTGCGCACATACATTTTTCGTAGTGAAAAATCCATTGGTGCACGACCGGATTCGATTCGACCTTAAGATCGGAAGGCAGGGTAACTACCACTAGACCACCAGTGCTCTTAGATCTGCTATACGCTTAGATCTTTTAAACTACGCAACAGAATTTAATGCGGTTTTCAGCAATACATACAGTATTTCAAGAGGAAGGCTTAAAGCACCGGCAAAAGCCGGGGCAGGTACGCTAGTTAGTATGTACAAAACCTCAAAATTATACATAATAATAAACATACATGACTTTACTAGAAAACATTAATATTTTTATAAGTTCAAAATGCCACTGGCGGTCACCCATCCAATGGTGACTACTCGGAACAGATCTGTTAAGAACAAAGCCAGATATTTCACGAGCACTCTATTATTTATCTATTTTAAATAAGAAGGTTTTTAATAATATATCCTGATAATTGATAGATTCAGGCGTTACTTTGCGGAAATCCATTACAAAATAAAAAACAGACGAAATCAGAGCAACGCGTCTGCCGGAGAACAAGTCGATGGTCCTGAGGATGTCCCGTGGAGGGATGAAACACGTGTCGATATTTTTCTTTTGAGGTAAACTGTGGTAACTGTGTGACCTCATCAGTTAAAAGGTTAAGCGGAATAGTACTAGAGATTTTTCGTCTGTTTTTTATTTAATATATCCTGCTAAAGATACGAGCCTGAAGCGATTGTCAATTGCAATTTCTGCACCCGAGTAGCACAGCTGATCAAATTTTCACCTGAAAATGTTCTATTAAACTCAATCTTCTTCGATAGGTGAGCAGGAATTTTGTCAGCACTTATACTGTTTCAAGCCTTGTTTGTCTGTGAAGTAGTCACTGTAATATAGCGGTACTAAAATGATGAAGCTATTGCAATATTTTTGCCCGCGACTTCTTCGTATTTTCTTCGAGGATAAAAAGTAGCTAATGGCCTATTCCCGGTCATTATCTCTCTATGTTATAAACAACTACATCGGCTCAGTGGTTGTTAAGTTATAAAGGAACAAACATCCAAACTTTCGCATAGTGTGATGTGATATTGATTTGACGACCAATGTGGCGCGGTGGGCGAAGGTCCGCCTGCGACGCAGAGGTTGCGGGTTCGATTCCCGCCTTGGGAAAAATGTTTGTAGGATCTGCAAATATTTGTTCAGGGTGTTCTGGGTGTTTTCTATGTATAATAAAAAATATCTATCTATGTATTGTATTGTATTAAATATATATCAGTCATCTAGTACCCATAATACAGCTCTGTTTAACAGCAGCTTACCTTGGGCTAGATGATGCTGTGTGGATTGTCCAGGATTATTTATAAAAAAAAAAAAAAATTGTGGTAGTGTTTTTTTATGTTTTAGCAAGTGACAAGACAATCAAGGCACCTGATGTTAAGCACCACACCTGACTTTTACAGATGCAGTGCCACCCAAAGCTTAAAGTTTTTAAGTGTTTATTTGTCAGCGTCAACCTTATTCTAGCCATCATTCAACGGTAGCGCTATTCACGAAAACGCTAGCGAGTTTCTTCGGAGCGAAGCGAATAAAGTCGAGCTGATTTTGTCGAATGACGGGGATTTGAGAGTTCACTCAATTTCGCAAATCGACCCCGTCTAATTGGAGTGGGGCTGTTGAGGTACCTAAAGCTCTTTATAGCTTAGAGTGGTCGCTGGCACTTGATACGTCACGTAAGCATTGAGTTATGCTTGTATTCTAACACTGGTATCCATAGTCGTGAACTCATCTAGCTGCAGCTACGTTTTGGCTAAAGCAAACGATCGGAGTTTTGTTTAATTATTCCATTAGTTTAGTTTGTTAAATTCTCTGATTCTTATGTAATGAGAGGTTTTCGATTCGAGATTAGAGATTTAAAAAAAAAGTAGTTCTGATTGCTTTGACATATGGCGCTATCTGCCCTACTGCCATACTTGGAAAACTTATCAAAACAAGAAAAAAGTTGGTAACTCCGTTTTTGTTTCGTCTCGTGTCAAGCGGAAAGTTGTGGGTTCATGACCTGCTTGAGGTAAAATAATTTAACTCTAGTACGACCAAAGTTAATGTACTACGTAGACTTTGACACCAGTCAGAGGTATAACAGACAGTGACAGCAGGAGCAACCAATGTTGAATTCCCAACACATTCACCATAGCTCGCCAAACGCAGTGCTTACATTCTCTTGGGCTCGCCAGTTGAGCTACCGCCATCTAAATATACAGATTTTTTTTTTAATTACTTGAGACGAAAACACCTTATTAACGCAAAAACGATACAAAATATTGATATTCACTTTATTCAATTCGGGTGAGAGCCGCCGGGTGAATACGAAACAGACCCAATATATTTAAAAAAAAATATATGGTAGGTAGCCTCTAACCAATTTTTTTCTCTCAAGAGTCTTATTTTAATTAGACTTTTACCTGGTAGTAGGACTCTTGAGCAGTTCTTATTCAGCCTCCACGCAGTAAGTAGTTTGCGATCATGACTGTACTCGTACTGATGTGTCTGATGGGACAACAAAAAGACAGTGCCACCAGCCCGTTTATTATTTGCAAACAAGCTTTTGCGTCGCATGAAAGTGATTGAGCCGCCAATTACGCGTTAATTCTTGAGGAATTTCATTTGCAAGGGTTCCAAAGGTCGTTTTAGAAGCGTTATTCAAATTCCTCAAGTTAAAGAGTGCTATCCACCAGGGCAACTGACATACTGATTTAAAATTTACTTTAAGTACACCTAAAATTAAACTTATATTTTAATGTAAAAACTTTGCTGGTTATTCTGCTTTGGCATTTTAGTGTTGTGAGATACTGATTGTAAGAAAAAAATATGCCCAGTGGTACTAAAAAAAAATGGTAATGGCCCTTCCTTCCGATCCTTAAGTCGTGGGTTTGAAACAGGTCGTCTGCTAATGAGTCACTCGAATAATTGTTCGCAATGCATGTGCCCCCAAACGGTGAAAGAAGATATCATGAGGAAACCGGCATGTTCAAAATCTTGACGCGCCCCCTAGTAATTCCCTGGAAGACGCAGTAATTTATTTTACCTGAAGTTAAGAACATTTTGTTACAAGAAATGCTGCAGTAAACTCTACTTACCAAAACACTTCTTACAAGTTATTCTTTCTACTAAGAGCACTACAAAATACTTACTCAATGGAAGGCACTAAAGAGATTACGAAACTTTCCTCTCAAACAACTTGCTTGCACTAGAGTCTACTTTATTTATCTGCTAATTGATTGAGCTAGGGGTTTTTCCTGTTCAGAATACGCTGTGAGTCGTTATCTATAGATCGTTTCTAACGGTCTTTAGATGGCTCAACAGTTTCTTTTTGTCATCATTATCACCATAATAAAATTATCAGTTAACGAGCTAAAAACTGCATAAACGTTTTTTATGCTATCCCAAAGGAAAAGTAAATATTCCGGAATAACAAGTACCCTATGTGTTATTCCGCAGGACTTTCGGTTTAGGTTAAGCCATCTACATTTTAAATTTCATTACAATCGGTAAAGTAGTCATGGAGATACGTGGTACAAACATTCACACATGCAGACTTTCGCATTTATTATGAAATATATTATAAAGAGAAGTTAAAATTTCTAGCCTTTCGCTGTTGCACTATAGTTATTTATATTGTCCTATCGGAGCGCTTGTGACGTAGCTGGCTAAGTTGTTCTTAACAGATCAACGAAGTTAAGCACTGTTCTGCGGGGTCATCATTTGGATGGGACCGCCAGTGGCAATTTCAACTGAGCGCTCCCGTGGAGGGCTTCTTCTTTCTTTCTTCGGAGGGCACGTTAAGCAGTCGGTCCCGGCTTTTTCAAAGTTATTAGGCCATGACAGAGGCCTTCGGGCGGCCTAGAAACTCTGTCACCAGAGTTGGACACTGACGAACGAATCGACGAACGAACGAACGATTGTCCTATCATTCATTTGCGCTATTGAACGGTAATATTTTACGCAATTTGCATAACATGCCGTCTAGAGAGATTTATAAACAGGCGAAGGTAAAGGGCATACAATTCAAAGCTAATATGGCGCTTTTCTCTGATATTATTTAATTGATCAGATATTTTTTTAAAGAGAAATATAACATACATCGGTATTTTAACCAACAATTGATAATTATTATCTTTTTCTTATATTTATTTTTATTATTTTTATATTTCAACTTTTTCTTCTGATATAAATATAGATATATAAAAATAAATTGCTGTGCGTAAGTCTCGCTAAAACTCGACAACGGCTGAACAGATGTGGCAAATTTTGGAGAAGTCTAGGACACGTTTAAACGGTGAGAAAATATGGAAAATTGCAAGAAAAATAACGCGAGTGAAACCGCGCGGGTCTGCTTGTAATAGTAATTAAATCACAAAGATCATTTCTTAATTACTTTTTGTTTCAATAACTTATTGGCAAGGTTGAACGAAATGGAGCGGCGGCGGCGTGGCGGATTGCCTTGTACGTGATGTGATGATGTGATGTGTGATAAATATAATTCCAATAGAATTCTGTCATTAAAAAACTGCCCAATTGTAAAATGTAATAATGTGCAATTTTATCTTGATTCTATTGGTTTACTTCGCTCTGTTCCGCTTCGGTAGATGATCGCCCTTACACTATGTTTGTCATATCTTTATAATCATATAAATGCGAAAGTTGGTTTATTTGTTTGTGTTTCAATCTCGCTGTAACGATAACATCGATTTGAATAAACTTGGAATCTATTATCATTGTAAGTTACATTCGAATAGGTTTGTAATTTAAATTTACAAATAACGTAACTTTAGGATTGAGACAAATATCTACAAATACATATCTTTTATTGCACTTATGTTGCTAATAGGTCTTCTATAGATTTGATAGAATCTTTTTTATAACTTGTAACATCGTGTATCTTTTGTTCAAGATACCATGTAAGTAAAGCCGCAGGCTGAAGCTAGTTACTTGCCACGCTGTTGTACAAAACTAATCATTTATCACTTTGAAGCTAAGCATAATGCTTATTGCAAAACTTTAGCGATTGAGTTCAGGGAGACCAGAAGCAGGAACCTCTTTGAATCCAAAACCAAGACATAAAGTTCTTCAGTGAACTGTTGAGAAGCGAGAGGTTGTGGGTTTGATCCCCGCTACGCGACAAATGTTTGCATGATCTGCAAATATTTGTTTCGGGTCTGGGTCATCATGACAGCCTTCTAATGTTCCACTACTGGGACACTGGCCTACTCTCAGGCGAGAGTGATTGGGTCTTAATCCACCACGCGGACCCAATGCGGATTGGTGGATGGCACATGTCTTTCGAATTTTTAGTTCTTGGACATGCCGGTTTCCTCACGATGTTTTCCTTCACCGTATGAGAGCACTGGCATTGCGCACATAAATTTTTCAAACAGAAAAATCCATTGATGCACGACCGGGTTTGAACCGACTACAGGTCTGGGTGTTTCTATGTTATCTGAGAATATAACTTACAATAAAAAAACTATTTTTATATATAATAAAAAATATCTATCTATGTATTGTATTGTATTAAGTATATTATATCAGTCATCTAGTACCCATAAACACAGCTCTGTTTAACAGCAGCTTACCTTGGGGCTAGATGGTGCTGTGTGGATTGTCCAGCATTATTTATTTATTATTTATTATTATTATTAAGTTATCTGGTTCCTTATATAGTACAAACTTACGACGGACAAGACAACAAGGTGATCTTTTAAGAGTACTGTTTGTTTTACTTGAGGTAGAGAACCTTAAAAATTATATTTGTTCAAAGAAAACTGTATTTATTCTCCACATATCTGGAGTGTACTACATTGTTCAAGCTATACGAACGTACTTGAAATTTCTCTTTGTACGCCATCTTAGTTCACCCACCTCGTTAGATTGTACGTTCTGTGATTTATGAGAAACGGGACACATCTCAGTGTTTCGCTTATATCTAGTCGTCGGAGCGAGTAGGGTGGCCACACGTTCAAGCGTTTATCACCAAAGATGAGTGCGTACTGAGATATTATTCGACCATCAAGGAATCGCTTCATTTTTAAAGCGAACTTAGACTATGAAGTTTGTTACGCAAGGCTAACGTATGGGGATCGCTGCGTTAGCTCGACCGGTACAATACATCGCGGTCACACGAGGAGCCTCGTCAGCGGGAACGTGGCCGCCTGACGTCAATCGCATGTTTCATGGAAACTGCATTTCGTTTAAGCCGGCATTCTTGGTTCATACTTCGAACTAGATTCATTTTATTAGACTAATTAATTGTAATTCTTTTTATCAAATTAAATTTTAGATTTAAATAAAATCTTTTTTTAAAAGATACCCTAGGCAGCGGCCTACGTATTTGGCGCAGTCTCACGGATTTATTTTAAGGAGATTAATCTTCATCTCAAAGTAAAAAAAGAACCTACTAGTGCTGCTGTGTAGGGTAGAATCTAACAATCGATTCAGTGAAGTTCCAGACGACGTGAAATGCTGTAAGTCCTTGAATCTTTCAAGTCCTTATCTTATTCCTATCTTTAATCCTAAATTTTTTAGTGTATTTTATATATTTTTGTGTGTGCTTATTTTTTAAAGCGTGTTAATTTAGGCTCCAACATTTTCCATCCGAGAGAATCGCGGAACAATAGGTTAGGTAGTAGATTTAATAGTAGACTTAGTGTTATAGACGAGTTTAGAGACCTAGAAGATAGTATGGCTCAACCAGCTCAAGCTCAGCCCAATGCCATGGTTGATACGATATACAAGTCCCTCAGACTTGTCCCGGATTTTGACGGTAACCCGCATATTCTTACGAGATTTATTAATCTTTGTGACCAGCTCGTATTAACATATTTCTCGACAACGCCCGGACATGAGTTATCCAATCTAGCTCTTATAAATGGCATTCTTAACAAAATCTCAGGTTCCGCGGCTAGATTAATTAATTCCAATGGTATCCCGGAAACGTGGCATGGTATTAGGAGCGCATTGATTAATAACTTCGCGGACCATCGAGACGAGACCGCTCTTTACAGTGATTTGTCGTTAGAGACCCAAGGGTCAGGCACCCCACAGGAGTTTTATGAGCGGTGCCAAAATTTATTTAGTACCATTATGACTTATGTCTCGCTACACGAGACAGTAGCTACTACCATACAAGCTAAGCGTATTCTGTACCAGAAGTTGACCCTTCAGGCCTTTTGCCGAGGTCTTAGAGACCCACTAGGTTCTAGAGTACGCTGTATGCGTCCTGACTCGATGGAGAAGGCCCTGGAGTTTGTTCAGGAGGAGCTCAATACTCTCTACTTGCAAGAGCGTAGCGGTAGTACGGCCAGTAGAAAGGATTGGAGCTTGAGTGCACCAAGGTTTAACCCTCCGTTAAACAACTTTGTCCCTAGACTAACAAACGGATTAGAACCGATGAGGCAACCCATATTTAGCATGCCTGGTCCCTTAAGGCCAAATCCGATGCAGGCCCAACCTCATCAAGGCTGGAGGCCTACCCCAGTGCTGCAAACCCAACCACCACGTGGTCCCTCTCGGACACAGCAAATGTTCCGCGCCCCTCCACAAAATTATAACCCACAGAATAATGCTTTTAGGATGCCTAATAGAACTCAATCATTTAATTTCGGCAACGCTTCGCGTCCTACTCCCATGAGCGGTGTCAGCCATTTTGTTGAGAGACGCTTACCACAGACGATGACCGGACATGACTGGCGAAAGCACGGAAATCCACCTCCGACTAACTATTTTAAGACACGCGAAATTAACTTCAACGAATCGGACGGCTATGATAATTATTATTACTATGACGATTATAATAGTTACCCAGAGTGTTACCAAGATTACTATTCTTACGAACAGTACCCCGAATACTACGTAGTTAGCGATCAGGAGTGTTACTCAGAACAATCTCCAGTAGTAGTAGAAGAAGTAGCTCAGGCCTCTGATGTAAATTTTCAAGAAGAGCCGAAGTTAGAAAAGCCAAAATAGAAGTTAACTTCCACATACAAAGGCAACTAGGTTATATTCAGATTGCAAATCCACCTTTAAAGTTTTTAATTGATACAGGAGCTAATCAGTCTTTTATCAGTCCTGATGCCGTAGAGAAATATTTTCGTCACGTCCCTTTGAACTACGATCCATTCGAAGTTACAAACGTGCACGCGACTAGTAAGAACGATTATTCGATCACGTTGCCTTGCTTTCAGGAATTTAACGACCCAAACGACATGACTTTATACGTATACAAGTTTCATAACTACTTTGACGGACTTTTAGGCTTTGATTTACTAGATGTATGGGACTCTAACATCGATCTGAAAAATAAGTTACTCAAAACTCGCAATACACAGATTCCTATTCAGATGTACGATTCTAGGAACGTCAACCTATACGAAGAGATTATTCCAGCTAACTCTACGAAGATAGTTAGGTTACCGGTGAATACACGAGACGGCGAAGTTCTAGTAGAGAACCAAACGATTTGTAACTGCCTTATTTTAGATTGTTTAACGACGGTCCAGAACAACCGAGGCTGGGTAGAGATTTCTAACCCAACATCAAACGATATCATATTCTCTATGGACCGTCCCGTTGAAGCTGAAATATTTAATTTAGAATGTGACAGTACTGAAATTTTATCAGATCGCGCAAAAGATGTGTTATCTCGGCTTCGAACCGATCATCTTAATCCAGAAGAACTCGCAAACTTACGACGTTTATGTGGTAACTACGCGGACGTGTTTTATCTTGAGGGTGAACCACTTACATTCACCAACAAAATCAAACATAAGATTAGGACTACTGATGAAATTCCAGTACATACTAAGAGTTATCGCTATCCTTACGTTCACCGACAAGAAGTCAGAGATCAAATTAATAAGATGCTTGATCAAGATATTATAAGACCATCAGAATCTGCATGGAGCTCTCCGATTTGGATTGTACCCAAAAAGGCAGACGCTTCCGGTAAAGTTAAATGGCGTCTTGTCGTGGATTTTAGGAAAGTTAACGAGAAAACGATTGATGACAAATACCCTATCCCGAACATTACAGACGTACTAGACAAACTAGGTAAATGCCAATACTTTACGACGCTTGATTTAGCCAGTGGATTTTACCAGGTAGAAATGGATCCTTCTGATATCCATAAGACTGGATTTAACGTAGAAAATGGTCATTACGAATTTTTAAGGATGCCAATGGGCCTAAAGAATTCACCATCAACCTTCCAGCGTGTGATGGATAATGTCCTCAGAGGTCTACAGAATGAAATCTGTCTAGTTTATCTCGATGACATCATTGTTTTTAGTACCTCCCTTCAGGAGCACATTATTAATTTGGACAAGGTATTTAATAGACTGAGAGAATCTAACTTCAAGATTCAAATGGATAAATCTGAATTCTTGAAGCTGGAAACTGAGTTCCTTGGTCATGTCATCTGTAAAGAAGGTGTAAAACCTAACCCTAATAAAATTAAAGCTATAGAAAATTATCCTATTCCTAAGACACCTACTGAAATCAAACGTTTTCTCGGTTTACTCGGCTATTACAGGAAATTTATTCCAGATTTTGCTCGTATAACCAAGCCACTAACTCAGTGCTTGAAAAAAGGTTCTAAAATCAAGTTAGATCAAAACTATACCAACTGTTTCGAACACTGTAAGACACTCTTAACAAACGATCCGATATTGCAATACCCGGACTTTACGCGAGAGTTTATCTTAACAACGGATGCATCAAATGTAGCTATCGGTGCCGTTCTATCTCAAGGTACCAAGAGTTCAAATAAACCAATTGCGTACGCATCACGAACTCTTAACTCTAGCGAACTTAATTACAGCACCATTGAGAAAGAGCTTCTAGCCATTGTTTGGGCAACTAAATACTTTAGACCGTACCTTTATGGCCGAAAGTTTCTTATACTTACGGACCATAGGCCATTACAATGGGTAATGAATTTAAAAGACCCCAGCTCGCGGCTTACTAGATGGCGCTTGAAGTTAAGCGAGTACGATTATACAGTCGATTACTTACAGGGTAAGTGCAACACGAATGCCGATGCACTGTCGCGTATAGAAATTAATAACGAAGAGCTTATGTCAATTGCAGTAAATCCATCCGAAACTGACCCCGTGTTAGATGAATCTAGAACCATAACTGCTACAGAAACTGCGGCTGGTTCACGAACCGCCACTGTTCATACAAATAACGAAAGCCCTATATTAGAAGTTCCTATTTCAGATGACCCTTTGAACCGATTTACGAAACAGCTAATTTTTAATGTCGTCGGTGACATTAAGGGAAGACCTATAGTTACTAAACCCTTTGATACGCACACGCGAATATCAGTTCAAATATCTGAGTCTAATATCGAGGAAGACGTTATCAACGCAATTAAGGAGTATGTCCACCCTAGGATAAAAACCGGACTACTGATTAACCCATATTTAACTTTTTACACCATTGTACCTATTATACAGAAAACCTTTAAAAATTCGGCTATGAACCTTACGTTGACTAAGACAGAATTAGAGAACGTTAGAGAATACTTAAAGCAACAAGAAATCATTAATAAGTACCACGATGGTAAGACTAATCATCGCGGTATTAATGAGTGTTACTTAGCGTTATCTAATAGGTATTACTGGCCTAAAATGAGAGAGCAGATCACTAAATTTATAAATGAATGCACTGTTTGTGGCCAAGCGAAGTATGATCGCAACCCGATAAAGCAACAATTTAAAGTAGTACCACCGGCTAGTAAGCCCTTTGAATTGGTTCATTTGGACCTCTTGACGATTCAAAGCGAGAAATTCTTAACTATCGTAGACGCGTTCTCTAAGTATGCACAAGCTTATTATCTGAGAGATGGTACGGCCGTTAGTGTAGTACAAGCCTTATTAAACTTTTGCACTCACCACGGGTTACCTATGACTATAGTTACTGATAACGGAACCGAATTCACAAATCAGCTTGTTGCGGAATTTGTAAAAATGCATAAGATTCAGCATCACAGAGTTGCTCCACACGCACCCAACGAGAACGGCATAGTTGAGAGATTCCACTCAACGATATTAGAACACCTCCGTATTCTTAAAATCGGTCAGAAATCTGAATCTGTAATTAACCTAATGCCTTACGCCCTTCTGGCTTATAACAGTAGTATTCATAGCTTTACTAAGTGCAAACCAATAGAAGTAGTTACAGGGCACTACGATCCTCGCGATCCCTTTGATGTAGATCTCTCAGCTCATTTATTACAACAGTACATGACTAATCACAGAGACAAGATGACTACAGCTTATAATATGATTCATGACATGTGTAGCGCGACTCGTAAAGACCTGACAGAAAAACGAAATAAGGAACGAGAACCGGAGGCTGAATACTCTCCTGAGCAACAGATTTTCGTGAAAAATCCGTTCGCCTCCAGACAGAAATTAGCCCCTCGTTACACTCATGACGTTGTAATGGCAGACCTCCCTATTCATATTTATACTAAGAAAAAGCGAGGCCCTATTGCCAAATCTAGACTAAAGCGACTCCCCAAAAGTGCCCAATTGTTACAGAACCCTCCTGATAATTTACCTACTCCTGGCACCAGTGCTAATGCAGGTGATAAAACTTGAAGCTCTGAAGCTTCTTGAGATAGCGACTTAGTAAAATAGGTGCATCTAGCTCAAATCCTTATGATCTTAACGGATAATGTAGACTCTATCTCTCAAGAGTTAGTTAAATTACAGAATGTTCTTGCTTTTATCAGAGCGTCCACTACGCATCATTCGGTCTTAAATTTGAATACAATTCGCGATATAATTCGTAAATTGAATATTCTATATGGCAGGCAGAGAGTAGTAGATTTAGACATTAGAGAATATTTCGATATAATTAGATTAGGCTTTTATTTCGTAGGAAATGAGATAGTTATAGTTTATAAATTTCCAATCATGCTCCCATCCATCTATGATATGTATAAGTTATCTATCATCCCTAACAAGTACCATGAGATCCTTACTACTACTTTCCCATACCTAGCTATCCTTAAGAAAGATTTCAAGTTCATAGAGGCTGAATGCCCGAAGACCAGTAAATGGTACCTCTAAGAAGAGAAACGGAACTAGCAAAGTCGATCATCAGATGATTGCATCCCGCATCTCATAACTACACAGCAGCGGAACAAGAAGTGAAGCCCTACCACCATCACCTTAGCAAAACCAGCTTACGAAGATACATCTCTCTTGTGGACAAGCAATGAAGATTATGGATCTACCTAAGAGCGACTTCGTGACCTCACCTTCAGTTCCAGCATTCAAATTGAACTCCATCGACCTGGACCACCTTCATGCCACCAACAAGAAAATTTCGCTGCAAACGTCGTTACACTTAGAGAAAAATGTAGACTACACTCTATACCATACTACAATTCCTATGTACGTGGTTATAGCAAGTGCATGCGCACTCGTTAGTGCCTTACTCTATAGAAGATATGGTCGGACGTCTAGGAAAAATTCACACCAAGTATCCGATGAAAGCCAAGCTGAAACACAAAGGGTCTACGCCCTTCCAACCATAAGAAGGGTTGATCCCAACCAACCCCCAGCTCAATTTACGGCAAGCTTCAATAGTCGCTGTTCTTCGGCGGGAAGTGTTACGCAAGGCTAACGTATGGGGATCGCTGCGTTAGCTCGACCGGTACAATACATCGCGGTCACACGAGGAGCCTCGTCAGCGGGAACGTGGCCGCCTGACGTCAATCGCATGTTTCATGGAAACTGCATTTCGTTTAAGCCGGCATTCTTGGTTCATACTTCGAACTAGATTCATTTTATTAGACTAATTAATTGTAATTCTTTTTATCAAATTAAATTTTAGATTTAAATAAAATCTTTTTTTAAAAGATACCCTAGGCAGCGGCCTACGTATTTAGTTATAACAAATTTAGCGGTTATACTACCTTGCACACTGGTGGTCGTGCCTATAAACATTTTCAGGCTTTGATGAAAGGTCGAGGTCTTCTGCTCATTGTACTCATCATTATATCAGTCAATAGACGTTCACTGCGGGACATAGACCTCCCTCAAGAGCACCATGACCGATGGCTTCCTGCGACCGTTATAGAATAGAATAGAAAAATATTTATTTAACGCCACACAATAAACATAAAAATAATAAAAAATAAATAATTTAAATATTTATTTTTTTATTAAATAATTTCATCGATCAATCAAGAGGTACCATCCAATACTTCGTTTTCCAGTTCTTTGTCACCATTCCAGAACTTTTATTCCCCAGTGGTATCTGCCCCCCGATTACGTAATTCGGTTGCAATCAGTTTCACTTGGTTTTAATCAAAAACTAACGTATTTTGTATGAATGTGACAGCTTATTGACAGTTACCTGATTGAAATCGGATTGAAACCAAGTTACGCAATCAGGGGGCAGTTCTGCGAGCTATATAAATGATGTTCTGAGAAGACACAAAAATGTACTTTTCTTAGATGAATGTGACCTAAAATATTCAAATATTCGGACTTTTCATGAATTGTAAATGCGATATATAGGCCTTAAAAATAGCCCCTGTCATGACCTCGACCAATTTGCAAATAAACGCCATCCAATAAACGTTCGAATACAATAAAGGAAGAAATAAACAAACCAGCTCCAATTACTGACCCTAAAATGTTTCGGAATGGTCGTCGTACATTACAATACCAAATGTAGATCGAATCTTTAGGTAGATACTGTTTTAGCTTTGATTACAAATTGCGAGAAATTTAAATCGTTTTACATTTTAATAAAATTCGACAAAAAAAAATTACCTAATTCTAATTCTAATTTTAAATCTGCACTGACGTCCCGCATTAGGGTGTATTGTGCATTGAAAAAATTACCTAGGTAAATATATCAGTTACCTGGTTCCCATAAAAAAAGCCGAAGACCGAGCGAGCGAAGAGAGCGAAGCGTCTCAGTTTCGAGATTGTCCAAAAGTTATTTTGTCCGTCAGTCAGTCAATCAGTCTGTCTGGCTGTTCTCGCCTACAGGTCGCATTTTTCAACCGATTTTTTTTTTTTTTTTATACAACTGAAGTGGCAACCAAGCGTACGGCCCACAAGATGGTAAGCGGTTACCGCAGCCTATGGACGCTTGCAATACCAGAAGTATCACTCGCGGGTTGCCACCCTTGAGGCTAAGATCGAAAGCCTCATGTGCCAGTAATTTCACCGGAAACCATACCCTTCACACTGAAACACAGCAATGCGAGCATTACTGCTTGGCGGCAGAAATAGGTATGGTGGTAGTCCTTCCCCGGACGAGCTCTATCACAGAGAACTCTACTACTCTTATCGATCTAGATAAAACTTAGTATACAGGTTCTATGATTTTATAGAATTCGTTTGTCGTCGGGCATTTTTGATTGGAGGCGTACTTTCTCCAAAAAGGGGCAAAAAGGGGGCTACTGGATATCTCCACCTGATAAGATCTGAATTCGATGGTTTTGTTTTATTTGATAGATATAGTAGCTTAAATTTGGTCTTATCCAAATCTTGCGAAGATCTCATGAGCATTCAGCGTGATTCATTTATTTTATTTTATTTATTTGAGCAAGCAAGGTCTCCTGTTCGGAGAACTGCTAGTTTATCTTATCGTATCCTGATTTTTTTAATTTAAAACTCTAAATAGTTTTATTAAATAAATCGAAAGGAACGCCCTGGAACGTTCTACATACTAAGTGAAGTATTGTCTGTTGAAAGCCAAAGATTATCACAGTGAAGGATCTTGACTATCGTCATCAGCTTCGTGCATTCACTAGCCAATCATGTAAGGGAAGTCTTCCTAACACACTTGTGAGCACCATTTGCGATCGTTTGTTCCTAAACAGTTGTTGGTTCCTTGAGCTTTATGGCCTGCTCAACTTTCTAATAAAACTCTGAGTCAGCTGAATCTTTATTTTCTGTGATCTGTCTTTGACCATGCTTATGTTGTTCACCCATCTCGTACGAGCAACATTCTTTAGCCATTTTACGATTACCTATAAAACTTTGAAAGCTTTGTTACTCTACATTACAATACGATTCGTAGATCGAATCTCATATATAGTTACGTTCACGTCCTCTTATTTTATGCAAGCAAATGGCAACGTAAACGCTCGTTTTATAGTCATTTCCATTTCACAAGTCTGCAAGTCTGCAAGCTGCAAGTAACGAGTGGTATTTGTGGGCGATCATGTCGGTTGCATAATTTACATTTTTGGCTTCACACAAATCTTGACAACCTCAGTGGTGTAGTGCACGATTGCCGGGTTGAGAAACCAGATGTTGCGAAACTTCTGCACTAGGATAAATGGTAAAAACACAATCTCCAAATTGGTGGTCTGGGTCTATGTCTTGTTCTCAGTTTAAAGTAAAGTAAAGTAATATATATATATATATATTTTTTATACAACTGAAGTGGCAACCAAGCGTACGGCCCACAAGATGGTAAGCGGTTACCGCAGCCTATGGACGCTTGCAATACCAGAGGTATCACTCGCGGGTTGCCACCTTGAGGCTAAGATCGAAAGCCTCATGTGCCAGTAATTTCACCGGAAACCATACCCTTCACACCGGAACACAGCAATGCGAGCATTACTGCTTGGCGGCAGAAATAGGTATGGTGGTAGTCCTTCCCCGGACGAGCTCTATCACAAAGAACTCTACTACTCTTAAATTTGTATTTATTTATTTCACCACATTATAACAAAGTCTGTTATACAAGGCAAGTCACTTATTACCAGTCCAGTTAATTTGACGATGTTTCTTCGTTCATACCGTTTATACAATAATTAGATCACAAGTATCATCAAAGGTTTGCCAACAAACTATTAATTAATCTGCGCGTACATATTTGGTTCAACAGCACGTGAAAGGCGCTGTCAGGCCGTACTCAAGATGCCCTGATAAGGGAGGCTTGACATGCGATCTGTTTAGTTCATTACCTACCAGTACTACTACAGACTACACTATTATGTATATATACTGCGGCCCGATTCCGCTAATTCTAAAACCTATATGTTTGCAACATGTTTTTTTTTCTGAGGGTCTATAGCAGCTGTTCAAGGAATTTTTATATTGTAGTAGATGAAGCCGACCTAAATAATCCCGCATCAATTTAAAAACAGTTAAATACCTACTCATGCTAGCCCGCAGCCGCAGGTATTGTTTTTGATAAACAAACACGAAAAAGGACAGGTTTTTGATATAATATTTACATAATAATTCCAGCAAGCAAACAAAAATCCATTCTGTTTCAAAGACAAAAGAAACGAGACCAAATTGAGGGTTACACATTTTCGACATAATAAAAGACAGTAAAAATAATCCCCTAAACATTTTTGCGATGGTTTGCAAAACAAAAAGCGTTGGGAAATGGGAACCTAATGGTTGCCATGGAAACAACCTTGTCTCCCCAACAAGGTCATAGATTACTTACAAAGCTGCAATGGCCCGATGCTGGGTAAAATTTATGGACATAATAATTGTTCTAACGGCTTTTCTATTTGATACCTTGACGGCTTCTGATTTTATAGGATACTAGCGGACCCACCCCAGCTTCACACGGGTGTAAAACAAACCTAATAAATATTCCTTTTGAACTATTTATTTTACTCTATCTTTTGCTGAAAACCGCATCAAAATCCGTTACGTAGTTTTAAAGATTTAAGCGTTTATACAAACATACATCAAGACTGACTTCATCTTATTTAATGTAAGGATAAACGTTCACCTATGCTAAAACATTATCAAATATACTTAATTCAAAACCATACCAAATCTGAAATTAACAATCGTATTATTTTCCCACTGTCAAGAAACTGGCCTTCTCTCGAGAATATGGGTCGTAATCTACCAGGTACTCAAATACGGTGGTGGTTGGCCATGTCTTTCAATTATATTTTGTTCTTGGGCACTAGCATGAGCACATAAATTATTTGAATAGAAAAATTCTATGTGCACGACCGATTTATAATCCACGACCGAGAATCGGCAGCCAGACTATACCATCACTAGACATTCAGTGCCGTTGCAGCGTTGTATACTTCACTATTATTAAGTTTAAATACTCAAATCACCATGATTGGCCGCTAACTCAAACGAACTTACTAAGTAAGTACCATGCTATTGTGACAATTTTATTGTAAAGAATGACCCTTTTTACCCTTTTTATTCATCAATAGGTAAAAAAAACCCGATTTTGCTTACTCTACCACCACCCTGCATTCCCGTGAAACAAGGTCACTAACCCAATTACCCGGCGGGGTCAAAGTACATTATTCAGAAGGTCCATTCTTACAACACTTTTGAAAACGAACGACAAAGGGCTCGAATTTTAACTAGAACCCCAAACTTTTACGTTGTAAGCGGGTGAGAATTCTTCGAGTTTACCTGCCTTATTATATTCACACGGCTGCCGACTAAACAAATAACAAAATCGCCCACGTGGTAAACAGGGTTTGTTATCTAACACTAGTTGTTGCCCGCGACTTGGTTCGCGTGGAATGTGTAAACGGGAACCGTACATTTTCGGAAAAGAATTATTAGATTGATTAGATTTAAGATCCAATCACTCTCGCCCGAGAGTAGGCCAGTGTCCCAACAGTGGGAACAAAAGAAGGCTGTCATGATGATTTACGCGCAATAGCTTCTTTTTTCTTGGCTTCAGTACACAAAATCCAGAGAAATAATGCCATCTCATGCAATCATGAAAAAATGCATTGGGCCCGTGTGATAGAAATACCAGTGTTATAACAGTTTCATAATGATGATGATGACGACTAACAAATTCCTTACACGTCACATTTTACCACCATTTTATTTTTAGCATTTTCTTGTTATTATTTGATCTGTTCTTCGCTGATCGAACTCCATTATTCAGTCAAGTGTGAGTAACTGCTGATACTCTGCCGATATTATGTTACTTTGTATATTAAACAAAGAAATACACGCTTTTCCGAGAATGTGAGTGTATTCGTAATAATGACTGATAGCGTTGTCGTGGTTAAAAATAAAGTAAGTTTGTATAAGTCAGTGGCAACTCTGGTGACAGCGTTTCTAAGCCGCCCGAAGGCCTCTGATGTCATGGCCTAACAACATTGAAAAAGCCGGGACCGACTGCTTAACGTGTCCTCCAAAGCACGGGAGCGCTCAGTTCAAATTGCCATTGGCGGTCACCCATCCAAAAGATGACTACGCGGAACAGTGCTTAACTTCGTTCTGTTAAGAACAACTTAGCCAGCTACGTCACGAGCGCTCCAGTCTGAACGTCAGAGCGCTGTTGTCGTGGTGAAATAAATAAATAATGAATAAATAATGCTGGACAATCCACACAGCATCATCTAGCCCCAAGGTAAGCTGCTGTTAAACAGAGCTGTATTACGGGTACTATGTAGATGACTGATATATACTTAATACAATAAAATACATAGATAGATATTATTTATTTGTATTATATATAGAAAATATTTCAAGATATTTCAAGATATTTCAAGATATTTATTTGCACAAATAAGTGTTACAAAAGGTCTTAAAAGTAATATGGCACTTAGAACTTATACTTAATACCCAGAACACCCGGAACAAATATTTGTGGATCGTACAAAAATTTGACCCGAGGCGGGAATCGAACCCGCAACCTCCGCGTCGCAGGCGGACCTGCACCTGCGACGCCACATCGGTCGTTAAAAATTATGTTGTTAGGTGGTTTTCAAATCAGTCGCTAATAGTTACAGCATTCTACAAACATGCTACAAAATGCTTTGTTCGTTCGACCCAATGCTGATTGGATTGGATGGCACATGGTATTTCGAATTTTTAGTTCTTGGACTTTCGCAACGATGTTTTCCTTCACTGTTTGAGAGCATTGCTCATGGTATTGCGCATGACATTTTTACTAATAGATGAATAATATGCAAGTGCAAGACGAGGGTTCGAAGAAGAGGGTTCGAACCCACTGCCTTTGGATCGAAAGTCGACTGTGCTTTTTAATTATGAATAATGCCGACTATTTTAGTACCTAATTTACTCGACTGTACAAATACTGGTATATACCGAATCTGCCATAAAACGAACGAATTTGTTCTAAACAGAACGTATAAAATAATTCAAATAGTCATCATCATTGATTAATTATTTAGTTATGAGATAAGATCAGTCGTTATGGCGCTCTTTGTGGGAGGCCTATTTTCAGCAGAACTATTGACATCAATTATTCAATAAATGTTATTTTTTATCCCGGAAAAATGTTTGGTTCCCGCAGCACATAACTGTTTAACTGCGGGTAAAACCGCAGGGCGCAGGCAATCAGAATATTTATTGGACTCGTGACTGACTGACAGATCAAGGCGCAACCTAAGGCTGCGTTTCCATCAGACATGTGCGAGGATGTGTAGCGAGGGATGTGTTTGTTAGGAACCAATAGAATCACTACACAGCTGGGCAGAGCGAGGTAAATGAAGTACCTAATTCTGTTGGTTCCCAACAAACACATCCCTCGGCTACACATCCTCGTACATCTCTGCTGGAAACGCAGCCTTAAGCATAAGCTAGACACATGAAATTTGAAGGGTTTGCTTTTATAGTGTAGGGGTGCAATAAGAAAGGAATTTCTGAAACTCAACTCTTAGAGGACGTAGCGGGAAGATGTAGTTACACGGAAAAAAAAATCTTGTTACATTAACCAGAATATCGCACGCTCAACTAGAATGTCTTGCTATATATGTGACGACAATCTATTTTGTAACAACTACAAGACTGTTCTAGTTAAAAAAATATTGTAGTTGCAAATAGTTATGTGGTTTGAATTACTAGGAATTGCTAGATTACAATACGTATTGAATTAATAATGAATAAATGATATGCTGTACTGTAGTAACTAACTAGACTAAACGAAAATAAATAAATAAATACTTGGGGTGCCTTTTATATGTAACTTTAGTTTATAAATATGTTACTTTAGTAAGTAAGCGAACCAGTGGTATGGCACAAATGCACACACAAGGCTATGGAATCATATACACAATATACCATTAGATATAGGTATATCGACTTTTGCTTGACTCAAATTTCATCAATAGATAAATCATTTATTTGTATCTTCAAAACACACGTACATTTTAAAGTGCAAAAAGGCAAACCATACAGTTTCTTAACACTAACATAAATCAGGTAGAAATGTATTTGCCCTAAACATTGACCTCGTAAAAACAAGCTAGGCACCTACCTATGTATGTACCTAGGTATTTAAAACTAAAAAGCACGTGTGTGTTGCAGTTGACAAATAGGTTATAGCTCAGCGATAATATTGCTCAAGGAGCAAACACTGATTTTCAGCTATCACCTACGAGATGACGAGACGAGAGAGTATAAGTACCTACAATATGTGGAGTCTGTAATCTGTAATGTGTAAAATTGGATTTAATGGATTTGTAAATGTATAAAATAGTGATATGAAAGAGATGACCAGGTAAGGTAGTCCCTCCTCTGACAACACCAGTCTCCAAAGAGCACGGTTACCAGAGGGGGTCTAGGTGTCAACAACGAAATGGGTTTTGTTATTAGGCAGAAAGTTTTCGTCAGCGCGATCTAGAAACGCGACGTTTTACACTACGACATCTAGTGAACATTTTCGAACTATCCTGCTTAACTAGAATGAAATCGTTTGCATTACAATATGATGAGTTTTTTATACAATAATTTTAGTTACTTCAAACAGATTCTGGTTTCCTTAGCACATTTAATTTTAACTCAGCGTTCTGGTTGTATTGTAGAAAATTATTTTTTCCGTGTAGTATAAAAAACCTCAACGTAAACAAAATCACGAAGGTTACGCTAATCAAACTATAAAGCTAATGTATTTTTCAAATACATCGTCATAACATTGTTCAGGATATAACAATAACAAGGTAAAACAACTTAGCAAACTGTTAAATCACAGGTACTTCTGAAGAAGGGAAAGGTTTTAATTTCAATACACGAGGTGGCTCAATGTAGTGCGTAACACAAACTATGCGGTTTTTCGTGGGTTTTACTGTGTTTTTCAGTTGTAAAATTAGTTATGTACAACTAGGTGTACAACATACCTAATGCTTGCGGCAACCCTAAAACAAATAGTAAATAAACAACGTATAGAAGCGAAACAGCTAAAATTATGGTGTTTAAAAAAAACGTACTTTTTCTACAATTTGTTGTTTATTACAGATCAACGAAGTTAAGCACTGTTCCGCGTAGTCACCATTTAGTTGGGTAACCGCCAGTGGCAATTTTAAATGAGCGCTCCCGTGCTTCGGAGGGCACTCTAAGCTCCCTGTAAGGTCCCGGCTTTTTCAAAGTTGTTAAGCCAGACAGAGGTCTTTGGATGGCCTAAGAACTCTGTTACCAGAGTTGGCCACTGTCTCATACGAACTTACTTAACTTTGTTTTTACAAAAAATATAATATATTGGTTATCGTAATTTATTTTGCTTTGGCATTACCTTCGGCGTCTGCACTTCACACATCTAGTGTGAACAACACCAGTAACTAATTTGACACTATAAGCTGTGCATCTTTATGAGTTTATAAAAGACTTACCTAATTACCGTCAATGATTAGGTAAATTAGGTAAATTAGGCTGATACGTAGATGAAAATTCCACTGCGGTGATCCATCCAAATGATGATCTTGTGGAATGTTGGCTAACTTTGTTGATCTGTAATGCTTTGAGTAATCAAGGTATTGCAGTTTAGTTTCGCTTCTACGTCCGTTTACTGTTTATTCTAAAACAAAGCCATTTAAAAGTTGTCTGCAAGAGCCCGCACGATGTTCTGCAAACTGTCATAATGAGAGCTTCAATTTAAACTTTTTAATTCGTCGTTTTGTTGTTTACCGAGTTTAAGCAACAAGTCGAGAGGTTAATTAGTGGTTAGGGTAAACAGATTTTCCTGGTATTTATTCAGATTTTTTGGTAATTGACGCGCAACTCCAAAACCCTGGTTTTCTAGAAGAACTACTATTCTAAGGCATTTGTTTAAAACCATTCGTGCACCAATAAGTTTTCAATCGAAAATTTGTGTGCCTTAAAATGGTGACAGAAAAATTCAAATTCAAATATTCTGTGAGGCCCAAGTACGAGTTACGGGGGTGTAAAAAGTGTCAACCCGACACGTTCCTGCCAGTGCCGTGTAATATAACCTTATAGGTTAGCGCAGAAAAATGGGCTCGGCACCATCATCGCATCGCCCCAATGACTCGACTCGACAAATAATAATAAAAAACCAAAATACGTCATCCCAGCCACCAGCTCACCAGCCCGCATAAGGCATGGTGGATTATGACCTAAAAATTCTCGCACCAATGTCTCAACAGAACATTACAAGTTTCCAGATAATTTTACTAATAAAACTATCGTGAGCTATATCATTCATTTTAAAAACAGGTGTTTTCACGTCCCAGTATATCGGTGAAGAGGTACCGACACTGTTTTGACTCAATTTCGAGAGTCTTCATCAGGGTTGAGAGACACGGCGCGCTTCCTCCTTTGCGGCGCGATATGCACTGCGTGCTGCGGCTCTAGCAGTGCGGCTCAACAGGCGCGTGGGTGGGGGGGGGGGGAAACAACTTATATTGTGTATTATATTGTGTCGGTACCTCTTCACCGATATACCAGATAATTCTTGCCTAAGCATAGTTGAGGCAAGGTTAATCTGTTGCTGAGGCGATACGTGTGCGTCAACCTTAAGTAGGCTAATCCCGAACCCGTGAGCGCGTGAAACAGGTCAAGACGAACATACGTTTGTGAAAGTGAAAACCTGACACGTGGATTTTCCCTGAACGCAATATAACGTGAGCTGAATTGTAAATTAGTTAATTGCGTAAAGTGAAAATTGAAGTTTATCATTTTTTCATCCTAATAATATCTTATCTTATCCTAGACCAATGTGGCGCGGCGCCGCAGGTCTGCGACGCGGAGCTTGCGGGTTCGATTCCCGCCTCGGGTCAAATATTTATACTTTTTACAAATATTTGTTCCGGGTGTTCTGGGTATTTTCTATGAATTATAAAAAATATCTATCTATGTATTGTATTGTATTAAGTCATCTAGTACCCATAATACAGTCTTTCCATTGATTGTCCAGCGTTATTTATTATTTTATTTATTTATTTATTTTATAATTACATATAATCTTAAAATTGTGCCCGCGAATATGTATTTATTTCTATTCGTTGCAAGTTTGCAACCCAATGCAATCCACATCGGGTCTGCGTCATGGATTTGGACCCGATCACTCTAAAAGTAGAAGAGTGAGACCCCCAACAGTGATAACTTCAGTAGGCTGTCTTGATGCTGATGATGATGACTGTTACTAATTAACTTTCGATGGTGTTGATGATGAAAACCAGCGTCACTTCCTTACTTATTTCGGGAGTGGCATAAAGCTGAGACTGGACCTGTTTGACCGCACTCACAAGGAGAGACTATGTGACATTACGCTATTTCTTTCTTATTTGTTTTTGTTTTTGACCTTTTTTTCTTGTTTTTTACTGTACTGCTCTCCTAATTGTGTGTGTCAAATAAACAAATTCTTATTATTATTCCTAGAAAATAATTATACCACTCCTAATTTTACTGATCGGTCATTGATGTCGGATATCGAGGTTGCATTGCAAGTTTTTCGGGAGTTAGCTCACAAATACGACGTAAAATGACCGTACCCAAAAAAACAAGCTAATACACACCATTACACGAACAAAATAAACAAGGTACAGCATCGTTACGAGCCATCTCTCCCCAAATGTAGCAGATAATGGCGTAATGTCCCCATGTGACGAACTAACGGGACTTGGCGTTTCGTAATGATCCATTAAACGATGCCCTATTTTGCTATGAGCAGCTGGCGTGTCGCCGTTATTTTATTTTTTAGATGCTTTCTGCTAAATAATGATGTTATTCAACCGTGTTGGTCAAACATGCGCTATTTATAAGCATTTGTTTTTAATCCAATGTACGCGTTAAATATCACGTATTACAGTTTAACTGGTAAGCTGAAACTGGTAAGACTGAATAATATCTTTCTTTAGATTTTTATTGATAACTTTCGAGTCGAACTAAATTTGAATAGTTTATTTATTTTATTGTAGGTTACGGTTTGATAAAAAAAAATGATACCTATGATATACCTGAAAATTTTAATTTCAATTTTAGTTTTTTAATTTCAAGAGTAGTAGAGTTCTCTGTGATAGAGCTCGCCCGGGGAAGGACTACCACCATACTTATTTCTGCCGCCAAGCAGTAATGCTTGCATTGCTGTGTTCCGGTGTGAAGGGTATGGTTTCCGGTGAAATTACTGGCACATGAGGCTTTCGATCTTAGCCTCAAGGTGGCAACCCGCGAGTGATACCTCTGGTATTGCAAGCGTCCATAGGCTGCGGTAACCGCTTACCATCTTGTGGGCCGTACGCTTGGTTGCCACTTCAGTTGTATAAAAAAAAAAAGTTTGTAACGTTGAAATAAATTAACAAATAATATTTTACGAAACTGGCAAAAGTATTTATATTTGAGAGAAAGAATTTCTAAATTTAATGATGTCCCTTCAGAGTTCATGTACCTATCACTATTGATAAATTTATATAAAGTTATCACCTTGTGCAATAAAAACAAACGTGATCAATGAATAGAATAGAAAAAAAATGTAAAAGCTTGTAAGAAAATAATATTGCAAATTGAGCGAGGTCGCGGCGAGTTCCATTCTGATATGAAAATCTGAAAACAGGATAGAACAGGAACAGAAGTATGTAGAGATGGCACGTGGATAGAATTCTAGAAACTTGCTCGCTCTTATTGTATTCAAACTAGGTATTATCAGAGACAAAAGTATCATAATAATAATGAATCTTTTTTTTTATTTCCGCTTTCACACACAAAGTATTACAGTCACAGTGAAGTACAATGTGGACAGCTATAGTTATAATTTAAATAAAAACAAAAAGTTTAATTATTGTAGACTAGTATGGCTGTAACTGTAAAATATACCTAAGTTAAAACACTTGAACTGTCAAAACATAACGTATTTATAATAATTTAATTCTGTTAACAATATTTAAAAATATAATGAGGTAGTATACAAAATTATATTTAGCAAACAAACATACATATACAAATTTTCTCTCATTATAATATTAGTATAGATAAGAGTAATGGCCCATTTACACCATACCATAATTACATGCAAGAATTGCCTTGTCAATTTCATTTCAGAACATTTTTGTTCTAAAATCAATTTGACAAGGCAATTCTTGCATGCAATTATGGGATGGTGTAAATGGGCCATTACGCTTATTATTATACGTTACTCAACAAATAAATCTTAAGCGATGACTTTTTTGGCGTATCTCCATACGATTTTGAAAACTAACGACCTAAACAAATAACACGATCTAAATATTTAAATAGCTTCTGATTATTCGGGCGTGAGTAAACTAAATTTTAATCAAACATTTCTGCCGTCGACTGTACAATTGCATCTGACGTACCGTTACTGGTATTCAATACGTTATTAGCATTTAAATAACTTGATTCTAGTTACAGCTGTTTGTGTGTCGTGTGCGTTAAGCTGAGTTGTCTGACAAGGAATAACATCAGGAGGCTAAAATGATCATTTTACAATCAAATTCAGATTCAAAATATATTTATTCAAAAAAATCACGCTAGTTCTATCGCACCCAGTCTGTCTACAAGAATCTGGCAACAAAGTGGGTTCCTAACTTTATTTTCTATGATGTTCAGCCGACTGTATTGCCAGATTCTTGTAGGCTGGGTGCGTAGAACTAGCGTGATTTTATTGAATAAAATGACTTAATTCTACACACGCAGAACCTTAATTTAAATATTTGGGTGATAGATAGGTACTGCCATAGAATAGTTGTTATTCTAAGCGTACTGCAACTGCAAATGGTTGGGTCGGCGTGGCGCATAACATCAGGCGAACACGAACGGCTTGACCATGTCGTCACAGTTTATTGAATATACGAACTTGGATGTAGCCCGGACATAAAACAACATTAATAAGTGTTTATCACGGAATGATCTGACACACTCTTCGGGCAACATTCCAAGAGTTTGTTTGCGCTGTCACGCGCAGATTTATCACTTGGGCAACAAACTGCCGGTTGTAAGTACCTACTACGCAGATTGAGACGTGGAGGGGTTGACCTTGAGAGTTCTGCACGCTTTTCTGCGGGGGACCCCTGGATAATAAACCCTTAAAAACCAACCCTATAAATAAATATTGTTGGACATTTTTACACAGCGCTAACCTAAGCTAAGATAAGCAAAGCTATGAGAACCAGACAACTGATATGTGTTTTTGTAAGTTCATACTTATAATTACATAAAATCACCCAGACGCGTCGGGAATCAATCTGGTAACCAACGCTTGTGAACCAGGCACATGTTTTTAAATGTGCGTGTGTTGCAATTGTTGACCAAGGACGACACAATCGCGAGATCAAAAATAGCTTGATGGAATAAATACATATAAAAATAACACTGGTGGCTTAGTGATCCTGCCTTCCGATCCTGAATTTGTGGACTTTAAACCCGGACTAAGAGCACCGGTGGTCTAGTGGTAGTGACCCCGCCTTCCGATCCTAAGGTCGTGGGTTCAAACCCGGTCGTGCACCAATGGATTTTTCTGTTCGAAAAATTTATGTGCGCAATGCCAGTGCTCTCATACGGTGAAGGAAAACATCGTGAGGAAACCGGCATGTCCAAGAACTAAAAACTCGAAAGACATGTGCCATCCGCCAATCCGCATTGGGTCCGCGTGGTGGATTAAGACCCAATCACTCTCGCCTGAGAGTAGGCCAGTGTCCCAGCAGTGGGAACATTAGAAGGCTGTCATGATGAAACCCGGACTTGGGTTCAAAATAATTATTGTCAAAAAAAGCTTTTCATAAAGTTTTTGTTCATTGACATAAAAATGGCATGGTAAGAGATTAAGAGGCTAAAATTACAGTTTTTTATAAATAAGGTGGCTAGTGCTCACTTCTAGCACCAACTATTCTGACTAGCCGGCTGGGTATCCATTAGCCAACAAGTTAGATTACGAGGTGGCATGTGTTGTGGTGGAGCGGACGTTTTGTCTGCTTCAAGTCCACTTGATGTAAGACATGCTGCGAATACCGTCAGTTTCTTCATTGCTTCTCATATACAAGCTGTTTTATTGTGAGATATATAATTACAAAATCCTCTGACCTCTCATTTACAAAACTGTTTTATTGTGAAGCATATTATTATGAAAACCTCTGACCGGTATCAAAAGATCTGTAGGATGATTCGATTTCAATCCGATTTCAATCAGTGAACTGTCAGTAAGCTGTCATATTCATACAAAATACGTCAGATTTGACTGAAACCAAGTGAAATCGATTGCAACCGAATTACATAATTTTTATTTTAGATTTTAGAAAATGTTTTAACTTCGAAGATTACTTTTTAAGAATATTGGATCGTAAAATCCCAGAATTGGTTTCAGTTACTTGCAATTCATTTTTAATTTAAGTACCTACTTTTAAACATTTTTTAAAGACCACCAACAGAAATTTTAATTCAACAGAGTAATAAAGTACAAATTTTTTTGATCTGAGAGCATTTCTAGAAATTTTAATAACATTTCATCCTTATGATGCTGTAATACAAAACAGAATATAGGTAAATATTAGTGAGGCATTCGTTAAGAAAATACCACTTTTAGAACTGTTTTTATTTACTAGACTCATAACTAAAAAAAATCTCTTCTTATAATTCTGAAAAGACACTCAAAAACTGCAACCGTAATTCGAGAAGGTTGATGAAACGTTGTTTAACTGTAGACAAAGTGCACTGTAAACCATTAGAAAACCGGAAGAGTAGACTAAAGACAAATCGGTGCCCAAGACAGCCGAAGAATGGACGTGATTTCTCAAGTTTACAGCACTACTTTTCGACGGCTTCAAACCACTAGCGAGCCGTCGCAATATTCGCAACTTGAAAAAGTCAAAAACAACCCGTAATTCTAAAACCTTTCACAGGATTTGAGACGAACTCACCAGCAACAATATTACGTCTGAAAAACAGTGCTAAGTTTTGTCTGTTCTGTCTGTATTGTTTAGTTAATTGTGTCTAACAAGTCTTACTGCAGTTGTGATAAACTGCCGACAGACTGACAAATTCTCGTAATAAGTAGCGCAGGGTGAGCATTATGAGCAACGGAAAACTTGAATTACTAGTCCTGGGGTTTTCGCAATATATAAAAGAACTTTATTAATATACTGATCAAACCTAACAGTTACATTCAGTATCTGACACCACACTGGCACTTATTCAATAAATATTATAAATAGTTGGCCACTGACTCATACGAACGAACGAACATACAAATTATAAAATACTAATTAAATGTTATTATCTACAATTTTGCGTGCAATTATTATGTAACCTTTATTAAACAAATTTTTGGGCGTTACAATTTTGTAAGAAATATACTTGTAGATATGTTTTATAAACAGCATTCGTCGTAAACTCGAACGAAAATCTACAAAATAGTCACTTTGTACAAATTTATGGACTTGTAATGTTTATTGAATAGGGGCCTGGTAATCATAAAACCTGACTCGAAATCGATATTTAAACACACGCAAACATTTGCCCCGTTGATGCGGAAATCTAACGAGATTCTATGACCTTTCCACAATCTTAGAATCAGGAGAGTTGCTACTACTACAACACCTATTCCTTTTTGAATATCTTCACAATCACGAGTAGGTTCCTTAGCTCTGTAATGTCTATAGCTACAATACTCTTTGAATCTTAACACAGAAACGCATGCATACTAGTACTTAGAGAAAGTTCTGGCACTGCGGTGGTAAACACAACTCGTAAAACTAACTTTTGCTCAAGAGCAAGCAAGCAAAAATACTAACAAATAAGTAAGAGTTGCCATAAAAATCTCGTTTTAACACAAATTACGCCTATATGCTGCTTATCACCGAGCTAATGGAACAGGCATGTTTAAAAGTTGTGACAGAGTACGATGTGCCATTAATTTGCTTTTTATTGGCTGGCTTTATGAGCGGTGATGCAAAAGTTCTGAGTTAGGCAAACATTTTAGTAGCTTGTAGAGTATGTTAAGTCATCGACATACTGGGTAGTTTTAATGTCATCTGATTGGTAGGTTTTCGTAATCTTAGAAGGTTTTTTTTTAAATTTTAGAAGCATAATAGTTTTTTTTTTTTAAATAATTATTTGCAACAACAATAAAAAAGAAAAACACACATTATGGATGTTTGTCGTTACAAGAAGAAGAGTTAAGAGAAGTTTAGAGTTCAGTTTTTTTTATACCATTAAAGTGGCCACCAAGCGTACGGCCCACTTGATGGTCAGCGGTTACCGTAGCCTATGTACGCATGCAACATCATAATATCACTTGCGTGTTACCACCCTGAGACGTTAGATGTAAGGTCTCATGTGCCAGTAACTTCACCGGAAACCATACCCTTCGAACCAGAACACAGCAATGCGAGCATTACTGCTTGGCGGCAGAAATAGGTATGGTGGTAGTCCTTCCCCGGACGAGTTCTATCACAAAGAACTCAACTACTCTTAAAAGTTCAGTTTGTTAAACAAAGTTTCGTTTCATGCAAAATTGTTGATGTCTCATAAACTTCCATCCTACGGCTCGCACTTGGCGGATATTTCTAGTTACCGGTATCCCGACAGGCTCTCTGTGGAAATCATGAGTTATAGACTGTCCAGGACGCCGATCTATCACTGATGGACCTATCCCCTCTCATTCATTTTAGATGGTACGGAATTACGGACAAGGTAGAATGTTTCTGTGTACAATTACTTATTTTTTTATTTAATTATTTAACCTTTATTTTTATTATTAATAGAAAAACGGATGTTCCTAGTGTTCGGGAAACGGTAATTCAAAACGCAAATATATTATTATAATTGCACGTCTTTTATACAACTGAAGTGGCAACGCGGCTCACAAGATGGTAAGCGGTTACCGCAGCCTATGGACGCTTGCAATACCAGAGGTATCACTCGCGGGTTGCCACCTTGAGGCTAAGATCGAAAGCCTCACGTGCCAGTAATTACACCGGAAACCATACACTTCATACCGGAACACAGCAATGCTGCTCGCATTACTGCTTGGCGGCAGAAATAGTGTGTGGTGGTAGTCCTTCCCCGGACGAGCTCTATCACAGAGAACTCTACTACTCTTAAATACGTTTACGTTTTCTACGTTTTGGCATAAATGAAAGAAATAACAATACCAAAACAACTTTCAACATTCAATATAAATAAATACCGACCAAACAGTCTCAAGCGTTGACTCGTGTAGTTAAGAGTACCTTAGACTCGAAACTTCACACTTCGATGTAATACATTTCAGTGTAAGCGGTCCTGGCGGGATGGAACAGTTAAGACCCTAGATTGAAACATACGATACACCGTGGTGAGATAGCTCTAGTTAAAAAGAAGAGAAAGAAAACAAAGTAATTTATTGTCTTTCGCTTTATACACTGTGTTTGCGTAACCATGAACTCTTATAGCGATTCAATTTTTTTTTTTTTTAAGAATACGTTTTAAACTAATGTATTTAATAATATTACAATCTAGCCTTACGTTTAGGCTAATGAGTAATTTTAAGTTGACCTACTTTTATAAAATAAATTAGTTGCTAAGAATGTGTCCATTGGCACTTTTCTTACTGTCTCTATTTATTAAGGGGAAGCACTTTGTTCATGTGTTTATTGTCATTTTTTCACTCTAAGTTAGGGTCATTATTGATTTTACACTACTAACTCAAAAGGTTTAGTCCTTTTGAGCTTTCTCACTATATCCGTGTTGTCGAGGAGCTGGATTGCCTCGACGTTTACATGATGTTGAAGTCGACGCTCGTGAGCTTCTGCATAGTTTTTTATTACACTGTCGACGAAGTCTATCGATGATTGTCTAATTGATGTCATGGTACAAAAATTTTTGACAATTTAGTTTAGGTTTTCATTTGAATCGCTTTAGGAGTTCATTGTTAGGCCCCTGGTAATACATCCGTGTTTGAAATGAATAATACAATTTATGAATGCTTTATTAGTAATTGGACTCTTAACTTACACATTATCAAACCCTATTAATACTATAAATGGCAACCCGCGAGTGATACCTCTGGTATTGCAAGCGTCCATAGGCTGCGGTAACCGCTTACCATCTTGTGGGCCGTACGCTTGGTTGCCAAGTCTGGGTGAGCGTGTGAATGTTTGTCACCACGTACCTATCTCCGTGGCGACTAAACTTATTGTGATGAAATTTGAATATACTTGGCTGGCTTAAATCCTGGAATAATACATAGGCTATTTTTTATCCCGGATAAATTCACTGTTCCTGTGGAATAGGATAAAAACTGCAAAAGCGCGGGTCAGCTGGTGATTTAATAAAAAAATGGGTACGTATCTAAAGTAAAGAATAACAAAGAAGATAAAAATAACACCGTATTGGTATTGGTTCTTGACTTGAACGATGCAACACTATCTTATTTGAAATTATATTAAGTATTGTAAGTGTCATTTTATAATAATTACTAAGTATATTTTATAAATAATGTTATTGGTGTAAACCGTATTAATTGTTATAAATAAATAATAAAATAAATAAATTAATAACACTAATACTCTGCCAGGAGGGCAATTCTCTCGTGCATTATTATAAATGGTTACATGTAATATATGTATATCGTCAAAACTGTCAAAATGTCTATACATTTTTGACTATATATATCATATATTATGACCATTTATCTATGGCACGAGAATCGCCCTCCAGAATCTAAAGTGGGTTGGCTATAAGTACGAAAGAGGGGTGGAAATAAATTGTAAAACGGAGAACCTTAACGGAGGCTTACTTTGAGAAGAGCCTTCTGTCAGTTCCGTCAATTAATCAAACAAAAATAAACAAATTAATATTAAACCTTGATTCGATATTTTTTAATTAATTGTTTATTTACAACTGGAAAGGCGTTTATTTTAAATTTTCTTCATAATTACTTAGCTAACGATGATTGATAATTATAATGATTGATAATACGTATAGTACTCGAAAAACTAAAAGCTGAGAATAAACTGTGTAATTATTTAGATCATGCTATTTACTACAATACAGGGAATCCAGTGTGGGGTCACGGTTATATGCCTGCCGCATGAACACTACTTCTTACCCCTTAGCTAAACTAACCTACTGTAACAAATTTGTGCTATCAAACCTACTTATATTAGTGTAAGACATTGCTTTTTGTGAAATAAATAAACTTATTATTATTATTATTTAATTTTATTGGTTTAAATTCAAAAGAGTTATCACATCACACTAATCAAGCTGTTATAAATGATATTATACTAATCACACTAATTTATACAGAGATGCGAAAGTTTGAATGTTTGTTTAGATGTTTGTTCCTCTATCTTTACAACCACTGAACTGATTGGCTGAAATTTAAAACATAGAGTTCGCTACTAAGCCATAAGACCGTCCATTGTTATACCCACAGAACTACAGGGTCATTCATTATCAACCTGACAAACTTAAGGGATAAGTTCCACACCTAAAAAAAAAAATATATGTACCTATAATTTTTTTTTTTTATGTATGTTTTGTCTTAAAAATCACAAGTAAACAAAAAAAAAACGATTACGTTTTTCCGCTCAATTATTATTTATCATTGTTGGGAATCGAGTTAAGCGACGTAATAATGAAATATTAGAGTGTGCGCGCCCGGTAGCGGGTCAAGGACACGCGCAGGTCAAGGACGCGCGGGTTAGTGACCCGCAGTTCATTGACGCGCGGGTCACTAACACGTGCCGAGCGCTGCCTTTTCGATTTCTAACAAGGATAACTAATTATAAAGCAGAATTACGTAATTTTTTGTTTTTGTTTTATAAAAAAAAACGTTTAGAAAAAAAAAAAAGTACAAGTATTTTTTTTTTATGTGTGGAACCTACCCCTTAAGTTTGTCAGGTTGATAATGAATGACCTTATATATTTAAGTAGAATGAAAGAGTTCGTCGATTTGTATGGAAACCGAGCGTGTAACATTTTGCGTATTTGTATTCTACACACAAATGTATTTTAGTGATGGGAAACATAAGCCGCGCGAAAATAAATGATTTAAAAGCATCAATAAGCACGCCGCAAACCGATTCTAGGCACTGACACACCACCACACCGCTCCCGGTTGGAAGCAGACTCGAGTTTCGCGGCGAGTAAAAAGGTTCTCAGCCCTTGCTTAGCCCGTTTTTTCGGCACGCGAGGTACACGCACTCACTCATTCTACTCTAATATATAGTTCTGTGGTTATACCTAAGTATAGTTAAACTGTTTCTGTCAAAACTTTATATTATGGTAACAATAAAGTTATTTCTATCTATCTATCTATTAACTTTTAATCAAGAAAAAGACACGGTGCAAATTTCTTCATTCTTCATTTGTCTTCTAACTTGTTTTTTTTATTTTGTTATAGCCCTAAACCTTATTCAACTGTGGAGACATAAAGAAGCAAACGCTTTTATTATTGCTCTGTAAGTATTAAATTCTAAACGAATAGCAGAGAGGGAAATGAAAACATATTTTGTCAACGTCACAATATCGCGAATAGCATTGAATGAAACCAGAGAGCGATTTTAAGCTGAAAGTTTCTTATTGTTATTAAGTTTGAAGACCGATGTGGGGCAGCGCTCAGGTCCGCCTGCGACGCGGAGGTTGCAGGTTCGATTCCCGCCTCGGGTCATGTTTGTACGATCTACAAATATTTGTCCCGGGTGTTCTGGGTATTTTCTATTTATAATAATAAAAAATTATCTATGTATTGTATTAAGTATATATCAGTTATCTAGCACCCATAAACACAGCTCTGTTTAACAGCAGCTTACCTGATGCTGTGTGGATTGTCCAGCATTATTTATTTATTTAATTATATTGTTTTTATTGTCACTTCATTTTCTTCTTAATAATTTATCTGGTTCAATAGGCACGAGTGGGAATCATTCGTATATTGATACTTAAAACAAGAAACATGAAAATGTATTATTATTTATTTATTGAATATTTGCACTTTATGCAAACATTCGTTCTGCTTACATCAAATCCGCAATCTTTTGCTTTTTCAGAATAGTCAATAAAGAAAAGTAATAAGTCAAATGCTATTTTGGGAGTTTTATTGTGTCAAAATCCCGTTTAGCTTGGAGCTTCAAAGGGGATTTTGATACAAAATTTCGTAAAATCCCCTTTTAAGGAGGTTTCAAAGTGGATTTTGATACTAATCTTAACCGAGCACTCGCCCACCACGCTTATGATACCAAGATCATGCACAACGATGTTGTATACACAAAAAAAAAGTTTTATTTAACTTAATATTTTTCTTACTTGGTCGAACCCGTTGCCTACTAGATCAACTATTTATAAGACTCTAAAACTTACACTGTTTTTATGATGATCCCTTTAGTATTTTTTATTTACTTATTTATTATTATAGATTACCAACTAAATATACACAGGCATACATATTTATAAATTACAGAGATACTCAGGTGCTCTCAATTAGAAGTGACCACATCATGCACAGAAATAAAAAAAATATGTGAAATTAACTAAAAACTGACTCTAAACATTACTCAAATCTCATATAAAAATGAATTGCGTTAGGCTTGATAAAACTCGACAACGGCTATACCGATATAGCTAATTTTAGTCTAGAAATGTTTGTAAAAGTTTAGGGAAGGTTTAAGCGGTGAGCAAATATACAGCTTGTAAAAAAATATTTAAAAAAAATGCGAGTGAAACTGCGCCGGGTCTACTAGCACAGCTACTAGTAAGAAATATAAATATAGGTCTAGTATATTTACACTTCGCCATGTTTTCTCGACGCGACTACTTCGACAGATCTTGCGAGCTAAAACTCTATATCGTGGCAATCACTATGGTTCAATCTATGTCGGTGATTCCTCTGAACTAAGTTATTACCGACATAAAGCTGAACCACTAAAATTGACACGAATATCGTTTGTCGCTTTCAACCCCCTGAGCTGGTTGATGTTTATGTCTATTCAGACAAACATGACGATCTTTTAAGTTACACCCACACTGTCATTACTTAGCTCCCACGTACCTTCCCAGATGTTTTCGATTCTCTGCCACCCTTATAATTTACCAAACATTATTATTATCTTAAAGGAGCTTGTAGACGTGCTGACAGCCATTCCCACGTGGGACATTTTCTAAGTGGTCATCACATGTTTTAACAAAAACTTAAACTTAGTTTATCTTTTTAGCCTTGGTATAGGTATAAGTAGTATTTTGTGATTAAAATCAAAATCAAAATTAAAAATTTAGTAAAATCACAAGGATCACTTTGAAACGTCTTTCAAGCTAGGAAAATTTACGCCAGTTCCAACACTCCCTAGCCGTAAAAGAACTGGCAACATCACCATCTGGGCCGATGATGTTTCTCCTCTACTCTCCCTAACATGTAGATTTGACGAAGGTGTTGGAAAGCATTAGACACAACGCACCTAAAAGTCACGTCATACTGTTGGGTGTGACCTGACCTAGAACCTGACACTAGGACCTAATTAAGATTAATTTGTATCATGGTATCAGGAACTACGAGTAATTATACACCCGGAACAAATATTTGCAGATCATGCAAATATTTTTCATGCAGCGGAAATCAAACCTACATCTTCTCACTTTTCAAGCGAATCTACCACCCCATTACCTTTTGCTTCAGAGTGGCATATCAAGGGTGCATAACTAAGGAAAATGTGAGTCGTTCTACAACTGATACCGAAACCACTGGTACCGAATGGTGTGAGTTGCGCAACACAATATAAATATTATTTCTGTTCTGCAACTGGTACCATTTTTACAAGTAGGTGTTTTAGTACAGTCAAAGACCAAACTACTGTTACCTAGGTACAATTGATAATGCATTGTTCCGCGTAGTCATCATTTGGATGGGTGACCGCCAGTGGCAATTTCAACTGAGCGCTCCCGGGATTCGAAGGGCATGTTAAGCAGTCAATCTCGGCTTTTTCAAAGTTTTTAGGCCATGACAGAGGCCTTTGGGCGGCGTAGATACTCTGTCACCAGAGTTGGCCACTGACTCATATAAACTTACTTACTTTATTGATAATATAATGAAATTAATAGATACTGCGTTGTTGACTCCACCTACACAATATTTGTTTGGCCGCCATCAAGTCTGGAAGTCCAAGAAAGGTTAACGACTCAACCCTACAATGTCCCTTTGTTCTAGGACACTTAATGGTCCATTAAAAATAATTATTAGTACCAAAAGCTACCGTTATAACTAGAGTGCAGTACTATAGCTAAGTACCAAAGTTTATACACCCATTGATTGGTTAAGTTATGTGAGAGAGGTGGTGTTTGTCAAAGTATCGATTCAGATATTCATCAGATCACACACGGATGATTGAGCTGTATTAAGCTATATTTTCTGCGAAACATGACTCATCAGATATCCGTCATGTAAACAAATGATATTCATTAAAACCAAGCACGGACTTCTGACGTTTCTGCCGCTAGCGAGTCCGCTAAGCTTTTGACTTTTAACGAAACTAAAGCCAGGGTTACATTATTCTGTCGTGGAGTGTCGTGTCGCGTCATAAGTATATCGCATCCATACATTAACAGAATTCGTCACAACACACTGCGCTTTAGTAATACAATTCTAACCATACAAAATGTTTGAATACGATATGCTTATGACGCGTCACTACACGCCACGACAGAATAATGTAAACGCAGCTTAAAACGTTTTTTATGTCTGCATGTGACACAATAAAGGGCTGGTCACACCGCCAGAGTAAGCGTAAGCGTAGACTTGCGCGTACAGGTTGCAATGTATGTCACTGTATGTGACATGGCACACCGCTTGCGTGACAGCTCTCAAGGCGAACACGCGCGTGGCTACGGCTACGTGCTGCATGATCCGGTGTGCCGTGGCGTTAATGGTATCTCCCAAACACTAAGGTTTTTTCTTAATTTATAATGTTCTTCATGGCACTGGCTCTTTACAACCTGAGACGTAGAACTTATTAAATATTTTTTCCACAGTATTACAGTTTTATTTGCGACATGTGACTGTAGCCGTCCTTTAGTTAGTTTATTTATTAATTTATTATCTGGTTATAGACATTTATTTCCCATAAAGAATGTTACATTCACTTACATGAGAAAAAAAACTTAATTAGGTACATAATAAGTGCTTAAAATATTTTATTAATATAAATAATAAGTAATAATAAATATTTTATATTATTTAATTCCTTATTGCACAAAAAGCAAGATACAAAGGGAGGACTTAAAAGGACGACCGATGTGGTCTCTGCGTCGCAGGCGCAGGTCCGCCTGCGACGCAGAGGTTGCGGGTTCGATTCCCGCCTTGGGACAAATGTTTGTACGATCTACAAATATTTGTGCCGGGTGTTCTGGGTATTTTCTATATATAATAAAAAATATCTATCTATGTGTTGTATTGTATTAAATATATATATCAGTCATCTAGTACCCATAATACAGCTCTGTTTAACTGCAGCTTACCTTGGGACTAGATGATGCTGTGTGGATTGTCCAGCGTTATTTATTATTATTATTATTATTTATTTAATGCTATGTTCAATAACTGGGATTGCTGATGTAGGGTACAAGACAGCCAGGCTTAAGTGGGACTGGGCAGGCCACGTTAGCAGAATGTATCCAGAAAAGTGGGCTCATGAAGTAACACCATGGCTGCCTGAGGATGGAAGGCGACGTAGGGGTCGGCCGCGAAAGCGCTGGCGTGATGACCTTGACGTTTTTGATGTAGACTGGTGGGATATTGCCAAGGACAGAGATAGATGGAAGGAATTGGGGGAGACCTTTGCTCAGCAGTGGGACACAATAGGTTGAAAAAAAAAATGCAGCATTTTCTACCAGTCATCCTTAGCTGGTGAAAAAGCAGCCGTGCTTAAAACTAATTGTTTTAACCAACTAAAAGTTTCCCAGTTTTTATATCAGTATCTCCGCGATGACTTTACCGGTTGTTTTGAAATTTAGAACGCAAGTAGATGGCCCAAGTCCTGGAATAACACATATCCTGCTTTTTATCCCGGAAAAATGTACTGTTTCTGGGGATGGTAAAACCAGCAAAAACGCAGAAGCCGCGAGAAAAAGGATGAAGCCTCGCGGGTCAGCCTCTTTATAATAATACCTACGTTAGAAACCAGTGCCAACTGATCTGAATGTCGTGTATCGCTCGGCCACGCCCGATATTTCAGCCAAACCGGGCATTTGCAAAAAGATCATTTGAATTGAAAGCGGTGGCTTAGTTTCGCGGCTGATGGATGGCATCGATTTTAAAATGGTCAAAGCTAACTCTTTTATAAACGTTTTACTCAATTTTAGAGTTAAATTTTTATTTATCTAGGTAAGTAAAGAAAGTAAGTAAGGTAAGAGTAGTAGAGTTCTCTGTGATAGAGCTCGTCCGGGGGAGGACTACCACCATACCTATTTCTGCCGCCAAGCGGTAATGCTCGCATTGCTGTGTTCCGGTGTGAAGGGTATGGTTTCCGGTGAAATTAATGGCACATGAGGCTTTCTATTTTAGCCTCAAGGTGGCAACCCGCGACAGCTCCGCGAGTACCTCTGGTATTGCAAGCGTCCATAGGCTGCGGTAACCGCTTACCATCTTTTGGGCCGTACGCTTGGTTGCCACTTCAGTTGTATAAATAATAATAACAATAATAATAATAACCTTGGCTCTGGCCCGTGAATTTCATAATTACCGAAATTCTCTATCTCGTGAAAAAGAAAACACAAAATAATAATAACTATTAGACCCGGCGCGGTTTCACACGCGTTTTTTTTTAAAAATTTTTCAACCTGTATATTTTCTCACCATTTAAACCTTCCCTGAATTTTTACAAACATTTCAAGATCAAAATTAGCCAAATCGGTCCAGCCGTTCTCGAGTTTTAGCGAGACTAACGCACAGCAATTCATTTTTATTTAGAAGATCAGCCTGTGATGTTGGTATTTAATAACTAATTACACCATAAAACTCCATTATCAGCTATATTCAGGCCTATCCATCCAAAGGTTGTCTGGTAGAGACCGCCCATTGATATACCTAATAGTTAAACTGTTGTTGTCAAAACTTCATTTTATTGTGAACAATAAAGTATTTTCTATTTATCTATCTATCACTAGAGGGCAATGACCTCTCTATCTATCATCTCTTCTTCCAATCATCTCTATTGTATGCTAGTTTTGGCCAGTTCATATTGGCATCCAGTTCGTCTCTCAATCGTCGCTGCGGTCTGCCGCGTGGTAGTTTTCTGTCCCGTGGGATCCATTCTGTGGTGGTTCTCGCCCACATCGTGTCCGATATGCGGCAGACGTGACTGCTCAGTGCCATCCTGCCAACTTGTTGCCCAACGTCAGCGGTTGGTGGGTTACATATCTCGTCTAATAAATTATAGGGTAACATATCTTGTCAAATGACATTAAAATAATTTTACTCAATCGTGGTCAATAAGGTCGTGGTAAATAGGTCGTGGCAAGTCGTGGATAACTTGTAAGATCTCTCGGCGCTCTGAGCCGAACTTCCCAAAGATTATTTCGATCAGGCGCGACAGGGAATCTGTAGCTGAATTGGTAGAGCCTAAGGTTACAGATTCGAAACCCGTCGCGTTCTTGATTTTTTTTAAAGTTTACGTTACTTTTAATTTTTTTAGAAATTAAAAACCTCTCAAACCTCAAATTAAGAAAAGTTTGTAGGAAAAAGAGCTAAAACTATAAAAGTGCTAGAGGTTGGAGGTTTAAACTGTCACAAAATGTAATTGAGTGTATCTTCCACAGTACTGAACCCTCAAACCACAAGTGTCGCTCGAACTTGTTCGTTTTATTTTAATTAAATAGTGCCATACGCAGACCAACAGACTAAATTGAGAGCAAAAGCTAGATGTAAAATAATAAGGGTTTACTATTATAATATTAGACTAGTTGTACCAGTGCCACTCGCCTTAAAGTACGGTTTCAGTACACGGTTGAAGTAATTAAAATAATCATAAGTCTTCAATAAAGAAATCGCAAATCCCTATAAATGACAATTGTGTCGATTCTGCTGTAACATTTTCCCAACTAAACTAACTAAAATTGTTGCCATTTAATTTCTAATGTATTAAAATACAAAGGACTTCGAATTTTAGTTCGCTGTTATTTTTTATATTGCTTGTAAACTCTCAAATTGTGTTAAATCATTTTATATTTTAAGTATTCAAAATAAAATTGAAGCAAATACTACCGCGTTAAAAAATTACAATAAATTTGCAGTCGTTTTCGGAAGCTATCCTCTAAATTTCAATTTTCTAGCCGCAGCGGGTTCGGTTTTGCGATGCTCTTTTATAGATAAAACTTCCTTCAAACTCCTCTATATTCTCCATAGAAAGATTTTATTCTCATCATCATTACAGCCTACTAATGTTCCCACTGCTGGGACACTGGCCTACTCTCAAGCGAGAGTGATTGGGTCATAATCCACAACGCGGACCCATTGACGATTGGTGGATGGCACATGTCTTTCGAATTTGTAGTTCTTTGGCATGCCGGTTTCCTCGATGTTTTCCTTCACCGTTTGAGAGCACTGGCATTGCGTACATAAATTTTTCGAACAGAAAAATCCATTGGTGCACGACCGGGTTTGACCGGGTGGACCTAGGGATCGGAAGGCGGGGTCACTACCACTAGATCACCGGTGCTCACAAATTTATTCTCATAAATTTTACATATCAACAAACCCAGCTGGGTACTCATACCTACCTACAGTTTAACGGATGCTGCATAGAATAAACTAAACTTAAGCTCTTGCCGACATTGTTAGAATGAGACACACGACTGATCTTTGCAGATTTGTATCTGCGTCATGTCAGTGATTCTAGTTTAGTGTTTTGAACCAGCAGCACACCCCGGACACACTCAATAAAATGTATAAAGCAAACACGTCGCAATCACCACACGTATAGTTTGTGTACGAAAACGGTACTGTTGTATGTGAGTGTCATAGTCATGCCACCCAATTATAGCAAGAGCGAGATAGTACACTTTTACTCGCTCTAGCATGCGCGCGCTTGAACCTAGACAAAATCAAAACAAACGCGCAATAGCCTTTAGCTTCAGTGCCGGCGAAAGGTGCCGTGTGGTGACGGCAAACTCGCGACCGGGTTGGGGTAAGTAAAACTGGTGGGAGGTAGGGAGTGGCCATTCTGTACGTAGTACTTATATCTGTTATGTGCCAGCAGCGTGAACTTCGAAGGTAATATTTTTGTCTGTACAGAGAAAACAAAATTGATTTCTCTGTATCTAAAAACTATTAGTATTGTTTTAACTTTAAAAAAAACCATACCTTTGTTGTTCACGGGTCAGTTTCATAAAATAATGGTCGTATGGTTTTAGCCATAAGGTTACTTCTAACTAGTTTCTTCTTACTTAACAGTTTAATCGATCACTGGAACTAACTTTGAATATTTTATGTAAAATTTTGCTAGTTTTACGACCGACTTCGATAAAAATATCGTCAAGATTATAAAAAAGGTACGCTATAAAAATCCTTAGATTATATTGATTCTTACGGTAAAAAATCCTTGTTCTTACGTCTTGAGGTGAAAAATAAAAACGCGTATGATTTTTAGGCCATATTTGCTCAAAAATCGCACACCAATTGTTGAGTTGTGAAAAGCGACATTGAAAAATATTGAAAATTATTTTTTGTGCATCGATATCTTTTCAAAAGGCTTCCACCCCGGGGCGTTGCGAGCGCCTGGAAGCATAGGAAACGAGGGCAGAATTTGAAAACACTGCCTATGCGCTGCTACAGTAATATGTTGGAAAGGAATATTGTCAGTGCGAGATATACAAATCTTACTAATATTATAAAGTGGAGAATTTGGATGTTTCTATTCTATGTTTGTAGGTATCGCGCCAGAACGTCTAAACGAATCTATGAAATTTGGCACAAGCATAGATTGTAGTCTGGAATAGCTCATAGGCTACTCTTTATTCCGAAAATAATAATAATAATAATAAAAAAACCTTTATTTTGTTACCAACTAAAAACATTACACCAGCTTTAACTAAAAATATAGAGTTACAAAAATGTCCACCACTCAGCATGTGCTATGACAGAACAACTCATGCCATAGCGCTGGTTTTCTGTGGTTGCCGTAAAATTATGTGAGAGTGCAGCGGCTAATGCGATACACACTGAAACTGAATCTAATACTAGACATAATGCTTAAGTGGAATACAATAATTATTTTTACAGAAGACAAAAAAAGAAAATAAATCTTAAACCCTAACCTAAAAATAAACTATATAAATACCAATTTACTAAAAATTTAAAATTAAAAAACTTTCAGCACCGTGGGACAAGTAACACCGCAGGTGTTATTGCTTGTCAACAGGTGGGTGCAGCTATAATAATTCCGTTAATCAGATTGATAACCAACGCACAGCCTAAACGGTAAGGCAGAGACCTTCTCAAGTGTAGGGGTGCACTAAATAAAAAACTAGGTAATGCCTAAATATTAAGGACGCGTAGGAATGAAATGCATGAACGAATAAAATATTTATTTGTTACGACACAACCGTATCCAATTTCGTTTGATTATCAAAGTTTTTGCGTACTTTAGTAAGTATTTCGTTGTCTCCTGTTTCGCAAAATGTGAAATTAGAAATTTAAAAATTACAGATTTTTTACTTACAGATTGCATAGGATTTTTTCGTTTCGCATTGAAAGAACTTGCAACGTATCGCTGGTGACATTGTGGTTCTTTGCACAAAAGACACTCAATCAAGAAATTAATATGTATATGTAGTAGGTACAATTCAATAAAAATATGATAAACTACTGATAAAATATACTACTGAAAAAGTTAATAATATAAAGGATTGGTTATCGCAGGTTATCGCGGAGTGTTCTAATAGTTTATCATTATGAAACGCAAAAAAGCAAAAAAACAGCCCTTGTCTATCAAACATCAAATCTATCCACTTCTTTGAGTGTTAATGTGGTTGCATCGCCAGACTTCGTTGTGTCTCGAAATGTATAAAACAATTTCGTAACTGTACACGTGTAAGTAAATAACTGTCTGAAGTGTCCCACAGTTAACTACCCTCTCACTTGAAACTGACAAGAAACATCGTACGTTCCTGTAAAATATTGTTTCACACTAAAACTCGGTGGAAAATAGAAATAGCAATATTGTAGAGACTGCAAAAACTGCAGAATAGTTTATAAACAAGGTGGTATTTTTGTGTAGTTTGTGTTGCATAGTTTGGCGTTGTTACGCAGGTTTCGAAAAGTTTGAGTGTTACGGTCATATAGCTTATGGTAATTAGTGAAGAGAATGAGAGGCACATGCTCATGGTAAATCTGGCTAAATTATTTATAACAGCTTTATTTTACCAGCCGCAATAAATCAATCGCAAGACATCAGCCTTAGCCGCGAGCAGTTTAGCCTTTACACCGTCTCACCTCGTTTTGCGAAGCGCTTGCAGAATTGAACATGTCTTCTAGCGGCTAGTGGCTGTCAGTAGCGCAGCTTTTATTCAAGTGCTTTAGAAAGCAGTTTAAAAAGCTACATGCGACCGAGCCTTCAGAAATAATTCCTTGAATGTATTATTCTTATTCGAAGGTACATGTTTCTAGAAATATTTTCTAGTTCTTTCTTATACTAGTGATAACATTCTGTTTTATTGCTGTATGCAACAATTGTAAACGGATTCTAGCTGCTCGCTCCGTTTAACTTTTATAGGTGTTTCATTCTGTTTAGGTTTTAATGCTTTTGTTTACGTTCTACGGAGTAATTCTAGTGTATTTGCATATGTGGTTAATTAAATATCAAAATAAAGCATTAAGTTTCTATAAAAATACTGAGATCACTTCGGTAAGTGTTGTTGAAAAAGAAATACAAGTTGTAAGAATTGAATGTATTGTTTGCGGTTTTTATACAAACCGACTTAGGAACTAGCTTTTATTTCTGTGTACTTTCGCTAACGTTCAGCGTAACAATTCTAACCAATGAAAATCGCGGATTGTTGACCAATCAGAAAACAGTGTACCTACTATGAGGTAGTAGTCTAAAAGAAATAAACTTATAACATGAACGTTTAGTTGCGTCTCAAATGTTCCAGTGTGGAAACTTCTGGAATCGATGAAGTAGTGTTATTCTATGTATCTAGTAGATGCAGAGTGCAGCTACAAGTTTATATTAATATTCAGCAGTCGTTTAGCAACATTGCTTGTTTTTGTTTTTCGTTTTGTTTCGTTCCATTGCCAGCGCCTTCATAATATAAAATTCAATGAAGCGAAGAAATGAAGCTAGAGTTTTTTTAAATGTTGCGGTCGCCATTATGATAAGACATACTTCCAGCGTTGCATATTAGTTAACTTTACTGTAACCATTAGTTGTGTTGATTATCGTTTAAAAAACCAGACAGGCTCGTTTTGATTGTCTCTGGTTGAACTGGCCGGATAAAAAAGTTTATCCGGATAATAAAAATAATTTATTTTCTGTCACACAATAAACATTAAAAACAATTAAAAACAGTCTATATTCAAATTATCTGTATAAAAATTTAATCTCAATGAAGTAAGGTACCTGTCTAGTCGTGGTATTAAATTGACAAGGAAATAAAGTAGGTAATCCATCAGAGATGAAGAGCAACGAGAGGACGAGGGAGCTTAAAGTAAAATTTGAAATCCAATTGCTAATACCTGCCTGTCAAGTGAAATTCATCCTTGTTTGTCAGTATTAGGGCTTGATATTGAATGGTTTACAGCACCATATACCATTGCTAATAAAATCAGGAAATCGTAATAAGCAGGGATGCGCCGAGCATGCAATAACATGGCGCTTGAACTTTTCATTAACAAAATGAAAGTTCAGTAAAAAGTGTAATAAAACCCGAACTGTTTTATGCTTTGGTGAGAAACCCAATTGTTTCACCAGTGTGTATGTGTGGAGCAAATAAAAAATCTTCCTTGCTTCGTTGGGCACATTAAATTGTCGGTCTCGGCTATAACACTCGCTAGGCCATGCGAGTAGCCTATAAAGATTGGCCACTCCTTACCTCACCCCGGTCACAAGTTTTGCCTGCACTGAAGCTAAGGGCTACGGCACAAGTTTATTTTGATTTTGTGTAGGTCCAAGCGCGTTCATGCCAGTGCGAGCGAAAGTGTGCTGTCTCACTCTTGCTAAAATTGGAAGGGACCAACCATGAGACTCACGCATACAACGGCAGCGTTTACGTGCACAAACTATGCACGTGGTGATTGCGACGCGTTTGTTCAAATATTTGATCGAGAGTGTCTTTGGTGTAACCAGAGTTAGCTAAAAAGATCTTACTTACTTTTTAAACCTTTGTCTACCCAACCCACATGGTGAAAACATCAAAAGTTGTGAAATGTTATACAATTTCAAATCACTTTATACAACCTCAGTGTGGGTGCACCATAACACCTTAATAGGGCACGTGGAATTAATTATTTTATGCTTGTCGACTATTTACTCGTACCTACAAACCACAGGGTTAATTTTATTTCCTTTCATTAAGGGTAAATTACCCTATAAAATACGTTTGAACTTCAGTTGTATGCTACCCTAATTTGAGACTAAATCAAAATACGTTAGTAGCACTTGTTTTATATGATTTCACAAACAACACAAGTTACTAAACATTATTTTTATTTTTTTAGTAAACAAAATGTAAATTAATTAAGTACACATGTATAATACTAGTTTTAATTTGTGTATTATTAAATATTATTTTATTTAGTATTAAAAGGAGTTGTTTCACGTAGTATGGAGCCCGGGCCCTGGTCTTTTGTAGGGGTCTAGATAATTAGATAATCATTAACAACATGGCGGGTTTAACGAACGAACAACTGAGTTATAAGGTACTGTCAAAGTCAAGATGCGTCACGATCATTGGTGTCATGTGTCATGGTGGATCTCTAGTTTTCCCGTTTAAGGAAACTCAACACCATAAACATTTTTACTTTAGAACTTTGTTTGTATACTTAAAAATAAAATTGTTTGTTACTGTTCGTTTTTTCAATTTGTCTATGGTGTTACAACTCCAAAACGCAAATCGCGGATGTCAGCAAGCGGAAAAATTGAAGTGGGATTGGGCGGGCCACGTCTGCCGCATGTCGGATGCGTTATGGGCTAAAGTCACCACGGAATGGACACCCCTAAACGGAAAACGACTTCGCGGCAGACCGCGGCGGAGATGGAGAGACGAGATACCTAGAAGATTGGTCCACAGTAGCTCAAAATAGAGATAAATGGAGAGAAGAAGGGGAAGCCTTTGCCCTGCAGTGGGACACCACAGGCTAATAATAAAAATAATAATAATATGGTGTTACAAAGACCTAGGCCACTATGAAATTGGTCCTTTCAACTAAATCTGTTCATCAAACAACTAAAAATTATCAATAATAAAAACGCCTCATTTCGAAAAGGATTAATAAAAATCCAGCAATTTTTTGCCGTGTTTTAACGAAAAGGCTAATGCCAGAAGAGCCAGTAAAGTAGAAATTCCTCTAATTAAGGGATCATAGCTAACCCTTATTGTTTTTGAAGAGAAATCGTCTTACAAGGGGACTATTTCTCCTAACCTAGCCCCTAAATTTGCAACAGCACGTCTGAATTATTTAGCTCGTTGCGTTTTGAAAACAAACAGCTATTTTGAAACACATTTGTTCCATTTGAGCGTATTTTTAACGTGCTAAAAATACGCTCGTGCGGATGACGGTTTGAGAAAAATAACTTGTAATTTTGATCTCGTATTGAAACGCATCAGCTTGCTCTGGTTAATGCGATGCGCATTGACAAGAGCGCATCTAAACCTAAAACGATATAAAAATATCTATTGTACTTTTGAGGGCAAGCTAGAATGAATCTATCTGTTAGTGACGGGGGACATCAATATATCTATCTGTTAAGACTACCAAGGGGGACATATAATTTTTTCAAATAATAAAAGAGCGATCTATCACCCTAGGTGAACAGAGCTGAGTGACAGATGGGAATAATCCCTCTAGCATCAGTTCTAGTTTCACACACAACGTTAACGTTTACTTTCAATCAGGGCGTCATCTCGCACCGCTATCCGAATAAATTGTTATTGGGTTTTCGGTTCGCGTAAAACTTTTACAACTCGATTAAAAATAAATAAAACGGTGGTTCTAGCCGCCTCTGTATATTCATAAAGGCTGGGCAATGTGGGGCTAGTGATACAGCGAGTCCGCTGCATTTAACATTTTATTACTTTGTATCTAGCAATTATTTTTACCGATCATTCATTATTTTTGTATACTTAACTAAGTATTTTAACTTTTTCATGTTCTAAAAACTGTATCTTTATGGAATAAAACAATACAATATGTAATGCAGTTTGTCTCAACTCAGTCTAAACTTACAATTTACACATTTTATTCCAACATAATTATATACAAATTAAGGAACGCAAACTGTTATACAACTTTACATTAATAAAAATAAATATTGGTGGACATTTGTTCACAGCGTCATCTAGTCCCAAACTATGCTAAGCAAAGTACCTACTAATGGGTATAGTTATCTACGAAAATAGAATACACTTGTACAAACTACACATTGTAAATAAATAAATACATAGTGCTGGACAAGCCACAAAGCATGACTAGCTCCAAGCTAAGCAAAGCTTGTGTTATGGGTACTAGATGACCGATATAATTAATACAATACAATGCATATATAGATATTTTTTATTATACATACACCCGGAACAAGTATTTGCAGATCGTACAAATATTTGTCCAAGGCGGGAATCGAACGCAGGAGTAGGCGTATCATCGCGCTTCGCCCGCCGCGCGCCACACCACATTATTCAGTTTTCAATAAAATAGTACTTATAGAAAAATAGTACATAAATACAGATTCATGCAAAGATTTGTCCTGTAGCGGGATAGTACCCGCTATTTATAATATTCTAAAACGAACAGAAAATATACTAAATTCAGTCACAACAGATATATCAAAAATATATTCACGTACAGTTGACGAACCCTGATTATAAAACACCAAATGCTAACATTTGGTGTTTTAGTCCAGATTAGCAAAATTATCTGCAATTAATTTTGGTACTAAAACAACTTTGAATTTGTACCCAAATATTTTTTACTAAGAAATATTTAATTATCAAGTCGTATGCTTGCTAGCTCGTTTTGTAGCCATACATAAAAGTCAACCAACTAATTATTGCTCTGGGAAAATCTATAATCGAGTTAATTTTTTTCTTGTTTTAAGTAATGCTCGATTTATTGTTACGGCATGAAAATGAAAATATAAAATAACAGTGCACAATGGCAGACAAAACGATTTATGTAACATGTTAATGGTCCTTGAAAAGTCGCCTCAATGCCTCTTCATGATACAAGGTCGTTAACCAAGCTTTGAATTATAGATTTTTATCATCATCATGACAGCCTTCTAATGTTTCCACTGCTGGGACACTGGCCAACTCTCAGGCGAGAGTGATTGGGTCTTAAACGGTCGTGCACCAATGGATTTTGTTGCACCAATGGATGAAAATTTATGTGCGCAATGCCAGTGCTCTCATACGGTGAAGGAAATAATCGTAAGGAAACCGGCATGTCCGAGAACTAAAAATACGAAAGACATGTACTGTCCACCAATCCGCATTGGGTCCGCGTGGTGGATATAGAGTTTACTAGTCTCTAATTAATAATTTACTAGATATAAAATTTCAAGGTAATAAGAAGCCTTATAAGTGATTTCAGACTATTTAATACGACGACCGATGTGGCGCAGCGGGCGCAGGTCCGCCTGCGACGCGGAGGTTGCGGGTTCGATTCCCGCCTCGGGTCAAATGTTTGTACGATCTACAAATATTTGTTCCGGGTGTTCTGGGTATTTTCTATATATAATAAAAAATATCTATCTATGTATTGTATTGTATTAAGTATATATCAGTCATCTAGTGCCATAACACAGCTCTGTTTAACAGTAGCTTATCTTGGGGCTAGATGATGCTGTGTGGATTGTCCAGCATTATTTATTATTATTTATTATTTATTATAATACAAATTCAATACGTTCAGTGGTTCCAAAAAACTCATATCCAAAATTATTTACGCTCTCATGTGTTTTATATTAGCAGGAGTAGAGAACATTAACGCGGTAAAGTAAGTAATTAAGTTCGTATGAGTCAGTGGCCAACTCTGGTGACAGAGTTTCTAGGCCGCCCAAAGACCTCTGTCATGGCCTAACAACTTTGAAAAAGCCAGGACAGACTGCTTAACGTGCTCTCCGTATCACAAAAGCGCTCAGTTGAAATTGCCACTGGCGGTCACCCATCCAAATGATGACTACGCGGAACAGTGCTTAACTTCGTTGTAGTGGACGTCACGGTGATACACGGTTGTTCTACCAATTGCGCTATCGAGACATATCTCGCTTGCTCGTAATAATACTTGAGTTGTTTTCGGCTCGAAGCGCCGATAGCTCAACCAACAGGGGAAACGCTGCAGTTAGCCAAGCCTGTGCAGTGACTAAAGTTAATTTAATAACATAGTGCAAGTATTTACATTATTTTATTTTATTTTAAGTGGAATATCTGAAGTGGCAACCAAGCGTACGGCCCACAAGATGGTAAGCGGTTACCGTAGCCTATGGACGCTTGCAATACCAGAGGTATCACTCGCGGGTTGCCACCTTGAGGCTAAGATCGAAAGCCTCATGTGCCAGTAATTTCACCGGAAACCATACCCTTCACACCGGAACACAGCAATGCGACTAAGAATAATAACATTATAGCCCACTTCATTATCCACTTGTTAAATTATACAAAAGATTTTAACAAAAATGCGCCATTAAACATGTAACATATAAAAGTTGAGCCATTTATGGACAAAAAACGATCTATAGATAATTCAACTGATCTAGATCACTACCATACGGAATTTACTGAAATAAGACAGCTTTTGCAAAATAAATAACTGACGTTCACCAATTTGCAAGGGTTGTAAAGAGTTTCAATTTGGACACTTATTTTTTTACTGCGCATTGTGTGAAAAGGTTAGCTGAAGGGCCACAGATAAAAAGATTAGGGTCTACCACGATGGCGCTTTCGTTTCTACTAAATAACAATCGTAGGTAATTTTTTCCATGTCCCTATTATCATGATGAATTAATTGACTTAGGATTTTTTTACAAACTAAATCTGTATTAGATCAATAATATATCAGCATAGTTTAAACAAAATGGCTTCCCGCCGTCTGACTATGGGTGATTACGCAACATCCGATTCCAATCAGTAAACTGCCAATAATTAAGCTGTCATATTCATACAAAAAACCTCAGTTTTTTTATTGAAACCAAGTGTAATCTATTGCAACCAAATTAAATAAATATATGCACTCTTAGAACCTTTTAAACACGCAACATGCAAACTTGTATAAAACTGTACACGCTGAATGCTCTAACTTACGCATTATGGTCCTACTTGACCTAGGGCGGGCTATGTCGCGGTAAAATCCTACCGTCCCGTGGCTTTGTCACTGCGGATGCAGCGTCGAGTCACACATCATGGTGATGAGTGGTTCGACGATGCATTATCACTAAGGTGAGCGCAGAAGATTCGGTGGGTTTTTAGCCGGTATACCATCAGTTGCTAATGCCTCATTAGTAGCGGATAGAGAGCCCGACATACCTGCTCTCCCCGAACTGAGGGAGATGCGTAATGCATACCAGCGTAGAAAAAAAGGCCGGGTTGCTATAGTATTATAAAAGAGAAAATGTTTTTTTTTTTTTTGTGTGGACTCCCTTTTCCGCATTTGGACTCGATGGTTGGTTCATTATGCGTGGGTACTGGCTACGAGTGTAACCAGCCTAACTCCTCCCAGAAGCACAGAAGTTTCCTGGGATCTTTACAGGCTTCGAGGAGTGACCTCGGCACACCGACTTTTCATAAAGAGGTGTTTGTTCAAGGGACAGTGTCCTGTTAGGGTCCCCACGATGGTTTTGAGTTCTCTTCTTGTTAGGTGCAATAGACGATGTGTCAATCGTTTGGAGGCCGGAGAAAATGACATACTACAACGCAGATCCTAAAACGCTTGTCCAAAAAACATGAATTTTGAAAGGAAAACTTCTTTGTACACCTGGCCAGCTGCGTCAAGAGCGCTACACTAAGTTTTACATTGTAATATACAGTGGAGTAGCCATAAAGAGCCAACACGTACATATCGATACTAAGCTTTGTTTAAACTTCTATTGCTTTGTTTTATTACTAAGCATATGGTGTCGGAGTACAAAATGCATAAAATACAATATCAATAACAAAAGCTTCGTCTTACATTTTATTATAACGTACAAAATCCGCAGCAAATTACGAACATGTAAACTTTGAAATTTCATTTAGTCGACATCACGACAGCAAAGAGGCGTAACCGCAAAAACTTATTTTTGTCGTCGAGGACGGGCTATTAAAAAGTGGTAGAGGCAAGAGCGGGCTTCATTAAGCCACATCACCGCCGGACCAGCACGTGACACGAATGAGCAAGGGTATTAGATAACACTCTGCTAAAAATGTTCAAAGTTGCTCGGGAATTTGAGAATTTTATGGAAAATAAAGTTTCTCGACAGTGACCACGAACTGCAAAACGAAGTATAGGATGGTTGATTAGTGACAGGAAGTCACAGAAGGTCGGTGAATGTGAGGGCTAAGATCATTACGTTTTACGGTCATCATGACTAGACTATCTACTGTAGGGGACTTATGTTTAAGCAGTGGACGTCTAGCTGATTGGTGCGGATGATGATAATGATGATTCTTGTTTCTTGTAAGTACTTTTACTACTTGCTACTTTTTATCCCGGGTTCCCGTGAGAGTTCTCACGGGAGCGGTTAAACAGTTGTTTAACCGCGGGTAACACCACGGGGCGTAGCTAGTACTTTATAGTATAGATACAAAACTAGGTACAAAACTAAAATCTATGTTCATCTCATAAATGTTGCCATGAGTGGTAACCAAACCTACAACGCAGATGGCAGAAATACCAAACTGTCGTGTGTCATAATTTGATAAAGTAATTTACAGGCCATGACGTGCCTGTTAAGTTATGTTATTTATTTATCAGAATACCCCACAATAAATTGGTTTACCAAACGCCAGAACAAATTGGGTTTAGTGACATAGGTCGCTTCACATCCCTCCGTCGAACAGATTTTTGAACAGTAGCTACATCACAGTGTATCAATATTTCGGTCACACAACTTTGCAAGCAATGTAACGCTCGTAACTTAGCTGGCTAAGTTGTTCATAACAGATCAACGAAGTTAAGCACTGTTCCGCGTAGTTACTATTTGGATGGGTAACCGTCAGTGGCAATTTCAACTGAGCGCTCCCATGCTTCGGAGGGCACGTTAAGCAGTCGGTCCCGGCTTTTTCAAAGTTGATATGTTATGTCAGAGGCCTTCGGGCGCGCTAAAAACTTTGTCACCAGAGTTAGCCACTGACTCACACGAACTTACTTACTTTATTTATATCATAAGCATTTTCTTAACTTCCGGAAATTCACAATTATAAAAACAGATAAAAGTTTATTCACAGCTCCATTTATGCTTATTATATTCTACATCCTACTAATCCTACTAATAATATAAATGCGAAAGTCTATGTGTATGTTTGTTACTACGTATCTCCGTAACAACTAAACCCATTGTGATGAAATTTGGAATGTAAATGGTTTAAGTTCAGGAATAGACTTATCCCGGAAAAAATTACTGTTCCGGTGGGATAGCATAAAAACCGAAAAATCGCGGGTCAAGCCTCGCGTAACTTAAAAGTTAGTATACAAAAACTACTGGTAGGTGTATATTTTCAGTGCCCCTAATTTAATTCATACTCTTTTTAATTGTCACTTTGTCACAGAACAGGGGCCTTACTCTTGAACGCGATCGGTATTGGACATTTGTACTTTTGACAGCAAACCAAGCGCCAAATTCAACTTTGTTTTCAAGAGTACACAAATTTGACAGCAGGAAAAAAAAACTGGGATTGGATCGGAATCGTTATTGGATTCAAGAGTAAGGCACCAGATCAGTTCTGACTTTGTGCTGTCCTAGTGTGTCAAACAAAGGAATATCTACTTTAAATCGACAGCTGTTTGTTCTATTATAAGTTTACAATTAACAGTTTGAACAAGTGAAGAAATCTGTAGTTTCATAGCAACTCCGCTGTTACAATGTAACTACTCGCTGATATTAAAATGGCGAGCGGAAACCGTGTCCTAGAAGTTGGCTTACGCAAACATGTTCTAAGGAAATTGTTTCTTTACCTAGAACATATTTGAATAGCGGTTCTTTGTTAGACATCGTGCGTTATGGTAGAGATAGAAACCTTGAAAATAATAATAAATCATATATTTTTATTAAGGTTTTCTTTAAAAAAAAATGAGTGGTTATTTTTGCTAACCCCCAAATCTCAACATCTCTATCACCTCTCTCTCTTTTTCACTGCATAAAGGTGCCGCGTTTTTGTTCGAAAATGTGTGTCCCAATAAAGTTACAACAAATAAAAAATAACTGGGTACCGCCTGTCGCTAATAGGTCGATAAAAATATTTTGTCGTAACTTCTTGATAAAAAATCTGTTCGAGCTCCTAATGTTAAATTTTCGATCCCATTGCTTGATACTCTGTTGACTCAACTGTACACGAATGTATACATTCGTTTAATTTCTTTCCCATGAGCTGGGTACTTTGGTCTTTCACCAAATAAACGTCTTAATGACGAAATCATCTTTTATCGTTTAGCGGCATTTTTTAACAGAAGCATCTTTGATCGGGTCTTTCGGTGATTCGCACTGCGAGCGAGTCAAACCGCGGTATTGCCGACTACATGCTCTCTTGCCATCCTGCCTTGGACTACTAGAAGTTACATTGAGTCTTTTACCAATGCACACTAGGTCCACGTAGATTAGGACCCAATCACTCTCGCTAGAGAATAGGCCAGTGTCTCAGTGGGAACAAAGGCTGTCATGATGATATCACTCATTATGTACCTTTTATTTTAATACCACAAGAGCGTTTTATAACAAGTCTATGGAAATAATTAAGTACTAAAAGATGTATCTTAAAAGTTTTATATCCCACAATTCCAAGTAAGCTGACATATTGGACACCGGCGTTATTACGTCGCTACTCAGGTGCCAGCTGGATAAAACCTGGCTATTTTATCATATTTCTATATACGTTGTAGAATGATGGCTGACAGGTGATCTTTAAGTATATAAGCTTTCAAGTTCACTCATTCGATTAAAACATGTGCCAATGTGCCATCCTCCAATCCACATCGGGTCCGCGTGGTGGATTAAGACCCAATCACTGTCGCTTAAGAGTAGGCCAGTGTTCCAGCAGTGGGAAACTGGGAACATTAGAAGGCTGTCATATCGATGCTTACTCAAAAATCATTTCTGTAACAATTCATAAATACATATTAGCTGGATATTCTTTCTGTTGCTGATTTTCTGTTTTTTTTTTGTGTTTGTACTGTTGTATGTTGCGTCAAAACAACATATTTATCCTTATGTATACAGGCTCATTCATTATCAACCTGACAAACTTAAGGGATAGGTTCCACATAAACAAAATAGATACATAAAAAAATATATATATGTACCTATAATTTTTTTTTTATGTTTGTTTTGTCTTAAAAATCCCAAGTACAAAAAAAAAATCGATTACGTTTTTCCGCTCAATTATTATTTATCATTGTTGGGAATCGAGTTAAGCGACGTAATAATGAAATATTCGAGTGTGCGCGCCCCGTAGCGGGTCACTGCGGGTCACTGAGACGTGCCGAGCGCTGCCTTTTCGATTTCTAACAAGGATAACTAATTATTAAGCAGAATTACGTCATTTTTTTTTTAAATAAAAAAAAAACGTTTAGGAAACAAAAAAACACAAGTATTTTTTTTTATGTGTGGAACCTACCCCTTAAGTTTGTCAGGTTGATAATGAATGACCTTATATATAAAAACAATTGTCATATTTAAAACAATTTATATAGCGCAGTCAATGCAGCAATGGTCCAATAAATAAATTAAACTGCGAAATATCTAAAAATATAATCTTCAGTCTCGTAGGTAAAATGTACAAGATATAATAATTTAAATCGAACACAGCTGCTCCTGGATTTAATGTCTTCGCGAGACAGAGATAGATTATTAAGTTTTGTGAGAGAAAGAGATGGTTGTTGTTTGGTAGATTAGAAAATATATTGCCGTGTTTGGTGTGTTGGTGTTCAAAGGTATAGCCAAACAGAATTACTCAATGTCTTACTGTGAATTTATAGACAAAGAATGATACATTGATAACCCCGCCGCTCAATACCCATTATTAAATCTTTTTTTATACAAATATAGTGCTAAGCTTACAGCCCACTATATGGTAAGCGGTTACCGTAGCATATATACGCTTTCGTGGCTTGGAGAGCACGATTAGCAGACAGTCTAGGCTTTTTCAAAGATGTTGATGATGGAGGCTTTCGGGCGGCATATAAACTCCGTTACCAAACTTGGCTTTAAACTGACACAAACTTTCTGTGGGCAGTATCTTTAGAACGGGGAAGCCCCCGCAATATCTAAACGTCAGACTGAAGCGCCACGATCATTTGTTTAGCTGATCATGCTAAAGGCTGTAACATAATAGCTCAGTTTAAGCTCAATTTAGCAGATCCCTTGCGGCATTAAGTAAACTTGTTGCTATTGGAGCGATGCCAGTTTTACAAATCAGGCGGTGTAGTGAGGCTTTACGTGGTTTTAACACTTGTACGTAAGTTCGTATGTGTCAGTGGCCAACTCTGGTGACGGAGTTATTAGGCCGCGCGAAGGCCTCCGTCATGGCCTCACAACTTTGAAAAAGCCGGGACCGACTGCTTGACGTTTTTTTTTTTATAGTGCTACTAAAGTGGTAACCAAGCGTACGGCCTACTTGATGGTCAGCGGTTACCGTAGCCTATGTACGCATGCAACATCATAGATATCACTTGCGTGTTACAACCCTGAGACCTTAGATGGTAAGTCTCATGTGCCTGTAATTCACCGGAAACCATACCCTTCGAACCGGAACACAACAATGCGAGCATTACTGCTTGGCGGCAGAAATAGGTATGGTGGTAGTCCTTCCCCGGACGAGCTCTATCACAAAGAACTCTACTACTCTTAAACTACTTAACGTGCTCTCTGAAGCACGGAAGCGCTCAGTTGAAATAGCCGTTGGCGGTCACCCATCCCAATGACAATGCGGAACAGCGCTTAACTTCGTTATTTTGTCCTGAAACAATTTAGCCAGTATTATAATACTATTATGAGGCTACGGTTTTCGACATAAAACGAGGGAAGCAAACGTAGCACAGATCTTCACATAGATATACTTAGACGAAACTTGATTCTTGAGCATAAAACGGACCAAAATCGATAGTTAAGTCTCGATTCAAGATTATCAGTCTAAGATAAGTAATAAAAGCTCAAGTTATAAAAGCAAGTACCGCAAAACAGTATTTCTTTGTCAACAACTTTAAACTTCGCGACAGCTAGCTCAGCTAGCTCTATCATCTTAAGAGATTGAAAACCTCCCGAAACGTTAAACTTGGTTCTTTGAATGTGGCTATCGTTATAATAACGCAAAGTCGTTATTTGCCTTTGTTTGGCAACGTTAGCCGATATCGTTATTTAACGTTCCGGGTCTTAGTGTTATTACTTGTTTAGTAAGTATGTATTTACAAAATAATTAAACCTATATATAAAAGCACAAGCTGACCCGAGCGATTTCACCCGCGTTTTTTGCAGTTTTTATGCTATCCCACTGGAACAGTTAATATTTCCGGGATAAAAAGTAGCCTATGTGTTATTCCAGGACTTAAGCTATCTACATTTTATATTTCATCATAATCGGTTAAGTCGTCATAGAGATACGTGGTAACAAACACACACACACACACACACACACACACGCACACACACACACACACACACACACACACACACACTTTAGCATTTTTAATATAAGTAGGATTAAAAGGATTCATCAGTTATCTTGTTCCCTTATTATTGTGGTATTTGACATTGTAATAAAAGCTAAGAATTTCACTTAGGGCTTCAAAAAGAGCGATATAATTATAATGTTTTATATTATTGTAGGTCTATAATTATTTTGTTAGTGTAGCCTCTGTAAATATCACGATATCCCTTCATTGTTTTATAAACTGTTATTTATGAGATTAAAAATATAAAAAATAGTTACCTAGTAATAATAAATATACCTAACCATCATTTTATTGTAAGCTAAGTTTATTGTATATGGCAAACTAATTTTTTGATAAATAAATTATCTTATCTTATCTTATCTTATCTTATTACAAGCTTTACTAATTTTGGAGTTAGGTGGCGTTGTGTAAAAATGGCTACTAATATTTATTGAATAATTAATTATAACGTTCACCGATTTTCAACAAACAAGGGCTTGACACAGGTGTTAACGTACGAAGTTTCGAAGTGCATCGCGCATCGCAAGTCCCACTCGAGTTTACCGTGTGAAGTTGTGGTTTTATTTTATGTCGCAGCAGAGTTTTAAACGACATCTTTACGAATGTGCTCCGGGCTTTGTGTCACTGGTTCTTGTTTGGGACACACTGCTTATGGAGAACAGACTTAAAATGTATGATTCCACTTAAGCATTATGTCTAGTATTAGATTCAGTTTCAGTGTGTATCGCATTAGCCGCTGCACTCTCACATAATTTTACGGCAACCACAGAAAACCAGCGCTATGGCATGAGTTGTTCTGTCATAGCACATGCTGAGTGGTGGCCATTTTTGTTACTCTATATTTTTAGTAGTAATAGCTGATGTAATGTTTTTAGTTGGTAACAAAATAAACGTTTTTTATTATTATTATTATTATTATTCCTGTAGAATTCTTTTTCTTCTTAGAGTGTCTCTCCATTACTGAAGCAGTCATCCTTTTAATTTGTTTATTTATTTATTTAATTCCTGTCCACTGTCTGATGTAACGAAGCCAGGAAGTTCTTCTCCTTCCGATACCTCTTATACTAATCAGCTTGCACATAATAAGAAGCTGAAGCAGGTGATAAATAAAATAAATAAATAAATAATGCTGTACAATCCACACAGCATCATCTAGCCCCAAGGTAAGCAGAGCTGTGTTATAGGTACTAGATGACTGATTTATACTAAATACAATACAATACATAAATAGATATATTTTTTTTATACATAGAAAATACCCAGAACACCCGGTACAAACATTTGTAGATCGTACAAGCATTTGATCCGAGGCGGGAATCGAACCCGCAACCTCCGCGTCGCAGGCGGACCTTCGCCCGCTGCGCCACATCGGTCGGCATGCCGCTCATAACGCTCATGCCGTAACACTCCTAAGTAGGCAACTTTTCTCTGCTTTATATTATAGTTCGCAGGAGATTAGATTAGTTATATAAATATGCATAGAAACCGGCATGTCCGAGAACTAAAAATTCGAAAGGCATGTGCCATCCGCCAATCCGCATTGGGTCCTCGTGGTGGATTAAGACCCAATCACTCTCGCCTAAGAATAGGCCAGTGTCCCAGCAGTGGGAACATTAAAAGGCTCTCATGATGATGATGATGATGCAACAAAAACAACAAGAACAAAAAAATTCTTGTTGTTTTTGTTTTCACTTGCCATATTTGCTAAAATGATTGTATTATATTTTCAATATCAATTCCAATTTCAATCCAATTCTTATTAACTGTTGTCAAATTTTTGTACGAAACGAGGTTGAATTTGGCGCTAGGATTTTATTTATTTATTTTATTTTAGTTTAGGAAAACAAACAGTACTTAAAAGCTAATTTAAAAACTAATTTGAAAATATAACTAAGGACTATTTACATATAATATTTACGCATATCGTGTCTAAGTATAAACTTGCTTAGGATGTCATGTAATGTCATATTCCAATACTTGTCTTATACCGATCCGTTAAAGAGTGAGGCCCCTGGTTATGAATGAATGAATGAATGAATGAGAATACTTTATTGTACACCTTAAAAACTTACTCAATTTAGGAATAGTAATTTAACTAAATGCACAGTGACTTCCAGACAATCTTGGTATGGAGAGGAGCCTAAATAGAATGGAAAATCGGTCGGGGTTATGTATGACTGTAGTGAGTGTTATTATATTTAAGTTGGCAGGTTCTTACAAAACATCTCGGCTCAAAACCGGCCAGTAAGCACTCAAAGACTTGGCAGGTCGCTACACCGCTCTTTTCGAGTCCCTTTGTTAGCGAGGCTAATTAATATTTCGATGGCATTGCCTCGTTATTAGCTGGCATTCCGTATCGGAGCTTTGTCTTTGCTACAGATGGAAATATCTGTTTTAATAAAGGAAACACAGAAGTTTTGATAAACAAATGTGTTTTCCGTCTGTTTCCTTAATTTTAGAGTTATTTGTCATAGAGCTTATTTGGAAAAGTATTATCTAGGTTCTTTCTTTCTTTCTTACAAGCTAGGAAAATTTACGGCAGTTCCAATGCGCCCATGCCGTAAAAGAACTGGCAACAACACCGGCTGGGTTCCTATCGCTTTTTTGGCATAATCCATTGTTATGGATGCCGAGTAGAGTTGGCTTTTTTAATTATCAAAATAATCCTTATTTATTAGATTATTTAGATGATTACAGCTTTTTTGAGACAGTTTTTCAATTTGCCAATTGATAAATTTTGCATGTCGCATGGGACTTTGTTGGGGAAGCGTACATTGGTTGACAGTGAAATAGTAACCAAAGTTTGGTCTGTGGTCTCGTGAGACGCAACGCGCCAATTATACCTCGGAGGGCAAATCACAAAGAAAACATCATTCGAATGAGAATTTTATAGCGTCTCTTTTGTGCTTAAACAGAACTACTAAAATTCCATACAAATTAACAACTTGAGGAACGTTTACGTTTTGTCGAACCCTTTTTTTGCGATTTTCTCTTTGGTGTTGCCGGTTGACCGAATGTCCGTATAAAACTGCATTTTATAACCACTTAATAATAGTGAACTATGACTTTAACCAGCTATTTGCAGTGAGCTCAAACACAAACGTCTCCATTTCAATAAACTTTAGGACAGCTTGCGATATAAATGAACTTTAACTTCTAGGTAATAAAGTTAATAATGACGACAAGAAAGAATTTTCCAACTTCAATAAAAGGTTCAGATCGTGAATTTATTTTGTCACATAAAATTAAATTGTGACGTGCGTTTTTTTAAGGTTAAATATTTGGTTTTACTATGTTTAAAGCACAGGTTTAATAATTCTAATATCCTTTTTATTCGTAACGTATTCCTACTCATTGCGTTTTCAGTAAAACTAGATAGTTTGCAAATAAAAATAATATTTCGTATAGGTATAGTAGTAAAGTAATGTAAAAAAGTTTATTTCGAGACAGTTGGCATAGTAAGTGGTAATAATATTTAAAAAGTGTATATCTAAGCAATTATGCGTATACGAGTACATGTAGATCATAAGTTTTCGAAAATGGTCGCTCTTCAGCATCTGCTAAAGCAGCATGAACTCTAAAACAACTTCTTCGTCCGCGCATTAAATTCTTAAAAAAATATTATTTTAGCAGTTCGTAAAGTTTATCTTTCCTTGTCATTTTTATGTCAATGAAGTTCTTATTCAAAATATAATTTTTAAACGAAAGACGATCGTAGAATTTGAAAGGCACAATTACTAACAAAGTTTATGGTTCAATTCTGAATTAGGGCCCAAATCTTCCCTAAAACTTTAGAATTTTTAACCATGCCCTGTAATTTCGTAGATTTTGTGATAATTAATCAGTTCATTAATTCTGAGCTCTATTGTTAAACCCAATTTAAGGTATTTTATTAAAACATTTCACAGAAAATAGTAAATGAGATTTAACCTTCAAAGAGGATTTTTTTTCTGTCAAAATCCCCTTTAGACTGAGCTTGATGTTTCAAAGGGGATTTTGACACTAAAATTCCCTAAATCCCCTTTAGACGGGATCTTCAAAAGAGATTTTGACACTAACCCATGACGACTTTGAAGCATGATACTCACACACCTAATTATATCTGTAATATCTAACTGGGTTTAAATCGACTAACATTTGCTTCCAGATTCGCTTACGTGTTTTCTTTAAAAACTTTGACACCCTATATGCACCATATGGGGGTAAAATTAAATAACATTGTAATAGACTGGAATAACTTTATGTTATTCCAGTCTATTTTCTATTATTGAAATGTCTTAAATTCATATGATCAGGAGTGAAAGAGTAACAAAAATATCTGAAAGCTATTTGACCGAGCAAGCGAAGCGAGCGTAGCGTCTCAGTTTCGAGATTAACCAAAAATGCTTTTGGTTGTCAGTCAGTTAGTCCACTTAGTTTATGTTCTCGCCTACAGGTCGCATTTTTCAACCAATCTGGTTAAAACTTGTTTTCTATGACTTTATAGAAGTTGATTGTCATCGGGGATTTTTGATAGGGGGCGTACTAAAAAAGGGTAAAAAGGAGGCTACTGGATATCTCCGTCTTATGTGATTTCATTTCGATGATTTTTATTTTATTTAAAAGGTAAGTATTAACTTTAAGTTTGTCTGATATTTGGTGATGATCTGATGAGGATCTTCAGCGTGATGAGCAAAATAGTACCTTAAAATTCAGTATATTGCTCACTTTCAAAGCTCACTTTACAAGTTTGTGCTTGCGAGGTCTACAGTTCGGAGAACTGCTAGTTAGATTTTTCAGACACCTGAAACGAATAAAAAATTAGTTGAATCTAAGTCATATGAATCACGTATACGTGATACAGCTGGTAATACAAGGCAACGGTCATTCACAATGACATCTGTGAAAGAAATGTCACGGTAAAAAGACAGTTGAGTAACTGACAGTTACAAAACAAAACATACAATGATAGTAATAACATTATCCATTTTTTTTTAATGGCTGTTACTAAATATTCTCCATTGTCTTCTTCTTTTATTTATGGCGTCTGTGGCTGAGTTTGCCACAATTTTGCCCTCCATTGTCTTACTGTTTCAACCCTGTCGACATTGACATTGGCAAAATTGTGGCAAACCCGGCCACAGACGCCACAAATTAAAAGAAGAAAAAGAAGATAGTAATAACAGCCCAACACATGGTTCACACTAAGATTTCCTGTATCGCAGCTATCAAAAACTACGATTGTTAAGATACCAAAACAACCAGACAAACTTCCGCATTTACAATACTAACAGGTAGTACTAAGAGTACTGGTGGTCTAGTGGTAGTGACCCCGCCTTCTGGTTCTAAGCTCGTGGGATCAAATCCGGTCGTGCACCAATGGATTTTTTTTCTATTCAAAAAATTTATGTGCGCAATGCCAATGCTCTTCGGTAAAGGAAAACATCGTGAGGAAACCGGTCCAAGAACTGATAATTCGAAAGACATGTGCCATCCACCAATCCGCATTGGATACGCGTGGTGGATTAGGACCCAATCACTCTCGCTTGAAAGAAGACCAGTATCCCAGCAGCGGGAACATTAGAAGGCTCTCATGATGATGATGATGATATCTTAATACTCTCTCATTCAATTAAATCTGTTCACCCGGAAAATCGTTATTGAATACTTACTAAACACACAAGCTATGATCTGTTGGGTAATTGTTAGGAACTACGTATTTATACTCTACTAGCTGACCCGAGCGGTTTGTAGCGTGGCAACCAAGCGTACGGCCCACTTGATGATCAGCGGTTATCGTAGCCTATGTACGCATGCAACATCATAGATATCACATGCGTGTTACCACCCTGAGACGTTAGATGGAAAGTCTCATGTGCCTGTAATTTCACCGGAAGTCATAACCTTCAAACCGGAACACAGCAATGCGAGCATTACTGCTTGGCGGCAGAAATAGATATGGTGGTAGTCCTTCCCCGGACGAGGTCTATCACAAAGAACTCTACTACTCTAAGAAATTACAGCCAAATCGATTCAGTGGCTGTCGAGCTAGAGGAAGAAACATCTAAACTTTCGAATTTATAAGGAATATAAATTTGTGAAGTTACTAACATAGTTTTTAAGTTTATACTAACTAATTATGGTGTAAAAACTGAAATAAACGATTTATTATTATTATTGTTATTATTATTTATAATACAAGTGTGTTATGTGAGCATAAATAAGAATTAAATCAATCACAAATAAGAAAATAAGAAGATCTAAGCATATACATACAGAGAGTCAAATAGCAGAAAGCGGTATTGTATTATAATACTATGCAAAGATAGAAACTATATTACAATCTAAGTGATATAAAAAAAAATTAGAAATCTGCACCACGCTATCAATAACAATGAATTTAATATTTTAAAGTGTGATAAATTATAAAAGTCGACGTCAGGAGCAGGCGAGCGCGTCAGCTTGCTGAAACTTTGACTAACAACCGCGAACCATTTCCTGGCAACACTGAGCGGTGGAAAAGCTCGCGCTACAGACATGGCAAAGTAGACGTACCGAAATATTATATTTGCAGGGAAACGAGACTTCAATGGAGTTTAAATGGGTTTCCACATCACAGTTGTTAATGTGCGTTTGACTGCGACAAACCTATGATTTTGCCAATCATTTTACGATTGAGCCTGCCTGCGGATAAGCTGATGTCTGAAGGAGAAAAAAAAAACAATTTTAGACATTTTAAATGTAATTTATTCAGCAATATAAGGGGCTATTATTACTACGAATGGGCGCGAGCGGCAACGCGGCAAAGGATGACGTGTTCCCACTGCTGGGAACTCTACTCTACTCATAGGCTTTTATGAATTGTTCTTTATCAATAAATATTTAGTTTTGATTTGCCCGGTTTGAAACAAATTTAATCAGAAATCAAAATTAATTTTGTTTAAAAAAAAGCTATAAACCAGTCGAGTATAAAACAGTTGTTGCTAGATTCTCCTAGATCTCCACGTGCCCCAGACGTGCAGCTGGCATACATTCACCTAGATATAAAACGTTTCAAAGTGGTCTTTGTGATTTTATTGATTATAAATATTTTAGTGTGGAAAATATTTTGGAAAAATAATTTTATTTTATTTTATTTACTACATTTTCGTTGAGTCAGCCAATGTGTACAGCGCCGGGCAGGTAATACAAACCTAAAGTTACTTAATACTAAAAGTTTCAGCACGTGTTTAGCAAAGCAGTCGCTACAATGCCGATACTTAGCCACAGGTAATTAGCAGGCTATTAGCCTCCCTACGCTAACTACCCAGGCGACACCTCGAGACTACCTAAACAGCTGATTCACCCTTGATTCTAATTGTTCTAAAACATATTTTATAGAATATAAAAATATTATTTTTAGGACTTCACATAGCTACCTATATTTTTGTCAAAATAATAAAAAATGTTTATCTAAAACGGGGTGATTCGAAAGTAGATAAAATAGTAGTTTTATCAGTTTTATGGTTCTGTAAGCAAGAGGTTAAAAAATAATGTTCCAGGTACAGTCGGGGTAAGAAAAGGTTCGTCACCTTATGATCTATTTTCGTTTGCTCGGAATGAGCGATACTCTGCTTTACCGATTGAGTATGACATATTACAGTCGGTGGTCGACTGTCACTCGCCGCCAGTCGGGATGACAGTTACTGTACCTTGTCGCCCGCTCATCCGTCTGTCTGCCAACCTTTTTCTCAGGAACGGCGAAAGATAGTAAAATATTGTAGAACCTCAAGCTTTTAGCTCAACCCATAAAAAAGATAATAAAATATGACTGGATGTGTAATAATAGCTAAATAAAAATAAAACTCACCGTTTCTATCCCCATTTTATAATATAGGCACAGAGCCAGCTGTTCTACTTGGTCTACGCGTTTTAGCTGGAATACCATCTAATTATCTAGTTAATTAGCTTACTGAGTAATAAGAGGCTGATGAATACCACCCACGAATGCCCGAGACTGCTCTGAATTACTGATGATTTTGACGGTTTTGAGTTCCGTAGCTGAACAAAAGAACGGAATCTTTATTTCGCTCAGCTAAGAAGCACCAAGTGATGATACCTCCTACAACTAAAAAAGGAAAATTTACATACTTATATGGAATTCACTTATCAGGGTTCAAAAAGATTAGATTAGATTTTATGATCTCCTTCTAAGAGGACTTTTATACATTTTGTTTACAATTCCACTATATACAATAACAATCTACTATACAATAACAATCAGTGGTAGAGCTCGTCCGGGGAAGGACTACCACCATATCTATTTCTGCCGCCAAGCAGTAATGCTCGCATTGCTGTGTTTCGGTTCGAAGGGTATGGTTTCCGTAAAATTACAGGCGCATTAAACTTTCCATCTAACGTCTCAGGGTGGTAACACGCAAATGATATCTATGATGTTGCATGCGTATAGGCTACGGTAACCGCTTACCATCTAGTGGGCCGTACGCTTTGTTTGCCACTTTAGTGGTATAAAAAAAACAATAGAATTTAGCTGAGGCAGGAGATTTGTGATTAAAAAGAATAGAAATCCTTTCTCCTTTCAAGATTCTATTATTACCAATCCCATGTAGGTTTTTTTTATATTTTATATAATAACACCTAAAAACCACTAAGGTTTGAGTTGGTGCTACTGTGAGTCTATCTACGAGTACGTAAGATACCTACTCGTTCAGTAGTAACTAAGGTAATTAGCTAATCTACTTAATATAAGTAACATTGTAATAAAATATGTATACGGAACCTTCAAGACGGAAAGTCCTATTATCACTTGTCCGTATTTTTTATAGTGAGTACCCAATTAACAGGGTGTATTGTCTGTTTTTTTATTATGCACGTCTTGATTTTCTGGGTCCTTTGTGGATTTATCATTCTGGTTATAAAGCCACTGGCTACTGTGTTTAGTGTTTTACCAAACTAGGGCTTCCTTGCTTTGAAGGGCACGGTAAGCTTTTGGTCCAGGCTAGTTTTTTCCCATGCGAAGACTACCAGTCACTTTATTTGGACATCGTAAAGAAACCGACATGTCCAAGAACTAGATATTACCAATATTATCTGTAGCAGTAGTTATCACTATAATTTTAAAGCTGAAGGATATGTATTTTCATTTCAAAAATCACCATTAGAATGCTATTCGTACATTATTCCTGAGTAACACGCTAATCATTTATAAGTATAATAATTAGTGGGTAGGTACGTAGGTATAGTTCTCTCAGCGGATCTAGGCTTCCGTGAAGTTAGCCGTTTTGATGCGCAATGGAGCTTTTTCTAACTAAATAGTCTTTGCGCATCACAAACGGCTATCTTCACGGAAGCCTAGATCCGCCGAGAGAATTATAATATGTTAATTCTTATCTTGGGTCACTGTGTTTTTCCACACTCTTTAGCATTTAATATAAATATAATATTATTATATGCATGTGGTGTTTGCCTGTAAAGGTTATGCACATAGAATAAGACCTAAACAAATTAATAAAATAAAGTAACATATAATATATATCGCGCGAAGCCGGGACGAGCCGCTAGTATTTTATTATTTACAGAAAACATTTTCATTATTTCTAATATTTATAAATCAATAACTTTATCTTGCAAAGATTCACTCAAAAGCATCTTTATATAAAACTTTATCAACTAAAAACACAAATAAAGCCAAAACTTTAGACAAATTTCGGTACTACATAGTTGAAGGCATTGACCTTTCAATGTGAACGGTCCAATAAACGGCTCAATGAACTTAGTTTCTAGACTAGGCTTAGAGGTGGAACGCACAACCTAAAAACTGAAATTTATCATCATCATAATCATTTTACCTGGTGGTAGGACTCTTCAGCAAGAGTCCGTCTTGGTGGGTACCACCGCAGTGTCAGATATTCTACCTCCAAGCAGTAGTGTGCAAGCTGCACTGTGTTTAGGTTTGAAGGGCACTGTAGCAAGTGAAATTACTGGGCAAAAGAGACTTAACAACAATGTCTCGGGGTGATAAGCGCAGTGTTTAAAAACATTTAAAAACTTTAAGCAAAAAAAAAAAAAAAACAGCCTTTCAATGTTCCTAATGAACAAATACTCTCGAGCGAGATTTTACCAGTAAAGTTGCTGCAAACCACTTGTAGTAATGTTTTTTAACATAAGTACAGTTATAATTGAAATTGAAATTTATTGTATAACATACATTACATTTTACACATAGATCGTACATTCTTACTTTTTAAAGTTTTATTATAAGACGTTATTTATAATTAAACCCATGCTGCTTGGATCCGATACTTTAAAGTATCGTATCGTATGTGAATGCTAAGTTGCCTGCCTACTGTACATTATATATATTTATTTACCTAAACTAGATGTAAACTCCCCTAACACTTGCTCAAATCTCAGTGGTTTTTTAGCGTTAGTTATAAGTTTCATTGTTATGTAAGTTTTTTATTACGATAACTAAATTTAAAAAAAAAAAATAGAATAACTGGTACTGCGGCGGTGGTTCCCTCACTTACGGCTGTTTCCCACAGCAACATCCCGTTTTTTGCTGTTTTTTGCAGGATACCCTTTAGTTAGTATACGTGTTTCAAACTAGCATTCACACGGGTATTCTGTTTATGGGATAGTAAACGGTATGCTTGTGTGAATGCTAATGTTGAATCACGCTACAATTAGATGGTGAACAGTCTTAGTTGTTTGTTTAAAATAGTCTTACCACCGCGTACACACAGTTGGTTTATTTTAATAAAGGTTGACGCTAACAAATAGCATTAGATAACGATTTTATAAATTAATAAATCCGATCTGGATAAACTTTCCAAAAGCCCTTACCCCTCGACAGGTAGAAATACTCTTTAATATTTCCAATGTATTTATAACAGGCAATTAGTTTACCTGAGTGAATAACGACAAAATGAAATTCCTTTCGCAACTCAAGCTGTCATAGCATACCGGCTTCCATTCTAATAAAGTAAAGTTTTAGTGTAAGCGACTGGGACGCGAGAATTGTATAATGCATTGTTCTGGTGAGGCGTGGCGTTTAACATCGTGAGCGAGTGTGAGCGTCTTATCAATTGCTGATATAAAAATATCCAACAGATACATACATAGTCTTTCACACTGGGTATTATCTGTGTTGTGGGTATCAAATAATACTAGAACTATGACCACTATTGGCGCTAGAATGACCACCAATAGAAGTTAACGGCGAGATATTGTGACATGAGGCGAATCACATCAGCCCCTAACAAAAACACTTCATGACGACCAAGCAGTAGCAAGCAGCAGCAAGTCCAGCAACGGCTAAGAAGAATGACCACAACATTAATTAAACACATTGGTTAAAAGGTTAAGCGGAGTAGTACTAGAGATTTAGATAGATAAATCATTTATTTGTATCTTCAAAACACACGTACATTTTAAAGTGCAAAAAGGCAAACCATACAGTTTCTTAACACTAACATAAATCAGGTAGGAATGTATTTGCCCTAAACATTGACCTCGTAAAAACAAGCTATTCATAATTATTATATAAGATTTGTTGTCTGTTTTTTGTCTTGTAATGGATTTCGGCAAAGTAACGCCTCAATCTATCAATTATTAATACGTAAAACAAATATTTGCGGATTACGCAGTTTTAGACGCGAGTCGCTTTGTTGCTAAGTCGCAATATCACCTTAACGTCAAAAGAAATTAATATTCGTTCCAGTTCACGAGAAAAGACTATAAACACAAAAAACACGCAATTTATTTTACTAGCCCCTGCCTGCGACTTTACCTGAATACTTTACAAACACGCGACAAACTGCATTCAAGCTTGGTGTGTAGACACAAGTGGTTTGTAACATACAGACAGGCACACAGACGAACGGGCAGTCTTTTATATACGTAGAAGCAAGCACTTTCAAATGGTGGAGACCACAGAATTTCATTCTCGTTGGGGCTTACTAGTTGGCTTTTCCTTGATTCTTTTAATCTATTTTGTAATTTGCTAGACTTTAGCGTTTTCTGTGAACGCTTTTTAAATGGTATTGTTGGCTTTGCAATTTGTTTTTGAGGTTGCGGTTTTTAAATGCATTCGTTTGTGTCTCAACTATGTTTGATGTTGTCTCTAAGCAAACATTAACATCGTAGCAGTCGATTGACGGGAAAGAGTTATTTAGGTCAGTTTAGGTTATACTTGTGAACGCTACTCTTAGGTTATAAGCTTATTGCTGCGTTGATGAGTTTTTTAGATGGAAAATTTAGCATCAATGTGTTAAATCGGTCGGAGAAAAGCCACCACCAACCATTTACCATACACGTAGTTACTAAACCTACTTTACCCTATTTTACTTATTCTTCTAGCACCGGTGGTCTAGGGAGCACCGGTGGTCTAGTGGTAGTGACCCCGCCTTCCGATCCTAAGGTCGTGGGCTCAAACCCGGTCGTGCATCAATGGATTCTGTTCGAAAAATTTATGTGCGCAATACCAGTGCTCTCATACGGTGAAGGAAAACATCGTGAGGAAACCGGCATGTCCAAGAACTAAAAATTCGAAAGACATGTGCCATCCACCAATCCGCATTGGGTCCGCGTGGTGGATTAAGACCCAATCACTCTCGCCTGAGAGTAGGTCAGTATCCCAGCAGTGGGAACATTAGAAGGCTGTCATGATGACTTATTCTTCTATAGAAGTTTCTTAAATGACCAGTTTTATAAACCAGAGTGCCAGGTTGGCAATTGCCACTGGCGTTCACCTATCCAAATGGTGACTTAATGTTTTATTTCACTAGAACCAGTTAACAAGATTACATGTAAAACAATCAATGCAACATACGACCAATGTGACGCAGCGGGCGCAGGTCCGCCTGCGACGCGGAGGTTGCAGGTTCGATTCCCGCCTCGGGTCAAATGTTTGCACGATCTACAAATATTTGTCCCGGGTGTTCTGGGTTATTTCTATATATAATAAAAAAATATCTATCTATGTATTGTATTGTATTAAGTATATATCAGTCATCTAGTACCCATGATATAGCTCTGTTTAACAGCAGCTTACCTTGGGACTAGATGATGCTGTGTGAATTGTCCAGCATTATTATTATTATTATTATTATTATAAAACAAAAGAACTAACGAGTTATTTTACGACATCATACAAAAAAAAATAGAGCAAAATCACACATCTGTTTTGTAAAATTGATAGACAAAAAAATTACCAATGAATCTTTTGTGACGTGGTTCTATCCTCTTCGGTAACTATTTCCGCTTCTATTAAAAAATATTATTAAAATAAAATATGTACCTAATTACATTACATTACAAAATATACAAAATATTATGAAACAGTTGAGCCATCTAAAGACCGTTACAAACGACCTATAGATAGCTCAACTGATCCTAATCACTATCACTACTACTAATTAAAATTTAGAATCGGGAGTCAAGACTCTGTGGTCAAGAACCACAGGCATCAAATACATATTATTTTCGAAAAGTCGACTCTCTGGGTACTGTTAGTACCCATGAGACGTACTCGTGGGTACATTAGAAACCTATACAGCCAGACTGATTCAAGGGTTAAGTTTATGCGTATAGTTTGAGCACCCGTGCGCAGCCGGATCTGCACACTACTTGAAATTGTGCGAGTCCAGGCAAAGTTTTTTTTTTTTTAATACATTTAAAAATAATGTATTCATTATTTACAATCTAGCCTTAAGTTTAGGCTAATGAGTAGTTTTTAGTTGACCTAGTCTTTTAAAATAAATATGTTACTAAGAATGTGTCCATTGGTACTTTTCTTACTGTCTCTATTTATTAAGGGGAAGCACTTTGTTCATGTGTTCATTAAAATTATTTTTACACTTTATATTAGTCACTATTTAAAGGCACAGGCAAAGTTTAAACGGTGAGAAAATAATGCGAGTGAATGCGCGGGTCAGGTCTTATTGAATAAAACCGTGGGTGTCTGTTATTATGCGAACGCAAATCACAAACCCATTGTAGCGCATCGCATAAAATTCATAGTACACGAAATTACGGCCAGCCTCGGGAACCGGATAATAAATCACAGGAAACCGAGAGTTACGTGACTAGGAACCCATTGCGTGTTCCATGATGTTCAGGGTTCAGATTTCTTTAGAACAACTCTTTCGATGGCCGTTTTAACAAGAGTGTCAGTGAGTTAAAGCACTGTTCCGCGGGGTCATCATTTGGATGGGTGACGGCCAGTGGCAATTTCAACTGAGCGCTCCCGTGCTTTGGAGGGCACGTTAAGCAGTCGGTCCCGGCTTTTTTCAAAGTTGTTAGGCCTTCGGGCAGCCTAGAAACTCTGTCATCAGAGTTGGCCACTGACTCATACGAACTTACTTACAAGAGTGTCAAAGATGTCATTGAAGTGCACTTTACATGATATACTATGACACTATAGAAACGTAAAAGTATAAATTAGGTCGGTTAATGTGCACACTGCTGCTTGGAGGCAAAATATCTGGCACTGCAGTGACCAAGACGAACTCTTGCTGAAAAGTCCTACCACCAAGTAAACCTAGATGGCACTGTAGTGACCAATACGAATTCTTGAGTCCAAGTAAACTTTGAATACAAATAGAGAAGGTAATTGATGTTTATTTATTCCTTCGCAAAGCACCTGAAAGTCCACAAACAAAGAAGTTGATCCACCTGTCTACAGGCGCTGAAACGTCAGGATACCCCCTTTTTCCTCTTTTCCTGAGGACAAGGAGAAACTAACGTCAGGAATTCACTAAGACGAAGATCAAGCCACGTTTATATAGAGAGAGCTTGGTTTTTTTTATTTTCTTGTTTTTGGGACCATACAGTACATTAATACTTACTTACTGAAATATTGAGCCAGTTATACGCCAGCCGTGAAACGTATTCTTTTTTTTTTAATATTTTTTTATGGTTACTCTCATTGGAGAGTTTTTGACTGATTTGACTGACTGACTGATTCCAATGAACCAGTCTGTCAGTCAGTTTAGTCGGTCAGTCAATTACGCATTCATGTAATTACCTATGTTATGTGAGTGCAGAGTAGCATGTACATAAATGTAAGTATCTTACATAATAAATTAGACTAGTAAAAATATAAGTCTAGAAGTTTGTAGGCCCATGTTCTGAGTGTTTGGCAATTTCCTTTGGTTTTGGTATTGGCGCCTGTATCGACCGTGGTTCCGATATCCTAATTTCGCGGTACAACCTCCGCTACGCAATGTCAACAGCACGTCCGTATATAGTGTTACCATGCGGTCTATTTATCGTGGATAATAAAAAATATTATTTCAAATATCCTAATAAATATAATGGCAAAAGTTTGAATGTTTATAATCATGTTTGTGGGAGTATCACACCAGAAAGTGCTAAGTGGATCTTGTTTGTGTATGTATCACGCCAGAACTGCTGAACGAATCTGTATGAAATTTGACACAGGCATAGATAAGAGTTTGAAATAGCACATATTAAGCTACTTTTAATCTCGGAAAAGTTTTTCGTTTCCGTGGGATAAATAAATGTTTAAGAGCGTGTAACATCGCGGACACAACTAGTGTTTTTTTTATCATTACCGTTTTAATTACATAGTTATAGTTAAAAATAATAACACCTAAAAACCATTAAGTGCTTGTTTGTTTGTTGTTTGAGCTGGAGCTACTGTGAGTCTATCTACGAATAAGTAAAGTACGTACTCGGTAGAAAGTGTTATAGTGTTACTATAAATAATAAAACCTACAAAGCACTCCTGACGTTTCGGCTTCATTCTTCATAACAGAATAAATAAACAAATAATGCTGGACAATCCACACAGCATCATCTAGCCCCAAAGTAAGCTGCTGTTAAACAAAGCTGTATTATGGGTACTAGATGACTGATATATATAGTTCTCACAACGGATCTCGGCCGTCGTGAAATTAGCCGTTTCGATGCGCAATGGAGCTTTTTCAAACCAAATTATCTTTGCGCATCACAAACGGCTATCTTCACGGAAGCCTAGATCCGCTGTGCGAACTATACCTAATACAATACAATACATAGATAGATATTTTTTTTATTATCTAAAGAAAATACCCAGAGCACCCGGAATAAATATTTGTAGATCGTACAAATATTTGACCCGAGGCGGGAATCGAACCCGCAACCTCCGCGTCGCAGGCGGACCTACGCCCGCTGCGCCACATCGGTCGTCCAAACAAAGAATAACAAAGTTAAAAGCTAAAACTGTTCCGCGTCACCATTTGGATAGGTGACCGCCAGCGGGCAAACTAAGCGCTTCTTGCTTTGAAGGGCAAGTTAAGCAGTGGTCTTGGCTTCCAAAGTTGGGTTTATGACAGAGGTCTTCGGGCAGCCCATTAACTCCGTCACCAGATTTGGCCAAGAAACACAGTCAAGAAATTTCACATGAATCAGTATGCAAACTTTCGATAATAAAAAAATAGGCATGGTGATAGTTCCCCGGACGAGCTCTATCATAAAGTACTCTACTATTCTCAATGAACATCATGTACAAACATGGCGCAAACATGATATTTGGCACGTGCCCAGTTTTGGTGGTCACAAAGCCAGCAGTACCGCCGCTCCACTTATGAACACTAACATGTTTAGATGACTTAATCACTTCCGTTAGTGCACTTGTGCTCACCATCGTCATGCCTCGGAATCTCAATAAAATGTATAAAACAAACGCGTCGCAATCACCACACATGGTTTGTGTATACGTATATATTTCATGTTATTTATGCAAATAATAATAAAAAACATTGGATGGTAACTTATTAACTAGTAACTTATTACATGCAAACTATTACCACTTGTAAGCTGAATATTATGGTATTGCACTGCAGTCACCAGCTACCACCAGGTAAAAACTATTGTTTGAAACACTTCGTGGCTTTTAAACAGTTTTAGTAAACAATGCAATAAAAACTAGAAACATTATCTAAACTAAAGTGACATAAAAAATCGTAACGTCTCTTAACATATTTTCATGGTTTCAGTATACACACACTCATAAAACAGCTTCATATACCTACAGTTTATCGTGCAAAACATAACTTGGCATTGAATCCCAAATGTCATCATGCATAAGCAAAAACTTGGACCGTTACTCACATTTTATGTTCTAACAAAATCCTATAAAAATGCAGAGTAATGGTCACCTTGTCGTATCGCTTTGTACGAAACTTATGGAGCGAAAAGTGCACGGTTCATTCCCCCTTCGGTACTCCACTTTTAGGATTGTCCTTATATTAACCAAAGCGTAGACACCGCTTTTAGCCGGCTTTATATAGGGTGTAGCTAAATTAATTATCTCATTAGATGAGAAATTGGGATTTAAGTTAGCAGGATTAAAAATTTTAGTGCGCTCTGAATGCAATATTTTTCTTTTATAAAACATTAGTGACTAGCCCCGGCTTCGCACGGGTGTTTAAGCTATAAATACGTATACCGTACTTTTCAAAACCGCATTAAAATTTGTTGCGTAGTTTAAAAGTTTTAAGCGTACATACATACATACATACAGAAAAACAGACGGTGGAAGGTGACTTTGTTTTTATCTATGTAAAGACTAGCTGTTTTCCGCGATTTCGTTTGCGTGGAAATTTTGTAGTGTCACGATAACCGTACATTTTTCTGGGATAAAATATGTGCTATTCCGAACTACATATCTATATATATCTATATCTATACTATCTATCTCTGTGGCAAATTTATTTAACTCCGTTTAGCTATTTTGGCGTAAATATAATAAACATATGAGGTTTCAAATTCAGAGAAAAATGGATTTCGTTTTTTTTTTTTTTTATACAACTGAAGTGGCAACCAAGCGTACGGCCCACAAGATGGTAAGCGGTTACCGCAGCCTATGGACGCTTTATACGCATACCTGTTTTTTTTTTTTCGATTGCAATATCAGAGGTATCACTCGCGGGTTGCCACCTTGAGGCTAAGATCGAAAGCCTCATGTGCCAGTAATTTCACCGGAAACCATACCCTTCACACTGGAACACAGCAATGCGAGCATTACTGCTTGGCGGCAGAAATAAGTATGGTGGTAGTCCTTCCCCGGACGAGCTCTATCACAGAGAACTCTACTACTCTTGGGAGACTAGGTACTCGAATAGAAAAGCAACTTATCAGCAGAATACAATGGACGGTTCTATCGCTGTGAGTTCTTTCAGACAACTAAGCTTTAGCATTTATGATAGTAGTATGATGTCTTTGCATTAATATCGCAAGTAGTTCATTGATAGTACTCGCAAAGGCTACATACGCTTTAAGAGATAACTATTTAAAATGTATGAACCCGCTCCAGTGACTCACGTTAGTGCTTATAAGCATGGTAATTTCCCCCCGTTGCTTCCACGTTGAACCCACGCTTCAAATACGCTAGTAACCTGCGTTGTAGAAGCGCAGTTTTACAGAAGCTTTAGGGTGCGTTTCCACCAGAGATGAGCGATGTGCAGCAAAGAATGTGTTTTGTAAGAACCAATCGAATCGCTCCATTTACCTAGCCTCACTCAGCGCAGCAGAGGTTTAAGTAACAAAACAAGCGAGGGATGGGTTCGAGAGATGTGTGCAAGGAGTTTGTGTGAGGGACATGAGCGAGATATGTGTGCTAGAGATGGACGCGAGCGAGAAACCACTAGCAGTCATCAGACGGTCTTTGCTAGTTATACCTCACCCCGCTCGCTCACCATCTCTAGTGCAAACGCTCACATTATTTCACAGCTTTGTTACGCATCCTCGTAACGCACAGTCACATTACACATCTCTGGTGAAAACGCACCTTTATAGCGAAAATACGTAGCTTGTATGCAAAATGCGCAATAGCATGCAGCTTGCCTATGCTACTACTGGATTGTATATAGGTACACATAACACATAGCATTTGTATTTTCGCTCCCATTTTCCCATTCAGTAAGGTTGATTGGGAATCTTAAATTGTTAGACATGCCGGTTTTCTTTCTCGGTTTGAAAGCACGCACTGGCATTGCACGTGTTTTATTTAGTACTAGCTGTTGCCCGACACTTTGTTCGCCTGGAACTCTGGAACCGTACTTTTTCCGGAATAAATAAATAAATAAATAATAAATAATGCTGGACAATCCACACAGCATCATCTAGCCCAAGGTAAGCTGCTGTTAAACAGAGCTGTATTATGGGTACTAGATGACTGATATATATTTAATACAATACAATACATAGATAGATATTTTTTATTATATATAGAAAATACCCAGAGCACCCGGAACAAATATTTGTAGATCGTACAAATATTTGACCCGAGGCGGGAATCGAACCCGCAACCTCTGCGTCGCAGGCGGACCTGCGCCCGCTGCGCCACATCGGTCGTCAAAATAAAAAGTAGTCTATGTCCTACTCCTGGTCATTGTCTATCTATGTTTTAAATATTAGCCAAATCGGTTCAGTGGTTGTCGAGTTATAAAGGAACAAACATTTATCCAAACAAACATCTAAATTTTCGCATTTTTTTTTTATTACAACTGAAGTGGCAACCAAGCGTACGGCCCACAAGATGGTAAGCGGTTACCGCAGCCTATGGACGCTTGCAATACCAGAGGTATCACTCGCGGGTTGCCACCTTGAGGCTAAGATCGAAAGCCTCATGTGCCAGTAATTTCACCGGAAACCATACCCTTCACACCGGAACACAGCAATGCGAGCATTACTGCTTGGCGGCAGAAATAGGTATGGTGGTAGCATTTATAATATTAGTGTGATTTCACATCGAATAATTGAATCGTGCAGATTTTGCCAGACTCTTCTAGGCTGGGGCGCGTGGAACTGGCGTAAATTCACCTAGCTTTAAGACGTTTCAATTCAATTTCAGCTTGTGATATTATTGAGTAAATATATTTTTTACTTTACTTTTACTTTGAGCGCACGGTTTCAAACTCAGGACCTTAGAATCAGAAGGCGGGGTCTCTGCCAGTAGATCACCAGTGCTTCCTTTCAATTCTAAGGAGCTAAGGAGCTAAACGTCAGATTACAAATAAATAAATAAATAATGCTGAACAATCCACACAGCATCATCTAGCCCCAAGGTAAGCTGCTGTTAAACAGAGCTGTGTTATGGGTACGAGATGACCTGATATATATTTAATACAATACAATACATAGATAGACATTTTTTATTATATTATATAGAAAATGCCCAGAACACCCGGAACAAATTTTTGTAAACCACAAACATTGTCCCGAGGCGGGAATCGAACCCGCAACCTCTGCGTCGCAGGCGGACCTACGCCCGCTGCGCCACATCCGTCAGATTGGCAGAAGCTTTACTTATAAACAACTCGTGTGAAATACTTTTTGGTCCGGAATGAAATCGCACACGTTTGATTTACATAAGGGCTACCTATATACTTTTGACCGGCGTACCGTGAGGCCCTTTGAGCGAGCGAGCCTATTTCATGCAGCGCTGTGTGTAGCCTCTGATAGAGTATGATACTAGCGACCTGCGAGGCTTCGCACGGGTGTAAAATAAACGTATTAACCTTTACCTTGAATCACTCACTATTGATGAAAATCGCATCTAAATTCGTTGCTAAGTTAAAAAGAACGTACAAACTCAGGAAGCGACATTTTTTTCTATACTAATATTAGAAACAGGAAAGATTTGTTTGTTTGTATGGTTGTATTTTTGTTTGTTACGAATAAACTCAAAAACTACTGGTCCGATTTCAAAAACTCTTTCACCATTACTTAGAATGCTACATTACGTGAGTAACATAGGTTATATTTATTACTAGCGACCCGCCCCGGCTTTGCACTGGTGCGGTTTCATTGCACCGCTAGTATTTTATAAAATTGAATTATTCCCATCTGTCACCCAGCTATGTACGGAGACAAAGTCGCGGGGACAAAGTCTTAATAGTGATAAATCAGAAACTATTAAAAAAGCTCCATAAAAAAAAGAAAGATAAAGAATAAACAGCTAGACAATAAACTAATATTAAAACTACTAAAGTATAATCCACCATAAACTTTGAATAATAACTATGAATATAACGGCGTATAGGAAGTAATGGTTTACGGTTCAATGACCGTAATTTCCCTGATCATAACTTATTCCCCAGGTCTCCATCAAGGCTTCATAACGGTTATTATCTATACTAATATTATAAAGATGAAAGATTTGTGTTTTTGTTTGTTACGAATAAACACAAAAACTACTGGTTTGATTTCCAAAATTCTTTCACCATTAGAATGCTACATTATTTCTGAGTAACATAAGCTATATTTATTACTAGCGACCCGCCCCGGCTTTGCACGCGTGCGGTTTTATTGCACCCGCGCGAAGCTGGGACGAATGCTAGTAACGAATAAATAACGCCGCGCCTCAGTGAGATTACGCTTTTATGTTTTGGTTATATTCCAAATAGGTGATTAGATTGAATCTTAAGTGAAATGTGAGTCTTATTATGAAAAATTTCGCATATTCGGACATAATTTAGGTAGATACTTAAACTTGTAAATTATGGTTCCTACATTACAAACTTATAGGGCTATGGTGCTGAGTAGGTACAATGTAAAAAGTATAAAATGACCACATTTTGTTTTTGTGAATGTAATTCAATAATTATTCTAAATGGTATAGTTCCTCGAAGTGCGCATTGCACAATATATAACTATTATTAAGTTTATTATTCAAACAGGTATTGTTTTGGCGAGTTAATATTAAACAAAATAAAATATGTACATAATTATATTACATTACAAAATATACAAAATACATATGAAACAGTTGAGCCATCTAAAGACCGTTACAAACGACCTATAGATAGCTCAACTGATATGTTGGGAACGCTTCCTACTGGTAGTGATTTGGATCAGTTGAGCTATCTATAGGTCGTTTGTAGCGAGTTAATTACAATTAACATTTACCTACTCAAGTTTTGGGAAATTAACCTAACTAATTAATTATTAAAATAAAACTAAGTGATTACTTCATGCCGATTTGAAGGCAGTTTTAATAATGAGCAATCTACGGGCGGATGCAGGCGTCTCGACATACTAGACGCTGAATCCGCACTTTTATGAACAACAGTTTATAATTCCTAGAAAAGCTAAACTTACGCATGCAAAACTTAGCTATAGATGTAATTCAATACAGAGAAGTGAGGGGTATTCATAACTACCTACTTACTTGTGTAAGTCGTTCATCATCATATCATCAACAGGCGACCATTGCTGGACATAGGCCTCTCCCAAAGGGTGCTATGACAACCGATCTTGAATCTTCACCGTCCACCAACTTCCTGTGACCGCTATAATGTCATCGGTTCATTGAGTAAGAAGCCTACACTTTCCAGTTCGCGTCCATCATTCAAGAACCTTTATTCCTGTTATAATTTTTGCGATCGATAAGGCTTAATAAAACAATGAAAAGATACTGAATAGTGATAAGAAACATGTGATATTAATAATGTAAGTATATAAAACTAGCAAAATACCATTTCTCCTCTTTACTTTTCGGACCAAATAGTACCTCTAGCTATTTGTTTAGGACGTCGAACGAGTTGAGGTACCTCTTATATTTGTCAAGGCTATAACGAAGAAAGCAAGTGGTCAAATATAGATTCACTTACTCATTTCGCGCTAAAAGTATTCCGAAAAGATTTTTCTTAGAAAAATAATGCTGCACTTAGCAGTCTTATGTTTTTTTTGTATAAAGCTTATGAATTGCCGTTATTTCGCTAAAACTTGAGAACAGCTGGACCGATTTGTCCAATTTGGTTTTAAAATATTTGTGCGTGTCCAAGGTTCAAAACTGTAAGAAAAATAACGCAACTGAAACCGCGCTAGTAGTCAGCTATATAATCTATAAGATGATAGAGTAAAGTACATCCACTTGCTAGTACCATATAAATTCTAGCTATTACTAAAAATCATCATCATCATCATATCAGCCGATAGACGTCCACTGCTGGACATAGGCCCAATGAGCGCCATGACGACCGATTGTGAGCCTTCACCATCCACCGACTTCCTGCGACCGCTTTAATGTCATCGGTCCATCGAGTGGGGGGCCGTCCTACACTTCGTTTTCCAGTTCGTGGTCGCCACTCGAGAACCTTTATTCCCCAGCGGTTATCGGTTCTGCGAGCTATATGGCCTGCCCATTGCCACTTCAACCTACTAATTCTAAGACTACTACTAAAATATATCTTTAAAAAAGGTATCTAACCATGAAAAGTAAGTAAACACAACGAGTCTTTAGTATGAACATACGTATTTTATTAGTCTTTCTTTCAGGACAGACTTTGTATACAGTTTAGAGTCCACTTTCAAATTACAAGAGCTGGCAGAGTATACCCCAGATCCTCATTACCCATGAGAAGTAAACCCTTCAGTAAAACGTGGAAAGGGTCAAAATTACCCTAACTTGCAATACACTCTACAGCTTGGACCACAAGTGATCTGATTTCTCCCTAGGGCTATTCCGAAAAGTGTTTATACAAAGTCATGTCATGTTCAAACACCCTTTAAAGGTTTACATATAAAAGCCTTTTTATGAATAAGTGCTGCATACATAGTTTGTTTAGAAAAACATATCTTTTTTATTGGCAAGATGAGAAGTACTGAGATGTAATGTCGGATCGCGTTAATGTTTCATACGCAGTTCCTATGAGTGCAAAATTCCGTGACTAACAGGTACATTCTGTAAAAAAAGCGGGTGCTTGTGATCCAGTCAATAAAGGTCCGCCATTGTACTAGACTCCATAAATACAATAAAAGGGGTGAAATGAACCGAGCGCTTATTTTTATTTGCAACTTCCAAAATGAAGATATTGCTTTGTTTATCGAGGAGAAAGGGTTACGTATTAAGCTATTTCCTTGAGTTTTCCTTCAAAAAGGTGCCAAATAAATATTGTACTTTAGAAAGGACACAGTCGTTAGTTGGGCACACTAACAAGCTTTGCTAAAGTAAAGGGAATACCTTTCACAGAGCGATATTTGCTTCTCGGCCCCAGATTTTTTTCGGAACGGAATGCTGTTATGTCGATTGACGACCTGTTACAGGACTTTTAGCGAGCGCAAATGGCGCTCCACGTGCAAAGATAATGAAGACAAAGTAGGTCTTGTTTGGGGTAAACAAATATTTTTACAGATAATCCAAACACGAGTACCCGTTCGACCCAAGAATTTTCTACCCATTGGGTATTTTGCTCTATTCGACCCTAAACATATGATTCATGCTACCCTTTCTACCCACACCTATTAACCGGTCCCGCGGTGTTATTATGTTATCAAAAATTACTTTAGTCAAATAAATAAAAATAAATAAATATTGATTTCAGAATTAAATAATAAATATATAACAATCGTACGTAACCCACGATTCAGGTTAAGCCTAGTGTGGGGATCATAAGATATCACCCTATTTTTGTAAAAGTTTCTGCATGTAAACACTAGTTTTGGGTACTTATCCCATTGTTGCACCTAACTAGTTGTACGTTGTTCTTTTTATGATATGCAGATTTTTCATTTTAAAATTGATAATAATAATTCTTGCATGCAATTATTGTATGGTGTAAATGGGTCTTGAAAGCTTGCGAGTACAGATGATATCTGTATAATTACTTGATTAAAACAGATTAGCATCAAGCAAAAGCACACCTTACCACCAACCACTAAGGTGTAAATTTCTTGAACGCTTTAGAATGAGTTTATGGTGAACCAGCGTTGTTTATTTATTTCTCCTAATTAACAATTAGGCAATATTTATTAAACCTCGTTGATGTTATTTATATCTTGGACTATTTCCTGAATATTAATGAACCTCTCTTACGTATTTCTTGAACTTAAACTTGCTGAAAGACAGTTTTTACAGTTAGTAACTTGACTTGTTTGATCAAGATGGTAAATTGTTCAACTTCCAACCAGGTAATGGTGAAAGCTGATTCTAGCCGACTGCAGCAAAAATTTCCAGAATTTAAACTTTTATTCCAATTAAGTTGTTTATTTCGGAAGGCCGGTCAGCCGGCGCGGCGCTCCTAAGCCCCGAAGTTAGTCTCAGGTGAAGTTTGGACTTGATTTATATGCGCCGCGCAAAATCTCGTTCTAAATTTGAATTTGCTAGTGCGTTTTAATTTATTTTTTGTCCTGTGCCAGCAAAAACATTAGCAAAATTGGTGTTTTCAGAGTACTGGAAGCTAATTTTAAAAAAGCATTGAACCTACTTTGAAGTTAAATTAGAAGCGAGTAGGTATAGTTCGCACAGCGGATCTAGGCTTCCGTGAAGTTAGCCGTTTGTGATGCGCAAAAATAATTTAGTTTGAAAAAGCTCCATTGCGCATCGAAACGGCTAACTTCACGACGGCCGAGATCCGTCGTGAGAACTATACCTATCATGGAAATAATAATAATAATAGCAATATTTGCATAAATAATAAAAAAACATTCAACCCTGATTGGCTGACTGGCGCGCGGCCCAGTGTTTCCACTTTTAGCGTTTTGCCCCTACACATATAACTACTTACTACACTAGGCCTAAAGTCACCTTAAAAGTGAACATAAATTATTTCAATAAGTGTAAGTATTTAACTATTTTCAAGTTTGGTCACAGAATACATTAAAGCTTGGTGTTTTTTCTTACTACGATAGGTAAGGTAAGTGCTATTACTTACTTACAAGATTTCCTTCATATGAACGTTTTATAGAAAAATTGTTAGTAAAACAACGATCGTTACTAGTGCCATTAGCCGAAATGTTTTTCTTCACCAATGTAACAAAAAGAAACAATAAATCCACATAAATACTCAATATTTGGACTTACCGTTTTCCTTATAGAAGAAAGAACAAATTACGAAGGAAACCCTAAAATGCTTTTGTTGTTGTAACAAACCTTTGAAAGCTTTGGCTGAATTGTGTATTTGTGACACGTAATTGCCATTTTTTCCGGTATTCTTAAGGCCTACGCTCATTTTTTTGTAAAATGGCAAATAATTTTCAAAAATAACTGATTTATAGAAAACTAACTAGTACCTAATCTAAGTAGGACGACCAATGTGGCGCTGCGGGTGAAATTCCGCCTGCTACGCAGGAGGTTGCGGGTTCGATTCCCGCCTTGGAACAAATGTTTGTACATTAAGCAAATATTTGTTCCGGGTATTCTGAGTATTTTCTATGTATAATAAAACAATATCTATCTATGTACAAATTTTTTTTTTACTATATTATATATTATATTATGTATATCAGTCATATAGTACCTATCCATAATACAAGCTCTGCTTATCTTGGGGCTAGATGATGCTGTGTGGATTGTCCAGCATTATTTATTTTATTTATTTAATAGGTAATTAAACTTGTCATCTGTATGGCTTCAAGGTAGCAGTTCACCTAGCTTTAAGGCGTTTCAAAGTTATTAAAAATTTGAATTTGAAACCGTTAATAGACTGTGGTACGCTTTGATCAGGTGGATTCTTGACAACAGTTCCTGAATTTAAGGAAGCTTGGGAATATACTTACAACAAAATTATTATACTTAGTTACAAACCAAAGATTGAAACACACTGTCAGAGTATAAATTTAAAAACTGAAAACAGTGTCTCTTAAATGCTTAGCACGAAAAATTTGTTTGACAGTCGTAAGTCGTTCAAGAGTAGTAGAGTTCTTTGTGATAGAGCTCGTCCGGGGAAGGACTACCACCATACCTATTTCTGCCGCCAAGCAGTAATGCTCGCATTGCTGTGTTCCGGTTCGAAGGGTATGGTTTCCGGTGAAATTACAGGCACATGAGACTAACCATCTAACGTCTCAGGGTGGTAACACGCAAGTTATATCTATGATGTTGCATGCGTACATAGGCTACGGTAACTGCTGACCATAAAGTGGGCCGTACGCTTGGTTACCACTTTAGTAGTATAAAAAAAAAAAAAAAACGTAAACGTAGTATAGAGGCTCTGTTAAAAATCCTATACAAATTGACAGCTGGACGATACGTTTACATTTACGTTTGTCAAACGAGTTTTTCGTGCTAAGCACTGTATTCAAAACGCATGCTCGTTTTGAGGAAAAACCAAGAACAATGCGGTCCAAATTCAAACAAGAAAATGAAATATCACCGTGGGACTTCCACCCAGTGATTTCAATGGGTCCATTTATCTGTGGTACAGTTTTTGTGCATTAAAACCCCTTGGAATCTTTGCTCGTTGCGGTAGACAAATGGCATTAGAGCTTGCAGTGCAGCCCAATGTTTTTCAATGGATGTTAGTCGAGATAGACGGTACGGTGCTGTTCGGGAAAATACTCTGAATAAAAAACTGGGTTCTAAATCCCCACGATTTAGAATCCAGTTTTTTCGACCCAATTCTCGTCAGTCAAACCAACTACAGTTTAAAGTTAACAACAACAAACACTAACTGATGGGAGTCATGGTTTTTACGTTATACATTAACTTAAGTAAGTATTAGTAAATTTACATTATACTTACATGACCTATCTGTAAGCCCACATGTTTTTATGAATGAATAATAATAATATTGGGTAGAAAAATTGTGGGTTGAACGTATATCATAAGTAAGAATATTATTAAGTAAAAATATTATATCTCACAAAAAAACCCAATAGTACCGTATAGTTCTCACAACGGATCTCGGCCGTCGTGAAATTAGCCGTTTCGATGCGCAATGGAGCTTTTTCAAACTAAATTGTCTTTGCGCATCACAAACGGTTAACTTCACGGAAGCCTAGATCCGCTGTGCGAACTATACCAGTCTGATGATTATATTCCATCTTAACCTGCACTCTGCAACCGGATCCGGATTCGGTATTGCGGGTTTGAATCTCGGCCGTACACCAATGAATTAAATATTATCTATGTTTTGCATAAGTGAATAACTAGTTTTAATAAATGAATTGTAATATTATGTTAATAAGAAAATAAATGGGGCTGTACTTAAAATAAATAAATATTAAAAGAATGTTTCAGTTCATAAAAAAACTTTACGGCCACAAAAACAAATTCCCTCATCCAACAAAATGAACGCAACCAAACAAGAAATGAAATATGAGAACAAAAATTCGTTCCAAATTATATCTCCCCTCTGGCCCAGCAGGGACAAACTTCACAACATTCGAAATATGAATTACAATCAATGAACGGATTAGCCCCAAGCCACTGCAAGACTGAGCACCAAACCAAGTTACAGCTTAGCGAAGTATCCATTTTTTTTGGACACACCATTTTGACTGTGCGTTGTTTTTCTTTCTTTGATTTTGATTCCAGGACTGGGTAGTACAGAGGACAAAATGTCTGTGTAGACTGGCTGTCTATGTGTATGTATGTATCATCATGACAGCATTCTAATGTTCCCACTGCTGGGACACTGGCCTACTCTCAGGTGAGAGTGATTGGGTCTTAATCCACCACGCAGACCCAATGCGGATTGGTGGATGGCACATGTCTTTCGAATTTTTAGTTTTTTGGACATGCCGGTTTCCTCACGATGTTTTCCTTCACCGTATGAGAGCACTGGCATTGCGCACATAACTTTTTCGAACAGAAAAATCCATTGGTGCAGGACCGGGTTTGAACCCACAACCTTAGGATCGGAAGGCGAGGTCACTACCACTAGACCACCGGTGCTCTTAAAGTGGCAATAAGTATGAACGTTAAAATGCCCCAGTGTCAAAATATACATCATCATTGTCATAATGTTTTAGTGACATTGGTAGGTACACATCCCAAAATGCAAGTAGGTACACTAAAAGGTGCGATTGATATAACGTGCATGTCTAAATGAATAACTATGAAAAAGTTCAATGTTCTTTGTTGTGTAAACTAGCTGTGTTATCCGCGGTTAAACAGTTTTTTATCCCACGTGAACCCGGGATAAAACGTAGCCTATATGCTATTCCAGAGTTATTTTATGTTTGTAAATGATGCATCGGTCAGTCAAAGTCAGTCAGTCAGTTAGTAATGGTTCATTCACACGGGACCCGTCATTGACAGTTTGTCAAAAAAAATAAAGAAACGCGTTTTTTGCCTTATCCAAATTTTTCACCATTCGCGATTCAAGTGAACACGGTCATTTAAAAACCATTGCAACCGCCAAAAAATTACGAATTGTGAAAAATTACGATATGACAAAAAAACACGGATCGACCTTGTGTTAATGTGAATGAGCTCTTATATAACGATTTTATTTTAAAACTAGGATTATTCATGTATTTGTAACCAGCTGTCTTGTCTTTAGCTGTGGCCAAACACCGAAGATGGTCACTTAGCGGCTCACAGCCGAAACTCGAAGAAGCAAAGTCACAAGTTTGCACTCTTGCTTTGTCGAGACGTCGGGGATTACGAGCTATTTCAGGAATATTTATAGAATACCTGTTAATTATACATTTTGTATCACATAATTAATGAAATTGATATTTTCAAGTGTTATCAAAATTAAACACACTTTTTGAGTGATATTCACATTTCAAACAGAAACATAGTATAATATCGAGTGGAGTTGAATGTTCGTAGATCTGTGTAATTATTCTTCTTGTAGAGAACTCAGGTGCTCCAGTGCAATAAAATTGATCCATGTGTTTGCCCATCTAAAACGCCAACTATTGCAAGAGTTTACGACAGTTCGTAGCATTGTCTACGAAGTGCTACGAAGTGCTACGCAGGGTCGTAGCTATTGTGAGCCCAAAAAATTAGGCCTCTGATGTAAATGTAACTAACCCATGCTGAAGGAAGATTAGGCAGGTGTCCTACCACCGGCGATAAGCGAGTATTATCTTTGATAGCTCTTGTCACTCAGGTACAAACTATTACTAGTTTGTAGCTGAGTGCTTAGCATGAAATACTCGTTTGACAATCGTAAATGTAAACGTATTGTCCAGCTGTCAATTTGGTTAGGTAAGCGCCTCTTTAGTGCGTTAAGTGAACTACCAAAATTTCATACAAATTACGCTTACGATTGTCAATCGAGTTTTTCGTTTTGAATGCATTATCGAGACGTTACGTACGTTTCTTGAGAGAGAATATTGTTCTTCGCTTTCTTTCTTTTCGATAGTTATATTCGATAGTTAGTCGCTTTCTCGCTGGCGCGCGGCGGTCGGACACCTGCCCTTACTTAATTAATCTAAGTATTAAGCACGACTACTTAACCACAGTCCTTCAGTTTTTACGTGAACATTAACTTCACAATAGCAGTGAAACAAAGTAGCGAGATCTCGAAAGATTTATTGTGGCTGGATTTGTTTTGCCACTTTCGTTTCATAAATGACTTTATTAAGGCACATAATCCTATCTCATTTGGCTCTCCAGACGGAAAATTTCTTTCTTTATAGAATAATAAGATTTTTTAGTTTAATTTAAACCAAGGTTTTCTAGAATTAAAAGCTGCGTTGACAGCTTGCTTGCTTGTCTTGCTTGAGCTTGAAAAAGAGTCTGCCTAATGGTTCCTTCGAGACTGTTAAACACCAGAGCAAAACCCCACTCGAAAACAGTTGTAACTAATTATAGTCTCCTAACTATTATTACTGGGGTAATGTAAACAGTAGTTCCATGTTATTCGAGTATTATAATTCAGGTTGTGATCAAACATAAGCTTTATTCCAACGAGATATTTATGAGGTATAATATACGTGAATATGGTAAGTTCTTATGAATCAGTGGCCAACTCTGGTAAAGAAGTTTATAGCTAAGGTCACCCAAGGCTGTGACCTAACGACATGTTGAGTCGGGACCGACAGCTTATAATGCTCTTTAAAGCACGGAAGCGCTTAGTTGATAAGTTACAGTTAACGTTAGTTTAAATCATTTATTTTCGCGCGGCTTACTTTCCATCACTAAAATACATGTTTGTGTAAAATACAAATACGCAAAATGTTACACGCTCGGTTTCCATACAAATTGACGAACTCTTTCATTCTATTTAAATATAGTTCTGTGCCCAGAGCTGAAACAAATATTCGCAGACCAATCATTTTGTCACGCAGCGGGGATTCAACCCAACCTCTCGCTTAACAAACATTCGCCCACCCTGCCACTGAGGTCGTCAACTTTTGGTTTTCTTTGAATCGGAGCATAGCAATGCAAGCATTACTTGGCTTGGCGGCAGAAAAGGTATGGTGGTGGTTCTTCCCCGGAACACAAAGAACTCTACTACCGCATGTAAAAGACTAAGCAAGTTACGACACAAGCACTATAAAATAGTGTTAATACCATTATTCTCCTTATTTAAAGCACGCTACAGTTTTCTTGACAATCTTGATTGATCGGCGATTGCACACAAAGCGAACACAGGCTCAGAGGCGAAAGTAATGAGTTAGCATGAAATGTAGGGTATAGTCATATGTTTTTGTAGTGCAAGCAAGTCATGAAGTGTCAGATACAGTGTCACTCAAAGCTACAAGCTCTAAAGTTCTGCGTGACACTGCACTTCGCTCTTCACCTAGTTCGATTGGCACCACACTGAAGCTTTATGATGAAAAGGGATCATCAAAAAAAAGCTAGGAACCCAGCCGAGTTTGTTGCCAGATTCTTCTAGGCTGGGGCGCGTGGAACTGGCGTAAATTCACCTAGCTTTAAGACGTTTCAAAATGATCCTTGTGATTTTATTGAAATAAATCATTTTTGACTTTGACTTTGACTTTGACACTCTCCGTTACAAAATAGCCCGTACGCCATAGACAAAATATCTACAAAACACGCTGCGGTGAGACGGATTTGCTATAGAATCCCTAGACCGTGCTTTACTCTTGAATCCAATGAAAATTCCGATCCAATTCCAATTTCTTATTTCTGCTGTCAAGTGTTTGTACTCTTGAAAACAAGGTCGAATTTGGCGCTTGGTTTGCTGTCAAAAGTACGAAATGTCATGTTCCAATAATTGTCCAATACCAATCGCGTTCAAGAGTAAAGCCCCTAGGCCCCTATACAATAAAAATTAGGTACAAGTCCACAAATTTGTACAATAGCGCCAATTTTGTAGATTTGGTTCGAACTTACGACAAATGTGGTTTATAAAATCTACCAGTAAATTTCTTACAATTTTGTAACGCTCAAAAATTCGTTTACTTAAGATTAATTTTTTAATGTAATGTAAATAAGTACATATTTTATTTTGATTTATAAAGATTAATTATATAGATTAAATAATAATTCTAAAAACCCGCGTAAAATTATTATTGTACCTAGATAACTACATTTAAAGTCGTAAAATATCGAAAGTTGAACGTAAATTCAATGAACAATTTTCAATTCGCTAAATTTTCCCTCTACAGAGCCTGTCCTCATATTGCTCCTACACCAACAAAGCACTATTCTTCGAAAACTATCAATCACACCGATTTAATATCATGCTGGTTATTGACACGGGCTTTTGTTGGATCGCCGCGGTCACTGCTCTGTCGTCTATTATCTATCATCAGACCCAGGGGTACCCTGGGTCTGATGATAGATAATACCGAGCATTAAATGTCAATTTCTTATAGACTTTGGTAAACCGAATTTCATAGTTTATTATATCATAACTTATTTCATGTAGGTACACTTCAACACAAAGAAGCTTGCAGCGCCCATATAGACTTACACGTACCATGGCTTACCTCCGCGACCTATTCATCACCTTGACTTATCACTATTTTTTTTTGCTGCCATTTCAATATTTTCGTACATTCATTTGTTATCATTTATCTTTGAATTCTAACTTTTATTTTAATTATTTAAAAGTGGCGACTAGTGTTCTGCAGTTGCCGTTGACGCCATGAAAGACCAGCGCTAAAGTAGTATGTATGCTGCTTTAGCAAATGCTGAATGGCGACCATTTTCCAAGACTTATGATCTAAATGTACTCGTATAAGCTTAACTGCTTAGATATACACTTTTAATATGATAATATGACACCAACTATGTATCAACTGTCTCGAAATAAACTTTTTTACTTTACTTTACTTTACTAATCACTCATCGCACATTGAAAAGTAGTGTTGAATTCTCATAGAAACGTAAGTTTTATCAAAAAGTAATGTCAATGTTCTCATACGGTGAAGGAAAACATCGTGAGGAAACCGGCATGTCCAAGAACTAAAAATTCGAAAGACATGTGCCATCCACCAATCCGGATTGGGTCCGCGTGGTGGATTAAGACCTAATCACTCTCGCCTGAGAGTAGGCCAGTGTCCCAACAGTCGGAACATTAGAAGGCTGTCATGATGATGATGAATGTCAATGTATTTTGTTATCGACCCACGCTCGATATTCAAATGTGCTACAGCAAAATGCATTCTAATTTTATATTTAATTCAACGAAATTATAATCAAAATTAAAAAAACAAGAGCCATAACGTAGGAAAGAATCGATGTAGGCAATAAATCCGATGTGTTACACGTTACACAGGGTCTTTTATGACTAATGAGTAATATTCAAGAAGTAGGTTAAATTTTTTTTTTGTTGCTTAATTAATATGCACTAATAATGAAAAATCCTGTATAATACCCATTGGAAGGGTAGCGGAGTCAACGTATGAAAGTTATTCGTTCTCTTAAAGGCCGTAATAAAGCCAGCAAATCTTAAAATTAGTATTTATTTACGTGATCATTGCGACAAAAGCCAATGATAAAGAATATGAAATGAATCGATGTGAAGATAACTCATAGGTAGTACTTTCCCAAACGAACTCATAACAAATGGTACTTCTACTAAAACTCCTTTGTGTTACCTATGTTCGTGGAAGATTCGTTTCATTTCAAGAGTCCTTAAGTAGGGATCTCCACATGATCTTAACAGATCTATCGAGTGCCAGTCAAGGAAAAAACTAATTTTCCGCACGGTTTGTGTCAACAAAATGTCTACCTGCTTTCAATGCCGCCCTATGGGAAATCTGGTGCCGTACTCAATAAATAGCAAATTCTTTAGCATATAAAAGTCTTTGTTAGACCTCGAGGCCTATTCAGTATTAAAGGGTGTTGCTGTAAAGGGGCCTTTGAGCGGCTTCCGCTGTCGATAGGTCATTGTCTTGTTACTGTTAAAATTTTCGTGCTACTGGCTCTTTCTTCGTCAACCTGCTTCTGGCTGACCAATAATTTATAGCTTTCTTCTTCCATAAATACAATCATCATTTTTATTACTATGACTATTATAGTAAAATCAAATCAATCAAATGCTAAAATAGTTTGGATTCAAAAATTAAGATATGCAAGCAAATTACATCAGCTCTTAACTAAGTACATTACAATTTAAAAACATAAGCATCTTAACACTTAAACTTGTAATTAATTGTAATACTTTGTTTTTCTTTTCCTAAGTAGACTAATAAGGGAATAAAGGACAAAAAATACCTTGAGAATCGTTTAAACAATGTATAATTAAATATTCCGGCTGCGAAGTAAAAATGTAAAAATGTTTTTCTAACAAAGTAGGCTTTAACACCAGTTACTGACATAACCATTTCGGTGTCGAGACTACTGCAAATATAAAAATAGAATGCTGGTTGCAAAAGTGGTAAAGAGTTTTCGAAATCAAGTTTTTTGCTTAATATGTTTTTCGATGAAACAAGGTTTGTTTTATGTCAGCAAATGACAAGACGGTTAAGGTTAGATTCGACCAAACTCGAATGAGCATTATTCTTCGAAAAAATCGTAGTTATTCGAGAGTAAACTCAACAACTGTTACTTGTTATTTAACATTTCTGAATATTTATTCCAAGTTTGGTCGAATCCGTTAAGGAGGTCGCATATAATCACGGTGTAATTAATAGTGCATTTATCTTCATTAAAACTCTGCTGGTCATTTAGCGCTTCTGATGAAATGTGAGAAGATTGTAATTAGAATTGGAGAACATAGAGAAAGCGCTTCGGTCTTTTGCGTGGGTTTGAAAATTAAAATGAAAACTTTCGAACACATGAAATTACAGAACCCGTAAAACGTGAACCCTTTTCAAAATCCAGGTTAGTTTTAGCTGCGGTTTCTCGGTGAATGGTACCACAATGCCACGCCACAGATGTTCACAGATAAATTAAAATCGATACCTTCTCGATTTGATTTGAATTTGAATAAAATATCATTACACTAATAAAGTTTGGAATTTATTACTCTATCACGCCAGAATGGCTGGATCGGGATGAAATTTGAAAGAGATAGATTATAGTCTGGAACAGCACATAGGCTACATTTATCCTTGAAAATGTGGAATAGAACTGCAAAACATCTGGTGTACACCGCTAGGACCTGGTGCAAGGACTCTTCAGCAAGCAAACACTTTAAACTTGTGACCAATTTATATAAGCCTGACGTTCTATGAGCCTGACGTAAAAATCAGCTGCTCCTATTTAATTTAGTTTAATTTTAATAAATAGAGTGAATGAATACTCTATAAAACTGTCTAATCGTTATAAACGTTTTAAGCAAACCCACGCATAATGGACCAACCATCGAGTCCAAATGCGGAAAAGGGAGTCCCCTCAAAAAAAAAAAAAAAAAAACGTTTTAAGCAATAAAACAGAGTTTATTCTACAAAAGTGAAAAAAGTTTTGGTATCAAATCATTATTTTATACTATTTCTAAACCTAAGAATCATCCTGAGATGTTTCGGCTACGACTTTGTCAAAGAAAGCAAATAGACTTCGTTTATAGTACCACAATAATATTGCAAAAGATCATCTTCTCTATCTTTTAAGTTTAATATCTTTTTGACTATTTTTTATAACGCTTTGGGTACTGTAAGTAAGTAAGTTTGTATGAGCCAGTGGCGAACTCTGGCGGCAGAGTTTTTAGACTGCCCGAAGGCCTCTGTCATGGCCTAACAACTTCCTTGGGTACTGTTATAATCATCGAGGAATCATCTAGTACACCTTTCCCCTACTGCTTCTATGGGTCAGCTACTTACAAACACGAATGTTTTAACACAAGGAAACGTGCCAACAGATAATCTGTCCCAGTAGATAAGTATTCGATCTAACCTCCGGCCTCAGGGGAAATTAACTAAAACACAACAAAGCATCTTGACGGGGCCGAGTTTAACACAATTATGGTGGGTAGTCACCTATTTAATTTGAAAAGTGGAACAACTTATGATCCACGAATATTACCTACTTCGGAGCGTACGTTACGTAGTTGGTCCGGGCTTTTTCAAAGTTGTTAGGCCGTGGCACAGGCCTTCGGGCGGCATAATTATTTCATCACTATTGGCCACTGACTGAGAATTTTTTTGAGGAAAATAATTTTGATATACGTATTATCATTCAGTATCGACCACAAAGCTCACTTCGTACATTTTCTTCCATTTTCATATTTTTAATTTACGCGACAGTCAAGCGTCTTCAACATAACGTACAAAAGGTTTTATTCTAGAACCTTAACTTTACTACATCCAATGCCTAAAATAGATTGTATTATTCACCTTCATGAGATCGAATCGCGACGCTGCAATTTGTATAAATAAATATGAAATAAACTTATTTAAAAACAAATGTGCACAGCCGGAAGGAAGGACCGGACGGAAAATGCCGCTTAGGTCTCCTGATCTACTAACTTTTAAAAAGGTAGGCAGAACTGGCAGCATAACGAGTCCTCCGAGGCATGGAAGCGCACATCAGTTAAATGCCACGGGCTGTACTCATCCAAATGGCGCACCAACATAACAATTGAAATTGCCACTGGCTATACTCATTCAAATGGTGACCCTATGTATCCTTAACTTCGTAGGTCTATTAAGAAAACTTAGCTTGTATTGACTAAGGTTAGTCGACCAAACACTAAGCACCAATTCTCCGAATAAATCATAGTTATTCGCGAGTAGACTGACATATTTATTTGTATTTGACATTTCTTATTTAATTACTCCATATATACTCCAAATTTGGTCGAATCCAACCTAAGAAAGATTCCAGAATATGTCCCAGAAGCTAGCAGGTTTTATTTTAATTTCAATATGAAGCAAAGGGCGGAGCAAGCGTATCTCATTTGAATAAGTCGAGGAGCTGTGTAAAAGCACGGTCGGTATAAAGTGATATAGTATAATACACCTGCCGTGAAGACGATAATAATTGAGACATGGAACAGTAAAGCAACATTTACATCACTAAATAAATGTATTATCACAAAATAAAACAGACCTTAACTTTTATGCATCTAAGCAGTATTTTGTTCGCATCGTATATAAAAAAACTAATGTCCTTCCGCATACTTCATGCCTTATAAGGTAATTGTGTGTGTGTGCAAAATTATTTTTGTTTAATAAATAAATAAATAAGTAATAAATAATGCTGGACAATCTACACAGCATCATCTAGCCCCAAGGTAAGCTGCTGTTAAGCAGAGCTGTGTTTATGAGTTACTAGATGACTGATATAATACTTAATACAATACATAGATAGATATTTTATTATATAGAAAATACCCAGAACACCCGGGACAAATATTTGTAGATCGTACAAACATTAGACCCGAGGCGGAAATCGAACCCGCAACCGTTTGTTTAGATGTAAACAAATAAATACTTGAACAAATATCAATCGGCTCAGATTTAAACCATGAAAACGTAAGCGACAGACTCAGAGTTACTTTCATCATTTTATTTTTGAATTTTTTTCGTTCTTGAACATGCAACCTCACGATATTTTCCTTCACCGTTTGAAAGCACTAGAATCCAACACTAGTGTGATGTTTGACGGAATTGTTTTCAAAAAACAAAATAAATCATGCACCATCTTTTGATTAAATGCTCGATGTTAAGCGGTTACCGCTTTAAACTGACTGCTATAATACGGCAACCGCAATAGAAAACCGGGACGTGTAAGACTTAAACCTTTATTTATTGCTAGGGATGTGCTTTTTTTTTTTACATAATAATTCCCGCGCTGCAGGATAAATTGGCGTGTACTGTAGTGCTGGCCTTTGTTTAGCTCAGTTTTTAAGCGGTAGAGTAATGTGCGGAAAAAAGCTTGAATAAAAAGAGCCACGGGCTCTTAATTTGAGGCTTTTTTCTGACTATGTAAGCCAAAGGAGGGTTTTGTAGCGTGAATTTTCTAGATTACCTTACGTTTTTATTTTCGTTTTAATTTACATTAGTTAGCTAGTTCTAGAGAATTGGCAAAATGTTCTTGCATATACAATTAGGTACTCGTAAGGTGACATATTTGGAATATTCCTTCTGAGTTTGAAAACGATGAGCTTGGAGTAATTTTGACTTTAAGGGTGGATTCGACCAAAAAAGTGATTATTTCCATACCTATCTATTTTTTTTCAAAAGCTAGCACTGAGTAAAACCTTTACCTATCCAACACCTTCATGATAATAAACATCAGTGTAACACGTGACTAGCAGCGCCGACCGGCACGCTGGGTAGTGACATCTAAATTTTGTTGCGAAGCGCCTCTGACACTCCATTACCTGCCAGAATTTATGAACACGCTTCAAGCTATAAGCTGAGCGAAATTTTGTCATAACGCGACAGTGTGATAGGGCACGTCCGGGGAAGGACTACCACCATTTCTGCCGCCAAGCAGTAATGCTCGCATTGCTGTGTTCCGCTTCGAAGGGTATGGTTTCCGGTGAAATTACAGGCACATGAGACTTTCCATCTAACGTCTTAGGATAACACGCAAGTGATATCTATGATGTTGCATGCGTACATAGGCTACGGTAACCGCTGACCATCAAGTGGGCCGTACGCTTGCCGCCACTTTAGTGGTATAAAGTTCCGCGTAGTCATCATTTGGATGGGTGACCGCCAGTGGCATTTTCAACTGAGCGCTCCCGTGCTTTGGAGGGCACGTTAAGCAATCAGTTCCGGCTTTTTCAAAGTTGTTAGGCCATAGCAGAAGCCTTCGGGCGGCCTAGAAACTCTGTCACCAGTGTTGGTCACTGACTCATACGAACTTACTTACTTTACCACACTTATACGAACATACTTATTTACTGAGTGATTCCTTACTTACAAATTTCTTTTTACTTGGGTTGACTCCTAAACAGACTCTTTACAATATAATAGAATGCTTTGAGACCAACGACATAATTTATGAACGTTGCTAAAGCCAATCTAATGAAATAAAAAATATATTGTTTGACAAAGCTATTGGCTTGGAATTAATCAAACGATAGGTTTAACGCACACCTGGGGATAATAAATTGCTAAATTTCAATGAAAAACCTTCTCCCTAACTTTTAATTAATCAATGCGCCTTTATTATCTTGTCAAAGAATTAAACTATAAAAAAACTCAGCAAGGAATTGCGTAAACTCAAATTGTGATGTGGTCACTTTTTTTTTTTCTTTTTTTTTTTATGTTGGACAATCCACACAGCATCATCTAGCCCCAAGGTAAGCTGCTGTTAAACAGAGCTGTATTATGGGTACTAAATGACTGATATATATTTAATACAATACAATACATAGATAGATATTTTTTATTATATATATAAAATACCCAGAACACCCGGAACAAATATTTGTAGATTGTACAAACATTTGTACCGAGGCGGGAAACAAACCCGCAACCTCTGCGTCGCAGGCGGACCTCCGCCCGCTGCGCCACATCGGTCGTCAAAATTGAGAAAACACTTGATCTGAGAGTACTCTTTGCATGTGTATATCTGTGTATCTTTCGTGTAGTTGTGTTGGTGATCCTTATTAAATAAATATTAATAAAGAACACTGCGGAAAAATAAAACTTTTATAAAAAAAAAAACTCAACGCAGATCAAGTCGCGGAGCCAAATCAAATGGTTTATTCAGTAAAATCACAAGGTTCACTTTGAAACGTCTTACAAGCTAGACAAATTTACGTCAGTTTCAATGCGCCTATGCCGTAAAAGAACTGGCAACAACACCGGCTAGGTACCTATAGTTTTTTTTGGCATGAGCCTTGCTATTGTTTTGTATGCCGAGTAGAGTTGGAGCGTTCTACTAGTGTCACACAAAGCACCAGTAGTAATGAAAACAGAAGGTACACTCAACTTTAACGCAATTAAATTTACAGAAACTAATTTAACTTTAACCTCCGAATGGACTATAAAATTGGGTCCTCACATAAATAAACCACGCAAATAAATGGCAATTATGACAAATTAATATAAAGGTTAATATTATGCTGTCCCTGCCGCGGTCATACCCATATCTAGGCTGGCGATATCGTATCGAATAATGGCGGGGACACACTGTGAACAGGTAACTGTGACTTAATAGATTATCATTAGCAGCTTATCAGTAGACGTCCACTGGACATTGACCTTTCGGGATGGTCGATCATGAGCCGCTCCTGTTATTATTTGGTACCTTTCGGTACCAATAGTATTCGTGGTTTCTGTATTTTAGGACACCTCAAGAAATTCTCTTGTCAGGTCAGGCTATGCTATGCATGGCTGTAGAGTGTATGTTATGATATGGGTGTGTTATTTACCAGATCTTGACAGAAAAAAGAAAATATACATAGCACAATGTAATTTAATGGCGGAGCCTCACTTTCACCTAGTTCGATTGGCACTACACTGAAGCTTTATGATGAAGGATCATCGAAAAAAAAAGTTAATGACCCAGCTGAGTTTGCTGCCAGATTCTTTTATAGGAGCGTGTTGTTGTTTGTTTATGTGTGTTCTTTTATAGGAACTGGCATAAATTCAGCTAGTTTTAAAACGTTTTAAAGTGATTCTTGTGTATTTATTGAATATAAATAATTTGAATTTGAATTTCGTTTATTTTGTATGGCTTTTGTGGCTGTGTTTGCCACAATTTATGGCATGGTGGTGGCTTATCGGTATGTGTTGTGGCTACACAATGTGCTTGGTGTGCCCCTCTCTACCTTTAAATGTTATTTACTGCTCACTTCCGATCGAGTGCATCAGTTTAAAATTATATTTTGTGAAATTCCAATGAATTTATTATATCAGATTTACTCACCATTGGAGCTCCATTCATTTAAATAGCAATATGTTTTTTTGGGTACCTGCTACCAACTAAAACATAAAGATTTACTAACTGTTAATATTACAAAGTTATTTAAAAACTGGACTGGATTGATTATGACAAAATCTTACTTCATATATTTTGTTTATTAAAAATTTAAGATTTTTAAAATGATTGTATTTTAGAAATATTTAAATGGATCTATTAATAAATGATATAATTAATAAGTTGCAGCCGGTACAAATAATGATATTATACTCGAGATGCGTTAGTCAACTTGAAGCCTTCGAACATATAAACAAACAAACAAACTTCGAACATTATTCTTAATGTCTTTGCTTGAAGCAGAATATTATGAATATACAATGAATAGTGAATAAAGGGCGAAAGGCTAAATGGTGGCTAACCATAGATCAAAGCGCAACAGGAAGCAGGTACGTGGCTTGCCTACTCGAATAACAAGCCAGGCTCTCCGAAGTAGTGGCACCGTTATATCCAGGACGTTATATTACGCTGTTCGGTCAATGATGAGTCGTCCTGACGGCGCACAATCCATCGACGAATCGGTCATCGGAAAACGGTTGCGGAATCGATTTTGTCAGATAAAATTGTCAAAAATCACACAATTTAAATTATTTTTGAAGGTTGACCGTATGTCTTGACAGAATAGAATAAAAAGCGTGTATTTACATATTGCAAAAGTAGCAAAGTCAAAAATATTAATTTGGCTACAAATGGTTGTTGCAAAAAAGTTTTGCTGGTGGAAGGTAGTACAACCAGCGTTGGTCTTACGATAGAGCTCATTACGTGTATTTTCGTTTTAGTAGGTACCTACAGTGTTACTGCGCGGATGTGCTCATTTCTTTCTTTAATGACATAATATGTAACTAGAATAATTGTAGCTAGTGTCTGATCATAACTAGTATAATGTTTATTGTGATTTACCAGAGTATTAGCTGAAGCAGAGATCCCTCGCATCTACGTACAGGTCTCTACCTAGTTAGAGCGAGGAACTCAATGCAACACTGGCACAAAGGTCTTTTCACACAGCATTTTTTACTTACAGAACACACAATACTTGTTAATATCCTATAAAATAATGTTGTCTAAGACCCTTTTCACTAAATAAAGATTTTTGATTTTGATTTGATTTTTTTGATTAAGAAACCACGTCGTCAGGTGACTTTTATGTCGTTGTAATAAGACTCGAAATGGATTGGTTCCCGACTGTTTCATTTCATTTCATTTTCATTTCATTTATCTTCATCCTTTGACAAATTACAAGTACTTGGATATGTCAAAAATACAATATTACACTTTAAATATTAATTACATGTCAATATAAAACAGCAATAAAATTATCTAATACAACATTAGAAACAAAAATAGAAATCACTTAAATATAAAATTTAAAAACTAAGAAGGTAGGTATCTGCAAAAGCATCGTCAACATTAAAATCAATAATAAAAATAAAAATACTATTAAATTATAAAATATTAAGAATTAAACAATAGTAATTTAAACATCATCATTATTAATAAAAATATTTTTATCAGCTAAAGCTTCGTCCAATCGATAGAAACTTTTCTCAATCAAATGTCTTTTTATGTGTAATTTAAATTCATTAACAGGCAGTAACATTATATTTTTGGGTATCCTATTATACAATTTTATTGATGTGCACAAGAAACTTTTGTACACCTTTGCAAGTCTAGTTTTCGGAACAACAAGTCGATCTTTATGTCTAGTATTATAATTATGTAAATCAGTCATAGTTTTGATGTTGTCCAAATTTTCTCTAACATATAAGACATTTTGATAAATGAATTCTCCTATCATAGTCATGATGCCCAGTTCTTTGAACTTATGTCTACAAGATTGTAAGTAACTCATGCATAACATGTAACGTATTGCTCGTTTCTGCAAAATAAATACCCTACTAGCATTTGCTGCTGTTCCCCAAAATAATATGCCATATGTCATGAGAGAGTAAAAATAAGCATAGTAGACGTTTTGTGCTGCTTTTTGCCCACCGATCTCTCTGATTTTTTTTACGGCAAATGTAGCAGAGCATAGTTTTTTGGCCAGTATTTCAAGGTGAACAGCCCACGTTAGCTTGGTATCTAGCCACACACCTAGAAACTTTACACTGCTCGAAAATGACACATTCATGTTGTCTAGAGTTTGTTGCATACATCTAGAGGTGGTATTTGGCCTAGAACTGAGTGAAAACTGGATGATGTTAGTTTTCTCAACATTCAAAAGCATATTATTTGCAGAAAACCAAGTTCTTAAATTATTTATGGAGTCTAAAATTTTGCAACTAGCATTATCGCTAGTTTTGTCCTTAATAACTAAACTTGTATCGTCAGCATATAAAATTACATCTACATTTTTCAAAACTACAGACTCGTCATTAATGTACGCTAAAAAAAGTAAAGGCCCGAGAATTGACCCTTGAGGTACACCTTGATTTATTTTGCATGTTGTAGACCGACATCCATTGATTTCTGTGACTTGATATCTACTTTTCAGATATGATTGAAACATCATTAATTCTGTTCCAATAACACCGTAGTGTTCTAATTTACATAAAAGTATTTTATGAGACACACAATCGAAGGCCTTGGATAAATCACAGAATACACCATAGGTTTTCTGTGATTTCTCCAATCCAGAATATAAGTCTTATTATAGCATGTTTTGTAGATTTATTTTTTTGAAACCCAAATTGTCGATTGCATAATGATTTCTTACTGTCTAGAAAATTTATTAGCTCCTCTGCTAAATACTTTTCAATAATCTTGCTAAGACTCAGTAGAACCGATACTGGTCGGTAGTTATTGCAATCCGTAGTTTCCCCCTTTTTATGCAAAGGTACTACCTTAGCAATCTTCATCTCTTCTGGAAAAATTCCCTCTTTTATACAATTATTTATTATACACATCATTGGAGTGGCAATCTCCGTTTCTAATTTTTTTACAAGGCATGGTGTGACAAACCAATAGTCATTTGATTTCTTTGGTTTTAAGAGTCTAATAATTTTTATAACCCTGGCTACGGAAATTGGGAGTAGCTTGAATGTTGTTTGGGATTGGGATACAGGTACATATTCTTTTAAGTATTTTAAAGATTCGTTCAGCGAACACGTCAAAGATTGAGTCAAGTTTACCGATACATTTGCAAAATAATTGTTAAAATAGCTACAAATTTCATTTTTATCACTTAATAGGTTATCATTATTATCTAAAATATTATCACAGGTCATTATATCACAGTTCAATTTTCCAGTTTCATTCTTAATTATTTGCCAAGCACACTTAATTTTATTTTGGGCAATTTCAATTTTTTTTGTATAGTATATTTGTTTCGCTTTCAAACACACACGTTTAAAAATTTTACTATAATTTGTCACGTAGTTTTTTTGAAATAATTATTCCCTTCCCTCAAAAAAGCATAAAGATCAAATAATCTTTTTCTTGAAATTAGTATTCCATTTGTTGCCCACTCATTGAAATTATTCTTGTAACCTATTTTCGACTCTGTAACTGGAATGTGTTCATTAAGTCGTTTCATAAAGCATTTAAAATAAGTTTTATAGTCCTTATATAGCTCTGGCTGATGAACAACTTGTTGCAAACTTTGTTTCAACATTTGTAGTTTGGTAGTTGTCACTTTTCTTATTAAACGCTCATATGAAGTCCTAAATTCAATGGCAGAGTCTACTTTAATTATTTGTGCATAATGGTCTGACTTTATACCTTGTAGAACCCTTACACCCTTCACGATTTTTGATTCAGTAAAAATATTGTCTATACACGATCTAGTCACAATACCGTCAACAGTGGTAACTCTTGTGTATTCAAAAACTTGTTGTTTTAGCAAGAAACTGTCGAGAACATCAGATAGTATATTTGTATTATTGCAAGTAAGAGAGAAGTGAATATTGAAGTCACCACTTAAAATTATTGATTTATTATTATATTTACTAACTCTATCAAGACATCGTTCAAGGTTTACAATAAAAGTATTAATATCAGCTGAAGGTGATCTGTATACTACTAGTTATACTAGTTATACTACTGTTCTCTTATTAAACATAATTCACTATGTTAATATTACGGTCGCTAATAAAAGACATCTTTTCTTAAAAATCCTGGCCTATAGCCAAGAGAATCTGGACGATTGAAAAGTCCTTCACTTAATGGAGCTTGTCTTGAGATTATCTTATGGTCCATTTTATCTGGATTTTATAAGACGTCTAGATTTTAAATTTTAGTAAACACAAAGTAAACATGACCAGGTAAAAAACTGTTACAAGTACCTGTTGTGTTTCCTTGTCATTCTTATCTCAGTGAATAAACACGATGATAAACTTGAAAGACACATTAGCTAACAGAGGTTTATAGTTCATTTATAAATTCATCTTCTTCGTTACACTCTTGACAGATTGTTCGTGATCGTCACTTCAGGGGAGCTATGGCTCGCTTCTGAATAAAGCAATAAATAAATAATAAATATTGCTGGACAATCCACACAGCATCATCTAGCCCCAAGGTAAGCTGCTATTAAACATAACTGTGTTATACTAGATGACTGCTAAATACTTAATACAATACAATAAATAGATAGATATTTTTTATTAATATAGAAAATACCCAGAACATCCGGAACAAATATTTGTAGACAAACATTTGACCCGAGGCGGGAATCGAACCCGCAACCTCTGCGTCGCAGGCGGACCTGCGCCCGCTGCGCCACATCGGTCGTCATAATAGTTAATATAGATACTAAATCTAACTGACCGTCAATCTAAACACAGTAAGGTAAGGTCTTAAATATTAAGGGCCTTATTTTGAGCGGGATGAATTGACTAAAGAGCCAGTATTTTGTATGAATCTATGCTAATTGATAGGTTTCTGACTATAATCAGATTGCAACACAGTCGCCTATAGCCCAGCAGGTAACTGTATAGGTAAAATTATCTTGACACCAAATGATTTTAAAAGATTTATTTAGTTCTTAGAGTAATTTAGTAGAACAGTCTCTTATTACTATCAGTTTACAGTACCTAGGTAGTTAATGATAATAATTATGGTACTGTAGTGTTGGATACCTACTTATTGTTTAGCCAGATTGTTGCTGTATTTTGACCTAAGTACCAGACGTAGCTCTGTCCCCCACACTAGGTCTCTAAAAAGTCTATATGTAGGGTTACAGTGATTCATTTCAGACTCTCATCACAATAAAAACACCAAGGATTGTCGAAGCCAATCACAGGGAACCAAAGCTTTAGAAATTCCTTGGATCTACTATAAGTTCAAGTGAGTCGACGAGAGTAAACTATTCCCAGCATCCATTATTCGGACTTCGTCAGACCGTGAAGCAAAATAGGATACAAAAACATGAAATGCCAGTCAAAAAGCGAGGAAATGTGCTGCCCTGCGCCTGCGGTCAGAGCTAGTGGCTAGGGCTGGCACATTGAGGAGGTTGGATATTATTATTATACTAGCTGCTCTCCGCGGTTTTTATGCTATCGCGTAATCACTTTTTTCTGGAAAAAGACTAAATTAAAGTAAAAGTACAAAATATCTTCATTCAATCATATCACAAGGATCGTTTTAAAACATCTTATATACTTACTATTGTTATACCACGATATAACAGCCACACAGATTTTTTTAATGTTTGAAACATTTCATATTTTTCTTATCCTACTAATATTATAAATGTGAAAGTCTGTGTAGGTGTGTGTGTGTATGTTTGTTACCACGTTTAAGTCCTGGAATAACACAGGCTACTTTTTATCTCGGAAAACATGACTGTTCCTTTGAGATAGCATAAAAACTGCAAAAACGCGGGTGAAGCCGCGCGGGTCAGCTCGTTATTAATAAATTATTTAAAAAAAACTGTATATATTACAAGTTTCAGAGAAAAACTATAATACACATCCCATTATCTACATATTCTATTATGCATAATATATCATTTTCTAAAAAGTGCATCTGTAAAAATGTTGTTGTGAGATTATATTTTTTTTTTAAATCAACAGAATATCAACGCAAAACTAAATTGTCTACCCTAGAATTACTTTTTGTAACACGAAATACAATACGAAGCAAGGGTTTTGGCTTTTTCAATTTTCGTCAACGTCAGCTTTCTGTCAGTTGCATAGCATTCGACTTGAAATGACAGCCCTACGTTACTCGATAGGGTTGTCTATAGGAAAATAAACAACGAAGGCACCAATATGTTTGCCCACGCTACGTGCTCCGTCCGGCTAAATAAACCCAGCCCTAAGCGCGTGTTCATATTGAGACGATTTTTACGCGCGTCCCGGCAGAACGCTATCAGCGCGCGTCTCGCACACGCGTCATGCGCGCGTCGCTCACGCGTCACGTCGACGTCGCGTCCACTCTAAATCAACAGTACTAAGCGGTTTTGGTATTAGTTTAGTTAATGTACGATAAAACAAGAGACGCAACTATTAAAATCCAATGTATAGGTATAAGAGCGACTCTTACGCGCCGAATGTGAAGTTTCATTTTAAAAAAATTTGCTCTAGCGTGAACGCAGGCTAACTGTAAACCAAATTAAATTTACTTAGTGCAGTTCTCATTTCGCTCGTAACGAAATGAAAGCAATCGTCTAAACAAACAGTGTGGTCGATGTGGCCGCCAAAAGTTGTTTTATGTTGAAATTCAGATGCTGTGAATAAATTGTAGTAAGTAGGTACAGTCACAACATTCAATTCAATTCAATAGAAAGTAACATTACAGGCTACATCCAAAGTGTTACATCTATCCCACAGGAACAGTACATTTTTCCGGGATAAAACGTGATCTATGTGTTATTCCAGGACTTAAGTTATTTACATCCCAAATTTCATGCAAACCGGTTAAGTCGTAACGGAGATACGAGTTGCTAGATACGTGTTATCAAACATTCACACACACACCCACACACAGACATTCGCATTTATAATATTAGGAAAATATACAATCTCACATACATAAAAACACACTAAAATAAACTTAAGACAGTGTAGGTATTTACATGTAGGTACACTTGAGAGCAGTTTAAATAAAGAGAGTTTAATAATATTTAAAAAAAAATGTATTCCTTATCAAGCACACTGCAAAGCAATGACTGAAAGCATAACACTAGCTCTAATTAAACCCGAAGTAGGTACATTAAAAGTAAATGTATGCACAAGGTTTTAAACTTTTTTACCATGACAGTACCCTGTCAATATATTTATGAAAATCTTATGTATGTTCGCAAAAATATTAATCTGTTTAAAAAAAATTGTGATAATCATAATGTTAATACTAGAAATAAAAATAAACTCGCTGTTCCCACAGTTAGGCTCACTAAGGTCAGTAAATCTTTTAAAGGGCAATGTGTACGCTTCTTTAACAAAGTCCCAAGCGACATACAAAATTTATCAATTGTCAAATTTAAAAACTTAATTAAACAAAATCTGTCTCAAAAAGCTTACTATAAAACAACCGATTACCTAGATGATAAAAAAGCTTGGGACGAATGTGCTCCAACTCTACTTGGAACCCATAACAATAGCAAGGGTCATGCCAAAAAAAACGATAGGAACCCAGCCGGTGTTGTTGCCAGTTCTATTACGGCATGGGCGCGTTGGAACTGGTGTAAATTTTCCTAGCTTGTAAGACGTTTCAAAGTGATCCTTGTGATTCTACTGAATAAATAATTTTTGATTTTGATTTTGATTTTGATTTTTAGCCTATAAAAAACAGGGTTGTTGATATACGAGCGAAGCGCCCTGGCTTCACACGAGTATAAACTAAACATATAAATCTTCCTTGAATCACTTTATCTATTGTTGAATCCGTTACGTAGTGTAGTTTTAGCCAAAAGATTAACGCGTACATACATACAGACAGACTATAGACAGACACAGGTTCAGGGGATAGACGAAAACAACCTCGTTTTACTAGTAAAGATTGAAAAAAACAAACATGATGATGAAACAAAAGCACTTTCACATGTTTGTTCAAACAGTACAAATATTTTTTACTGTCAGTTGCAGGTATGCCACCTCTCCCTCCACCCCCCTTCCACCCCGCGTCGTCCACCTGAGTATTACTCTGTGACCTGAGTGAGGGTGTGTCTCATGCATCACTTTTCTTTGGCAAAGTTGTAAGATAATAATTTGGTCGTTTTGTTTGTTGGTGCTAAGGTAATGTTACATACTCACTACGCACCTAATCTGCTGAGTAGTAACTGCAATATGCAATCCGACGTTGTTCGACTTATATAGTGCGAGTGTCTGATCAGCAAATTATATTTTACCTAGATTATCGGAACGCGACAATTACTGGAGCGAGGCGTCATTCTACTCTGGGTACCTACTTGCATCGACCAGACGTAGTCTCTTTAGTTTAAACTTAGAATATTTTTACGTAATTTTGTATGATTTATTAATTAAACTCTTTTAAAAGTCTTTGGTTTTTTTAAAGCCATCGATTGGGGCCAACGTAATTAGCCTTAAAATATCTCCTAGCTCTTTATAATTATTAATTTTATTTAAAATGATTTTATATTTAAATTCTGTCTTACACAAAGTCATAGACGCCCACGACTTCTTAGGAATCTAAATCTTGACAGACAGAACACAAAATCCTTTGATTGCTGGTACTTGATACCTTTCTTTATATTTTAATTAAAACTTGTCTAGACTGCTAGTAATTTACTAGCTATCTGTATCTACTCGCAAAAGTAATTTGTTTGAGTCATTGGCCAATCTCGATGACAGTACCAGGTGTTAAGACCCTTTAGCAAGAGTCTGACTTGGTGGGTATCACCGCAGTGCCAAATATTTTCAGCCTCCAAGTAGTAATGTGCAAGCTTTACTGTATTTAGGTTTGAAAGGCATTGTAGCAAGTAGTATAGATACATAACAACGATGTCTCGGGGTGACGGGTGCAGGGTAGTGCCACACAACTTTAAAGCCTTGAGTGGCGATGTGGCGTTTGCCGATTAAATGTATGCATACGACGCGTCACCGAGTTGCTTCGCTCGTGCCTGCGATTGGTCGAGGCCGAGCAAGCTAGGCGGTAGGGTGCACGTGTTTAAACAATATCAATCGTTTATTTGAAGCCCTATGTTTCCAAATCCTGTAGGGTACTTGCAAAACATCACAGGTACTGCAAATCATCATCATCATGACAGCCTTCTAATGTTCCCACTGCTGGGACACTGGCCTACTCTCAAGAGAGAGTGATTGGGTCTTAATCCACCACGCGGACCCAATGCGGTTTGGTGGATGGCAAATGTCTTTCGAATTTTTAGTTCTTGGACATACCGGTTTCCTCACGATGTTTTCCTTCACCGTATGAGCACTGGCATTGCGCACATCAATTTTTCGTAGCGAAAAATCCATTGGTGCACGACCGGATTCGAACCCACGATCTTAGGAACTAGCACTTAAATACCTAAGTAAAACCTATTTACCTAAGTACCTAAGGGTACTTAGGTACTGCAAATGTTACCTATAAATGAACGACGAAACGACGAAACGACTTGAACGTCTTGTAAGTTAGTTTGTATGAGTCAGTGGCTAACTCTACTGACTGAGTTTTTAGACCGCCCAAAAGGCCTCTGTCATGGCTTAACAACTTTGAAAAAGCCGAGACAGACTGCTTAACGTACCCTCCGAAGCACGGGAGCACTAAGCTGGCGGTCATCCATCATTTTTTTATGTTAGCCAGTAACAAGACAATCAAGGCGCCCATCTGACGTTAAGCACCACGCCTGACTATTACAGATGCAGTGCCACGCAAAGCTTAAAATTATTAAGTGTTGACACTGCACTGCGCTTATCACCCCAAGACATTGTTCTAAGTCTCTTTCGCCGAGTAATTTCACTTGCTACAGTGCCCACATGATGACTAGGTACGCGGAACAGTGTTATAATAATAATCTGTTAGGAACAACTTAGCCAGCTACGACACGAACGTCTTGTGACTTGCTGAGATAAAAAATGTGAATAAAGGGTGCAAGGAATAACCAAACAAGGTAGCCTCTCGGACTCGGTTGGCTTGTAAGCCCAGGTGCAGTGGAATTGGTTCTCGAAATGGGAATCGAATGGCGTACCTCGTGCGAATAATAGCCAGTGCTTGTTGAGTTATTCACCTCGGTGTAGTATAGGAGCTGGGTGACAGAAATATTGACAACTTTTATAGACTCAGTCTTACAAATAAACATGGTAAGTTTAGAGTTATTCCTTGAAATAAACTTAGAATAAGAACATGTCCAAGAACTAAAAACTCGAAGACATGTGCCATCCACCAATCCGCATTGGGTCCGCGTGGTGGATTAAGACCTAATCACTCTCGCCTGAGAGTAGGCCAGTGTCCCAGCAGTGGGAACATTTGAAGGCTGTCATGATGATGATGATGATGAAGCATAGGAATTGTTAGTTTATTTCAAGGAATAATTTTATACTACGTTTATTTGTAAGGCTGTGTGTTTATTCCAATCCTATCTTGGTCTTACTGTACCTATTATATCAGCCATGTCTCACTGCTGGGCATAGGCCTCCCCCTATTTTATTAAGTATCATGATAGCCTTCTAATGTTCCCACTGCTGGGACACTGGCCTACTCTCAGGCGAGAGTGATAGGGTCTTAATCCACCACGCGGACCCAATGCGGATTGGTGGATGGCACATGTCTTTCGAATTTTTAGTTCTTGGACATGCCGGTTTCCTCACGATGTTTTCCTTCACCGTATGAGAGAACTGGCATTGCGCACATAAATTTTTCGAACAGAAAAATCCATTGGTGCACGACCGGGTTTGAACCAACGACCTTAGGATCGGAAGGCAGAGTCATTACCACTAGACCACCGGTGCTCTCATTTTACTAAGTATATTTTTTATTAAATACTCGAGATCTGTACTTTTTCGGGATAAAAAAGAGTCCTATGTCCTATTTCCGGTCATGATTCATCTGTTATAAATTGCAACCAAACATGCAACTAAACAAACAAACAAATATACATTTGCATTTATAATATTCGTGTGAGTTGTAGGTGATGATGCGATGTTTGTGGTTATATGAAACCCAAATACATAAAAATTAAGACTTATCTGCCAGCCCTCACACTATTAAGAGATCCTATCACCCTCAAATAGGCCCCGACCGCGGCATCTGTTGAGTATTGGCTCAGCATCTGCATAGCTCCTTCGCCTGAGTTTAACGCCTTACCTGCATTTGAATAATTTCTCTAGTACTAGTTATTTTTGTTTTTATAGTGTTAACCATCACACTAAGGGAATACTAAAGATTATAATATCCCAAAAATTCGGCGCTTCGAGCCGAAGACATCCCAATGATTATTTCGTTCAAGCGAGATATGTCTCGATAGCTCAATTGGTAGAGCGCCCGCGTATCAAGCGGTGGTTGCGGGTTCAAATCCCGCTTGAGGCAAAATAATTTTTGGGATATTATAATCTTCTCTAGTACTAGTACAGCAGAAAGCAAACATTTTTGCACTGAGCCGCGACTTGTGTAGCAACAACGGTAGTGAAGTAAGTCGAAAAGCTGCTGAAATCGCTGTACTTATGTTTAAAGTCTGTGGTGTCTAAAGTCATAAATTGAGTCATGCCCTCTTTTGACACCAGAACTTTTGAGCACAGAATATCAAAAGCAATAAGCAATAGCAAGCTGATTAAAAATTACTTACTAAAACTTCGCAAGATAAAGTACGAGCCACTGACCAAATTCAGATTACAATCGTTTGTTTATTGACTTCGATTATAGCCCAATCAATCTTGCACGAGAGTAGGCGAATGTCTTAGTACAGCGGAAAATAAAAAACATGGACATGCTAAGAAGCCAATAAATAGACGGTTGTATCACATCAACGAAGACAATAAAGACAATAATCACTCTCGTCTTAGAGTAGGCCAGTGTACCAGCAGAGGGTAATTAGAAAGCTGGTCATGTTAGGCAATAAACACGGTTGTACCACGTGAGAGAACCAATGAATAGACGGTTGTACGTGAGCGAAGACACAGCCATTAACTAGTAATCTATTACGTCTACACCAACCTGTGTAGTGACCCAGGTCACATTGCATAAACAATGTTAAAAAGCCAATAAAGGTTCGAGCACCTTATGTCGGGCCGCAGCGGGGCGGAGCGGGCCGCAGCGCAGCGCAAAATGCTTACCTAGCACATTAGTGACGGCCCGGGTCGCAGTGCACTGACGGATTTAGAGTACAGACTGTACTCAAAATCCTGTAGTCCTGTATCACTGTACAGTACAGTATACTGCCAAGAATTCCGACATTATGGATAGCTCTGACGAAGAACTCTCTTTTATTTGCCTGCTATAGCGCACTGTTGACGGGGCGCAGCGGGGCGAGGCGGGCCGCATAGCACAGATGCAAATCCGCCTCGCAATAATGCGAGCCGCTGCGGCCCGACACAGTTTGCGATATTCATACAAATTGTATTCAAGCGATCTGAGCGGATTTTTGCGCTCCGCCCCGACACGCTGCGGCCCGTCAACAGTGCGAACATTAAATAGATGGTTGTATACGAGCGAAGACACGGTTATTAACTAGTAACGTCTACACTGTAGTGACCCAGGTCACATTGCATAAACAACGCCGCAGCATGCAGCTTTCCACTTATTCATAGTGTACCGAGCTGTGATTTCCCAGGAGTTCGCTCCCTGATACCGGAATCCATATTGAAGTTTCAACAATAGTTACAATGAAATCTAATCATGATATTGACACAGGGAGATTACCGTATACAGTTATCAGGCTTCGTATCCGTGTGAGCGGGTTTTCCTATTAGAAATTCGTATATTATCGTATACTAGCGACCATATCTTTACATAGTCCACACGCATAGTTTGTGTACGTAAACGATGCTGTTGTATGTGTGAGTGTCATGGTTGTCTCAACCCAATTATAGCAAGAGCGAGATAGCACACTTTCGCTCGCGTTGGCATGCGCGCGCTTGGACCTACACATACTGAATCAAAATAAACGCGTGCGGCGAAAGGTGCCGTATGGTGCCGGCAAACTCGCTCTCGGGGTGGGATAAGTAAAACTGGTGGGAAGTAGGGAGTGGCCATTCTGTACGTAGTACTAATATCTGTTTTGTGACATGCGGTTTCATCAATACCTAGATAGAGTGATTGAAGAAGTAGGTCTATACGTATAATACGCGAACCAAGTCGTGGAACAGCTAGTAAAAATAATTCGATCTACGTCTCAGAATCAGGATGGCAAGTGAGAACTCTGATGTTGCAAGCGATCATACAGAGGATACGGTAACTGCTTACGTTGGCACTTAGTTTAAACAAAATAGTAAAAGAAACTTGTGTTTTATTATGATAGACTGATGGGAATATTAATACTCAGGCTTTCCTGACATTGTTCCTCGAAAATTACATTTTCAATAGGTACTGCATTTTGCAGTCCCATTAATTTTAACATCGCAATAAAAAAATCTTTAATGGAAGTGCAATGAACACGCGCCAGCACTTAGAGCACTGGTCGTTCGAACGTTATAGAGTTGATAAATGCTTTATTTCATTTTCATCCGGTTATTTGGTTTCTATAAAAACTTACTCACATAAAAACTTTTTAAGCACACTGGCGTCTATAGTGGCAAATTCAATCTCGAGACTCTTGAGTTTTTCTGTTCGAAATTCAAATGTTCGTGAAAATTCGAATTATGAATAAAAGAACACCACTCTTCACGTCACAAAAGATTTGAAACGACTTCCAAATTTACAATACTAGCTGCGCCTCGCGGTGTTACCCGCACTTGGATAGTTTTTTATCCCACATAAATGTATATGTATAAAAGTGTTTAAAATTTCAGCCAAATCGATTCAGTGGTTATCGAGTTGGAACAAACATTCATCCAAATATCCAAATATCCAAACATCCAAACTTTCGCATTTAATTTTATAATGTGAGACAGTGTGATATAGTGTGATGTGATGTGATTAAGATTGTATAGGATCGGTACAGTAGGTTAGGTCTCACGACGGATCTCGGCCGTAGTGAAATTAGCCGTTTCGATGCGCAATGGAGCTTTTTCAAACTAAATTGTCTTTGCGCATCACAAACGGCTAACTTCACGGAAGCCTAGATCCGCTGTGCGAACCTCGGCCGTAGTGAAATTAGCCGTTTCGATGCGCAATGGAGCTTTTTCAAACTAAATTGTCGCTGTGCGAACTATACCTAAGTAGATCCAGTATACCAACGCAACACCTCATACATGGAGTGCTCGTGACGTAGCTGGCTAAGTTGTTCTTAACAGATCAACGAAGTTAAGCACTGTTGCGCGTAGTAATCATCTGGATGGGTGACCGCCAGTGACAATTTTAACTGATCGCTCCCGTGCTTCGGAGGCAGTCGGTCCCGGCTTTTTCAAAGTTGTTAAGCCATGACAGAAGCCTACGGGCGGCCTAGAAACTCTGTCACCAGAGTAGGCCACTGACTTATACGAACTTACTTACTTAGCTCATACATGGTCCGTCCTTTTTTATAGTTGATCTAAACCTATGATCCTTTAGATTAGATCTCTTACAGGCAGCCGAGTTTGTTGCCAGATTCTTCTAGGCTGGGGCGCGTGGAACTGGCGTAAATTCACCTAGCTTTAAGACGTTTCAAAATGATCCTTGTGATATGATTGAATAAATATATTTTTTACTTTACTTTTACATTACTTTACTGCACTAATTGAATCCCAGGTATTCGTTGGCAGGTATTCAATAATTCTGCTCTCTCCAACATTCAATGCAACAAACTCTTGAACGATTCATTTCTTAATAGAATTCTAGAGCAGTTCGTGTTAGCTTGGAAATGGTGTATTCAACTTGCCTCTTTATAATGAACTAGTGGAGCGCCCCGCGACTTTGCCCGCTGAGTTTTTTCGTGCTTTATTCCTGCTGCTTTCTTTATGAGTTTCGGGAATTTTATTCTTAGATTTATATCATTTGGACAATGTCACAGATTATTATATGGAAAAATGTGTTCTTTTAAATATTATAGTATCTAAATTAGCTGTAGCTTGTGACCACGTACACTCAGATACAGTACTTTTTTCCGAGATAAAAAGTAGCCTTGTCTTATTCCCGGTCATTAACTATCTAATGTTAAAATTTCAGCCAAATCAGTTCAGTGGTTGTTGAGTTTTAAAGAAACAAACATCCAAATATCCAAACTTCACATTTATAATATTAGTGTGACTAGCGGCTCGTCCCGGCTTTGCACGGGTGGACATAAAATAGCCTATAGCTAATAATAAATAGCTAATAGCCTCAGGGATAATGTATCATTCTAATAGTGAAATAATTCCAACGATCTAAAAACGATTGTTCGTTATTTTTAGAATCTGCCTGGTGTTACGTTACTTCTTGAAGAAAGAAAAACTGTTCGTGAATGTAAACGTATCGTCCAGCTGTCAATTTGTATAGGATTTTTAACAGCGCCTCTATAATGCGATATATGAACTACCAAAATTCAATACAAATTGATAGCTGGATTTTCAAACGAGTTTTTCGTGCTAAGAACTCTGTTGTTTGCAGTACAGCATCAGAATACTTGGTTGGTATGAGCAAACTAGATATGAAAAACCGAATAACAGAGACGTCTTCTTACAAATTAACAGGAACGCGGGGAGATGAATTCGGATGACGCGGAGGTTGCTACATAAAAGGCAAGTGCCGAAAATATCCCGCAATCCTGTAAAACTCCCAAGGAAACATTGGTTTGCCTATACCTCTGACAGTCTTTTCGAAAACTTCTGAAACTTCCTTTCATTGCGCGAGGCAGTTGTTGGTAAACGTCAAGACGGGATTCAATTAAAAACTTTACATACATGTCGCGTGGCAAGATTGAAGATATTGGCACGTATTGATTGGACAACCAAATAACTCAGACGTTTCTTTGGAAGTTTATAGGGATCGCAAAGACGACTGAGATTCCGAACAATCTGTAGTACTATTCCGCTGAACCTTCTAACTGATGAGATTCCGAACAATCTATAGTACTATTCCGCTGAACCTTCTAACTGATGAGATTCCGAACAATCTATAGTACTATTCCGCTGAACCTTCTAACTGATGAGATTCCGAACAATCTGTAGTACTATTCTGCTGAACCACAGAAGCTGAACCTTCTAACTGATGAGGACAACACAACAAAGCCGACACACCAGCTGCTTGCCTGAAAAGCGTAATCTTTCTCCTCCAAACCAACGTACCAATGTTGACTGTGACAATATTTATGGACAAGCCAATTGTGTTTATTTAATAATGATACATTTATTTTCTCCTCCCATCACAGCTAAAAAAAAGTAAGTTCGTATGAGTCAGTAGCCAACTCTGGTGACAGAGCTTCTAGGCCACCCAAAGGCCTCTGTCATGGCCTAACAACTTTGAAAAAGCCGGGACCGACTGCTTAACGTGCCATTCGAAACACGGGAGTGCTCAGTTGAAATTTCCACTGGCGGTCACCCATCCAAATGATGACTACGCGGAACAGTGCTTAACGTACGTCACGAGCGCTCCACAGCTTATTGGGAGAGGCTTATCCTGCTATCTTTATATCATAGCATCGTCGATCTGTATTCATCATTCGAAATGCTGTAATTGGAAGTTTAAATCAATGGTAGTATTTCAACAGTCGCGTCGGTCGGCGCACTATTAACTCGTCGAGTCGCCGGTGCGTGTGCTTACGTGCGATTACATTTCACTTGCGGCTGTTATGTCATAGACAAATATACAGAACAGATAAAAGATAATTTATGTTATTAAGAGTAAAAGAGTTCTTCGTGATGCTTTATCACGCACTAGCTTTTAGTGCGGGGATCATAACGGGGTTAAATGTATGGTTTCCAGTCTATTTACAAGCTCAGGTAAGTTACCGTAGCCTACAACACCTTGCAAAATCAGAGATAGCAATACAGTTCTTCGTGATAAAGCTCGTGCGGGGCGTTTCGTCGCGAATGGTCAAATACGCATTCAGTCAAATTCATGAAATAGCAATCCGTCAAAATAGCAAACCGCCAAAATAGCGAACCGTCAAAATAGCGAACCGCCAAAATAGCGAACCGTCAAAATAGCGAACAGCTAGCAGAATTTCGGTTCGAAGGGTATCGTTTCCAATCAAATTACAGGCAGAAGTAAATGGTAACCGTGACCTACATCTTGCAAAATCGCGTGCCGCCTTGAAACGTAGATGGAAAGTCTCATGTGCCTGTAATTTCACCAGATACCATACCTTTCAAACCGAAACATAGCAAAACGAGCATTACTGCTTGCCCCGGATGAGCTCTATCACAAAGAACTCTACTACTCTTACAATACTTTTATTTAAAAAATAAGTATAAGAAAATCCTCTGGTGTAAAAAAAATACTTACCTCAGGCAGACCTGTCTGTACGAAATATTGCTGTTGCTCTATGACAATAATGAGCGCTCGTAGCTTGCACTGGTTTGCACCACGACCCAGCAATATTGCTTCGTTAGTTGTTCCATACCGTCCGTATAGTTTTACCTACCTGTATGTCTGTTTATAGAGATTTTCCCTTTGCGTTTAATTAAAAATTCGGCAATTATTAGCGGTTTTGTCGTAATGAGGTTTGTTACTTTGTTTAATAACTATGGTGGCGGTGGCTAACATACGGCTCACTTAGTGGAAAGCAAAGCTTGTAGCAAGGAATCAGATAACTGACGTATTACAACATAACATCGTTTATCGCTTCAAGAATAGACCCTCTGACCACACAATACTTACATTACTATAAATTTTTAATATAAATATCAGGTCTATGCTAGAGAATATGAAGTCAACATCAGAATAGTATGATTCTTTCATGTGCATTATCTTGCTTGTTTGATAGGTAGGTACTTTACAAATTTCCAAATAACCAGGAGGGTGATTCTCGTGCCATAGATAAATGGTAACATGTGATATTATATCGTCAAAACTGTCAAAATTTCTATACATTTTTGACAGTTTTGACGATATATACCGTCAAATTTGACGATTTGACAATTTTGACGACCGATGTGGCGCAGCGGGCGCAGGTCCGCCTGCGACGCAGAGGTTGCGGGTTCGATTCCCGCCTCGGGACAAATGTTTGTAGAGTGTTCCGGGAGTTCTGGGTATTTTCTATATATAATAAAAAATATCTATCTATGTATTGTATTAAATATATATCAATCATCTAGTACCCATAATACAGCTCTGTTTAACAGCAGCTTACTTTGGGGCTAGATGATGCTGTGTGGATTGTCCAGCATTTTTTTTTTTTTTAATGGGTATGGTACAAAATTTCTATACATTTTTAACCATAACTAGTAAATTAAGGTTTGATTATAATTTATGAATTTTGTCAGTTTTGACGATCTAATATCACATGTAACCATTTATCTATGCACGTGCATCGCCCTCCTGTAAAGTAAAACGTGTTATTTAATATCTCAAATGTTCCCTAATCTGGGTTGTATCGATCAACTTATAATCCAAATATTACGGTTGTTAACAACTAACGCCTATCTTAAAGGGATCAAAGTCAATAAAACCTATCAATTAATCTCACTGAATTAGATATGTCATAATAATCTCACTACTAGTTATAAAAGGCAATGTCTATTTGAAAATTCATAGTTTGTCGAACACCTTACAAACAAAAGCAGGTAAGCGAAATTCAGTTTCCCTTGTTGTTTTTACAAATTATGTTATCATCATAATATCAGCCAATAGACGTCCACTGCTGAACATTGGTCTATATCATAAATTGCCAAAACCACCGATTTTGAGCCTTTACCATCCACCAACTTCCTACATACTTATGTATGCAGGCTTCTTTGATAAAATGTATAATCATAGCAAATTTGAATTAGAGTAGTTTCCACAAACAGTATTTTAATCTGTTCTGTTTCCAACCATTTGCGTTCTATTGCTAAGCCTTAGGATTCTACAATTCTGTGGTCATTTTTAAACTCAGATAAGACAATATTTTATATGACTCATTTGTAACAATCAATATTTTATTAACAAGATCGATTCTAGCACTCTATGAGAGAGGTTTATGTCCACCAGTGTACGTCTACAGACTGATTATGGTGATATCAGATCCATTTTATAATGATCTATCAAACTTAACAATCAAATTACTCCGACGCATCCTCGCGTCATCCACGTTTCACGTTATTTAGTTTGTCTACATCATTATTCTTTTTTCCGGGCCATACTATAGAAAACCAACCTCTACGCATAGGGACTATTCGTTCGTTCGTTCGTTTGTATGAGTCAGTGGCCAACTTTGGTGCCAGAGTTTCTAGGCCGTCTGAAGGGAAAGACTATTAAAATAATGTTTCATTTTTGAAGGTTTAGAGTAAAAGATTAATTTGTTTTTCTTCTTCTAGCAAACATGAATTCCATGCTGATCATTGCATCTTTGATCGCTGTGGCGGTTGCAACCCCCGTGCACCGCGGTTTGGTGGTTCCCGGCATACCCGGCCCTACGCCGATCGTCGATACCCCCATTTCCGTCGGACCCGCCATCGTGGAACTCTCTCCTGTGTCTGTTGGACCTGCCATCGTGGACTTCTCGCCTGTATCTGTTGGACCCGCAATCGTCGAAGGGTTGGAGCCCATCTCTGTTGGACCTGCCATTGTGGACTTCTCGCCTGTATCTGTTGGACCCGCAATCGTCGAAGGATTGGCGCCCATTTCCGTTGGACCCGCCGTAGTGGACTTATCACCTGTTTCTGTTGGACCTGCGGTCAGCGAATCTGCTGTCGACAGTACCCCCTTGGTCCAGATCATCGTGAATATCAATGGTCAGATGCATGATATTGCCGTGCCTATTCCTGTAGTTACTCCTATTGTTGAAGGTACCCCTGCCGAGACTGAGATCGTCGTCCCTGGCCTTGTCAACGTCGTTGAAGACGCTGACGTCGAAGTAGTTTTACCTAGCCCCGTGATCATTGGTACTCCTGAATTGCCCGTCGTCATCCCCGGTCCCGTCAACATCGTTGATGGAGCTGACAACGTGATTGTTCCAAGCCCTGTCGTCATGCCTGCTCCTGTCATGCCCGAGGTCATCCCCGGTCCCGTTAACATCGTTGATGGAGCTGACAACGTGATTGTTCCAAGCCCTGTCGTCTTGCCTGCTCCTGTCATGCCCGAGGTCATCCCCGGTCCCGTCAACATCGTTGATGGAGCTGACAACGTGATTGTTCCAAGCCCTGTCGTCTTGCCTGCTCCTGTCATGCCCGAGGTCATCCCCGGTCCCGTCAACATCGTTGATGGAGCTGACAACGTGATTGTTCCAAGCCCTGTCGTCATGCCTGCTCCTGTCATGCCCGAGGTCGTCGTCCCCGGTCCCGTCAACATTGTTGAAAGTATTCGTCGATTCCTGAACCTGCGTCGTCAATAAGTGCGTGATGGTAAGCTCCATCGTCACCTGCTCTGCTCTGCTGCTTTTATAATGTGACCTTCAACTAACCTTCCAAAGTTACTGTATCGAGGTTAGTCGAGGTCTTGAACTGGTAAACGACCACATTATTATAACACATGAGTGTAAGTCACTTGTTCTAAAATACCTACTTGATAAAAAAGTATTTGAATAAACATCCAGTTCTATAAGTATCATGTTTAATTTTTTATTATAAGAAAAACCGTTTGTGTACCGGCATAAGTAAACATAATATTTGAGACTTCCGAGTCTTTAGCTTGTTATATTTCAATTAGACGAGACAAGACTTTGGTGGCTCAACTGGATAAACATCGGCGTATCCCTCTATTCTGCCTTCGCGACTAGACTCTTCATTGAGTTTTTTAGGGTTATCACTAGTCGCAAGATTTATGAAGTAAAATTTACCATTGATCATAGACGCGAAAAAAGTGTTTTTCATAGAGGATTAGAAGGCATAAAAAACTAGCTCGCTTCAATGGTGAAGCCATGGGGCTTGGCTTGTTTTATTGCTCAGACAACGTGTAGAGAACGTTGATTAAACACGCGCTCCGCAGCGTCTGTATTATGTTGGTGGTACAATTTATAAGATAAAACTCCTGAACCAACCGAAGAAAACAGGTATGAACTAGAGTAGGGCGCTCAGTGCAACCCGCAGAGCTTTTATGTGATTTGGTTGCTGGTTGCAATCAATTTCACTATGTGTCAATCAAAATGACATCGGTCTATTATTTTAGTTGGCAGAATGACTGCTTATTAGCTAGCCGTACACGCATAGTTTTGCCCGTCAGGCGAGACTCGCATTATTTCTGTTATTATTTATTTATTATCCGTTATTTTGCCACACACGATTTCGGGCATCAGTTCAAATCGTGATTCCAGCATATGCGGAGCTCAGATCTATCGCTCTCTCTTGCTCGGATCTACCTGCCCTGTGCCCGATCCAGTGAATTTGACCACGGGCAGCGGGCAGACAGATGGCAGGCAAATCCATGTCTGTTTTTACCATACCCCAGCAGGTTGGCCTGCCAGGCACGTCTGTCAGGCAGATCCGTACCGTGTATGCTTGCCTATTGACTGGTAACGAATTGGAACTGGGTTGGTAAACAGTGCTGGTTGACAGTACTCACTACACAAGATAGTGTCCTATGCGATGCTATGACGCAAGGCTCGACGTATCTCTAATTATATTTCATACTTCGTCTTTCGATTATTCGCGTAACCTGCAAGAGAATTCATTAGAAGGTAGTTTGGTCGACTTCAAAAACTACCGACTTCATCATCAGAATGCTACATTATTCCCGTGCGAAGCCGGGACAGGCCGCTACTCTCTTAGCACTTCAAACGCTCCGTCCCCCGGATTCAGAAGGTAGCGGGTGCTCTGCACAGACTGCTGCCAAATCTCGGGGGACCACGGGAAGGAGTTCGCCGCCTGTACGCGGGGGTGGTGCGATCGATGGCTCTCTACGGAGCACCCGTCTGGTCCCACAGACTAGCGGGTGTTAGGCGCTACAGGTTGCTGTATAGCAGCTTGCAGCGTCCTATGGCCATCAGGATCGCACGGGGGTATCGTACGATATCCCTAGAGGCGGCAACAATCCTGGCGCGGTTCCCGCCCCTCGACATCTTGGCGGAGACTGACGCGCGTGTGTACGTTCGTCTCCGACATGATGACGGGAGCGGAATCGCGCCTTGTGAAGTGCGAGTGCAAGAGCGCCGGCGTGCGTTTGTTAGGTGGCGCGAGCGGCTCGAGGAGCCACGGAGTTCGCGCCAGCGCATCGTCGGCGCAATTGCACCCAACCTCGAAGCCTGGCTGGGAAGGGAGCACGGCAACGTCACCTATCGACTTACTCAGGTACTCACCGGACATGGATGCTTCGGTGAGTACCTGAGTAGGATCGGTCGCGAGTCGACACCACAATGTCACCATTGTGGGTGGGACCGAGATTCCGCGCAGCACACGCTGGAGCAGTGCTCAGCGTGGTGCCCGGAGCGCGGGATCTTGGTCACCAGGATCGGGCAGGATCTTTCTCTGCCAAGCGTGGTTGAGGCCATGTTGGCAGATGAAACGGCGTGGAGGGCCGTGGCCTCTTTCTGTGAGACCGTAATGGTTCAGAAAGAGGCCGCTGAGCGAGATCGGGAGAGAGCCGATCCCGCTCGGAGAAGGCGGCGGCGTGGTGACGGCAACGGCCGCCCCGCACTGCCTGCCCCATAAGGGGCCAAGCGGTATCCCCTGCCGAGCAGGGGAACTTTCGGGTTCGTGGGCGGTCTAGAGTGAGGGCTCTGGTCGTCCGTTTACAGCGAACCCGGGAAGGGCGGTAGTACAGGGGTGGCCCTGTGCTGCCGCAGCACTGCGAGGTGCTGGGGCTGACTTTTGTTAGCCCCGGGAAGTGCTTGGAGCGCGATGCGAGAGGGGCACCACTGACAGCCCTAGGGGACCGTGGAGCCCCTTGGCATGCATCGAGGCTGGCCACCGGGGATGGTTTAGTGAGTCGTCGAGTCCGACAACCTCACACACCCCCGTCGTACCCTTATGCGACGGGATGTCTGGATGCAGATTCCTCCCCGTTAACAAAAAAAAAAAAAAAAAAAAAAAAAGGCCGCTACTCTCTTGTAATTTGCACCATTTAACCTTAACATACGCTGGAAGGAACAAGCATGAGCAGCTGTAATTGTGGATAATAACGACTGCACCGACACACGCGAAATGTAAGCCAGATGCCGTAGGAAGTAACAATCTTCGAAATCTCTCGGAAATATAACAAATAAAAGGCTGACAAAAGCAGATGAATAAACAGCAAAAACCATCTTGTATGTTTTTTAAGATTCCGCTTCTCAACAAAAAACAGAACCCTTATTTATAGGAACGCTTGATTGTCCATATGTCTGTTTGGTAAGATCTATGATGTTCTTGATGTTGGTATCAAAAGTAGAGCACCAAGCTTGATGTCGAGAATCAATACCAAACCAATCGAGCGAGAGAGAATCCGTGTCAAATGATAAAATCCTTTGAACGGATTTCAACCTCGAAGCAGGGTCTATCGATTCGGCATACCTACCTATCTACAAGTAGATACTGATATCTGTTCTGTGCTACAACAGTATATTCAATCGTATCAGTACAATTTTTTTGTTTATGGTTTTCAAAAATAACTAAAATTACTTTAGTTTTCTCTTCGTTTTTCTTCTAGGCGCAGAACTGGCATGTATTTCAGTTTTACTAGGCGATCCTTGTGATTTTATGAAAAAAACTAATTGCGCATTAAAACGGTTAAGTACTACTTGTTTTTGTCATTTGTGCGACGGACGTTTTAAAACTATTTTAAAGCTCTTAATTTTAAGCCATGGTTCTAACTTTCATTTGATTTTCAGCTCTAACGTTTTTATTTAATTCCGAATGAACAATAAATGAAGGAAAGTTTTTGAAAGGGTGCATTGAAGTGCATTGAAGTGCCGATTGCAATAGTGCTTAGTTGGACTTCTCTACTTATTTTATATCTTAGCTCTGCATATTTTTATTTGCTAGAACATGTAACATGTTTACAAAAAGATCTCAAATAGGTAACAGTAGTTGGTACATGTATTTGTTCTACCTTATCTAAGCATGCAAATTTTACCTTACCTACCTTGATACAAAATATAATGTACCTTTTGGTACATACTTACATCAATAGCTAGGTGTTAGTTTCCTTGTCGGTCCTGGCCGGTCTCCTGCTCAATCACAAGCTTGTTTGAACACAGGGTTGTTTGAATATAAAGTTTTACGAGTGACTAAATTGATGAAGTCTTTTCAATAAGTACCAAAAATATGCTCCGATTTGACGACCCTTGTGCACAGAGCCGTCTCATGGGTTTTGTCGAGTCATTACATACCATAATACAATGACATTTGTTGTTAAATTTGAACTCTATTAACATAAAGTCATGATTCGACAAAAACCCGTGAGTTGATCCTCAATCACAAGGAGGGCGATTCTAGTGCCAATAGATAAATGGACAGCGAGTATATCGCGTGTTCATTTTCTGATTTGTTTATGATGTAGTGTCTGCTGCTAGTAGCCTATTACCATTGCTATTACTGAAGCTGTACCTACCTACATACCGCATCTAGGTATATTTATTTTTAAGAATGATAAACTAGCTTTTAAGGTTCAATGTACCTACCTATTTGACATGCCAATGTTATGCAATGTAACGCTATGGTAAAAAAAAATCTATACATTTTTGACAGTTTTAACGATATATATCACATGTGACCATTTGTCTATAGCACGAGAATCGCCCTCCGCTTGCTAAAAACTCACAATTACGGGAATCAGTTTTCTGAATTCCGTGGGTAGTACTTACATCAGTTTTTTTTATGTAGCTGGTCGCAGTGCAGAACTATTTGATCCCAGATCTTATGGGATCTATGAATAAGAGCACTGAAATTTGAAATAAAAAAAACTACTAGATAAAGAAGTACCAAATTCACCTCTAAGGTGGCAGTTTTAAAAATGTACCCTTAAAAATTACGCAAACAACGCCGGGTTTTCCAATGTTGAGACTGATCCCTTCAGTCGGCTATGATGGAGACCTTATCAAGGGTCTGTCACCATAGTTAACTCATACGATGTTATGAATGAGAGAATGTATAAATTAATTAATTAATTAAATAATTAATTAGGGCATTAAGTATATGAAAGAATAATTTATTTATAAAAATAGTTTATTGTACACTTAAACATAAAAAAATAAAGATTTTAAAACTTGAGAAGTTGAAGCGATTTCTGCCATTTACTTTTTATGCATATGAAGTCACAAGCATCCCTAGCCACCGCTTCAAAAATGTCTTCCCAGCCGATCCAATGCCAAGTAAGTACAGTCAACAACATCGTACCAGAATCGGTAAGATAAATAAATAAATAAATAATGCTGGACAATCCACACAGCATCATCTAGCCACAAGGTAAGCTGCTGTTAAACAAAGCTGTGTTTATAGGTCTAGTACTTATATGACGGATATATACATAATACAATACAATACATAAATAGATATTTTTATTATAAATAGAAAATACCCAGAACACCCGGAACAAATATTTGTAGATCGTACATACATCTGACCCGAGGCGGGAATCGAACCCGCAACCTCCGCGTGGCAGGCGGACCTGCGCCCGCTGCGCCACATCGGTCGTCCAAGATGTTTAATTAATCCACCAATGGTTGTATAACATTAGTAGGTATGTCTGTATGTCAGTATCCACGACATTCTGCGGCGCGACCACAGTTACTGGCATGTCGGACATATCGCAAATATTCCGGGCATGTGCAGCTCACCCACAACACAGAGCCCACAGCAGAAATACCTATACTTAAATATATACCTATACATATGTTTTATTAAAGAACCTACAGCTATGCATACATTGGAGGATGCGATTTTTAAAAGTTTTACACAAACAGAGAAAATACAGCAAAAACTTATTTAGTTGCTCTGTTTGCGCATAGTCTGAAGTATGAACGCATCACATTTATTTATTTGTTATCAAACAAAGAAGCCAGAAATGCAAAAAAAAATATTCACAAACTCACTGTTTCACAGAAACTGTGAATTAATAAATAATATATTTTTTTTTATGTAAAAATTTTTTAAATTTAAAAACCAACTTATTTTTTTTTTATCTTTTCGATAATTCTCACGGTTTTACATTTTGTACATAAAACTGTTCATAATCGTCATCTAAATCAATTATTTTCTTCAATCATTGCTATACAGCATGAACGCTTCCGTAGTGAATTGGATCAGTTCAGAACTTGATCAATAGATCATTTGCAACGGTCTTTTTAAGGCTCTTTATTAATTATGTATTTTTGGCTTGATTCCAAAATCCCCTTACAATTGAACCTGATGTATTTATGCAATCTATTTATTTTGGTTTTATTAATAAATTATGCACAACAACTTTAAAAACGTTTATTCATTTCTAATTTAAGAAATAAAAAAACAATAAATAAAAATACATTAAAAATTATACAATAACAAAATACACTATGGTTAATTAGAAACAGCCAATTTACGTTCACTGTTGGACATAGAGTAGAGCCTCTTTCATAGAGTGCCAGAGTTACTGTGACCCCTACAATAAAATCACTCCATCAAGTGTGGTCACCATTCGAGAACCTTACAGCAAAAACCTTCAAGCTAAATATTGGTTAATCGTATGAAATACCTACTTACGGTGCGGTAGAAAAGGTACTTACTAAGGCTTGAAATCAAGGGTTCCGGTGTTTCTTAGACATAATAATAACAGCTACGGAATTACAGATTTTCGAACTAGAGTCTCGATATTTTTAAATGTTTTGAAATAATTCTAGCTTTGACGCTTTTGACGCTTTTTCCTTTCAATGCAAGGACTTTCCAACTCCAACTTCAAAAGATATCTGAAACTTAGGTAAGTACTATTAGACACACTTGATGGGGCGCGTGGAACTGGCGTAAATTCACCTAGCTTTATGACGTTTCAAAACGATCCTTGTGATATTATTGAATAAGTATATTTTTTTACTTTACTTTTACTTTACTTTATAATTGCTATGCCTCAAATACTTTTTCCTGGTTTAAACAAAGTTTATCTGGAAGAGATGATCTTCTATGTAAACAAATACTTCTAAGCAATCAATTCTGTTTGCTGATTTTACTCATCTCCTTTACTTAACTACGGCAAATATATATCTGGTAGGTAAGCCGTTTTAGTGATTGACTAATAAATAAACTTAGAACAAAATATCCTCGCAAATATAACCACCACCAACCACCCTAAAAAACTATTTGCAAATGAAGCAACCGTTCGTCTATCCATCAAGTGATGAGACGTGCTATAAAAAGTAGCATATTTATTAACATAAAAACAAATCCTACTTTACCTCAACAAACCTATTTTGAACCTTACAACGACACGCATAGAACACAAATCAAAATAAGCGAGGTTAAAACCAAACACTCCACGAAAATGGTTGCTACTTACAAACAGGCGGCGAATATAGCAACTTCTCAACTTTTGACAGATGTAAACTGTGCCGGTAAGAAATAAAATACCTATGGAAACATACGAAGCGTTATTTTAGAGGAAACGCAGCGAACAGCATAGAAAATTTTCGAAAATGACTTTTCCTGTCAGACGAGTTAAGGTTGACACAGACGAATAGGATCGATTTAATATCGCCGCCGCCGCGCTGCATACCCCAAATGACCAGATAACAACGTGTGCGCTTCCTCCTCTGGTTGACGACTTTTCAATAAGTCAAGCAAGTGCTTGCCGCTAGAGCAAAACGTGCGCGTTGAAATATACCCTTTCTTTTGACGTTTGGAAAGGCGAGTTGTTGCTTATACGATGTTGGTATATCGTTGGTATGCGTTGCAGTTCGTACAAAAAATACTGAACTGCTCGAGTTGAGGTGATGTTGAGCTGTCTCCGGACTGATATAAATTTGCTACAAATTAAGAATTTGCTAAAAAAGCAGTTAAGCTTTTACAAAATAATTTTATTGTAGGCGCTTTGTAACAGTATACTTATTCTGGGCAATCTCTGGATAGAGTTTATAGGCAGGCCAAAGACCAAGGATCGACAGCTTGATTGTAGTCGCTAAATCTTTTCCATTCTGCATCTTTCTACCAATAAAGTATAATATTATAAAAATCGTTTGAAAAACGCTGCCCTATTTTGCTACGCCAGTGAAAATAATAGAAACAGCCGTGGAAATAGCGTTTCATGAATTCATAACTGCTTAAAATGACGTTTTCCTTTGCACATGTAAAATGTAACAATTAACAACATCGAAAGCCTCTGAGGTGCTATCTAATGTTACAGTATTTTATCATGAAAGTCCTATAATGTTATTAGGTAGACCCAATGCAAATTGATGATTATGAACATACAATAAGATTTTTTTATATATCATATTGTCTCATCATTGTAGGATTTCTAATGAAACCTACCGACCGATGTGGCGCAGCGGGCGCAGGTCCGCCTGCGACGCAGAGGTTGCGGGTTCGATTCCCGCCTCGGGACAAATGTTTGTACGATCTACAAATATTTGTTCCGGATATACTGGGTATTTTCTATAAATAATTAAAAAAATATATATGCGTGTATTGTATTGTATTAAATATAAATCAGTCATCTAGTACCCATTATACAGCTCTGTTTAACAGCAGCATACCTTGGGGCTAGATGATGCTGTGTGGATTGTCCAGCATTATTTATTTATTGTAATACTTAGCACTAGCTAGCATTAATCGCATTTCTCTCGACTGCATTAGTGAAACGAAATCGATCGATGCGTTTTATGCGAGCGGCTTACGCAATCAACCTATTATGCTCTACGTTCGTAAAACTTTTTCACCCTTTCAAACACACTTTCCTTCTTATTAACCCCATAATGCTGTAGTTCATATTCCGCAGGTGAAGCGTAAAATTCAAAGGTTCGAAATAATCGAGACGAATGGCCACTGAGAGAAACCATTTATTACCAGCTCCTTCGCCTAGTCTTCGCTTGTGCGGTACAAGGATAAAAATTATCGTGTTTAAACCCAGGGCATTATAGTGGTTATGTCGTGAGTCCTGGTTGAGCCGTTGGTACCTTATAGTTGTGTAGAAGGGAATTAAAATACCAGAGCATACTTAGTAGTTGTGCCGTGGATCCGGTAGGCTCTATGTCAGTATGTCAACAAGCATATACCTATTGATAATTGCATAATGTGCCTCCACTGACGTACGAGATACCAACAAATACAAACAAATACACATATTTTATTAACCACAAATACTAATGTTGACACAGTACTGATTCACTGGTTAGTTAGTTTTCACTGTGTTTCAGAAAGACAGTTTGTCTAACTATGAGCCTATCAATATCTAAATGTCAAAACTGTAACAAATCATAACTAGGTGGCGGTAGTAAATATGTCACCGTGGTAGAACGCGCTGACGAAAACTCACAGCCGCGAATGACATTGCTGCCTTCAATTTGTATTAAGTGTGTCAAACTAGAGTCCAATAAACCTATATATACCCATATTATAGTGTTTGATTCCACAAGGCTTCACACCACGCCTGGTCGCTCACTACCGAATCTAGGGCTCCGACTTGTACGCTAAACCCGTAGTACACAGTTGATTCCCCAAAATGTTACTTATGGATATGCAAAAGAACATTTTGTATCCTAATTTATATAAAAACTGTAATATAATTATTATATCTGTGTAAATAATTTTAAACACTATTTTAAAAGATAAGTACAAAAATATAATTAAAAAAAATGTACAATACCAAAACCTAAATATTATTATTACCCAAAAATATTATTTAAATACCTAACTAACAGTTAATTAATAAATGGAGGTTTAGTGAGAGAGTGTGTATAAGTGTTGTGTGTGTATGTAGGAATAATTTTAATGGAGGTTTAGTGTATGAGTGTTGAGTGTGTATTATGTGTAAAGTGTGTTGTGTATGAATATGAGGTGACTTAAGGGTAAGGATGTGTGTTGTATGTTTGAATGTGATAAATGATCGTGTTTTAAACAACTTTAGTTAGGAGCTTCTCTACTTCTTCATAACTTTGATATTGCAGCCAATCTTTGACGATTATTTTTAGTTTATTTTTTGTCATTTCTTTTGTTTTTATTTTGGAGTTAAGTGCGTTATAAAAGACAGGGGCAGTATGAGCATAGTGCGTTTGTACAAGAGAACTTTTGCTAACTATTGCTCGAATGGTTACAAAATACACCAACCCGAGTCACCAACTTACAGATCAGAAATAATAACATGGTACTTATTTACTTTCAATCGAATAATAAATTCGATGAGAGAGAAAAAATAAAAAAGTTTGTTGAATACTTTATCTCTGAAAGCGTATCGATGTTTTTCGAACACAATCGATGTATTACAAGCAGTTTGGAAAATCCCTTTTTCCTGTTAGCACTTCAAACATGATACAGAAGGCTTTGGAAAGATCTCTACATATATGAAGTAAGACTTTTATATAGCTTCAGGGTTCGGATATTGTAAAAAAAAAAGTTCTATAAAAGCTTATTTACGGACGGTTTGTACCCGGTTCTTTGACGTCTGAAACAAGCCTAAACTTCAAAATTTTCAATTTTATACAGTGTTCGAAATATTAAGTTTAAGTTTAAGTTTAAGTTTATTTATTTCACAAAAAGCAATGTCTTACACTAATATAAGTAGGTTTGTTAGCACAAGTTTGTTACAGTAGGTTAGTTTAGCTAAGGGGTAAGAAGTAGTGTTCATGCGGCAGGCATATAACCGTGACCCCATACTAGGATTCCCTGTATTATAGTATCTATTGATATCGAAATTTTCACCACTCCGCATCAAGTCAGCGTAATGCACTCTCGCTTGGTATAATGTCTTAGCTGTTTACCATGCGAAAAACCCGATGTTATAATGCTGGACAATCCACACAGTATCATCTAGACCCAAGGTAAGCTGCTGTTAAACAGAGCTGTGTTATGGGTACTAGATGACTGATATATACTTAATACAATACAATACATAGATAGATATTTTTTTATTATATATAGAAAAAAGCAAATATTTGTAGATCGTACAAACATTTGACCCGAGGCGGGAATCGAACCCGCACCTCCGCGTCGCAGGCGGACCTGCGACAGCAAAATTGTCAAAATTGACAGCGAACGATCAATTTTCAGCCGATATTCCCAAGAAGCAAACCACTCGCTGGCTTTTTTAACCATTGGTTGTGTTGACTATCGATCAAACTCGCCCTTAGGGATCTAAGCTGGTAACGATCGGATTAAACAAGCAAAGGCAACAAAGCTTGCGGTCCGACCCTACGAAATCAATAAGTGACAGATTAAACAAGCGATCGAGGTACCCCTGTTTGCAACAGTTTGAGAACTGTAATTTATTTTTTGCCGCCATCTCTATCTAGCTTAAGGGTAGGTTTTCGATAATGAGCATTTTTATACCACACTAGTGACCCGCCTCGGCTGCGCACGTTGCACCCGTGTCGCTAGTAATAAATATAGCCTATGTTATCAACCAAATGAAAATACTATTTATTTGGTATCACAACAAATTACATAATATCAGGGATAATGTATAGCATTCTGAAAATTAGCAATGGTGAGGAATATTTGAATCGGTTTTTGAGTTTATTCGTTACAATTAAAAATACACAAATACAAATCATTCCTCTTTATAATATTGGTATAATTAAGATATGGTTCATATCTGGCTCAACGTATCAGCATTGCCATTCAACGTGGCAATGCAGCCAGCATGTTGGGAACGCTTCCTACTGGTAGTGATTTGGATCAGTTGAGCTATCTATAGGTCGTTTGTAACGGTCTTTAGATGGCTCAACTGTTTCATATGTATTTTGTATATTTTGTAGTGTAATATAATTATGTACATATTTTATTTTGTTTAATAAATACTATTATTAAGATATATATATATATATAAGATAATAATTAGTATAGTATATATAAGTGGCATCCAAGAGGTTTTTAATAAAATTCTACAAAATACATGCTATGTAGAATTTAATTAAAAAATTCAAACCAACAACTCGAACCACTCTAACCCATAAAACTTATTATAAGTTTGACAAAATATTACAATGTTCGTCACTTTATCGATCAGCACACGGCGAGTTGAACCTACGAATGACTGAGCATGAAATAGCCGCCAATGAGCAAAGAGTGAGTCGTGGTCCGTTTGGAAAACGAAGTTCCCATGCTCGCTTTACGAAACCCACCTTAAACCCAGTTATTATCCGATCGTGGAATTTAATTTGAGCGGTGGATAGGGAAGAACAAATTGCAATCGTTCTTGAGAATCTCTGTGGAGTACAACTGAGACAAGTGTTTTGAGAAAATATCCCGCAGCAAATACAGTTCCATTAAGACAGAAATAACACTTGCTGGGTGAAGCGGAATTGACTCTGTTAACCAAAAGCGACTCCGATAAGGCCATGGAATTGATTCCCGACCATTAAATAAACACCCAAATAACTAAGCTGTGTTCCGGTGTGAAGTGTATGGTTTCCGTTGTAATTACTGGCACATGAGGCTTTCGATCTTAGCCTCAAGGTGGCAACCCGCGAGTGATACCTCTGGTATTGCAAGCGTCCATAGGCTACGGTAACCGCTTACCATCTTGTGGGCCGTACGCTTGGTTGCCACTTCAGTTGTATAAAAAAAAAAAAACTAAGAACAAAGAATAAACCAGTAATGTGACAAATACTCTTACAGAGCAGGTGGGCGATTTATAAATGTTTTGGCAGCGAAACAATATAAAGTTTTGTGTATTCTTCGGATGATTAAATGATTAAATTAACGTAAAGGTAAACCGCCCGAAGGTAACCAGCATAAGGGCGATTATCCAAAGTAACGGAGCGGAGGCGAGGACCAACTGGGAACGGGTTAATAATTTGGAAAGAAATGGCAGTGTTTCTTTTAAAATTCCTTAGGAAAGCCTTTGACTAAATTACAAACCAACATTACCCTTCCATTTCTTGTACTTGTGCTAAATAAACAAGTTAAATTAGATAAACTGCAACCAAACTTACGCAATAAAACTCAAAATAACAAAAGAAAAATACACAGAAAAGATATTCGACCGATGTGGCGCAGCGGGCGCAGGTCCGCCTGCGACGCAGAGGTTGCGGGTTCGATTCCCGCCTCGGGTCAAATGTTTGTACGATCTACAAATATTTGTTCCGGGTGTTCTGGGTATTTTCTATATATAATAAAAAATATCTATCTATGTATTGTATTGTATTAAATATATATCAGTCATCTAGTACCCATAATACAGCTCTGTTTAACAGCAGCTTACTTTGGGGCTAGATGATGCTGTGTGGATTGTCCAGCATTATTATTATTATTATTATTATTATTCTGTATTTTTCTTCTTCTTTTATTTTAGGCGTCTTTGGCTGAGTTTGCCACAATTTTGCCAATGTCAATGTCGACAGGGTTGAAACTGTAGGGCGTTATTCGCTATGACATAGGAGATTCTTTACCAATAACGTGTAACTTAGTAACATCTTCTATACGTGCCATGGTGTGCTTCCGTATCTGTGTTGTTTCGATAGTTACCCTTGTAACAACAGTTAGCCGAGCCCTAAACCATGGCTCGTGGACGACGATTTAACGCCCGCGTTTGGTCATAGCGAATAAGGCACCTGATAAATGTAGTTTAACTTGCACCTAGCTTAACCGACAGTGTACCGGGGTACAACCCGTAACGATAAGGCTGATGTACACCATTGTGCAGTAACACGAACATCTCGACTTATCTACTCAAATAAATCTACCTCGCTTGTACGGGGCAACCAGGTCAGTTGTTAGGTACTGGGTATGGGGTGAAAAGTCACCAATATTTTTACTATCGCCTCTTCTTCCTACTGCTGGTACGAGCTTGGAATTATAGCTACCACGACGCCACAAATGAGTTACTTGCTGATAAACAACGCACAATTTAACCATAAAGAAGATCAATCACCAAAACGGAAATGAAAACGAGAATGAATAATAGTAATAAATAAAATCAATAGAATTTCAATTTCATTTTGATTTTAAGCAATTTTAACGTGACTCTATTGGTTGACTCGGTTCCGCTCTGCATCGGTGAGTAACGACATAATAAATTTAATTACTTCTAGGTTACCCCAAACACAGCCTAGCTACAGCTCTGAGGTCGTAAATTACCCCAAAACGCTTAAACCGATAATATCGCAAAGAAACTAGGTTAAAGTGCACGGATTTTGTAGAAATATTTTAGAATTCTCGTTGCGGTAACTAAACGCATGATTTGGAATAAATTTACTGGGATCCGATTTAATGCCAGTTCAGATATGAGCGATAATAACAAAAAGCTATGCGATAGGTATCGTATAGCTTAAAATGACCCATACTACAAGAGTAGTAGAGTTCTTTGTGATAGAGCTCGTCCGGGGAAGGACTACCAACCATACTTATTTCTGCCGTCAAGCAGTAATGTTCGCATTACTGTGTTTCGGTTCGAAAGGTATGGTTTCCGGTGAAATTACAGGCACATGAGACTTTCGATCTACGTCTCAGGGTGGTAACCCACGAGTGATACCTCTGGTATTGCAAGCGTCTATAGGCTGCGTTAGCCGCTTACCATCGTGTGGGCCATACTCTTGTTTGCCACCTTGTATAAAAAAGAAAGACGATTCTTTGAAAGACAAGAAAATGAAGACCATGATAGGTTGAAAACTTATTGCCACCGCCGATATAGCAGGTATAGTAATTTTCCTATGCTGTTTTCTTTCTGCTTTCGTATCAAAAGCAAAACTTTACCACGCTAAAAGGACGTCATATACATTGCTTTTGCATCGAACGTAAAGGTACGGAGTAATGAGCGAAATATAATTTTATATAATATTATTCATTATGCGTGGATACGAGTGTAACCAGCCTAACTCTTCCCAGAAGCACAGAAGCTTCCTGGGGTCTTCACAGGATTCGAGGAGTGACCTCGGTGTGCCGAGGATTTGTGTTCGTTGAGTGGCTACTCCCACACATTCCAGGACTACGCGGGCAGCTGATTCTTCTTCGGCTAGACCGCCTCTGCAGAGTGGGCAATATATAAGGTCATTCATTATCAACCTGACAAACTTAAGGGGTAGGTTCCACACATAAAAAAAAAATACTTGTACTTTTTTTTTCTAAATGTTAAGCGAGAATCGAGTTAAGCGGCTAATAATGAAATATTCGAGTGTGCGCGCCCCGTAGCGGGTCAAGGGCACGCGCAGGTTAAGGACGCGCGGGTTATTGACCCGAGGTTCATTGACGCGCGGGTCACTGACACGTGCCGAGCGTTGCCTTTTCGATTTCTAACAAGGATAACTAATTATGAAGCAGAATTACGTAATCGATTTTTTTTGTTTACTTTGGATTTTTAAGACAAAATATACATTAAAAAAAATAATAGGTACATATATTTTTTTTATGTGTGGAACCTATCCCTTAAGTTTGTCAGGTTGATAATGAATGACCCTGTATAGATAGATAGATAGATCAACACAAGAATTACATACATCACCGGCATCACAAAATCAGACGCAATCTCGACGCAACGCTGTTGAACCTATGCAAAGGAAAACGGGTTTGCAAAAGTAATTTAGAATCAACAGTACCTTTCACTTTACAAACTCATAATTAAAACCCAATTTAAACATTAAAATTAAAAGCATGGCGCGGTGTTTCGGTAATTTTGTACATAATATGGTGCGAATATACGATGCAAGCATATGCGCAGGCTAACCGGAGCTGCCTGGGCTATATGCGAAAGTGCCTTCGGTGTGGTTCGTTCGTTCGTTCGTATGAGTCAGTGACCAATTCTCTAGAGTAGTGTGGTCAGCGTCAGCGAGTACTTGGTTGAGAAACGTAAAGTTTTAGGTTTTATTTCCAGTGCGCGAAAAAATATTAGAATGATCTATAATTGGGTCTGGGTGCTCTGGTACTATTTATAGCACATTTAATTTAATTTAACTTCATAGTACCTACTCGTAGTTTCTGACATCCACCAAGTCACAGGAAATCCTAGTGTAGATTCAGGCAGACAAAATTGTAAAAAAGTGAAAATGAAAGAACCTGCAAACTTAACTTGCCTAACTTGCTTGACTTATCGTATTAGCAACCCGCTCCAGTAGTCCTTGAATTCCTTTATTTTTAGCTGAAAACCGCATCAATATCCGTTGCGTATTTTAAAAGATATATACATACATGCATACAAAGGGACAGACATACAGAGGAGCGATTTTATTTTATACGATGTAAAGTGATGCTACATGATACTATCAATTAAATATAAGGTGCGATAGTTTAAAAGCACGCATGACGCACGTGCTTCGACATGCGCATGTTAAGAGTAGTATCAACGCACCATAACTTCAAAGAAAAATCGTTTATATAATTGGTTTTTTCACACCACTGTCATGCGTGACCCCATCATGAAAAAACCAATTGTGAAAACATTTTTTGCTTTGAAGTTATGATGGGTACTTGCACGGTTTCATTAACGCGTCAGTAACGGATCCTTATTTACTTGCTAAAATATTCCGAAATGTCGAATAATTAAAAGAACCCTAAATTACCGCCACTACAACATTGAACACATTGGAAATTTAGTCGCTAATGAAGACTCATTAGCGGCTAAATTACCAAAGTGTTAAAAAATAAAAACTGTTTATGCATGAGGCTATAGACGTAGTTTTATTTTTTACTATTTTGACAAATGACGAGAGGCATACCTGAGGCGTAGTACTAATATCTGATCTGTGAGGCCTTATCCCGAATAACGCTTTTGACAATCGTAAACGTTCGTATCGTCCAGCTGTCAAATTTTATAAGTTATTTACAGCGCCTCTTTAGTGCGTAAAATGAACTACAAAAAACCCATACAAATTGACAGGACGATAAGTTAAGATAAGTAAAGACATTACGTTAATCGAACGAATTTTTCGTGATACGCTCTCTGCTTTGAAGGGCAGTCGTCGGCCTTGTAAAATTTGTTAGTCCATTTCCAGAGTTGGCCACTGACTAACACAAACTTATTTTACTGGTACTCGTACTGTACCATACATACTCATACCTGTAGCTTCAGATACAACACGTTCTAGACTGTGTCAGAATCAAACACGCTACCTCTGTAAGGGGCACTTGCCTACCGCACCACTGAAATCGTTGATACTCTTTCCACTGTAGGGCGATTACGCAACTCATTGCAATCCGATTTCAATCAGCGAACTGTCTAAAAGATGTCTTAATCGTGCATAAAACGTCAGTTTTTGATTGAAACCAAGTGAAATCGATGCAACCGAATTACATAATCGCTGTCCTGAGCTGTACCTAGATCGTTAGGGCGTCATTTTAGTCCATCCCAATTATCTCGCACACTGACTCGATGAAGGTAATCAAATTACAGCGCCGTGTTGGTGCCCGCCGCTAAATGACAAATTATAACGTAATGCAGATGAGGCCTACTTTTCCCAAAATCATCAACATCATCATTAATATAAAAATTATTCCATCACGTGAGCTAAATCTATGAAATAGGATGATCTGGATTGAAAAATATGATAATTTGGTACTTATCACCCGAGCAAAGCCACGCGTAGTAGCAACTACATAATAATATGTATGATATCCTGAAAAAGGTCACTATATTACACATTATAGGAAATCGTTTTTATAATATACTTTCTACCCTTTTTCAAGTGCAAAATTTTCTTTCTCTTCTTTTTTTCTTTAATTTTTCTCTTCGGGATACAATACCATAATTTATGTAATAGCTGCCACGCGTGGCTTTGCTCATGTACCGAAGTATCCTATTTTTCAATCCAGATCATCCTTAATAGATATATAAGGTCATTCTTTATCAACCTGACAAACTTAAGGGGTAGGTTCCACACATAAAAAAAAATACTTTTCTAAACGTATTTTTGTTTATTTAAAAAAAAAAAAATTACGTAATTCTGTTTATTAATTAGTTATCCTTGTTAGAAATCGAAAAGGCAGCGTTCGGCACGTGTCAGTGAATAACCAGCGCGTCCTTGACCTGCGCATGTCCTTGACCCGCTACGGGGCGCGCACACTCGAATATTTCATTATTACGTCGCTTAACTCAATTCCCAACAATGATAAATAATATTTGAGCGGAAAAACGTAATCGATTTTTTTTGTTTACTTGCGATTTTTAAGACAAAACATACATAAAAAAAATATTATAGGTACATATATTTTTTTTTATGTGTGGAACCTATCCCTTAAGTTTGTCAGGTTGATAATGAATGACCCTGTATAGATAGATAGAAAATACTTTACCACAACTTAAAATACGCTTACAAAGGCGAACTTAATGCTAGACAGCATTATCTACCAGTTAACCTGTGGGTAGCGAAGGTACATTTATATGTAGGTAGTGCACATAAAATTTAGTAACTTAATGAAAAAAAAGATAAGTACTTAACCGTACCTACTTTACTTAAACATAGATGCTTTATTATAGATCCTGCTTTTTTGTGGGGTAAGTAGGTAACTTGGTAAGGTACTTGCCCACCAACGTAGTTTTTGATTGATTTTTGCGACATCCTTTGAACTAACCGCAATGCAAGTTTCTCGGTGACTTCAGCCTTTGATTTGGTTGAAAGAGTAGTAAGTAGTCTTTTTATTAGAGCTTATCTGAGAAGGTACTACAAACACTCCTTTTTTCTGCAACGGTTCTCGGTATTATTATTGTTGAGGTTTGTTTTTTTTTATACAACTAAGATGGCAACCAAGCGTACGGCCCACAAGATGGTAAGCGGTTACCGCAGCCTATGGCCGCTTGCAATACCAGAAGTATCACTCGCGGGTTGCCACCTTGAGGCTAAGATCGAAAGCCTCATGTGCCAGTAATTTCACCGGAAACCATACCCTTCACACCGTAACACAGCAATGCGAGCATAACTGCTTGGCGGCAGAAATACGTATGGTGGTAGTCCGTCCCCGGACGAGCTCTATCACAGAGAACTCTACTACTCTAAAAATAATTAATTACTGATTATGATAATGATTATATTTTGAATCTAAGTCTCAGGATGGGAACGCGTGTGATATCTCTATCTCTATCTCTCTTACGAAAGTTGGCCACTAACTCATACGAACTTACTTACTTACTTGGGCCGTATACTGGTTTTCCATACAAGTTTTAAAAACTCCAACTTCGTAAACTCACCAGAATACAATAAGAAGGATTTCTGGCAAAAAAATGGTAAATATATACCTACAATGTGATTATTATTCATCCAACTCATCCGTGTCTGTCTCTGAGACCAGAAACTTCTCCAAGTAACTGGAAAAAGTTAAGAAAGGGATGATTTAAGCGAAGGATGAGGGTTGGGCTCAATTGTTTCAAGGGTTTGGTACCTACAATTTGCAGGGACAAGCGGAAGGGTAAATTACGCTATTGAGAGATTCGAGATCCTTCTGAACTTTTTCATCGTCACTGGTTATTGCTTTGGCTATGATGAGTGACCAGTGCTCTCATACGGTGAAGGAAAACATCGTGAGGAAACCGGCATGTCCAAGAACTAAACATTCGAAAGAGATGTGCCATCCACCAATCCGCATCGGGTCCGCGTGGTGGATTAAGACCCAATCACTCTTGCTGGAGAGTAGGCCAGAGTCCCAGCAGTGGGTACATTAGAAGGCTGTCATGATGAGTGACCAGTATCTGAGTACTATGCAAATCTAACATATCTATATAAAAATGAATCGCTGTTCGTTAGTCTCGCTAACTCGACGGCTACGCGACTTTAGACTCGAACGGCTTGGTCTGAAAATATTTGTGAGTCCAGGGAAGAAAACAACGCGAGTGAAACCCATCGGGTCAGCTAGTTACGATTATAAAACTTAGACATTCAACAGTCTCTAGTACTATCTAGTCTCTAGCCAGAGTACTTTGTCTCCAGCTCGACGGAGCATCACGTCTGCCGGAGAACAAGTCGATGGTCCTGATGATGTCCCGTGGAGGGATGAAACACGTGTCGATATTTTTCTTTTGAGGTTAACTGTATTAACTGTGTGACCTCATTGGTCAAAAGGTTAAGCGGAATAGTAATAGAGATTTTTCGTCTGTTTTTTATCTTGTAATGGATTTCCGCAAATTAACGCCTGAATCTATCATTTATTCAACAGTCACAAACATAGTCTTGATGCCTGATCTCACACCGGAATTCCTCGTGGGGTATCTAGAAACTACGAATACCATTAGGCTACAACACGCATCAGGTCAGGATATAATATTTTACATTCATGCAAACGTTTGTCCCGCTTTGGGAAACGAACCAATAACCAGTCGCTTCTGAACCGTAAGTAAGTGCCCTCTTCAAGGCATGGTAAATCAAGCCTCAGTCCTTAAATATTTGTTCAGAACTTACAATTTTAAAACAATTGATACTTAATGATACTTTATTCGTGCTACAGTATCGTAAACGTAACGTAGCCCGCAGGGTCACCATTTGGATGGGTGGCCGCTACTGGCCATTTCAAAATACGAGCGCATCCGTACTTTGAATAGCAGGTTAAGCTGTCATTTCCATAATACTGTCATACAGACATTATAACTCTGCTCTAGCTTTGATTATAGACATACAGAAATCTTTGAAAGCTTACTTTTTTTTTATACAACTGAAATGGCAACCAAGCGTACGGTCCACAAGATGGTAAGCGGTTACCGCAGCCTATGGACGCTTGCAATACCAGAAGTATCACTCGCGGGTTGCCACCTTGAGGCTAAGATCGAAAGCCTCATGTGCCAGTAATTTCACCGGAAACCATACCCTTCACACCGGAACACAGTAATGCGAGCACGTCAATTCTCTAATTTATTCCCTTTTCGTCCCAGTTCGACATGTCAGTTGGAATTCCGACTCTCAAAGTTATGCGGATTTCGTCCTTTGTCCGCGACGCGCCGTGTGAACAGATAAGCTCGGACGAATGAACGGACGGTCGAACAAACGAACGGGCCGGACATAGAGAAATCCAACGTTGAATGAGGAGACTCATAAGAAGCTGTAAGTATTTGTACCTATTCACCTGAACAATTGTATGGCTCAGCGGCAATTAGCTTACTTGACACTACTTGAAAAGACACCTAGTGTCAATTCTGTTAGTATTATCAATATTGGTCGTCATGGCTCTTTTGGGGGAGACCTACGTCTACTAGCTGATTTGATGGTGATGATGATTATCTAAACTATATAACATAACTAAAAACTAGTAGCGTCATTTTGAAATAAAGTCGAACAGCAAGGACCGCGATATTTTTGTTATTTCAGCAATGTCTATGCTACAACAGAAATTGCCACCAATAGTCACTTAACATACAAAACATAACAGTACTAAAAAAAGTTTTTTACTTTAGTACCTACTAAAAAATATAAAAAGGTCTTACAAGGCAGGCAACGCTTCAGCAGTAGTCCCTCTAGTGTTGCTGAGGTCTACTGCCAGTGGATCTCGACTGTCGTGAAGTTAGCCGTTCAATGCGCAATGGAACGTTCGAACAAACTGTCTTTGCTTACCATCAGGCAGGCCGTTAGCCTGTTTGCCTCAAATTTATATTTAAAAAAAAAAGTACTGCCAGTTGATCTCGACTGTCGTGAAGTTAGCCGTTCAATGCGCAATGGAACGTTTGAACAAACTGTCTTTGCTCATCACAAACGACTAACTTCACGACAGCCGAGATCCACTGGCTACAGTACTCTACACCCTTTATTCTTCAAAACGGACTACTAGGACAAGGTTATCAACCTTCCTCAGCTTGGATAGTTCCGTTTTTTTTTTTATACAACTGAAGTGGCTACCAAGCGTACGGCCCACAAGATGGTAAGCGGTTACCGCAGCCTATGGACGCTTGCAATACCAGAGGTATCACTCGCGGACTGCCACCTTGAGGCTAAGATCAAAAGCCTCATGTGCCAGTAATTTCACCGGAAACCATACCATTGCACCGGAACACAGCAATGCGAGCATTACTGCTTGGCGGCAGAAATAGGTATGGTGGTAGTTCTTCCCCGGTCGAGCTCTATCACAGAGTCCTCTACTACTTTTAGTTTCTCTGTTCCCGCTACATAATTTATTAACTCCTCGCGGGATCATTGTACTAAAGATTTTCCTAAAAGGAAAATTACAGGACAATCAGTATTAATTAGAAACGTGAGAGCTCAAATAAACTTTTAAGCCAGGGGTCTTTTTCGCTGATTTGAAAATTTATGCTGCCTTTGCAGCTTCCTTTTACTGTTTCCGTAGACCGTTCTAGAAGGCTAGCGACAAATTTACGGGAGATCTATGTTCCGCACCATTTGGTGATACACCAAATGGTTATATAGGTTGTTACCACGTTTCTCCGTCATTGTGATGAAATTTGGAATGTAGATGGTTAAAGTTCTGGAATAACACAATGCACTTTTTATCCAGAAAATAAACTGTTTGTTTGGGATAGCATAAAAACCGAAAAAACGTGAGTGAAACAGCGCGGGGTCAGGTCGTAATAAATAAAAATGTTTCGAACACGCCTTATTGACTGAGCAGAAAACAAAACACAACTTCAGACAAAAAACGTTCACGCGCGGTCTTCCAAAGATATATCGCTGTTATTCACAACTCGGTAAATTTAATGAAAATCATTATGATAATTGACCGAGCGAGCGAAGCGCCTCAGTTTCGAGATTGGCCAAAAATGCTTCTAGCTGTTATGTCAGTTTGTCCAGCTGTTCTCGTCTACAGGTTGCATTTATCAACCAATCTGGTTGAAACTTCGTATACAAGTTCTACGACTTTATAGAATTGGATTGAATTTTTGATAGGGGGCGTACTTTCTCCAAAAAGGAACAAAAAGGGGGCTGCAAGATATCTCCGCCCAAAGGTGGTTTGATTTTGATGATTTTTATTTCATTTGAAATGTAAGTATTAACTTTAAGTTTGTCTGATATTTGGTGAGCAAAATAGTTCCTCAAAATGCAGTATGTGGCTCACTTTCAAAGCTCACTTTATTTGTTTGTATTTGCGAGGTCTACTGTTCGGAGAACTGCTAGTATTATTAAGGTGATCCTCTGACCTAGCGCTATTTACCTGGCTCTGATTTTTATAATAAAAAAAAACTAAATCAAAGCAAGCAAGATAAAGAACGTTGTGTAGAGTATTTTAAACTTTTCTTAAGTTTAAAATAGGTACGTGTGTCAGCAACCCTTTGTAACGTAAGGGTACACGAAGTCATTTACAGTAGGTAGACCTATGTAGATATCAAAGGGGTCTACTGCAACTGATCCGCATTGAAGGCATCCATCATTCTGGACACGTACTCGAACAACGAGTACAACGGCCCGTTGAAACAATAACTTGACAGATTAACGAAGGATCCTCCAAACTTACGAGATTTCCCTTCGCCGTAGTTAGGGATCGAGGTATGAAAGGAACAGCTAGTACACTGCTACTTGATGTCTTACATCATCATCATTAGCCGATATGACGTCCGCTGCTGGACATAGGCCAAAGAGTGCTATGACGACCGATTTTGCCTTCGCCATCCACTGACTTCTTGCGACCGCTTTACTGTCTTTTTAAAACTTTTGTGATCAGAACTCATAGTTTTTTTAATATTAGCGGGAATCGACGCGACGTTAACGCGATAAAATCCCGCTAATATTATAAAATACTAAGCTTTGTAATGTTGTCATCGGTACATTGAGAGGGGGGCCGTCCGACACTTCGTTTTCCAGTTCGTGGTCGCCATTCCTTTATTCCCCAGCGGTTGTCGGTTCTGCGAGCTATATTGCCTGCCTACTGCCACTTCAACCTCTATTATTCTTCTATTATTTGGATGGGTGACCGCCAGTGGCAATTTCAACTGAGCACTCCCGTGCTTCGGAGGGCACGTTAAGTAGTCGGTCGCGGCTTTTTCAAAGTTGTTAGGTCATGACAGAGGCCTTCGGGCAACTCTGGTGACAGAGTTGCCCACTGACTCATACGAACTTACTACCTTTTTTAGGACATGCTCAGCAGGAGAAAATATTTCACTGTGTAACAACCTAAGTCAGAGCAAGCACAGAGGAAGATTTGTTTATCCCTTGTATAATCGACCAGGATCAAAATGAAAAAAAAAATACAATGCAACACACATAAATAATACTTCTACCAATTATTAACAATTTGAAATTAAATTAAATCCTAGCACGTCTAAACGCTACGACCGTCGGAGAAAAGTGAGCGGCGATGTGCTCGCTTCTCGCTTGAAGCCTCGGGTCACCGTCGGCAGGAGCCTTATTCACTATAACCAAACGCGGGCTGGTTACGATACCTGCGAGGAATCGTTGTCGACGAGCCATGTTTTGGGGCTCGTCTGACTGTTTTTCAAAGTCAACCTATCGATAGCAAAACTATCGCTATTGAAACAACACAGATACAAAAAACAATTTTACAATTTCACACCATGGCACGTTTAGAACACGTTAGTAAGTTACACTTTATTGGTACGGAATCTCCTAGGTCATAGAGAATAAGCCCCCAGGGCTCGCGACGCGTCGTCGTTGCTCGGCCACGCCTTCTGGCCATGGTTTCCGTGTTACACTTGGCTATGATTCAGCTGATCAGTTATTAATGACGACCGATGTGGCGCTGCGGGCGAAGGTCCGCCTGCGACGCGGAGGTTGCGGGTTCGATTCCCGGCTCGGATCAAATGCTTGTACGATCTACAAATATTTGTTCCGGGTGTTCTGTGTATAATCAAAAAATATCTACTTTTTTTTATACAACTTATGTGGCAACCAAGCGTTCGGCCCACAAGATGGTAAGCGGCTACCGCAGCCTATGCACGCTTGCAATATCAGAGGTATCACTCGTGGGTTGCCACTTTGAGGCTAAGATCGAAAGCCTCATGTGCCAGTAATTTCACCGGAAACCATACCCTTTACACCGGAACAGAGCAATGCGAGCATTACTGCTTGGCGGCAGAAATAGGTATGGTTGTAGCCCTCCCCGGACGAGCTCTATCACAGAGAACTCTACTACTCTTAAAACTTACTTATCTATGTATTGTATTAAGTATATAACAGTCATCTAGTACCCATAACACAGCTCTGCTTACCTTGGGGCTAGATGATGCTGTGTAGATTGTCCAGCATTTTTTATTATTATTATTATTAATGAGCAGTGATCTAGCTGATTCCATTGTTAAGAGATAATTTCATCATAAACAAACGCCCTCCAACTTAAGCTGTTAGCAGTGAAAGTGTGCAAGTTTCTTTAGAGATTTTGAAAGGACACCGACCCTAAGACAACTTTGTATAACACAGAGTAAAAGTAAAAAACCCGTTGTCAATATTTTACGTTCTCTTGTATCGTAAAGTGTTTATGCCCTGCGGTTGTTAAAACCTAAGATAATATACGTAGCTTGCTGAAAAAGTAACTGTTTTTTTTTTTTGACTTATGAGTTGGCCACTGACTCATACGAACAAACGAACTTATGTTATGAACAAAATTGCTCAAATAATATTACTAAGTATATATTTTTTTAATTTACTGCGAGTCTGCGACGAAATGTCTTCGACCGCGACTCACGAGTTATTACATAATTTATAATATAGTCAATTTCAATTTCAATTTCAATTTATTGCATAATGTCACAATCTTGTATAAAGTCTTAGTAATGCAATGTTTTTTTGTCAGGTACATGAACCCTGTAAGGGCGCTGCAGTTTAAGTTTGATTATAATTAGGCACGAGTAATTTTATAAATATGTATGTAAAATTAATAATATCAAGTATAAATTGCAGTAATTAAGTAGGTACTAGGTACTTATGTCAATTATTCACGGGTCAAAATTATGATAAAATAATAGTAAATAGTTGCCCTCAGAATAAGACTTTTCTTACTTAAGATATTTATTGAAATAGAAAGAAAGTAGAAATAAAGAAAGAAAATACATTTATTGACTCCCAAAAAATAATATAAAAAGCAATAGAAGAAAAGCAAACACAACAAAGCGAGCATTACTGCTTGGCGGCAGAAATAGGTATGGTGGTAGTCCTTCCCCGGACGAGCTCTATTACAGAGAACTCTACTACTCTTAAACTAATTAGCTGACACCAATAAGGATGTGATCAAGGTGCTATTTTAGTCTGTATCGCAGCGATGTTGAAATCCTATTTACAATTACAAATCGCCATGAGATCACCTAACGATGCGGCCCGCCTAATGGACGCGTAACTTGCTGGGCGATTGTGAAACACGGTTGCAATGCGATTTCAATCAGTGAACTATCAATAAGCTTTCATATTCATAAAAAATACTTACGTCAGCTTTTGATTGAAACCAAGTAAAATCTATTGCAACCGAGAAACATAATCGTCCCTCGGGTCGTTGGCATGTGCCGCTTTTAAACCAAGAATTTTCAATATGAAAACCACTTCTACAACTGATTAAATTTATGTTACCTAACCTAAAATCGATTAGCGCGCTGCTTGTTACCGACATGTTCAAAATTTGAATTTGAACGTGATTCCGAATTTGAATATCAACGTGATTCCCGAGGAACGTTTACACAGTGATTTAATTTGAATAGACATCCGAGGTCTGCTTGAAGATTCAACCCATTGCGATGTAGCAATCTGACTGAATCACTTTAAAATAATAGATAGGTACATATGTAATGATAAATTATCCTAGTAGGTGCCTACCTAAAATTAGTTATACAAAAAAATACATTTTGGTGCGGCAATTGTCTGTGGTAGTGGTGGAGGCAGAGAGGCCTTCGGATTTGAAATCGGTCGTGCATCAACGGGTTTTTCCATTAAAAAAAAAATATATAGGTACATAAGCCTGTGCTCTCAACCTGTGAAGAAAAACATCTTGACAAAACGTTTTAAGTAGGTATCATAACGTGTGCAAATAACAATTAATCTATCTGTCTTCAGATAATAATGTAGTGGTACTACCTATGACTACAAACCACCGGACATTCCATAATAGGTAAAAAAGCAGCATAGATGCTGCTCACTGATTAAACAACCGTTTACCGAAGCCAAAGCTTCGTATACGGGTAGCTTACTTCATAACCCGAATCTGCTGATACTTGAATGGCAGCTTCAATTCAATCCAGTTTCAGGTGGAGTAGGCTCTGGCAGTTAATTAGACAATAGGAGCGGATATCGACGGAATGTGAGGCATTCACGGCGTTTGTACTGGCGGCCGCGTGCCGGACCAGTTTACGAATGAACTACCAGCTACGAAGGTTAGGGAGAAGGCATTTAATCATGATCTTTACCACTGGCTGGAGCCACAGACAGTTGAATCTATCGCGGTTGCTTCCAGGATGAAGAAACAGAGGAGCGTGATTCTTCACTGTACAAACACAAATTAAACCTTCCAGATATTTATTACGTACTTTTAAATGGCAACCAACGATAGTAGCTCTAGCAAACAAGACTATTTAGGTGGAATACTAATAACTAAGTATCAAAGTTGACTTTTAAGCTTTTAGTAATATCACACGCGAACTTGCTAACATGACTTGATGGGTATTATAGGCTCTAGTGAATATGTTCTCTGATCCACACTATCTTATCCATCATTATGCTTCCTGGTAACCATAAATGATGCAATGCGGGTGATACTGAGCTGCCATCATTGTCAACTCTACAAGCTCACGATTCATTTATGAGAGCACTCCGTTTGGGATTTGAACTACGAACATTATTTACGAGTATTGTAAAATCATAAACACCGCCATGCATCTTACAGAATAAGTTTCAATCAGAAACAAATGCCGCTCAAACGTATGCCGCTCAAACGTATGCTGCACATACCTATCAGCTGGTGATTACGTTTTTATCGGTAGTTCACCCCACCCGTGATGGAAAACAATAAAACTCACAAACCATAGTAAATTAAACTAACTTGCATATCTCTCGAAAGATCATTTTACAATAAGAAGACAATATTGTAATCCGTAGCTCTCTCGTAGCTACTTCGTAGCCTTTTCGTAGCCATCTCGTAACACGTAGACGTTATCTTATCACGTTATTAAAAACCAATACCATAGAATTTATATAAAGTAACTTGTATAGTTCCAGAGGGCATTTAAATAAATTAAAACAACTAGTAGGCACTTATCTAAACTAGAATACTTAGCTACGTTCGAAAATGCGATTACTGTAAAGCCATTTTGTCATTTTTGTATTAACTGTTTGCTGCAAAGTTATTGCAACTATTGCAGTGTTGTCATCGGAGCCGCTCAACGATAATCGTAGCAAATATCGTAGCTCAACTTATGTCTGTGACCAAATAAGCTCAGAGCAGTCGCGGACATAAGCTGTACCACAAAAACTGTCACGTTTTAACGCTTTTTGTCCGCAAAGAGAACGAGAAACCCCGCTTACATTACGTCAAGATGTTGAATAAAAAACGCAAGCACGATTGAAAGGTCTGTGAAAAATAATTTGAAAGCGGTGAATTTTCTCGAGGCAAGTCTAGAGGCCGGGAAAATACTAATTCCACAAATGCTGCCCCAGCCGCGCCGGTGTGGGTGGAAAAAAATACATAATTGTTGGTTTAAGGCTGATTTTACCACCGATGCTTAGCGTAGAGATAAATTATACTAATTAAGTAGGTACTTATGTACCTATGCTAAAATCGCATCAGACCGTTGACCACATCAAGGACTGTTCTTTGGACCAAGTCCACAGTCCGACGCGAGTCGCGACGCATGTTCACAGAACATGTTTTTTTGGTATGGTACTTCCGATCCGGGTGTTGTGGGTTTGAATCTCGGCCGTGCCACAATTAATTATTTTATTCGAAAAAATTATGTGCGCAATGACACGAGCTAAAAATGGTGAAGAAAAACATCGTAAAAAAACTGGCTTAATGCTCCACATGCACGTATAGGTGTTGGACTAACTAAAGGGATCTACTTACTTTCTCTGGATTCGGTTGACTGGCTATTAAGCTGTGCTTTAGCTAAGAGTAGTAGAGTTTTTTGTGATAGAGCTCGTCCGGGGAAGGACTACCACCATACCTATTTCTGCCGCAAAGCAGTAATGCTCGCATTGCTGTGTTCCGGTGTGAAGGGTATGTTTTCCGGTGAAATTACTGGCACATGAGTCTTTCGATCTTAGCCTCAAGGTGGCAACCCGCGAATGATACCTCTGGTATTGCAAGCGTTGTAAAAAATAAAATAAAAAAAAGGATGGTAAGTTCCTGGGCAAGTTCTTTTTACTAACGATACTGGGCAATCAGCAAGCAGCATGAGCACTGGTGGTCTAGTGGTAGTGACCCCGCCTTCCGATTCTAAGGTCGTGGGTTCAAATCCGGTCGTGCACCAATGAATTTTTCGCTACGAAAAATTTATGTGCGCAGTGCCAGTGAAAGAAATCATCGTGAGGAAACCAGCTTTTTTTTTACAACTGAAGTGGCAATCAAGCGTGCGGCCCACAAGATGGTAAGCGGTTACCGCAGCCTATGGACTCCTGGAATACCAGAGGTATCACTCGCGGGTTGCCACCTTGAGGCTAAGATCGAAAGCCTCATGTGCCAGTAATTTCACCGGAAACCATACCCTTCACACCGGCACAGCAACGCGAGCATTACTGCTTGGCGGCAGAAATAGGTATGGTGGTAGTCCTTCCCCGGACGAGCTCTATCACAAAGAACTCTACTACTCATAACATGTCCAAAATTGGCATGTCCACGAACTAAAAAATTTGAAGGACATGTGCCATCCACCAATCAGCATTGGGTCCGCGTGGTGAATTAAGACCCAATCACTCTCGCTGGAGAGTAGGCCAGTGTCCCAGCAGTGGGAACATTAGAAGGCTGTCATTATGACTGGCCAAGCATAAAATAACCGTCTTGTCTGTCTTAGGCACTTTATATATTTAGTGTCCTACCTACTGCCACTAAACGCTGTAGGTACTTACAACATCTTCAATAAGGATACCTACCTACCTACCTCCTACTTTACCCGAAGTAGGTAGGTACCTACCTACCTAACAACCTTATGTAGTAACTAAGTAGGTAGGTATTATTAGCCTCAAACCACAGAACAGATATGCTCAAACATAAACGTTTTTTCCTAAAACTTTTCCTAAAACCAAAGTAGGTAGGTATCTTGTAGGTAAATATACTTATTATTATTCTGAGAAACTACTGTCCTTACATGATTGTTAGGACATTGATAGTGACTTTGATAAGTAAATAACAGCGTCATCTACGTTTACCTTGGCGAACTTATTATGTGCTTCATGCAAATACATAGAGAAAGCGTCACCTACTGTATTTAAAAAAAAGCTTTTGGCCTTACATATAAAATTATGGCAAAGTGTTGAGAACGCAAAGAAAGAGAGTTCATTCCCAAGAGGTATGTAGCGTTCATTCATTGAATGAATATAATACAGAGCGGAATAAATGAAAAGTCAAGAACTAACTTCGTTCGTATTCGTAAATATTGCTCTACAGCTGGCCTTACACATCACACATGAACGGCTCTCTGGATTTACTATTTAATCTCGCTACAATGACTTTTTAGGGCACGGCGATATTTATTCATCAAGCAACTCGATTTTGTAGAACTGAAACTTTGAAATTTTCAAGCTAGTAACACTGAGTGACTGAGTGACTGACGGAAAACCGACCAATCAGCGCGAAGCGAAAAAAAAAAAACTATACAAGCAAGAATCAAACGCTCTGTTTGAATGAAGCTTGAAAAAAAAACAACATTGCAAAACATTGGGCGTAGGCTATTTATTTATCTCCCGCTGATAATTTGCTGATTACAAATAGATAAGCCCTTCCTAGCCAGCGAGCGTCCTTAGCAATGAACTAAATTAATATAGGGCTGCTTCAAATAAATCTATAGATTTTGTGACCTAAAAAGTGATGATATGTTACTAGTTCATTGTCTAGATCAGAGTTTTGATTATTTACGAATAGATTACCCTATTTTCAACATAGAGGCCACAACAACGTTGTACTAAATACAAACTACTACGACTTTTCATTCATAAACTCGAAAGAAAGTGAGAAACAAAGTGAATTTACACTTCAGTGAATGATAATGGTGACTCATACAGAAACACTCATCAAACTCTTTTAGTGGTAGAGGGACGCGTGAAAATAATGGATAAGGCATTTATAACTATTCTTCTATGTGCTAGTGCTAACAGCCAGTCAAATAAAGATCTCTACAATGGACAAATCAACAATGAGTACTACGGTGGCAAGCAGGATGGTGCTAGACAAACCAGGCTTCCTAGTCCTGGAGACAGTGATTATAGGACTTATGTGTACAATAATAGGAGATACGGAGTAGACCCAACTAGATATAACCCGTACAATCCAAATATAAACCAGCCAGGAGGTTTTCCATACAACCCATTGTACACCAATCCATTAGATGATCAGTATAAATATGTCAATGTGAGTATACCATGAAAGTGTTTGTTAATATGCCTGAGTGAAGGTCTTAAAACACCAACCTGCTATTGCAAAGGTTGATTCATAGGAAGATTAATGTGTTAACATAAATATAAAACATAAATATTATGAGAAATTGTTGAAAAACATGTTAACAATTGTTTCACAAATCGCCATCATCTTAGTAATTCATTCTACCCACTTAAGAGGCCCTTTAAAAATCCAGAAAGATCAAATCTTATTCATTTGACAATTGTAAAAAAGGAATAAATAAATAGAACTGATTTTTATAGTAGAATTCAAAAGAAAGATACCTAGGTACTTTGGTTAACTTAACTAAACACTATGATTATTAGATTAGTAAAAATCTATTCTACTTTTTTTTTTGCTATACAACTGTACTCCTATCAGAACCGTGATCCAAACAACCCTGATGCTCTGTTCCCTGGCATCCTTGGTGGATGGAGAGAGGATCTGCAAGGTCGGGAGCGGCGAGACTCCAAACAGTTGAAGAGAGATATATTTGTAACCACCAACTATGGACAGGTTCAAGGATTTAAGGTGATTATAATAACTGTATATACATTCAAATACTGAAACCCCAATGAAATATTTAAGATTTTAAGATCGCTATAGCTGTTGACTTTAAAATCGCATTAGGAAATGTCAAAAACATCCTCATTTTATTGGTTATTTTTGTTTTTATAGTGTTAACCATCACACTAAGGGAATACTTAATATTTGGGAATATTAATATTGGTAGAGCGCCCGCGTATCAAGCGGTGGTTGCGGGTTCAAATCCCGCTTGAGGCAAAATAATTTTTGGGATATTATAATCTTTAGTATCCTCATTTTAGTTAAGTATCCTTTGTTTTTCTGGCAATCAGTAACTTAATTTGCCGATTTATTTCAATTTGTTCATGCTAAAATCACAAATATCTTTTGTCTTAGGTTTATTTGTATGACAATCCGGACCCACAGTCTGGGTACAGGCCATGGCTGACTCCGGTCGAGAGGATCCAAGGAGAGGTATCGGTTTTCCTCGGAATACCTTATGCTAGGCCACCAGTTTTAGAAGGCAGGTTTAAGGTAAGTTTAACGTTAAATAGTAAGGAAAGTAAAATAAAAAGCTTTTATTCATGATGCAATAAGGAAAAAAACCATCCATTAATCATCTTTTTTTTTGACGACCGATGTGGCGCAGCGGGCGCAGGTCCGCCTGCGACGCGGAGGTTGCGGGTTCGATTCCCGCCTCGGGTCAAATGTTTGTACGATCTACAAATATTTGTTCCGGGTGTTCTGGGTATTCTCTATATATAATAAAAAATATCTATCTATGTATTGTATTGTATTAAGTATATATCAGTCATCTAGTACCATAACACAGCTCTGTTTAACAGTAGCTTATCTTGGGGCTAGATGATGCTGTGTGGATTGTCCAACATTATTTATTTATTTATTTATTTATCTAATAATAAACAAACTAAAATAGAGTCGAGATTAGTATAAGTATTATTGAAGTGAGCATAAAAAAAGCTTCATGTATCCAAAGTATATACCTTCCTTTGTAGCAACATATTTTATAATATTTTGTTATTTCCTCAGAGAATAACATAGCATTGATCAATTACCTCTAGTCTAGATACTCCTTGTGTTAAGCGGTGTTACTTAATAACAAAAGCATAACCAAAATAAGTCTTCCAAATAGTTTAAATTAATAAAATTACAATGATCACTTTGTCTAACAAGCTAGGTAAATTTATTTCATTTCATTTTCATTTCATTTATTATTTTTATTTCATTACAAGCAAGGTAGGTACATATTGATAATTAATTTTTACAATACAATACATTAAGTATATGTGTACGAAATGGCTTGGTTACATAATTAAATTCATCAGAACTTACACTGAGTATATGCAACCCGTGTTGTAAGTTCTGCTTTCCTTCAAGGGACAATACAATAAAGTAGCCATATCAAGTTAGTGTCGAATTCGGATATTTTATACAATTTGCAGAGCTGATGTCTGCGGTAACAATATTATATTATTATTTTTTAATTATTTTACATTTCCATACATTAATTACAATAAAATAATAAATGCAGAATTCATTGAAATTTTAGATTTAAGTTTTTGTTTTTATGCGAGTACCACGCGCCCAAGCTCACAAAAATCTAGGAATTAAACACACAAAGTTTTTTGTCTGTTCTTCACGACCAACTGATACTGAGATGCATTTCAGGTTCATTAATGATGTACTTATTTATGTTATTTACTTTCTTTCTTTTTTCCCTTTTACCTTCCTTTTTTTTTGTTTTTTTTTTCTTACTACTAACTCACATACTTACTCACTTACCTACCTACCAACCTACCTACCTACCTACCTACCAACCAACCTACCTACCAACCTACCTACCTACTGACCTTCTGACTTAATATCTACCTACCAAGTCTAAGATATGTTTTATAATGCATGATTCATGACTGTCTGTGAAATGACCTGCCTTGTATAACAAACTGTGTTATAATGGGTTAAAAAAATTAAATCTGAAATGTACCTACCTACCTACCTACCTACCTACCTACCTACCTACCTACCTACCTACCTACCTACCTACCTACCTACCTACCTACCTACCTACCTACCTCTTGACTTACGGACCTGTGTATTGTACAGCCGCCGCGGCAGCACCCGGGCTGGCAGCTCATGCAGGCGGTGGACTGGGGGCCCGCGTGCCCGCAGCCCGTGCGCTACACCGGCGCCACCAAGGGCATCCGCGACATGGACGAGGACTGCCTCTATCTCAACATATTCTCTCCTAACGTAAGTATACCGACCCAAGTCAGATGACAGTTTTCGTGCCTTGTTGTGGTACTTCGGCGCTCAGGGTCATAAAGATCTTTATAGCTGTAATTTCTCCGGTAATCATTCCACCAATACAAGCATTACTACTTGGCGTAAGAACAGAAGCTAATTATATTACTACATGCATTCATTTACCTTTATTGAATGACGCATGCACAATAGCGCTCAAAAGTCTACAGCTGTTCGCAATCGTAGTACTAATTACGACTTCAATGGATACCGGAACGTATGGGTCAATTAGTGCCTTGATTCGAATGAAGCCGACATTCATCGAATCAGCTGTTAAACAGTTAACGAGTCACATACGGTTGACTAAGATCCAAGCTCAAAAATCTTGAGTTGCGTTCTTGAATACGGACAGCACGGATACTCATTTTTGACAGTTCTTCATATAATACTTTTGTCATGATGCTTGAGTCACAAAACACATTCAAGTATGGTTCTTGAATACGGGCGAGCGGCCGTATTTTCAAATATAAGCTCACCCAAAAAGGTTAAGAAATAACATAATTTTCACTAAAAACGATTCACATGATTTGTGAGTTTTATTGATTCCCGATATTACGGCGCAGTTACATGCACCATGATCACGGGAGAACAGTTCTCCCGTGATCATGGCAAATATCCCGTTTTTAATGAAAATTAAGTTAAAAAATAAACTTCTTTAAGTTTTGCCTCTGGAATTGAGCATGCCGAGCCTGGCCACAGCCCAAGCCATTAGGTTTCGTACCTAATTGCCAATTGGGTCCAAAAGCAACCTAGGTTTGCTTAAAAATTGGGTTATGTTGTCTCACGTACCGTCAAGCGGTCTAACATGACTAACATTATAATCCATTACTTTATACAGAACTAGTAATTAATATAGCCTATGTTACTCAGGGATAGATATGATAGCATTCTAATTGTGAAAGAATTTTTGAAATAGGAGCTGTAGTTATTGAAGTTATTCGTAACAAAAAAAATACAAATCTTCTCTCCTTATAATATTTGTATATATAAATGTATTATCTTTCTTATACTAGCTATTTCTACTATTCTATTTCCGAACAGTAGACCTCGCAAGCACAAACTAGTAAAGTGAGCTTTGAAAGTGAGCAACATACTGCATTTGAGGAACTATTTTGCTCATCACGCTGAAGATCCTTATTAGATCTTCACCAAATATCAGACAAACTTAAAGTTAATACTTACCTTTCAAATAAAATAAAAATCATTGAAATCAAATCACATTGGGCGGAGATATCCAGCAGCCCCCTTTTGTCCCTTTGGAGAAAGTACGCCCCCTATCAAAAATCCCCGACGACAATCAAATCTTGTAAAGTCATAGAACCTGTATACCAAATTTCAACCAGTTTTCGTTGATAAATGCGACCTGTAGGCGAGAACAGCTGGACAAACTGACTGACACCCAAAAGCATTTTTTGCTAATCTCGAAACTGAGACGCTTCGCTCGCTCGGTCAATCAAGCGTTCATAGGCTACAGTAGCCACTTATACCTAGTAATATAAAACTAAAAGTTATTTATATTGCAGGCGCAAGCAGGCTCCACGGCGCAGCGTTTCCCAGTGATGGTGTACATCCACGGCGGTCAGTTCATGTCGGGAGCGTCCAACCACTTCCCAGCGCACATGTTGGCCGCCTTCTATAACGTGGTGGTCGTGTCCTTTAACTACAGGCTCGGCGCTTTGGGTAAGGACTAATGACTATGTGAAAATTAGTCACCTTATCTACTAAGAATGTAGCTCTCTAGTGTTAAACTGTGCTGTACGACCGATGTGGCGCAGCGGGCGCAGGTCCGCCTGCGACGCAGAGGTTGCGGGTTCGATTCCCGACTCGGGTCAAGTGTTTGTACGATCTACAAATATTTGTTCCGAGTGTTCTGGGTAGATATTTTTTATTATATTATTTAGAAAATACCCAGAACACCCGGAACAAATATTTGTAGATCGTACAAACTTTTGTCCCGAGACGGGAATCGAACCCAACCTCTGCGTCGCAGGCGGACCTGCGCCCGCTGCGCCACATCAGTCGTCAAATTAATACAATATTTATATTTTATAAAATAAAACTACAAAAGACAGCAATCCGCCTTAAAAGGTTGAACACCTAATAAAGCATCTTGGTTCTCTGATTGGTGACATCAAACCAAACTGCAGAATTTTGAACCTAATTGCTATAATTATACATTGAAAACTGAACTATGACGTCACTACTGCTACCCCATGATTTGGACGCGTTTTGGCTTATATATGAAAATTCAAATTTAAATCGCATATTTTTAGTACTGAACTAGTACTTGGAATAATAAGTAATTTATAATTCGTCTGGAGAAGAACTACCACCATACCTATTTCTGCCGTGAAGCAGTAATGTTTGCGTTGCTGTGTTCCGGTTAAAAAAAAAAAAAGTTCTTCGTCATAGCTATCCATAATGTACAGTTGCACGCAAATTCTGGCAGTATACTGTACTCAAAATCCGTCAGTGCACTGCGACCCGAGCCGTCACTAATGTGCTGGGTAAGCATTTTGCGCTGCGCTGCGCCCCGCTCCGTCCCGCTGCGGCCCGACATAATGTGCTCAAACCTTATGTTGTATAAAAAAAAATTGCATAAAGTCGTACTACTTCTACACATCAGAAGAGTTTTTAAAACTGAGTCATCATGCCTATTGGTTGTCGTCGTCAGGTTTCCTATCGACGGCGGACGAGAACTCGCCCGGCAACTACGGCGTGCTGGACCAGACGATGGCACTGCGCTGGGTGCAGGAGAACATAGGCGCGTTCAACGGCGACGCGGGCGCCGTCACACTGTTCGGGCCGGGCGCCGGCGCCGCCTCCGCCGGCCTGCTCGCCGTCGCGCCGCTCACCAGGGGGATCGTCTCCAGGGTCATCGCGCAGGTCTCTTATAGTTCGCACAGCGGATCTAGGCTTCCGTGAAGTTAGCCGTTTGTGATGCGCAAAGATAATTTAGTTTGAAAAAGCTCTATTGCGCATCGAAACGGCTAACTTCACGACGGCCGAGATCCGTCGTGAGAACTATACATAACTTACTTTACTAACTCCTCACTTCCTTACCTGTAATAGATTATCTTCTTTATAATCCTGAATGTGGCGAGGGATTTAAAGTACGTCGCCCGAGCCGAAAAAATATTTTGCGCCCGAGTGATATCTGATACACTCTAACTATTCATCACCCTCTATGAGAAAATAAAAGGCGCCAATCTGTGAAAATTTACGAAAACGTGGGCTGTAGTTCGCCCTTTTTAATTTAATTTAATTTTTTTATTCAGAGGCGCGATTATGGGCCGTCGTACTAGCCAGTCTCTATTCAAATAATATTTGCGTTCAATTTCTTTGGCGCTGAACAATAAAATGTTCCATATTCAAAAAGTGCGCGGCAAAGATAATTGCGGCGCACATAAAGAGGATTAAAAACTCATTATTGCCCGCTAAAAGTTTCCCATAGAAAACACCACTGTTTTGGGTGCACTTAAAGGCGAACCAAGCCGTCCTTTTCGAATAGATGGAATGAAAACTTACTTTACTAACTACTACCGTTATTATCGCACAAATATGTTATTTACCCAACTCGGTTTAGCAGCATGTTAATCGTCTTTATTTATGCCATAAGAATGATTTGGCATCGAGAGAGATGATCAAGATGAAAGACACATTAACCAACAGAGGCTTATGTTAAAGGAGTTGTTTCTCGATATATGGAGCCGGGCCTAGGTCCTTAGTAGGGGGTAGATATATAGATATTCAATAAAGAAACCATTTTAAGCTGTTTATTTAATTTATTTTAGCTTCTTTCACAATCTTATGTAAGTTTATCTTTGTGAAGGAGTGCAACACAATGCAAAACAACATGGCGGGCTTAACGAACAACTGGGTTATTAGGTACTGTCAAAGTCAAGATGCGTCACGATCATTGGCTAATAGCTGTCATGGCGGACCTCCAGTGTTCCCGTTTTAGGAAACTCAACACAACAAACATTTTTCATATAGAACTTTGTTTGTCTACATAAAAATAAAATTGTATTATAATGTTAGTTTTATATTTTTTTCCAATTTCTCTATGGTGTTACTAAGACCTAGGCCACTATGAAATTGGTTCTTTATCCTACTATATTATAAATGCGAAAGTCTGAATGTATGTGTGTTGTTTGTTACCACGTATCTCCGTGACGACTTAACCGATTGTGATGAAATTTGGAATGTAGATGGCTTAAGTTCTGGAATAACACATAGGCTACATTTTATCCCGAAAAAATATAGCTGTGGGATAGCGTGAAAACTGCAAAAACGCGGGTGAAGCCGTGCGGGTCAGCTCGTGTTAAATAAATATAAAATAATGTTATTCAACTTCTTAATATGGTTTCCGGTGAAATTACTGGCACATGAGGCTTTCGACCATAACCTCAAGGTGGCAACCCGCGAGTGATACCTCTGGTATTGCAAGCGTCCATAGGCTGCGGTAACCGCTTACCATCTTGTGGGCCGTACGCTTGGTTGCCACTTCAGTTGTATAAAAAAAAAAAAAAGTGCCCTCCGATGCGCGACAGCTATAGGTGTTGTGGGTTCAATTCTTACCCACTTAATTCACTACAAGTGCTAATTATTTTGAAATACAATGTTCGTCTAAAATGAAGTGCTAAATATATGTAATTACAGAGTGGTTCAGCCCTAGCGGACTGGGCGATGATAGAAGACAAGTACCGTGTGCAGAACACGTCGCTCGTGTTCGGTCGGCTGCTCGGCTGCCCGATCGACTCCTCCTGGAAACTGGTCAACTGTCTGCGGCAGGGCAGGAGCTTCTACGAGCTGGGGAATGCTGAGTTTCAGGTAAATGTAAAGAGTAGTAGAGTTCTCTGTGATAGAGCTCGTCTGGGGAAGGACTATACCTATTTCTGCCGCCAAGCAGTAATGCTCGCATTGCTGTGTTCCGGTGTGAAGGGTATGGTTTCCGGTGAAATTACTGGCACATGAGGCTTTCGATCTTAGGCTCAAGGTGGCAACCCGCGAGTGATACCTCTGGTATTGCAAGCGTCCATAGGCTGCGGTAACCGCTTACCATCTTGTGGGCCGTACGCTTGGTTGCTACTTCAGTTGTATAAAAAAAAAAAAAAAAAATGTACCCCGATAGTTAAAAGATTATGCTACAGAATACCCGCGCATACTAACCGTTCATCATCATGACAGCCTTCTAATGTTCCCACTGCTGGGACACTGGCCTACTCTCGGGCGAGAGTGATTTGGTCTTAATCCACCACGCGGACCCAATGCGGATTGGTGGATGAATCAGAGCATCTTGGTTCTCTAATTGGTGGCATCAAACAAAATTGCAGAATTTTAAACCTAAAATTTTACATTGAAGACATAATGACGTCACCGCTGACACTCCGCGACTCAGCGCGTTTTGGCTTGAGTTTTACTTCTATACTATTATGTTATATTTGACATAAAGTCGATATTTCTAAACAGTTGTACTAATGAAACAATCGTGAATATGCCGCTGTTGAACCCCGTTTTTAAAATCAACAATAAAACAGTTTTTTTAATTCAGTCATCATGCTCATTCCAGCCCCACGTCGGCTTCATCCCCTGGGGCCCGGTGCTGGAGAATAACTTCACTTTCCCCGGTGACGAGTGGTACGACGGCTGGCGGTCGCGCGACTGGCGCTTCCTCGACCAGATGCCCGAGGCGCTGTTCCGCGCGGGGCAGTTCAACCGCGGACTTCAATACATGACCGGGGTCACCACGCAGGAGGCGGCTTATGTACTGTGTGAGTTAACTTAGCTAGGCGTACCTACTGTGTGAGTTAACTTAGCTAGGCTTACGTACTGTGAGAGTAAACTAGGATTACATAGTGTGTGAGTTAACTGAGCTAGGCTTACGTAGTGTGTGAGTTAACTTAGCTAGGCGTACGTACTGTTAGAGTAAACTAGGATTACATAGTGTGTGAGTTAACTGAGCTAGGCTTACGTAGTGTGTGAGTTAACTTAGCTTGGTTGTTGTGTAACACATACGTGTTACTTAAATTACCTTGACTTACTTACCGTGTGAGTAAACTAAGCTAGGTTGGAGTACTTTAACTTTTATGGGTATAATAGTAGTGTGTAATAAACACGAGTATATCGTATGAGTGGCGCCATTTTGCAGATTTTTTATAAACACTTCGCCGCTCGTACGTACACTGATCTGATCACAGAACTACTTTTAACTTGCAAATGCTCAAAACTTCGCATAGTTTGTCCAAACTGCCGCTGTTTTTTTTGTGTAAAGGTCAATACGTTTGTAATATAACAGATAAGAACGAGAGTCTAGCACCGAACTACGAGATAACGGAGCAGTGGTTCGAGCTCAAGGTGCGCGAGCTGGTGCAGAGGTACAACTACACGCTGAACCCGCGCGGCGTGTACGAGGCGGTGCGCTACATGTACACGTACCACCCGCAGCCGCGCAACGCCAGCGCTATCCGCGACCAGTACATACATGTATGTACACTTACTCTTACTCTAAAGTGCTTTATGCTGAAACTAGTGACCCGCTCCGGCTTCGCGCGGGTGCTTAAGCTTACAAATCTTCATCTTAAATCACTCTATCTAATAAAAAAAACGGCATCAAAATCCGTTGCGTAGTTTTAAAGATCTAAGCATACATAGGCACAGATAGCGGGAAGCGACTTATGTATGTATATAACAAGGATCACTTTGAAACGTCTTACAAGCTAGGACGATTAACACTAGTTCCAACGCGCCGTAAACGAACTGGCAACAACACCGGCTGGGTTCATATCGCTTTTTTGGCATGACCCTTGCTATTGTTATGGATGCCGAGTAGTTCGTTTGCATACACTACATCTTGTTAATCAACAGCCAACATCACTAAGTACAATATCATTTTACAGCTACTTTCGGATTTCCTGTACCGCGCGCCGACAGACAAACTGGTGAAGATACTTCTCGAGAAAAAAGTGCCTGTGTACATGTACGTTTTGAACACCACTGTCGAGGCGTTCCATTGGCCGGAATGGCGGCAGTACGGGCATGATAACGAGCATTACTTCTTGACTGGAGCTCCGTTTATGGACCAGGAGTTCTTCCCAAGGCGACAGAGGATAGACAGACAGGCTTGGACCGGCAATGACAGGAATATGAGCCATTTCTTTATGAAGGCGTATTCGGACTTCGCTAGATACGGGTAAGCTTGGACACCTAGTTATGGTATTATACATAATCATTCTTTAAATCTCTCTTGCAATGTCTTTGTTATGACATGAATAATTTTTTAGAAATAATATATGCTTTTTTGCCAAAAACTAAAGAAACAGTATACGCTTACAATAATTATGATGGTAATTATAAATGACAAAAAAGGCAATACTTAAGTATTAAACTATGACTATGACTATAAAGTAGGCCATTTTAATGTATGTTTGAGTTATAATAACCAGAAACGTTCTTAAATGTACAACCACAGTATTCGTAATGTGAAAAGGAGATATTTAACAATTTTTTCATTATGTTATCTTCACCGTTCAAACGATTGGCGTCAAACGATTGGTTCAAACGAATCGCGTTTTATTTATGTAATTCAATAATAATCATAATTTTTTAAATATTTCCAGTAATCCAACCCGCTCCCGTATCCTCGACGTCCATTTCGAGGAAGCAGAAGAAGGTCAATTAAGATACCTGAATCTAAATACGACGTACAACTCGACTATACAACTCAACTACCGTCAAACAGAGCTAGCTTTCTGGACGGTGTACCTGCCTACTGTGATTGGTAGAGCCACGCCTACATACCCGCCGTTCACTGAGGTAACTGGTTCATTGTTGGACACATTGTGTTAGTAAGTCTAGATACCTGAATCTAAATACGACATACAACTCGACTATACAACTCAACTACCGTCAAACAGAGCTAGCTTTCTGGACGGTGTACCTGCCTACTGTGATTGGTAGAGCCACGCCTACATACCCGCCGTTCACTGAGGTAACTGGTTCATTGTTGGACACATTGTGTTAGTAAGTCTAGATACCTGAATCTAAATACGACGTACAACTCGACTATACAACTCAACTACCGTCAAACAGAGCTAGCTTTCTGGACGGTGTACCTGCCTACTGTGATTGGTAGAGCCACGCCTACATACCCGCCGTTCACTGAGGTAACTGGTTCATTGTTGGACACATTGTGTTAGTAAGTCTAGATACCTGAATCTAAATACGACATACAACTCGACTATACAACTCAACTACCGTCAAACAGAGCTAGCTTTCTGGACGGTGTACCTGCCTACTGTGATTGGTAGAGCCACGCCTACATACCCGCCGTTCACTGAGGTAACTGGTTCATTGTTGGACACATTGTGTTAGTAAGTCTAGATACCTGAATCTAAATACGACGTACAACTCGACTATACAACTCAACTACCGTCAAACAGAGCTAGCTTTCTGGACGGTGTACCTGCCTACTGTGATTGGTAGAGCCACGCCTACATACCCGCCGTTCACTGAGGTAACTGGTTCATTGTTGGACACATTGTGTTAGTAAATCTAGATACCTGAATCTAAATACGACGTACAACTCGACTATACAACTCAACTACCGTCAAACAGAGCTAGCTTTCTGGACGGTGTACCTGCCTACTGTGATTGGTAGAGCCACGCCTACATACCCGCCGTTCACTGAGGTAACTGGTTCATTGTTGGACACATTGTGTTAGTAAGTCTAGATATTTGAATTTAAATACGACGTACAACTCAACTACCGGAAAACCTATCTAGCTTTTTGGAGTACTGTGATTGATAGAGCCTACTTACCCGCCTTTTCCGCCGTCGAGGGTTTCTTTAAATGTTATATTAACAGGGGCAGCCTCACGTAAGGAGACGTCGTGGTCGGCCAAGAAGACTGGCGGGATAATCTAGTAGTAGAGTTCCTTGTGATAGAGCTCGTCCGGGGAAGGACTACCACCATACCTATTTCTGCCGCCAAGCAGTAATGCTCGTATTGCTGTGTTCCGGTGTGAAGGGTATGGTTTCCGGTGAAATTACTGGCACATGAGGCTTTCGATCTTAGCCTCAAGGTGGCAACCCGCGAGGGATACCTCTGGTATTGCAAGCGTCCATAGGCTGCGGTAACCGCTTACCATCTTGTACGTACGCTTGGTTGCCACTTCAGTTGTATAAAAAAAATTACTCTTTCGAAAGAAGATGGTAAATCATTGCAGGATAGAGATGGTAAGAGTGATTTGGAAAAGACCTCTGAACAGCAGTAACGACGAAATAGGTTTAAAAGTGGTTTCTTAAAGTTTTTAATTTTTAATTCTTGTGTTATTTTACTAGCTGTTGCCTGATACTTCGTTCGCGTGGAACTCGGGAACCGTACTTTTTTCCGGGATAAAAATTAGCCTATATCCTATTCCCGGTCATTATCAATCTATGTTTTAAATTTCAGAAAAATGCGTTCAGCGGTTGTCGTGTTATAGAGGAACAAACATCCAAACTTTCGCATTCATAATATTAGTGTGATTTTGTTTAAACTAATTTATGTGTATTTATGCAAGTGAAATTACTGGGCGAAAGAGACATGTCTCGGGGTGATAAGCGCAGTGCAGTGCCACGTAAACACTTAAAAACTTAAAGCTTTGGGTGGCACTGCATCTGTAATAGTCAGGCGTGGTGCTTCACATCAGGCGGGCGTCTTGATTGTCTTGTCACTTACTGACATTAAAAAAAAAATGTGAATTTGTTTGTAGTACTGGTGGGAGCCGAAACAGCCGTTGCAAATCGCTTTCTGGTCCGTTTCGAGCGCGTGCCTCGTGCTCATAGTCCTGTTGGTGGTGTGCTGCATGCTGTGGCGGAACGCGAAAAGGTACATAACCGTCGCCGCACACGGGACACGCTCCACTGAGCTGCGGGCTTTTTTTAATGAATTCGGAATGATATCCAATGCTGCTAGATCGACTGACAACCTGTGACAGCTTTACCCGGACTTTCGGCGAGCGCAGATGGCGCTCCGCGTGCAAAGATTTGAATTTGAAGCAACTATCGCAAGGGCACCACTTAGGTACGGACCATGGCTTGCGTAGTTGCTATCGGGGAGGAAGAGCTGCAGCCCACATTATTCGCACATTTTATATGAACTTAGGGCTTGTACACAAAATGCGAAGATGAGTTTACAAAAGTACCCTTGTGTCGGTCATTGAGCACAACTCGCTGTCGCGTGCTTCCAAGTAGCCGCTTTCTAGCTAGCTCGGCTGTCTAGCAGTCGGTATTGGTTTTTATATAAATTTTGATTACATCATCATTTTCCTGCCCATTTTCCCACGTTATGTGGGGTCGGCACAACATGTTCCTTTCTTCCATTCCTCTCTATCACCCGTCATCCGTCCACTCTGCAGAGGCTGTCTAGCCGAAGAAGAAACAGCTGCCCACGTAGTCCTGGAATGCGCGGGAGTAGCCACCCAACGAACACAAATCCTCGGCACACCGAGGTCACTCCTCGAAGCCTGTGAAGATCCCAGGAAGCTTCTGTGCTTCTGGGAGGAGTTAGGCTGGTTACATTCGTAGCCAGTACCCACGCATAATGGACCAACCATCGAGTCCAAATGCGGAAAAGGGAGTCCCCTCAAAAAAAAAAAAAAAAAAAAAAAAAAACACCCGTCATCTCATAAATTTTGATTACATACACCCGAAATTTAGTTGAATAAAGTTTAATATTAATCATAGTGTAATTTAACAAGCTAACCTTCCTAAATCCTCTTTAACAGGGCTGCACCTCCGAAATGGAAAATGGTACCGGCGATGTAGGTGAACTAACATGCATTAACATTGTAGATATAGATAATACTAATTGCTTGTGTGTCGTCATAACAGCGTTTTATAGCTAGCTTTAAATATCTATTTAGTGTTAATGTAATTGTATATTATCCATTTCGTTTTGTATGATAGGATATATAGTAGCTATAGGTAGGCAATTGATATCCATATTTGTTTTTTTTTTTTGTTACTTTGTGGTGGTTGAATAAATGATTTTCTTTCTATGTATTTTTGTTCCAAAATAAAGATATTTATTATTATGTAACAGAGAGACGGATCGCTTCTACGACGGCGACATATTCATGGTGAACGAGTTGGAGCCGAGCGGGATAGACAACGCGACGCGCTCGCGAGAGAACATCTATGAATACAGGGACGTGCCGGTCAAGCGGCCGCCCACGCCGCAGACACTCACACGCACGGTGAGTTACCTAGTGTTACGTAACGTGTACGTACTGTAACGTCATTTGAATACTACCTATAGAATAGAGATGCCGGTCGAAACGGTCGCCTACGCCGCAAACACTGACCAAGACGGTGAGTTACGTTGTTACGTAGTATAACATTATTTAAAAAAAAGATGGGCCTATCAAACAGCTGTCTACGCTTTAAATACTGACTCGGACGGTGAGTTACGCTGGTTTACGTAGTGTTACGTAGGTTTACGTAGTTAAAAAAGCTAGTGTCATTAACCCTGTCTCAGGCATCTGCACTTTTCACATCTAGTGTGTCAGAAAAGATCAAGTTTGACAGTGTTTGTATAATATTGCAGATAAGTCAAGCCGCGACCCTGGTGTCGTCACGTCCGGCGTCGCGCGCGTCCTCCGGGTCGGGCGCGTCGCTGCGGGACGTGTGCCGCGACCCGCAGCCCGCGCCGCGCACCACGCACAACACGCATCTTGTGCACGGCGTCCCACAGACCACCGTCTAGCTACATAAATATACCTTTGACATTTCGGCCCGGCTTCGCACGGGTGCCTAAATTAAATCTAAATCTTTTTTTTTATAAAAGATCATCGTTTGGCTACATCTCGCCTGATGGTAAGCCAAGATGAGGCCTAGTTTAGTCACGCTTTCCCAGAAGATGCTGATTCACTCTTTTTTTGAAGAGACCCAAAGTGGGAGGAAACACTTTTCTCTTGATTCAATGATTCAATCTAACTATTTATGAAAACCGCATTAAAATTCTTTGTGTAGTAAAAAGATCGAACACACAGAAGTCAGACGGCGGAAATTGAGTTTGTTTTATACTATGATTATAATTATTATATCATGTTTTACCTTTGATTTATTTCTGGCGTATTGCGTAATGTATCATATATTAGCTTTATAATTTGGGATCGTGTTGGGTCTACGATGGAATGTGTTACCGGCTTACTACTAAAAAAGCAAAATATCACCTATTCAAATAATTTTTTAAACGTTTTATTTTTGGCTACATATTTGTTTTTTTGTCAGTTTGACTGGACTCGCTAACGACTAGTAAGTCGATAACTCATGCATAGACCAGACCAGGAGGTAGAATGGAGGTTAAACTCCGTTCTACAGTACAGCTCATGGTAAGAAGTCCAGGAGGGTGATTCTCGTGCATAGATAAATGGTTGCGATATAATATCACATGTGTCCATTTATCTATGGCACGAGAATAGCCCTCCTGGCTTTTACAAATAAAAAATAGGATAAGTATTTTGTGACGTTACAATATCGTAACCAGTCCACCTATAGTTGTAGCAGTATTTTTTACATTAAACACTTATTGACTCAAATTATTCCATAATAAATTAATTTTGATACTAAATCATATAAATATGTTTTATATTTTGTTTTTTTAATATAATGAGGTGTTTATTTAAATTAAATGAGATTCAAATTAAATCATTCCATTATTTATTGAAAGTAATTACTAATTATGTACTCCGTCCCATTTGAAAAAAATCCTAATTAACTTTGTGCCTGTTTTATAGAGCCATTACCAGTTAGACTGATTTTGATTTAGAGCAAGAATACCTAAGAAGCAACATGTACCTAATAGAGTGAATGGTTAAGGAGATTTCCGAACCAAACCGTTGCTATTGTATTCTTGCTCAAAAGATGCATACTTAAGTCGTAATTAATTATAAGCTTTACAATAATTATGCATAATTTTCATAAATGTGAATATTTTTATTCAACGAAAGTAATTAAGATAGTATATTATATAGTTATTAGTTAGTACACTATAGTATAATAATGTAAAATAGTTTTCTATTTGTACACTAATAAGTGACTTAGGCCCGGTATTTTCATCGCTATTCAAGGCATTGTCAGTCTTGTTTCCTTGATAAAATCGTGGTTTTCTTTTTACAAATGGTTAACTAGTTAACTACGGATTGAAAAAACCGGGTCTTTGAGGTTTGAACAACTAAAAAGTTACCGCAAAGGTACTAACTATATATCTTTATTTTTAAAGATATAAAAACACTGCCAACAAAAATACTGAACCAGATTTTCTACACGCAGCTAAATAGTAGGTAAATGGATTTTTTCATTTCTCGTCTATCAATTTAGGTATGAATTATTTAAAAAAAGTTGTAAAAACAGTACTGTTTAGAAATTGAAATGTAAAATGTAATGAAAAGTTGCAGAATGTAGTTTTAAGTAAATGTTTGTGATTGTTTGTCCGTCCATTTGTGCAATGTGTCTTTACGATGTGCCTAGAAGGAAATTTTATAAGTATTTATTTACAACATGCATGTGTGTTATGATGAAAATAAACACTGAAAATTTATAAAATTGGTTTGTTTTGAATGGATAGAAGATCGCTATGAAGTGCTATAAATAACTCCCAGAGTTGCCACACTTGTATGAACTGACCCGTGCGGTTTCACCAGCGTTTTTTGCAGTTTTTATGCTATCCCTCAGTAACAGTACATTTTTCCGGAAATAAGTGTTATTCCAGGACTTGAGCCATCTACATTCTAAATTTCTTCACAATCGGTTAAGTCGTCACGGAGATACGTGGTAACAAACATTCACACACAGATTTCCGCATTTATAATATTAGGATTTACTGATGACAATATCTATGTAGTGGTTACATTTTAAACTGCCAAATAACAATGAATTGTTGGGAACTTTAAAAAACCACTATCTCAACAAGATTTTACAAGCTTTTAAATAATTTAGTTTCAATGTTAGTTTTAAACTGTTAAAAACAATGTAGATTTGGGGGGACCCCTACAGAAAAAGTCATTATCATCACGACAGCCTTCTAATGTTCCACAGCTGGGACACTGGCCCACTCGAGCGAGAGTGAAAGAAAAAGTATGGTCTCATTACTATAGTCTAGCAGCAGTACAGCGGTATAGCGCGTGTTATTGCTCTTAAAAAAACGACCATCCTATCATCATAATTTTTTTATAATCTTCTTTTAATTTGTGAAAGTCTCAGTAACAAGCATCATTAACTGTGTCAGTGTCAGTTCTCACAATGACGGACCTCCGGCAGCAGTTCGGCGGTGTAGCGAGTGTAAAGCTCTTGAAAAAAACCACCATCGAAGCATTATCTTTTTATTAGTCTCAGTTACAAGCATCATCATTTATTATAGTCTCAGTTACAAACATCATCATTAGTGTAATTAGTGTAAGTTCTCGCAGTGCCGGACCTCCGGCAGCAGTGCGGCGGTGTAGCGCGGCGCACAGTCGGGCGGGCACAGGCGCGCCGCCAGCCGCCCCGGGCGCACGGTCAGATCCACCACGTAGTTAGCGCGGACCAGGCCTGCGGGGTAGCTCACTGCCGCTTCTTCCTTGTCCTCCTGTACACTATATAAGTTACTAGCAGTCCGTCCCAGCTTCGCGCGGGTGCAATAAAACCGCACCCGTGAAAGAAATATTAATTATAGCCTATATTAATATAGCCTATGTTATTTAGGGATAATGTAGCATTCTAATGGTGATAGAATTTTTGAAATCGGACCAGCAGTTTTTAAATTTATTCGTAACAAACAAAAATACAAATCTCTTTTTATAATATTAGTATAGATTAGGACGACCGATGTGGCGCAAGTGCGAAATTCCGCCGACGCAGGAGGTTGCGGGTTCGATACGATATACTTAAGACGCCTCACGACATTCCATGACAGATTTTTTTATACTACTCAAGTGGTATCCGAGCGTACGGCCCACTTGATGGTCAGCGGTTACCGTAGCCTATGTAAAATAAAACGACTGTTTTTCATGAACTGACTGAAACAACTGATTTATTCATTAACAACACTGCCAGTACAGATGGCGCTATTAGTCTCTAAAGTAGATCGTATATCAGGTATTTTGTCTATTTACAACATTCCCACTCAAAATACCTTCTAAAATAAAGATTACCTACTCTTAATACCTTTAGACTTTTTATCATTAAATCTGCTGGCATATCTGCTGTACATAAAACCATAACATCAGGCTTTTTTCTTGCTCTTACTCGGACTCATTTCCATTTCGATAGCCTCCTCAATTTGGTATTATAAGTTTCGTTATTAAAATTTTTAGTGGATATGAAATAATCTCCTTTGCTATTGTTCTCTATAGCATTTCCCACTAAATTTTGCATTCAATCCAACAGTGACCGCAATGTTCACATTTTGAAGCATCTCACATTTTGTTTATTTATGACAGATGTTGACTTTTGTTTTCCTGGCATTCTTTTCCAAAAAAAAATTGTTGCAATTATTCATAGCGGATACATGCCAATGCATTTGTCACATCGTCGTCATCAATTTTCCCGGATCCATGTCCTTCAATTTCGTTTTCATGACATCTGTCGTGATGTTCATTCCAGAGTGTTCGATGGCCATTATCATGGGCATAATACATGATAGATCCAATCCACTCATCACAATATATATTCCAAAACCCGTTCCTGCCAACTTCTGACCTCGAAAATCCGAGTTACATAGCATGTCATCGATGTGCAGTTTTAGTCGAATACATATTAGATATCTCGATTCCGCCACTGGTAAATCCTGAGTCATCAAACAGCGTCTTCAACGACTTCAACTTTTCACACAACTCCTTCGATATACTGACATTCTCTACGTCAACGTCGGATCAATTGTCAAAATAGCTTTTGTTTTCGCATCACCTGCGGCTCCTGGCACTTTTCCAGACTCATGATCCTGCTGATCAAGCCCTCCAAGAAACCAGAAAATTCTCCGCTGCGAAAACACCACTCACTATCTGATTCTGTCGACCTTTCGCATCTCCTGCGGCTCCTGGCACTTTTCCAGACTCATGATCCTGCTGATCAAGCCCTCCAACAAACCAGAAAATTCTCCGCTGCGAAAACCACTCCTTTGGTACTGGTACCTGACAAGATAGTTAGATGGTAGCCATGGCAACGGTCGTCAATATAAAAAAACAGTTCTAAAAAATAAAATTCTTCGCAGCAAAAAAAAATAGCTTCAGTCTAATTGTAAAACACTGTTACTGTCCATCACATACATAGTATTGGTGATCATTCTGACTAACTATTTACACAACTGAAAAAATTTGTACGCTGGATCCCATAACCTAAAATAAAACGACTGTTTTTCATGAACTGACTGAAACAACTGATTTATTCATTAACAACACTGCCAGTACAGATGGCGCTATTAGTCTCTAAAGTAGATCGTATATCAGGTATTTTGTCTATTTACAACACTATGTACGCATGCAACATCATAGATATCCCCTGAGTTACCCCTATGTTACCACATCATAGATATCACTTGCGTGTTATCACCCTGAGACATTAGATGGAAAGTCTCATGTGCCTGTAATTTCACCGGAAACTTCGAACCGGAACACAGCAATGCGAGCATTACTGCTTGGCGGCAAAAATAGGTATGGTGGTAGTCCTTCCCGGGACGAGCTCTATCACAAAGATCTCTACTACTCTTATAATGTAATAATTACTTACTTAAATTAGTGGACGAAAGAGATTTAACAACGTCTTGGGGTAATGAGCGCAGTGCAGAAGAGCAAAACATAAAAACTTAAAGCTTTGGGTGGCGCTGCATCTGTTATGGTCAGGCGTGATGCTTAACATCAGGCGGGTGACTTAATCGTCTTGTAATTTGCTGACATAAAAAAAATTAAAAAAATGTTTTTCCGGCGTAAAGTAGTAGGGGAAAAAGTAAGTCGTCGCGGGCAGTAGGTGGATCAGATTAGCACAGGCAGTAGATGGCTCAAAACAAGGGAGGCTACCCAGCAGTGGGTGAAGTCAGACTGTGGATGATGATGATGAAAGTAGTAGGTAGTATAGTTTTTAAAACTATCATGGTTATTAACACACATTTCACATATTTCGGCGCAGTTACATGCACCATGATCAACTCCCCACACAACACAGTTTTCCCGTGATCATGGTGCATGTAACTACGCCTAAATATAGGGAATCAATTAAACTCACAAATCATTGTAAATATCCCGTTTTTAGTAAGTAAGTAAGTTCGTATGAGTCAGTGGCTAACTCTGGCGAATGTTTCTAGGCTGCCCGAAGGCCTCTGTCATGGCCAAACTACTTTGAAAAAGCTGGGACCGACTGCTTTACGTGCCCTCCGAAGCACGGGAGCGCTCAGTTAAAATTGCCACTGGCGGTCACCTATCCAAATGATGACTACGCGGAACAGTGCTTACCTTCGTTGATCTGTTAAGAACAACTTAGCCAGCTACGTCACGAGCGCTCCCTTTAGTGAAAATGATAGTAAGTAGTAGTATAACTTACCGGGTCCAGCTCCGGCACGGCGACCTGGCACCAGGCGTGCGCGCTGGTGGCGCGGTGCAGGGAGCACGGGAGCCCGACGCGGTCCGCGAGCGTCTTGTACAGCAGCGCGCGCTCCAGGGCTCCGCCGCACCGGACCCAGCCGAGACCCACCACTGGCGAGTTTAAATCTATCTGCAATATTGACAAGCCGATCTGACTCAGCTTCGCGCAATGAAACCGCACCCGTGCGAAGCCGGGGCGGGTCGCTAGTAATAAATATCGTCGTATGTCTCAGGGATAATTTAGCATTCTAATGGTGATAGAATTTTTGAAATCGGACCAGTTGTTTTTAGGTTCATTCATAACAAACAAAATACAAATCTTTCCTCTTTTTAATGTTAGGTATAGACTAGCAGTCCGTCCCAGCTTCGCGGTGCAATGAAACCGCACCCGTGCGAAGCCGGGGCAGGTCGCTAGTAATAAATACAGCCTTGGTTATTCAGGGATAATGTAGCATTATAATGGTAAAAGAATGTTTGAAATCGAACCAGTAATTTTTGAGTTCATTCATAACAAAAATAAATACAAGACGGGCGTAATCTATATAATATTGTAAAGAGGAAAGATTTGTATTTTTGTATGTACAAAAACTACAAGTCCAATTTAAAAAAAAAAAATCACCATGGAGTGCAGTCTCTGAGTAACATAAGCTATAGCACTGGTGCGGTTACATTGCACTCGCGCAAAGCTGGGACGGACTGCTAGTATATTATATACACCGACAGATCACACCTTGCATCTACTAAATCTTACCATCAAGTCGGCCACATGCAAGTTACCACTACTCATATAGGCAACACTATTAGTAATCTTACCATCAAGTCGGCCACATGCAAGTTAACACTACTCATATAGACAACACTATTAGTAATCTTACCATCAAGTCGGCCACATGCAAGTTACCACAACTCATATAGACAACACTATTAGTAATCTTACCATCAAGTCGGCCACATGCAAGTTACCACAACTCATATAGACAACACTATTAGTAATCTTACCATCAAGTCGGCCACATGCAAGTTAACACTAGGCATGGAGCAGTCCCGCTCTTGCGTGAGGCCGCTCATCTCTTGCGCCACGAACTCCGCGAGAAGCTGCGCGCGTTGCTTCAGAGAGGACGACACCTCCTCGCATTTTTCGCGGTACCGCACTTCGTAGTGAGCGTCTTCTATCTCGAAGTAATGCAGAGATTTCGCCCTGGAAAATGTTAACTGATAAAGTAATTAGGTAGTAGAGTTCTTTGTGATAGAGCTCGTCCGGGAAGGACTACCATGACTACCACCATACCTATTTCTGCCGCCAAGCAGTAATGCTCGCATTGCTGTGTTCCGGTTCGAAGGGTATGTTTTCCTGTGAAATTACTGGCACATGAGGCTTTCGATTTTAGCCTCAAGGTGGCAACCCGCCAGTGATACCTCTGGTATTGCAAGCGTCTATAGGCTGCGGTAACCGCTTACCATATTGTGGGCCGTACGCTTGGTAGCCACTTCAGTTGTATAAAAAAAAAAGATACTAGCTTGAAGCTTCAAAGGGAATTATTACACTAAAATTCCTAAAATCCCCTTTAAAATTAATCTTCAAAGGAGATTTTGCCACTAACGCTGGCAACTATAACTATAACTGGTGGTCTAGTGGACGACAGATGGTGTTGAAAACTAACGCGCTAGAGGCCGTTTTTCGAGACCGTACTGGACGAATTCGATAGAGCTCATCGGGGAAATAAATACCACCTTAACTATGTGCTAATGCGAGCATTATTGCTTTTTGCCGCTAAGCAATAATGATCGCAATGGTGTTCCGGTTCGAATGGAAGATAAAAAAAAAAAAACAATGATGCGTGACCATTTTTTTACCAAAGTTATTTTCTATTTATATCGAGTTATTTCACGACTATTATCACAGAACTTATGTTTAAATTTCATTTCACGACGGCTCCAGGTGATGTTTATGTCATTGAAAAAAGATTGAAATTGCAACGGCACGCTTTCGTAATAGAACTACAAAATTTTTAACAAACAAAAAGTAACTTCAAACTAAAAAAAAATGTTTCTACAGATTGTGGTGATACGAGGCGATGTTGTTATTGACGAGTTTTTTTATGATTTTTCAAAAAGTACTAAACCAATTTCGATAAAATTTATATGGGACCACCTCTGAAGTATTGACTATCAAACAAAAAAAGAATCATCAAAATCAATTCATAATTGGCGAAGAAATCTAGTAACAAACATACAATAGAAAAAAAACAAAAGCATACAGTCAAGAAAAATAACAAAGTCACACAGTCGAACTGTTATTCTCCTTTTTTGAAGTCGGTTAAAAACAAAATCATACAGTCGAATTGTTATTCTCCTATTTTGAAGTCAGTTAAAAAGAGCTCTGTAATAACAAATCACCTTGTTACAAAATTATGGTCTCCCTCTTTTATACCGACCATCTTCAGTCCTCCATTGTCTTACTGTTTCAACCTTGTCGATATTGACACTGGCAAAATTGTGGCAAACCCGGCCACAGACGCCACAAATTAAAACAAGAAGAAGAAATTAATAGATTCAGGCGTTACTTTGCGGAAATCCATTACAAAATAAAAACAGACGAAAAATCTCTAGTACTATTCCGCTTAACCTTTTAACTGATGAGGTCACACAGTTACCACAATTAACCTCAAAAGAAAAATATCGACACGTGTTTCATCCCTCCACGGGACATCCTCAGGACCATCGACTTGTTCTCCGGCAGACGTGTTGCTCCGTCGAGCGCTGGAGCCAAAGAGAGAATTCGATGCGACAACCCCACTATTTATAGTATATAGTTTATAGTAAGAAGAAGTAAAAAGAGCTCTACTAACGGCTCGCCGAACCACATCCGCAGCTTGAGCAGATAGGAGCGAAGGTTCACGTCGTCGGGTATTGAAGCCGAGCGCAGCCCGCCCGACGGACTTATATTCAACTTCGACTCCGATTGCGTATCTAATACCATAATACTATCATCAGTATATACACTTAGCGGCACAATTAACCGCCCAACCTTTTAAAGTGGCAAATTTTGATGTTATCGCAGTTGTAAGTTGTTGGGCATAAATAAGTCAAGTGTGAATGAAATGTAGTGACGAAAAATTACAAACTACCCACGTAACTTTGTTTTTTTATACGCATAAGTTGTGAATAGGATAAATATCGAACTTCGTCTCATTATCGTTATCGCTGCCATACTGCTTACATTGCTTCAGTGGCATTAAAAGTAAACAATTTGAGTTTGTTTTGGTTTCGTAACTTAAAGCTAGTGTTTGGATATCACAAACATGCCATTTGATGCTAATTCAGTGGCGAGAGCCGTCGCTCTTATCGACGAAGGGTTTAGTCAGCGTTACGTGGCGCGGAAGCTTGGTGTCGCACGTACCACCTTAAGGGATGCAGTGAAACGGTTTCGGGAAACTGGCTCTTATGAGCGAAGACCGGGACAGGGCCGAAAAAGATGCACCTCCGCTCGTGACGACCGATTTCTTGTGACTAATGTTCTAAGTTCTTCACTACAGCTGTTGAGGCACGAAACCAACTTCGTGAGGTTCGCAATGTTCAAGTGAGTGAAAGAACAGTAAGAAGAAGACTAGGAGAGAATGCCCTTGGAGCTTTTCGACCATCTCGAGTGCCACAATTGCTCGTAGGCCACCGGAGAGAAAGACTTCGTTTTTCCCGAGAGCACGCCGAATGGAACATGGAACAATGGAAGAATGTTATGTTTACTGACGAGACAAGAATATGCTTGCACGGTCCTGACGGTCGCCAGCGTGTATACAGACGCAAAAATGAAAGGTTTGCACCATGTACTGTTGTGGAAACAGTAGGTTACCAAGGTGGCTCTATCATGATATGGGGCGGCATTACTTACGAAGCACGCACCGTCTTGGTTATCTTCGAAAGAGGTGGAATAAATGCTCAGAGGTATGTAACAGAAGTGTTGGAACCTCATTTAATGCCATTTGCTCCATTTATTGGCGAAGATTTTTTATTAATGCAGGACAACGCTCGCCCCCACGTTGCTAGAGTTGTTACCGCGTACCTGGATACTGTCAGCATTCGAAAATTACCATGGCCATCCCGGAGTCCAGATTTAAATCCTATTGAACACATATGGGACAACTTAAAAAGACGTGTTCGAAGCCGCATACCAGCTCCAACCACCATAGATGAATTAAAACAATCGGTGATTGAGGAGTGGCAGAACATTCCACAACAACAGATCAAAGATGTCATCGACAGCATGCCAAACCGTTTGATGGAAGTCATGAGGGCTAGAGGTGGAAATACGCACTATTAGAATTCATTTATTCAGCAGATTTTTTATTTTTAAGCCATTTCATCACATTTGTTAATTTACGGTCAAAGTGTTTTTCAGACTTTTTTATACATAAATGTAATAATTAAAAACAATATTATCTTTCATTTTACTTCAAAATACCTACGTTATGAAATAACATTCAAAATTATTGCCACAATTATTTATTTAAACCGAAATCGTAAAAAATCAAGGTGGGCGGTTAATTGTGCCGCTGAGTGTATTTAAAAAGCTTTTGTAACTGACTGACAGATCAACCCACAGCATCACACTTAATATAATATTTGGACGACCGATGTGGCGCAGCGGCCGCAGGTCCGCCTGCGACGCGGAGGTTGCGGGTTCGATTCCCGCCTCGGATCAAATGTTTGTACGATCTACAAATATTTGTCCCGGGTGTATAATATATATAAAATAAATAATATTAAAAAATATCTACCTATGTATTGTATTGTATTAAGTATATATCAGTCATCTAGTACCCATAACACAGCTCTGTTTAAAGCAACTTATCTTGGGGCTAGATGATGCTGTGTGGATTGTAATCAAAATAATAATCTTATATATAAAAAATGAATAGTCTCGCTAAAACTAGACAATGGCTGAACCGATTTGGCTAATTTTGGTCTTGAAATGTTTAGAAAAAATAACTCTTGGAATCTCCGAAGCGTCCTACCACCAGGTTAAATTACAGTTTCTAAAGGGGTAGATTCCACACATAAAAAAAAAATACTTGTACTTTTTTTTTGTTTACTTGTGATTTTTAAGACAAAACATACATAAAAAAAAATAATTATAGGTACATATATTTTTTTTTTTAGGTGTGGAACCCTTAAGTTTGTCAGGTTGATAATGAATGACCCTGTATTACAGGGTTTGGGGCTCTTCGGTTAAGTTATGATAACCTGTGTTAGAAGAGCCCCCTCTATCTGTGGTCTGTTAGGTATAGTTCGCACAGCGGATCTAGGCTTCCGTGAAGTTAGCCGTTTGTGATGCGCAAAGACAATTTAGTTTGAAAAAGCTCTATTGCGCATCGAAACGGCTAATTTCACTACGGCCGAGATCCGTTGTGTATGTATACAGTACTTACAAGGCGACCATATATCCATGGCCGATGCTGTGTCGCAGGGCTGGTGGAACATGGCGAGGTAGGTGGGGTGCTTGTACGGCGGCTTCTGCGACAGTATAGCCGACAGCGTACTGAACGCGCTGCCGAGGCGCTTCTGCACGTAGAACCCTTCCTGAAAAACCACTTGTTAAAAGGTCGTAAGAAAAATTGGTCATCAAAGTCGTGAGTGTTTTTTCTATGTCAGCAACAATGTCTCGGGGTGATAAGCGCAGTGCAGTGCCACGCAAACACTTAAAAACTTAAAGCTTCGGGTGGCACTGCATCTGTTAAGATCAGGCGTGGTGCTTAAGATCAGGCGGTCGATTTGATCGTCGTGTCACTTTTTTTTTTTTTTTATGTCTGCAAGTGACAAGACAATCAAGGCGCCCACCTGATGTTAAGCACCACGCCTGACTATTACAGATTACACCCGAAGCTTAACCGTACCATGCGTACCATGGTACGCGCACATCTACGCTTACGCTTGACGTTGCAATAAAAAGTAAGTAAGTTCGTATGACTCAGTGGCCAACTCTGGTGACAGAGTTTCTAGGCCGCCCGAAGGCCTCTGTCATGGTCAACTTACTTCTTGGACATGGCGGTTTCCTCACGATGTTTTCCTTCACCGTATGAGAGCACTGGCATTGCGCACATACATTTTTCGTAGCGAAAAATCCATTGGTGCACGACCGGATTCGATTCGACCTTCGGAAGGATTGGAAGGTCACTACCACTAGACCACCAGTGCTCCAAACTGATACTATATAAATAAATAAATAAAAAGCCTGTTTATTCCATAACTTAATACTACTTTACAATATTAGCTAAATTTTAATTAAAATTTGATTATAATTAAAATTAAAAAATCTTATTTTATTTTTAAATTTTTAAGAGTGATAATTATAATAATTTTGGTTGGGATCATAATTATTATTCATATGCTGAATTTATAAATACTTCACTACACTTAGAGTAGTAGAGTTCTCTGTGATAAGAGTAGTAGAGTTCTCTGTGATAGAGCTCGCCCGGGGAAGGACTACCACCATACTTATTTCTGCCGCCAAGCAGTAATGCTCGCATTGCTGTGTTCCGGTGTGAAGGGTATGGTTTCCGGTGAAATTACTGGCACATGAGGTTTTCGATCTTAGCCTCAAGGTGGCAACCCGCGAGTGATACCTCTGGTATTGCGGGCGTCCATGAACTGCGGTAACCGCTTACAATCTTGTGGGCCGTACGCTTGGTTGCCACTTCAGTTGTAAAAAAAAAAAAAACTTATATAAAATTCCCTTCGTTAGGACCCCTCCCGGGTAAAGGCCTCCAGTTCTGCTGTTACTTACCGATGTGAAATCATTGATGTCCAGTTGTCCGGTGTACGCGAACTTGGCAGAGGGATGGTGTCGGAATATAGCCTCTAGCGCGGGCTCCCACGCGCCCACCACGTACCTAGCCTGCTTGTTCTCCACCATGCTGAAATTATATTAAAGTATTTCGTATGAGTCAGTACGTCGTCAAACCTGCAGACTGTGCAATGAGGCGGACGAAACGCCTGCGCATCTGCTAGGAGAGTGTGGACCACTAATGCAAAAACGTAGCATACATCTGGGTAGGCACATCCTCAGCCCAGATGAGCTAAGTGACATCACCCCCAAGCAAATCCTCCAGTTCTTAGTATCGGCAGGGCTTGGAGGTGAACTGTAAACGCCCCCAAAGGGCGACAAAACAAGTGGCGAACACAATAGGCCTGCATGGCCGCAGTGTTATATTAGCCGCACCAATTTAATAAAAAAAAATAAAAAAAAAATGAGTCAGTAGCCAACTTTGGTGACAGAGTTTAGATCGCCCGAAGGCCTCTGTTATGGCCTGACAACTTTGAGAAACCGATGGTAGTATCGTTCGCAATAAAAGACTAAGAAAGAGGTTGGACAGATTTGTCTGTCAATAGTTATAAGAGCTACCCGCAAACATGGTAGAATAAAACCAAGTATAGCACTCCGAGATAGGAAGTCACGTGACTGACACAGCACTGCGTCATATCCGCCGTCGTTGTTTCTGTGATGCCAGTAATATGAAATCAAACTCCCCGAATCCCTTAAATTCTTTAAATTATCTTATCTTAATTATTACTCCGTGAGTGACACAAGCCTACGCGTCGAGTTGCTACTATAAAACAACAAAACAAATAATAGATGAAATATTTTCTGATGACATTCATTCAAAAAATTATATTTATACATTACAGAGTTAGTACATTAAGAGTAGTAGAGTTCTTTGTGATAGAGCTCGTCCGGGGAAGGACTCCCACCATACCTATTTCTGCCGCCAAGCAGTAATGCTTGCATTGCTGTGTTCCAGTGTGAAGGGTATGGTTTCCGGTGAAATTACTGGCACATGAGGCTTTCGATCTTAGCCTCAAGGTGGCAACCCGCGAGTGATACCTCTGGTATTGCAAGCGTCCATAGGCTGCGTTAACCGCTTACCATTTTGTGGGCCGTACGCTTGGTTGCCACTACAAAATTACAATTGCCATTTGTTTGTCTTGTCACGAAATAGGTGATATTAAACATAAATGAACGATTTATTTAGTGAAACACTTGCGGTTTTAGCGGATTAAGGTTCAAATTGCAATGTGTCACGCGCTCGCTGCAAGGACTTACTAATGTATAGTTCCGAGTTCGAGGTAGACGTTGGCGCCGTCGTCCGTCACGCTGGCGGCGACGAGCGTGCACAGCGCCGTTCTAAGACCAACATGCTCGATATTCAGGTTGCTTGACACTACCTGTACAGATTTATAATTACACTATTATTATTATTTTGTGTTTTCTTTTTCACGAAATAGAGAATTTCGGTAATTATGAAATTCACGGGCCAGAGCCAAGTGAATAACATTTTTAAGAAATGAAAGGATATTACGCTTCTTCTTGTAAAAACTTTCGAACAGTTCGACATGTATTTAAGATAGCCGTTTTTTGCATAGTGGCATAAGTATTTTTATTATTAAAAGCCTTTATTTCAGATAAAATATAAATGTTTTTCTTATAATGAATTTAATGTTAAGACATCGACGCCGGTATCTGTTTGCCTTTTTTGGCAAAGGCCTCCTCCAACTCTTTCCACTCTTCTCTACCTCTCGCTATCCTTATCCACGTGTTCCTTGCTATTTCCTTTAGCTCGTCCTCCCATCTTTTAAACTGTCTTCCCCTCTTCCGTTTATTGTGTTTTGGGAACCAATTCATCAACGTTTTACTCCATTTCTCCTTTACCCTTACTGTGTGTCCATCTCCATTTCAGTTTCTTTACTTTAAGTGTAACGTCTTCTATTTTTGTACGTCTTCTTAGTGTTGTGTTTTTTATTTTATCCAATTTCCTTATTCCCAACATACTTCTTTCCATGGCTGATTGGCACACTTGTAGCTTTTTAGCCTGTGCTTTTGTTAGGCTCCAAGTCTGGCAACCGTATGTTAGTACAGGTAGTATAATTACACTAGCCGACACATAAACAATACAACACATAGATACATAAAAGTCAAAGTAAAAAAAGTCAAAAAATGATTTTATTTCAATAAAATCACAAGGATCATTTTGAAACGTCTTAAAGCTAGGTGAATTTACGCCAGTTACACGCGCCCCAGCCTAGAAGAATCTGGCAACAAACTCGGCTGGGTTCCTAGCTTTTTTTTGATGCTCCCTCTTCATCAGAAAGCTTCAGTGTGGTGCCAATCGAACTACGTGGGGCTATTAAATTTTATTTTATTTTATTATACGTAGAAAACACCCAGAACAACTTGCAGATCGTACAAACATTCGTTCCAAGGCGGGAATCGAACCCGCAACCTCCTGCGTCGCAGGCGGACGTTCGCCCGCTCGCCACATCAGTCGTCAAAATGTTTCTTTGTCTAGAGCTATTCTAAACAGTTATTGCGCGGAGGGAGAGTGCCTTTAAAACCATCTGTTAACTAAAATAAATAAATAATAAATAATGCTGGACAATCCACACAGCATATTCTAGCCCCAAGGTAAGCTGCTGTTAAACATAGCTGTATTATGGGTACTAGATGACTGATATATATTTAATACAATACAATACATAAATAAATATTTTTTATTATATACAGAAAATACCCAGAACACCCGGAACAAATATTTGTAGATCGTACAAGCATTTGTCCCGAGGCGGGAATCGGACGCGCAACCTCTGCGTCCGCTGCGCCACATCGGTCGTCAAAATGTGTCTTTCAAATCTGCCATCGTCTTGGTCATTAACATAAGTATGACAAGACAATACTTAGGATGCCGTTAAAAGGACAGTTTGTTTTATGAATAAGGGGGAATGATACTAACTTCTTCTCCCTTACGCGAAGTGAAGAGGTCTTTCGCGACGTCCTCCGCCATGAGTCCGGACAGGACCGTGCAAGTCATTATCTTGAGGCTTATGTCGATGCGCTGAAAACATATTAAAAACATGCAAAATTTTCCTCTATCTATTTCTCCCCGGTTTTCGGACCACTGATGTATAGTTCTCACGGGGGATCTCGATCGTCGTGAAGTTAGCCATTTCAATGCGCAATGGAGCTTTTTCAAACTAAATTGTTTTTGCGCATCACAAACGGCTAACTTCACGGAAGCCTAGATCTGACGTGCGAACTATACAACTATAAAAAAAACTATAGTTGTGTTATAGTTGAGGTTATTTTCCCGTAAAGTCTACATAGACCTTGGATATTAAGAGAGTATATTATATAGAGATATAGAGACATCAATATTACTGTGGATCTAAGTAATCTATAGGACTTTATTGAATAAAAATAATTTGAATTTGAATTTGATCGTTGAATGGGATACGCTGTAACTATTTTCAGAAGACTTTTTTTTTATCTAACACTGGAGAAAATATCGGTTTTTGCTCAAGTACTAAGAGCGCAAAAGCAACAAAAAATGTAAATATGGGTATCAAAACCTCTTGAAAACATCTAAATATGTATTTGTAGAAAACCCACCATCATAATATTGATAAGTTCCTGCATGAACTCCGTGGTCAGCATGGCGCGAGTGCTGACGTAATAGTTCTGCAGGTTGATATAGCACTGCACTGCCAGACACTGCGCCTCTATAGAGATGCTTTTGTGTAATACTCACCGTCATAATATTGATAAGCTCTTGCATGAACTCCGTGGTCAGCATGGCGCGAGTGCTGACGTGGTAGTTCTGAAGGTTGATATAGCACTGCACTGCCAGACGCTGCGCCTCGATAGGGGTATCTTTGACTGTAACAACCAAAATACTACTTTTATTTTATTGTCATTTGATTAGCTGGTAAAGGTCCCACCTGCCCAGCTAGCATGAGTACCGTAACAATTTATGTAACAATAACATTTTAGGTGTTGATTTTTTGTTGGTTGCAGGTTCGATCCCCGTTGCGGGACAACGTTTGCACGATCTGCAAATATTTTTAATCAATATATTTTTAGTCAAAATTATTATTATTATTATTTTTATGTCAGCAAGTGACAAGCTATCGAGTCGCCTGCCTGATGTTAAGCGGTACGCCTGACCATAACAGATGCAGTGCCACCCAGAGCTTAAAGTTTATAAGTTCTGAGTGGCACTGCACTGCGCTCATCAACCCAAGACGTTGTTAGTAATAGTAATTTCACTTGCTACAGTGCCCTTCAAACCTAATCACAGTGCAGCTTGCACACTAATGCTTGGAGGTAGAATATCTGGCACTGCGGTGGTACACACCAAGATGGACTCTTGCTAAAGAGTTCTACCACCAGGTAATTAGAAGATTTACATTTCTTGTTGATATTCCTCAAGGAAGCGAAGGTCTTGGGCTCGACGAGGCTGAAGGCCGCCTTCGGTATGATTCGGCAGAGCTCGGCGAGCGCTCGCAGCGAGTTCATCCGGATGTAGAACCACGCGGCTGCGTCGTCGCCGAGGATCGCTGGATATACAGGAAGTGACGACACAAAGTTTTATGCAATAAAATTATAAAGAGAGAAGATTTGTATTTTTGTATGTTTGTATTTTCGTTTGTTACTCAAAAACTACTAGTCCGATTTCAAAAATTATTTCACCATTAGAATGCTACATTATCCCTGAGTGACATAGGCTATATTTGTTACTAGCGACACGCCCTCGCTTCGCACAGGTGCGGTTTCATTGCACCCGCGCGGAACTAGGACGGACTGCTAGTATTTAATAAAATCACAAGGAAATACATTTCTTTAATATATTTTTTTGTGTAATAATGTAAACACACACTCACCACAAAGTGCTTCGATGATGTTAGTGTCCGACATGCGAACAGCCGCTGGCAAGAGCTTGGTCATGTTGGCGACGCCCATCGCCGCGTCAGCCAGCAGCTCCACGTTGGAGCTGAGGAGTTGATGGCAGAACACCAGGTCGGTACCCGTCTCGAACAACGCCTGTGAACCAAACAGTCATTTTACGGGCCAATTTGTTTACATGATTTACCTAGGTACATACTAAAAGTATATCACAATTATTGTATTGCAAAACCAGAGGCCATTGCGTTCCGTAAGGCCCCTGGTTGGATGAACATAGGCACCTAAACGAGGAATACCTGGATGATGGCATATGTAGTATTGAATAAATAGCTTGTAAAATTACCGTCCACCTGAATTCAATTGTCAAAAGCTAAATACCATACTTGAAGAGGGATCATCAAAAAAAAAGCTAGGAACCCAGCCGAGTTTGTTGCCAGATTCTTCTAGGCTGGGGCGCGTGGAACTGGCGTAAATTCACCTAGGATCGATAAAATCTTGTGATTTTATTGAAATAAATCATTTTTGACTTTGACTTTGACTTTTGATGCCTCAAGCCAATAAAGCTAAACTAAATAGTTTTTATTTTTTGTGCCAGCAAATAAATAAGTGGTGGTGCTGTTCACCTGATTTCACGCCACGTCTCGACGAGAAAAAAACACTACATAAAACCAAAAGCAAGTAGAAGAAGTAGAAGTAATATACTCACATCCCTCCCGTTAGAAGTGAAAGACATCTTCGTGAGCACAGCCAGGCAGTGCGGCTTCATAGCCGGCAGAGCCATCTCGAGGTAAGCCAGCAGACGCAGGATGCAGCCGGACTGGTAGAGGTGGGACGCGTTCTCTTCCGTTTCCACGTAGTTGCGGAGAACGCCTAGCACTTGCGTGTGCACGTCACGGAACTCGTACGACTGTTCCAAAATAAATCACACTGATATTAGGTACACTAATCACACTTATCACGCTAATATTATAAATGCAAAAGTTGGAATGTTTGTTTCTCTATAATACGACAACTACTGAAGCGATTTGGTTGACATTTAAAACATAGATGGATAACGACCTGGAATAGGACATAGAGGCTAGTTTTTATCCTGGAAAAAAGTACGATTCCCGAGTTACACGTGAACAAAGTCGCGGGCAACAGCTAGTAGTACAATCTTTTCGGTCCGATTTGATGCTCACCTCCAGAATATCACATAGATCCAACACGCCAGTGGAAGCTCTGAACGTCTTCTGCACCACTTGATCTTTGTACCGGCATATGAGCTGGTCCACGGTCCTCAACGCAGCGTACTGTATAGCCAGGTACTTGCTCTGCATCAACGCTAGGAGGGATGGCCAGCTGAACTGCTGGTTCTTGGTGACTTCCGACGCGCAGACAGGGTCGTCTAGAAGGTTGCTTAAAGTCTGCAAAAGGTTATAACCATACTCAATATTCTTTGTTTTTTGGGGGGGAAGCCTCCAGCAGTGGACGTCTATTGGCTAATGATGATAATTCAATATTCTAAGTGCGTTCGAAATGTTTAGCAACTAATTATCAATTTATAGTACAGTTCCAGATCCCAAATATTCAGTGCAAGTCTAATGCAGAATGGAAGATGTCACACATGCTTTCTAACCTAGATTTTAAGATTTTAGATGTTAGATTTGGTATAACACACATCGTCTTGAAATCATGATTGCACATAAAGCACTGCAACCAAAATTCAAACAAAGACCTTTAGCAACAAAGACAAATAAATAATTCACCTGAAGACAGTTCTTCTGAACATCAGGGTCTAGGCTGTTTTTCATTCTCGAGAATAAGCTACTCAGGATGTTAGCAGAGACTAGCTGTTCGCAACCAAGCGGCTCTCTAGTCAGCTCTGATAGACATAGTGAAGCAAATTCCAGGACAAACACATCTTCTATCTGTGAAATTAACCATTTACGAACTTATGAATTCTCATGGATCAAAGAATGACATCAATGGCCTCTCCCTTTCATTTTTCAGCCTTGTTGGCTTTGCGCGTTTCTTATTTAGACATTATCTTCTACTTTCACAAAGTTGAAGACATAGACAGTTAATTAAGCAGGTTCTAGATTCTGGAACAAGGAAGGAGCAGTAATACGGAAAATAGTTTTACCTTCACCAACATAAAGGCTATTTTCCTCAGATTCTGCGAGTTAGCGAGCACTTGCTCCGGGCCTTTCGGCAACTGGCACAGCTGAGCAAGAGCCTTCAGCGCAAACCTTCTTATGTTCAGCTCATTATGCTCCACGTGAGGTAAGATGAAACGGATAGCATCCAAATCGAATAGGACGATACGGTTCAACATGTCTTGAGCGGAGAATTTTGTAATCGCTCGCAAGGTCTGTAGAAATTGATACAGGATGAAGGGGTTATTGCAAAGGTTTTATATTTCGATTGCTGTTGTATAAAGGTAGAAAGTGGTCAATAAAAAAACCGATGTGATCTTCCTTGTTGTATTTCAAGCTTTTTATCTTCCTTGTTGTAATTCAAGCTTCTTTGTGTCGCGTATAGCCGGCTAATACAAACATGTTCGTACTACCCAGCTCCCATCTGAAAACTTTTCATCACAGAGCACTTAAAGATGGACTTTTAACACATGGTTCAGCGCTTACCTGGCATAGTATTTCAGGTTCAGCTGATTCCAGTAACAGAATCGAGGTATGGGCACTTTCGGGAGTTATATTATATGGATGGAACGTCAAGTCTTTCTTGTCTGCGGAACGGTTGTCACGTTCTTTTTGCAAAGGCTTGGCCATGATACCAGCTTTTCTGATTTAACTTGAAAGTTAGTCAAAGTACAGTATGATAATATCAGAAAATCCATAAAATATCACAAGCTTTGCAATATTGATGTTTATGTAATTGACAACTTGTCAAAGGCAATCGGCTCGTTTTCAATGAGTATTTGCTCGAATTACTTGAAAGTTCCACCTCCTTTTAGTCAAATTAGACAATATTTGCCAGTTGTCAGACTAATCTACAATCTTGTGATGCAGGTATATTTTTAAGTTTTTATCTTTATGCATAAAAGGAATATAGTCGTGCGTTTTATAGGCAGTATAGCCAGAAAATTCAGGACAGTCCAGGAGGTATGGATACTGCCGTGGTGGGGAGATGGGAGGCTAGCAGCCGTACCGCTGTGGGCGATGGATACGATAGTGCTGGTTGCCAAGATTTGCTCGACGTGTACGATGGCAGCAGTGAGAGTGTTGATACCGCCGGCCATGAAAAGTTTGCATGGAGAGACTGTTTTGGTAAATAAATACATAAATCACCACAATGAAAAAATATGCCAGAATGTCGTTAAATTTTCATCGAAATATCTGGCATCATCTGGCGTAATTTCTGTAATCGTAATCAAATTTTTATTGTTATTTTTATTTTTATGTTAATTGTGTGGCGTTAAATAAATATTTTTCTATTCTATTCTATTCTATTCTATTCTATTCAATGTTTTCTTAGTATAATGATAAAAATTTGTAGGTCTTTTACACATACGAGTACGATTAATATCATCTGTTTTATTTCAAAGGAGGCAATCTTTTTGATTCAGATAACCGGGGCTGGGCATGGTATCGGCCGCGAGCTGGCAGTCCAGTTTGCAGAACTAGGAGCCACTGTTATCTGCTGGGACAACGATGCGCGGCAAAACAATACCGTTGTTGAGGAAATACGCAAGAAAGATGGAGAGGTTTGTAGATGAGTTTAGATTTAAGGGTAATAAAAGGTTTTACAGATAATATAATCTGTCAGAGTCTACATTTCAGGTCTTTCATTTAGGTAATTTGAACGTGTTTCTTATTTCAAACCCTTATCAGCCCTACATGCATAAATACTTATAGTGCATTTCCTTTTATCTATTCTTAAGTCCCCTTGTTCTGATTTTTCACATAATTTGTCTTTTCAGTGCTACGGTTTCACAATAGACGTCACAGCGCGAGATCAGGTGACCGCCCTATCTCTTTGCATCCGAAGGCAGCTGTCTGAAGTATCAATGGTTATCAGCAACGCGGGAGCCATGACCTGTGCCCCGATCAGCCATATCCGACCGGAGGCGATTGCGAAAATGATCGAGATCAATTTGTTATCACATTTTTGGGTGAGAATACAGATAAGACTAATACGGTGTAGACTGATGTCACCAGAGTTGGCCACTTACCTATAAGAACATACTGACTTCTCATTAGTTAAGTGGCAATTTCAACCAAGCGCTCCGGAGGGCACGTTAAGCAGTCGGTCCCAGCTTTTTCAAAGTGGTTAGGCCATGACAGAGGCCTTCGGGCAGCCTAGAAACTCACCAGAGTTGGCCACTGACTCATACGAACTTACTTACTTTTTTAGTTAAGTTTTTACGAAGAAGAGAAGAGAAAGAAAAAAGTAAAGTGACTATTGGTGAACAAGATAAAAACATGTATGCGAATAAGTGTGCGACGAACTTTTGCACGATTCTAAAAACTTTGTTTGTTGTAGATAATACAAGCGTTTCTGCCGAGTATGATCGAGAGACGACATGGACACATCGTAGCCATCAACTCGAGTGCCGGTTTGATGCCCTGCGCCGATATGATACCATATTGTGCAGCTAAATTCGGCCTGAAAGGTAATTTGGGACATGTGACTCAATTCAATTCAATTTATTTATTTACCTTTTGGCACAGTACATGCACTTAGACAAGTCAAAAACATTACATTAGATATTGATAGAATAAAAATAATAAGTTTTTAACTAAAGGTACTTACAATCTAGTCCTATTAGAGTCACAAAACTAAACTAGACAACAAAAATAAATTATAAATGACTAACCATTTATTAACAATTATTGATTAACCCATTTCAACCAGCAAGATTCAGAAAGTGAGAACCGCTACAGGATCGTGAGATAAGTAAGTAAGTTCGTATAAGTCATTGGTCAACTCTGGTGACAGAGTTTCTAGGCCGCCCGAAGGAGGCGTGAGATCAGAAGGTATCTATTTGATAGTCATTGTAATCCTCAACTAAATATTAGAACACATCCTTTTTATAGGGCTTATGGACTCAATAACCGAAGAGTTGCGACTTGACACATGGACGAAGAATATCAACATAACGTCAGTATACCTCGGCACGGTTTCCACAGGGCTGTACCCGCCGCCGACGCACCGCTTCACTTCTTGGTATGCAGAGGTTACAGCCAAGGATGCAGCGAGAATTATGATTAAAGGTGATTTGGCGACCGATGTGGCGCGGCGGGTGAAGGTCCGCCTGCGACGCGAAGGTTGCGGGTTCGACACCCGGAACAAATGTTTGTACGATCTGCAAATATTTGTTCCGGGTGTTCTAGGTATTTTCTATGTATAATAAAAAATATCTACGTATTGTATTATAATTTATCTGTCATCTAGTACCCATAACACAAGTTCAGCTTAGCTTGGGGCTAGATGATGCTGTGTGGATTGTCCAGCATTATTTATTTATTTCTAAGGTGGTTTGACATACTTTATGGACATTTCAGCGTACCAATTTAAAAAATAAAAATCTCAGCTCAAAATCGGTCGTCATGGCGCTTTTTGGGGGAGACTTGTCGTAGTGGACGTTTATCGGCTGATATTATGATAATGATGATTTTAAAAGACGGCAACGGAATGTAATCCTTCCGTGCCTCGCACTTCACGAACGAAATCTGTAAAAGTCAATGCGAATTGCAGCGGTTTGTATGTAGAACCCTTTGAGAAATGGTTCTGCGTGTCGTGACCCCTGTCCTATACCCTTATTGATTTGATTGGCAATATTAAAATTTGCCTATTACTTTAGAAATGTGTTTGCTTCTTTCAGGAATTCGCAAGAATCACAAGACAATCTGCATACCATCATTTATGAAATATCTGATTGAGTTAAGCAACCTTATGCCGTACAGAATAAGGATCATTTTTACAGACTTCTTCAACTTTGGCCATAGAGGGTGGTTTTGTTTCTCTTGATGCAAAATTCTGGTGAACTTTTGATGTGTTTACTGTTGTAGCAACATAGATTAGACTTATGATTGATATTTTAAGGTTTATTAATGTAGGTATTGTTTTGAATACAATATATCAAAGCAAGGCACATAATTTTATTCACAGTTATATTAATTTAGGCACTACCTTTCTACCGCTTTACCTAGACCAATTTTGTTTTATAAATAAGTATGTTCACTTACTAGTAAGGTACAGCATTTCTTTTAAGTTATCTTGAACCCACTGAATCATCCATCACACAGGTTCAATTATCATCAGGCTTTAATCAAGGCCATAAGCTGGTCATTAGGTCATTGTTTAAGTAATCACAACAACTATCTTGGTACACACTTAGTACATCTCTGGTTCAATCTTTAACATCACAAGCAGGTATGACCTTGTATTTCATAAACCTTGAAAGTTTTCCCGCACCGATCGCACATCACGACATCATTGTGTACCAAAATGTGTGACTCTTTCTCTCTCAGATTTTTCAAACTTTTATCACACACATGGCATTTGAAGTCTCTGTGTTGTTGCGAATGGCGTATTAGGATAGCATTCGTTGAAAAGCTCTTGCCGCAGGACTCGCAAAGATGCCGAGATGGTTCATTCTTAGTGGGAGTGCCAGTGTGTTCTTTGACATGGAGGTATATTTCTTTGTGGCTTGCCGAGGTTAAGTGGCAGATTTTGCATCTAGAGACAAAATATAATGGTACTATGAACTAATTAAGATATAACTACACCTTGAAAGTCAGAATATTTGACACTGATGTGGTACCTACGGTACCTACTCATCAAAACAACCTTGCTGTGTCTTAAGACTAGGTAAATTGATTTGTTTGCAAGGGTGCAACATAGTGGAAATTACTGGCACATGAGGCTTTCAATCTTAGCCTCAAGGTGGCAAACCGCGAGTTATACCTCTAGTATTGCAAGCGTCCATAGGCTGCGGTAACCGCTTACCATCTTGTGGGCTGTACGCTTGGTTGCCACTATTGTTGTATAAAAAAAAAAAAAAATAGTGGGGAAGATTGAAGAAAGATAGTGCCCAACATTCATGCAATTTTTTTACCTGTACATGTTGCCTTCACTCTGATCATGTTCCTTCTTTTTATGTTTCTCCAAAGCTTCATTTCCAATGAAGATATGCCCACAAACATCACATTTCTTCTCATCTTCCTTTATAACATGGTTTCTTGCATGTCGGTAAAGTTGGAACCTGTCTTTAGAAACCTCACCACATTTTTTACACCTAAATGTGCAGCCGGTATTATCATGGTGGCAGGTTTTCTGATGCTGAATTAACTTTTCCTTGCTTGAGAACTGTTCTTTGCAATTACAAGTTAGAGGTAAGAATGTGTGTGATACAGAATGCTCAATCATTTTTTGTCGGGAATCAAAAAGTGTGTCACATTGTACACAAGTTCTAGAAGCTGAGTCGCAAATACTCACATGTTGGCAAAGTTTCTGAATACTTTCAAACTTTATTTTACATCCGTAGCATGTGTGAAAGTCTCTTTCACTTTTTATAGGTTTAGGTACGGCTTCTTTAAAAATTATCTCTTTTACTATTTCAACATCAGAATCAAGAACATCAATTTCCATTGCCATTTCCTTGCTCTTTTCTTTTTTCTTTGGACTTGGTTGCTTGATAGTTTTGAAAGCTGTGAGCTTACATGCTTCAATCACTTCGTTTTTATCGAGCATATTGACTATTGATGGAATATCTTCTTTGCCCAAGTTATTTAGATACTCTTCAATATTCGCAGTATTGTTTAAAAATTCAAGAAGGGAATCCGAGTTATATTCAGAGTCAGGCAGAGGTTGAACAAAGGCTTTATCTACTACCTTTTTAGACTTCTCGTGTAAAGATGACTCCAGCCATTCTTGAGAGCAGCGAGCGTTTAATTGAAAATGATAGAACTGACTCAACTGTGAGACGCAGGACATGCAGATATCAGTCGGGAGAGGATCATTTTGAGCCACAGTTAGCGAGAGGCAAGATCTCAGATGTAAGCTAATAGTAGGGTCTCCAAAGATAGAAACATGACAAGATTCTACGTCCAAACACAACCGACAGCAGTTAAGAATATCGTCACACATTTTCACTTTTGAATAAATAGACTTTTCTTTGAAAAATTATCTTTTAATGCTTTTGATTTATTTCACAAACGTATCGCCACATAACTCACAAAATAACAGACAAACAGAGATTAACAGCTGATTCCCGTTTTCTTTTAATTCTTCTTTTAATTTATGGCGTCTGTGGCCGGATTCCCGTTTTTTTTTCAGATTGACTGACACTGACACTGACTGCCACTGACGGTTTTAAAAACTAGATAGCTATAAATATTTTTACTTTCAACTATCTTATTTTTACTATTATATGACTAAATAATTTAACTTACAGTGAATGAATAATAAAATAATTTGGCTATAATAGTTCTCTAAAAAAAAGCACCGTCTCTTGTAGCAGACTTCCCGAGTCCGGAAGTTTCGTGTTGAAGTTAAAACTTTGCTGCAAAAGTTCGGGTCGGGCCGATAGTTTTATAATATCCTTGCAGATGTCATTGGCGAGCAGCGTAAACTAGTTATTATTCTGAGGTGTAAACACAGTCATGTTTTTGCTCACCTAGCTCGTCACACGCTAATGAATAACAAGTTGCTATGTCCAAGTTCCACTTCAACTGGAAAACGAAGTGTAGGACGGCCCCCAACTCGATGGACCGATGACATTAAAGCGGTCGCAGGAAGTCGGTGGATGGTGAAGGCCCAAAATCGGTCGTCATGGCGCTCTTTGGGGGAGGCCTATGTCCAGCAGTGGACGTCTATCGGCTGATATGATGATGATGATGATGTCCAAGGAATTTTTAAAGGTAGGTACATTATTTCCTGGTCTTACCAAAAATGTTTTTTTTTTGTACGATCGAAAAACATTTGGTATGGCATTGCAACTCTTTGTGTCAGGATTTAGCAACATTCTTCTTCTTTTGTTTTATGGCTTCTGTGGCTAGTTTGCCACAATTTTGCCAGTGTCAAGTGTAGTTTGATTGTCGCTTAGCAACGTAAACAAATGAAATTTGGAAAGAAACGATGACTTTTCTTTCAAAATTCTCCTGGAAAGTCGCTGACTAAATTACCAACCAACATTACCCCTCCATTTCAATTACTAACACTTGTGCTAAGTAAACAAGTTAAATTGGATAAACTGCCACCAAATTTACGCAATAAAACTTAAAATAACACGAGAAAAATAATTAAAATGGGAAGACCCATGTCGTTTTGACAAGATAGCCAAAGACAATCTTTAGCAACATTAAATCCCCAGAAACGAGTGCTATAGCCTGTCTGCCTGTTTGTCTTAATGTCAGTGTCGCTGTCAGCCATCTCTGTCTGTTTTTGTTTAGTCTGTGCTGTACTGCATACTCTTCTTCTTCTTCCCTTTGTGTCGCAAAATAAATAAAATTGCGGAAATTAAAAAAAAGCCCTCGAATTACAGCAGAAGTTTTATGTTGATTGTTGAATGAGAGAGTTGAAAGAAGCGTTTTGCGTGTTGTTTTTTCCATCTGGTGTTTAAGACCGTGCCGTAATTGCTCCATAATTTTTCAATAATTGTGTTCTGACATGTAAATCACGCTCCACTTCACTGATTAAGTGCGACAAGACACCGGACACTTCAAGGATCTACTGTGGCCGAGATGTCCAAGGAGGGATCTCCCGATTCGCCAGGGTTGGAGGCTCAAGAATCCCTATTGTATTCTGCCAGGCATGGCGAATTATCTGTGGTTAGAGCTTTGCTGGAAGCTAAGAATGAAGGGAAGCTTACTTTAGATGTAAACTGTAAAGGTAAGTTTCTACTTTATTAAAAGCCAATTGCTTAAAACATAACACTAAACCTTATGCCCAAAATACATGGTTCTTTGCTACACCAAAACCAGCAGTGATTACTGTAGGTACCACAGAACAGATATTAGTACTACATTAAGAATAACCACTCCCTACCTTCCACCTGTTATACTTACCCCACCCCTGTTGTGTGTTCACCTAAAGGTAAGGGCTAATAAGTATGCATTTATTTTGGTTTTGTGTAGGCACAGTGCACTCTTTCCGTGCTATCTCGCTCTTGCGATAATCAAGGCCAACCATGACACTCACACATACAACGGTTAAGTTTTCACACAAACTATGCATGTGGTTCTTAAGATGCGTTTGTTTCATACATTTTATTGAGAGACCCAAACAGGGTTAGTGATAGTGACTGTAGTGCAGTGTTTTTTTAGTGCTTTGGTCTGGTGTAATATCTCCCACAAACATAAAATACTCCAACTCCAACTTTCCTCTTTAAAATATTAGTAAAATTTGAATTTGAATTCTCTAATCCACCAAAATATTTATTCAATTACCTATTATCCAGGCATGTTCTTATTATTTAGGTAAAAGCAAAAGCAACTTAGGATGGACGCCGCTCCAGCTAGCTACATACTTCGGGCATGTTGGTGTTGTGGAGGCTTTACTAGAAGCCGGAGCCTGTCTGGACGAGGTCAATGAGACTGGAGACACAGCTTTGCATAAAGCATCATTTATCGGGAATGAGGTGAATTTTGTTTTTAAATTGAGCATATTTGTACAAAAATAAATAGGTTTTTATTTGCATTAAGAAAGGTAAAAAATGTTACATCCAAACAAACTGCCCTAATGGTTTATCATGCCTACATTTGCTCATTGATTCGGTATGGTATTATTATTTGGGGTAATTCATCCGATAACGCCAGAGTCTTTGTAGCTCAAAAGAAGTGTATTCATGCAGTATTTGGTATGAAATGGTCTGATTCATGTAAACCAATTTTTAGAGACCACAAACTTTTAACAGTTCCGTCCCTGTATATTCTTGAAGTTGCAAAGTTCATTAAAAATAACAACACAAGTTTTGAAATAAACTGTAATTTCAATAAAAGGTTAGCAACAAATTTGTATCTTAAAATGCCAGTACCTAAACTTGAACTCTATAGGAAAAATTGTGTGCATATGGCACCCCTCATTTACAACTCTTTGCCAAAGCACATTTTGGATCTTCCCGACAAAAAGTTTTGTTATGAGTTGGAAAAATTGTTGGTAGTGGAAAGTTTTTACTCTGTTTCTGACTTTCTGGAAAAGGGTATGTGTCGCTTTAACAAATACACTTAGCAATAATGTTTCACCTTTAAATACTTACTTAACTTTTATTTTTATTGACAATTTTTTCTTGTGTACCTATTTAACTTGTTTAATATTTGCACAACAGTTAAACTGGTAAAAATATGTGAAACCCTTTCATAATGTGACATCTTACCTACCATATTTTTATGTGACTAAATAAATGAAATGAAATTATTAAAAAAAATATATATATCTTCCTTTGGTTCCTTTGGTTTTTGGCCATTTGCGAAATTGGTTTTAATAGAAAAACAATTATGTATCTTGCAAACACTTATTCTTAAACTGGAACCATATTAAAAGGGTAATGTTTTCATAAAACATCTAACATACATGTTTGCATATCTGTTGCTGAAAATGGTTTGAAAAATAAAGTCGTATTCTACGGTATTTTTTATTAAACATAATAAAAATCGTATATCACCCGGAACAAATGTTTGCAGATCGTACAAACATTTGTCTCAAGGCGGGAATCGAACCCGCAACCTCCTGCGTCGCAGGCGGACTTCCGCCCGCCACGTCATATGTCATTTGTATTTGTTTTTGCTAATTAATATTATAATTTCAGGAGCTAGTGATCCTCCTATTGAACCACAAAGCGGACGTGAACATAATGAACGGCGAAGGTAGGACGGCGTGCGACGTGTGCAAGACGCGCGACGTGCAGCGGCTGCTGGAGGCGGCGCAGAGATCTGAGAGGAACGAGAGGGAGCGGAGGCTGCTCTCTGCCGCTAAGGAGGGCCGGATTGAGGATATACAAAAGCTGGTGAGACAGCATGAACGATGTAATCAAAGTATTGTACAATAACAAACTTATCCACAACCTTAGGATCGGAAGGCGGGGTCACTACTTTTTTACCTACTTATACTTACTTACTATCAAAAAAAGCTAGGAACCCAGCCGAGTTTGTTGCCAGATTCTTCTAGGCTGGGGCGCGTGGAACTGGCGTAAATTCACCTAGCTTTAAGACGTTTCAAAATGATCCTTGTGATATTATTGAATAAATATAGTTTTACTCTACTTTAGTTACTACCACTAAACCACCAGTGCTGATAAAGGTTTTCAGGGGAAAACCTTGTAAATTTGTAAAATATTAATATGCATGAAACTATCATACTTAACCCATTATGGGCTGATATAATATATGGTCTTGCTTTTTTCTGAGCATATATAAATAAATAAATAAATAAATAATGCTGGACAATCCACACAGCATCATCTAGCCCCAAGGTAAGCTGCTGTTAAACAGAGCTGTATTATGGGTACTAGATAACTGATATATACTTAATACAATACAATACATAGATAGATATTTTTTATTATATATAGAAAATACCCAGAACACCCGGAACAAATATTTGTAGATCGTACAAACATTTGACCCGAGGCGGGAATCAAACCCGCAACCTCCGCGTCGCAGGCGGACCTGCGCCCGCTGCGCCACATCGGTCGTCAATATATATTGTAGTTGTGCGCGCCACACCGTCATAAATATGTAAAATTGGTGTACTTCCAGCTCAGCAGTCCTCACCCTCCCAACATCAACTGCGTGGACAGTCAGGGCAACACTTGCCTGCACTGCGCGGCTTACAGAGGGCACGCGCGATTGGCTGTGCTGCTACTGCAAAATGGAGTCGATACTACCCTCAAAAATAATAGCGGTAAGCGTAACACACCTAAAAAGTAAATAAGTTCGTATGAGTCTGGTGACAGAGTTTTTAGGCCGCCCGATGGCCTATGTGTGTTGGCCTGACAACTTTGAAAAAGCCGGGACCTGTTTTTTATATCTTAAAATATCAATTATTAAATAAAATTAATAATTAAAATAAACTAAAATAAAATTATACCCAATTAATAAATTCATAAATATTTTAAGTGGCATTGGCTAACAGAGGTTTAAAGTAAGTTTATAAATAAGGCTTTAAATGTATCCAGGTCAATTGGCAGTGGATATAGCTCGCGACGCTGACATGCGGGAGATCCTCAGTGTACGGCCCGTGCATCAGCTGCAAAGGACCGCAGCACGGTTTGAAGGACCACTGCTGAAGCGCTCTCGCTTCCTGGGCTGGCGTCGACTGTGGGTCAGTTAATTGTTTAATTAGGCCTATATTACACTGATAACTCGGTGTAACATAATGTTCCTATAAACCAAAAGAGGTACCACAGGTCTGGGCAAACAATGTTTACAACTTTTGAAAAAACAAACTTGTTTACACATGTTTGTTTTACAACTTTGAAATTTGGAAGTTTTTCATTGATGAAATGCGTCTTAACTTTTTGAAAAAACCAACGTTATGAAAAAAAAATGGCTAAATGTGCTACATACAGAAGGACTAATGAGCCCGGATCCCAAACGCTAGAGAAATATCCAACTCATCCGCTTATAGTCCACCAACTGATCGCGGATAATCAGAACAGAAAAAAAAAAAATGTGATACATAGCAACTGTACCATCTACCACATTCACTGTAACTAAAAATATCTTTATCTTTATCGTGCGAGGATGTGTAGCGAGGACAGTGTTTTCAGGAACCAATAGAACCACTTCATTAAAGCTGTCAGAGCGAGGCTAGGTAAATGAAGTGATTCTATTGGTTCACAGCAAACAAATCCCTCGCTGCACATCCTCGCACATCTCTGGTGGAAACGCTGCCTAATGCTGGGTGAATAATAATAAATAAATAAATAAATAATGCTGGACAATCCACACAGCATCATCTAGCCCCAGGTAAGCTGCTGTTAAACAGAGCTGTGTTATGGGTAACTAGATGACTGATATATATTTAATACAATTACAACACATAGATAGATATTTTTTTTATTATATATAGAAATACCCAGAACACCCGGAACAAATATTTGTAGGTCGTACAAACATTTGTCCCGAGGCGGGAATCGAACCCGCAACCTCTGCGTCGCAGGCGGACCTGCGGCCGCTGCGGCCGCTGCGCCACATCGGTGAATAAGATAGTTGTTCTATAGGCGGTGCTGCAGCGCGGGGTGGTGCTGTACTACGGGTCGCGGGCGGAGGCGGCGCGCGGCGGCGCGGTGCGCTGGCGCGGACGCAAGTACCTGGACGGCGCCTCCGTGGCGGCGGCGGAGTGCGCGCCCGCGCTGCTCATACTGCGCTGCAGCGACGGGGACACGCAGCGCCTCGCCGTGCCGCCCGACACCGACGTCGCGAGACTCAGGCAGGTGAGGTGGAGCTAGCTCACTCCGTCTACTGCACCTCCGACCGCAGAACAGGGGCCTTACCCTTGAACGCGATCGGTATTGGACAATATTGGAATATGACATTTCGTACTTTTGACTGCAGAAAATACCTATTGCCAGTTTGCCGGCACTAAAGATAAGGGCTATGAGGCACGCGTTTGCTTTGATTTTGTATAGGTCCAAGCGCGCGCATGCCAGCGCGAGCGAAAGTGTGCTATCTCGCTCTTGCTCTATAATTGGGTGGGGCCAACCATGACACTCACACGTACAACCATGTTATGCCCGGTTCGAGGTTAGAGATAAATTATTTATTAAAATAAAAATAAATTCAATTTAATAATAATAATAATACTAATAATACCTAACTTGTAGTTGTATTTGTATTCGACCTACTGAGAATTAATGCTAACAACCTTTTTTATTCATCTACTTAATTTATCAACTTACTTCCTACTTATTTAAACTTCGACCTATATCAAATCAAAAAAATCAAAATGTTTATTTCTCTAACGGATTTACAATTATCTAAACATTGTGAAGACCTTCTTTTAAGTAGAAATACCTGTATTAGAAGGTCTTGCTCTTCCATATCAAAACATTTTTATAACAAAATTATAATTAGAGATTATAAATAGGTAGATAACTGGGTAGGTACACAAATTATCACTGACATCTCAAAATTTAAAGACACCAGCTCACTGATAAAGGCAGGACTGGTAAAAGCAGAACATCTTATGTACATGCCAATGTTAAAAGTAAAGTAGAACAAAGATAAAATAATATTCTTATATCTAATATCTAATATAAATCATTAAGGTAGGTAAAAATGTAATTATAGTAGGTATGTTTACGAATTGCAAGAAAATATGCGCTATATTATACGAAAGAATGTGTGAAATGAGTAGGTATGTGAGCATGTGATAGTCTCCTGAAGAAACCAATCTCATATGAGTCTGGGCAACAGGAGACCCTGTTAGTGTAGGTATGTGTGTGGTGTGTGAGAAAGGGTCTGTGTGAGGGTGTGAAAGTGTGTGTGAGGGTATGTGTGTAGGGTGCATGTGGATTTCCTTGTTCCTCCCAGTCTCTTAAGAGTCTGGTTATCACAGCGGGAAATCCACAGCGTGTGTGGGTGTGGGTGTGGGTGTGGTGTGTGTGGGTGTGTATGTGAGTGTGTAAGGTGAGTTTGTGAGAGAGGGTCAGAAGGGTTATCGTGTGTGAGAGTGGGTGCAATAGTAAATGACTGTATGGTGCATCAATCTGTTTTTGTGACTCTTGTCTTTTTCAGTAGGTAGTGTATTTTTGTAGTATATAATTTAAATAAGTTCTAAATCAAATATTAAATTTGTTTGTATGAATGTTTGTTACAGGAATTGATTAAATACTATTAGTTATTAATAAAATAATTGGTTCATGTTATGATGTGCAGTAGTGCTTCAGTTTCTTCATAACTTTTGGTCTGTATCCATTCAGTTAATATTAATTTGCAGTCATGGTGTTGCAAAGGATAAATATTTAAGTTCTTATTAATTAAGTTGTAAAGGTGGATTGATTGTATTGTATACTGACTGCGGGCAAATGAAGTTTTAGTTCTAAGAACTTTAGCAACCTTGTCTTTTCTTCTGCGACTCTCAGTATTTGGGTCATAAGGTAGTGTCTTGTGCTTTTTTAGGATAGCTTGTAGGATGTACAATTTTCTGACAGACAATAACTGGCACATGGAATAAAGCATATACGTACCGAATCTATAGGACTTAAAGTACATTACTTTAATTAGTATACGCTGTGCTCTTTCTATTTCTATAAACTTGGTTTTTGCTGCTCCACCCCATATTGAAATGCAATATCCTAAGACTGATTGCGCTAGTGAAACGTATATTTTCTTTAACAGAGGTTCTTGAGCGACATAGCGTAATGTTTTAAAAATCCAAACAAGTTTTCTTAATTTGTTGCAGAGTGCTTCGATTTGTGGATACCACGATAAATTTTGATCTAATATTATACCTAAGTATTTCGTTTCGGACACTTTATTAATTAAGGGGCAGCTACATTGGTCATTATTAATATTGTCACAGTTATGTATTCGAACGTTGAAATCTCTTTCTGGTTGAGTTCTATTATAAATGGTATAACACATATAATTCGTTTTTAGAGCATTAAGAGTCAGTAGATTACTTTCAAGCCAATGCGCAATTTTAGCAAGTCCCATTTCAGCATCCAACCTAACACTGTCCCATGTTTTGTTGCTAAAGACTACAGCAGTATCATCGGCGTACGAGATGATCTTAGCATTACCAATTTTAAGGTCGCATAGGTTATTAATATATATTAAAAACAAAGTAGGTCCTAAGACGCTCCCTTGTGGGACGCCATAGGTTATGTTTGAAACTTCACTTAAATACTCCCCAATTTTTACCCTTTGTTGCCGATCACTCAAATAGTTTGTAAAGAGCGCCAGAGTTGTGCTTCTGATACCAATGTTTTCAAGCTTTTTGATAAGAATGGGGATATCGACGGTGTCAAAGGCTTTTTTTAAATCTAAGTATACGGCTAGACACTTATTCCCTTGATCAACTTCATCAATAATAAGCGAGCTTAGAGCTGTTACAGCGTCTTCGGTAGACAATCCATTTCTAAACCCATATTGCGAGTTGGAAAGTAGTTGAAATTTATGGAGGTAACTAATTAATCTTTTGTTAATTAATTTTTCAAGAATTTTTGAAATTGATGGTAACACCGAAATAGGTCTATAATTGTTTACATCATCGGTTTTACCATTTTTATATACCGGGGTAATAACAGACAGTTTCAGCATTTTGGGAAATACACCACTAGTAAAGCAAAGATTGACTAAATGGGCGATAACTGGACTTACCTCATGTACCGCAAGTTTTAGAAAGCTTGTAGGGATGTTATCCCAGCCAGGAGCACTATCTGATTTGAGATTCATAATTACGTCATGTGTTTCTTTTGGATCGGTTTCTAAAAGAACAAAAGAGTTTACTTGGGGGTTTTGGGTTTCAAGATTTTGCTTTTGGGAGTTGGAGTTTAACAAAAGGTCTTCCGCTAGTTTTTTTCCTATATTAGCAAAGTATTTATTAACATAGTCAATTGATTCTGTAGGTGAAGATTTTACATATAATAATTTAGTGTTATCAGATTTAGATTTTTTATTTGTATAGGTTATTGATTTAATACTATTCCAAAGACTTTTAGAGTTTTTCGTAGATTTTGCCAATTGTTCTCTTTCATAATTCCGTTTACATTTCTTTAATAAATTATTACAGAAATTACGATATCTTTTATATGTAATACTTAATACTTCATTGTGAGGATCTAATCTTACTTTTTTCTGTAGTTTGTTTCTGTTTCTGATACATCGTAACAGACCAGAAGTTACCCATGGTTTAATTATATTTTTACTATTAGATACACATGTAGACTTAGTATTCTCCTTTAGAGATTCGACTATTTTGTTTATAAACCGCTCAATTAAAATATTTGGGTCATTGCAAAAAAGTAATTCAGAGAGGTTCTTTTCCGATAAGCTAATAAGTGCTTTAGCAAAGTCAGTAACAGTTTTGATCTTAGCATGCTTACTACTAGAGTTTTGGAGAGACAGATTAAGAAATATCATAGAGTGATCGGTGACAGTAGTATTTAGTATAGCAACTTGGGCTGATGATCTATCTTTTTGAAGTTTTATCATAAAATGATCCAAACAGCTATTTTCTCTGGTCGGTAATGTGTGACTGGGCATCAAACTATGCATAGCCAACATATTAAGGTAGGTAAATCTGTTATTACGTTCGTGTGATTTCTCATTGTAACTAGTTATTAAATTAATGTTAATATCTCCAGTTAGTATTATATTTTTATACGATTTTATGGATTCTAGATGTGAATTAAGAGAATTAATAAACATATCTGCATTAGTGTTAGAGGGTGAGCGGTAGATTCCTAAAATAGCACTGTTGTATGTGTCTATTTGTAAGCATGATGCGTGATCTAACTTAATCTCTTTGACATTAGTTACAATAACTCCCTTTCTTACGTAAATTACAACTCCATCATTTTGATTTAATTTATGGGTTGTTTCGTATGATGTATAATTTGCTAACGATGGAGTAGGTTTATTAAGACTAAGTCTGCATTCAGTCAGTACTAGTACATCTGGAATAATGCCCATTGTGCTTACATTTGCATTCAGGTTATCAACATTAGCGTATATACTTCTAATGTTTTGCGATATAACTTTGAGATCGTTATCTCTTACAGATATGTTTTTACAGAGATCTTCAGTGTCACATTGGATAGCGCGAGCAAATTTAATTTCGTCTATCTCATTTAACGTATAAAGAGAGCTATCCATAATGAAATACTGTTAATGGGCTGCGTGTGTATTTATGAATATCGTGAAATTGAGTGTTGTTAATAATTTGGCATGTAATAAATATTATGCTAATGGAGTATGATAGTAAGAATAATTTATATATGTTGTATATATTCTCACATACGATGGCATTTATTCTGATTGAAAGGATAGTGTGTAGGACTGGAGGTGTGTATGGTTTGTTAGGGTGTGTATGTAGATGTGTATGATTATTTGTTGTGGAGTGTACATACATAGTACTCGTATAATAGTACAAGAAAATAATTACGTAGCAATATATAAGAAACTCAACCGAGCTTAGTCATTGCTCTTGTAATAACTGCTGGACCTGAGGTTCGGTTTTGATCGCTATAATAGGAGAGTTTTCTCCCTTTCTAACATATACTTTGCCGTACGCTGTCCAACAAAATTTGTATTGCTTTGTCTTGGCGAGATCTCGTGCCAAGAAATGTAAGCGAGAACCTCTTGCAGTTAGTTGCTCCGATACATATATAGGCGTGTCTTCTGATGTACGAAAGCCCAAGTGAAGAGCACGTAGCTTTGTCTTGTGTTTGACATTGAAATTCTTGCTTAATTTCAGAATGTCAGTCTTAAGCAGTGTAGAAGACGTTTCGACTATAATCGGAGTGTTCTGAGGTCCTTCTTTTTTCCCTCGTACACGATAAATATCCTTAATATCAGTCTTGCTGATGTTGCCACCAACATTCTCAGACAGCTTCACGACCATCTCCAGTAGATCTTCTTTAGTTTCGGAAGTTTTTTTGGGAACATTTTTCAATTCAAAGTTAGCTTTGCGATTTCCCATCTGCATATCTTCAATCTTATCTTCAAGTATTGTAATGTACTTCTGGTCCTCTTGGATCTTACTTTCTAATTTCTCTATCTTTTTCTTAAACTCATCATTTTGAGCAGTAAGTAGAGTAACAGATGCTTGGATGTTATAATTACTCAATTGTATGTCTTTCAAGATTTTTTTAAAATCTTGTTCCTGATTGAACAGCATTGACTTTATCTCCTCCTTAAAACAGCTTAGTTCCGAAGAGTATTCAACCGTTCTCCTTCTTTTGAATCGTTGAAAAGCATCAGGTGGAGTTTTTTCCAATCCGGGTAGATTCAGTTCAGAGTCTGAGAACGATTTGTCAGCAATATTGTCAGTCAATGAGATTTTTTTCCCAGTAATTTTGTCAGTCATTGTACCAGGCAATAATGAGTACCGAGGAGATGAAACCCGTTCCAAGGTGGAGTTTGAAGCAATAAGTGTAGTCTCGTTCTTCTACAGATATGGACCAGGCAATAAGAAGTAACAAGAAGTCAACAGAAAGTACGAGAGGTGGATGCTCGCACTCAGTGCTCTCGCTCGATGGCTCCACATAAAAGTCTAGTCAACAGAGCTGATGTACCAGGCAGTAAGAAGTGACGAAGAGTTATCAGAAAGTGTATTGGGCTTTCTTTAGGTCTCGTGCTACGTCGCCGCGTCGTCAGTCGCCAGCCGAAGTGCTAAGTGAACGATAGTACCAGGCAAACAGAACCCGCGTAGTGATGTCGTTGTAGCACGTACCTTGGACACGCCCACCCTCGCAGTGCGAGTAGGATGCAAAGCAGGCGCAACTGTTCCGCAGCCGTGTCGCTCACGCACACTATGATGGAAGAGGCGGGGCAACTCACGCGTACGTCAGGGTAGGGCAGGCTGCAGTCACAACTGGGGCGAGGTGTTTGCGCTTGACCTCTTTACTACTGTTGCACTCCTATTTTTTGTCACCGAATTATTGTGTGAAAATTGAATTAATTTTAGTTAGAATAATGGTACGGGGGTTTATTTATGTGCACGACTGAGCACCTCAGGGGTCCGGAGGGAAGAGGATATCCATGTTGTCATACCCTTTTACAGGGTTCATATGTGAAACTACCACCTATTATATAACAACTGTAAATGAACCAACCATATGAGAGCAATAAATTGAGTATTAAGTATTTCTCAAAAAAAAAATTACATTTCACTTAATATGATAAACTTTAATTTATATAGTAACGTAATTAAAAGTCACATTGTTTCAGTACAATTCCAGAATATGGCTGAAATGAATTAATGAAATATCTAAACCTATTTTAGATTGTAGAATAATATGAACTTTTTAATATAATAAACCATCCTAGCCGGTTTCAGCTACAAAAACTTGGCGTTTTTTACTATATACTATGCTAGGCTTGGGTGTTTAGCCCGCTTAAGGCTGATTTAACTTATTCTTTTTTACTTTTTTATATATATAGGCGTGGATAACAGCGTTCAACGAGCATATCGCTTACTCGGGTCACTACCTGTGGGCGGGGGCCTCACCGGACTCCGCTAAAGAAGCCACCGAAGAGTTGGATGATGAATGTAAACCTTTAGGTAAGCTTTAGTAACCTTTAGGTAAGCTTAAACAATAAGCATGATGTCAGTAACCAAGACATAATGCTGTTAGGTCGACTGACAACCTGTGACAGCTTTACCCGGACTTTCGGCGAGCGCAGATGGCGCTCCGCCTGCAAAGATTTGAATTTGAAGCAACTATCGCAAGGGCACCACTTAGGGAGTGAAACCCGCTCGCTGCTTGTCGTCTCTTTTATAGGCATGGAAAAATTGACTGAGAATAAGATATTTATTGATCACAATTAATGAAGGTGGTATAATATGTATGTTTATTATATGAGCAGTAAGTAGTAGTAAAAGTAGTTTATGTAAGTATATTATAATATTGTAGGCATATCTAATGTATGTTTATGTAAGTTTATTAGTAAGTATTTAATTTTAATCTGATTTATTTATGGTATATTACTATTTCTATTTTCTGTACACGTACCTACCACTATAATCACCTCTCTCTAGCCTCAATGGTTTGCTGGAAGAAAACTCTTTTTAGGGTTAAGCTCGCCTTTGTATATGTCTTTTCTATAAAAAATTTAATGTATTATTTGTGTACATACAATAAAGAATAAAGAAGATTTACCATTTTATAAACACTGTCACTTATACTAGGAATTCTGTGCTATAAGTGAAAGAATCAAGTAAGGTCTGTTCGCAGGTTCGATGCAGGACGCGCTGACAGCGGCCGGGAACCACATGGCGCTGCTCGAGACGCAGCTGCGAGAGTGTTCCGCTATTCTCGCGGCACTCGACAACTCCACCACAATGGCCTCTTCGCTGCATCACTCCGCTTACATGGTATAGTTCTCACAGCGGATCTCGACCGTCGTGAAATTAGCCGTTTCGATGCGCAATGGAGCTTTTTCGAACAAAATTGTCTTTGCGCATCACTAACGGCTAACTTCACGGAAGCCTAGATCCGCTGTGCGAACTATAACTAACATTACGTATTTTCTTTTTAATTTTTGAAATCAGCATTAGGCTGCGTTTCCACCAGAGATGTGCGAGGATGTGAAGCGTACGTGTTTGTTGGGAACCAATAATAATAATAATATATAAGGTCATTCATTATAAACCTGACAAACTTAGGGGTAGGTTCCGCATATAAAAAAAAATACTTGTACTCTTTTTTTCTAAACGTTTTTTTTGATGACGTTATTCTGCTTAATAATTAGTTATCCTTGTTAGAAATCGAAAATGCAGCGCTCGGCACGTGTCAGTGACCCGCGCGTCAATGAACCGCATAATATAAACTTGATTTAAGACAAGGGCAACACAACGGGCCGGTTACGATATCTGCGTGGAATCGTCGTCGACGAGCCACGTTTTAGGGCTCGTCTGACTGTTTTTTCAAGGTCAACTATCGATAGCTAAACTATCGCTATTAAAACAACACAGATACCGAAAACCATTTTACAATTCCACACCATGGCACGTATAAAACTCGTTACTAAGTTACACGTTATTGGTAAGGAATCTTCTATGTCATAGCGAATAACTTCCCAGTTTAGACTGCTTGTTTATTTATATACTAGTAGACCCGGCGCGGTTTCACTCGGGTTATTTTTTTTAGTAATTTTTTGATAATTTCTCACCGTTTAAAGCTTCCCTTTACTTCTACAAATATTTCAAGACCAAAATCAGCCAAATCGGTCCAGCTGTTGTCGAGTTTTAGCGAGCCTAGCGCACAGCAATTTATTTTATTAATAAGATTTTAGAAAAACCATCGGCACAAAATACATATTAAGCTCTTAAATAGTTAACTATGAGGCCATTTAAAGGTCTCCACTGATGGACACATAATGGTTAACTAGAAAACAACGACAAAAAATTAGCAAATCTATAGGTGAAATTACTGGCACATGAGGCTTTCGATCTTAGCCTTAAGGTGGCAACCCGCGAGTGATACCTCTGGTATTGCAAGCGTCCATAGGCTGCGGTAACCGCTTACCATCTTGTGGGCCGTACGCTTGGTTGCCACTTCAGTTGTATAAAAAAAAAAAAAAAAAGGTAACTAACCTATAAAAAACCTACTTGTCATTCATATTATGACGTTCTTGTTATATGTTATAGCGTTTCCAACACGCGTGCGGGACGGGTCAAGAAGCGTTATCGTCGCTTCGGCACTGCGCGGCACTCGTCGCTCAGGCGAGAGACTCAGACGCCGCTAGACTCAATCGAGAGGTATTTATATACTGAGTAACTATACTGAATAACCATACTGTGTAACCATACTGGGTACTTATACTGAGTAACCATACTGAGTAATTATACTGAGTAACTATACTGAGTAAACATACTAGGTAACCATGCCGTGTAATTATACTGAGTAACCATACTGAGTAAACATACTAGGTAACCATGCTGTGTAATTATACTGAGTAACCATACTGAGTAAACATACTAGGTAACCATACTGAGTAAACATACTAGGTAACCATGCTGTGTAAATATACTGAGTAACCATACTGAGTAAACATACTAGGTAACCAAAATGTGTAATTATACTGAGTAACCATACTGAGTAACTATAATGAATAACCATACTGAGCACTGGAGGTTTAGTGACAGTGACCCGCCCCCTGATTATGTAAGTCTATAGCTGTCGATCGCTTGTTGTTGCGTCTGACCGTCTTTTTCACACCTACAGTGCTTACCATAAGCGCGTAAGGGTTATAATGATTATAATGGATCACCAATGCATAATAAACAGAAACAAATTTTCAAATTGTAAATTATGTACAAAGCCAAAAGAAACAAAAGAAAACAAGCAAAAAAACATATACAAAACCCAAAAAAAGAGAAAAAAAAATGAATAAAATTGTAAAAAGAACAATACAATGATTTGTACATAATATTAAACTTAGATTAAAGATGGTGAATCACCCGAATTTGCGATTTATTTAAACACCTAATAAAGAAATAGGACTCATATTCATTTATACTTAATTTTTTATACCACTAAAGGGGCAACCAAGCGTACGGCCCACTTGATGGTCAGCGGTTACCGTAGCCTATGTACGCGTGCAACATTATAGATATCACTTGCGTGTTACCACCCTGAGACGTTAGATGGAAAGTCTCATGTGCCTGTAATTTCACCGGAAACCATACCCTTCGAACCGGAACACAGCAATGCGAGCATTGCTGCTTGGCGGCAGAAATAGGTATGGTGGTAGTCCTTCCCCGGACGAGCTCTATCACAAAGAACTCTACTACTCTTAAAAACTTAAAAGTAGGAATTCAAGACATAAACTAACGACAACAAAGACTTACCATAGGAATTTTAATAAAAGTAGAATCATATAGGAACAGAAATAGTAAATTAGAGTAAATTTAACATCTTAGTAAAGAAAAGAAAAGAACTCAACAGTAAATTTATAAATAAATTAGGGACGTACGAATAAGAAAGGCTCCGACCAATGTCGGAGGTGAGTACGTCGGTACGGTCAAAAAACGGTACCATAAAAAAAAAAAAACGCGTAAGGGATCGACTAGCGGTCGACAGCAATTTGACAGCAATAGACTTTTTTTTTTTTTTTTTTTTTATACAACTGAAGTGGCAACCAAGCGTACGGCCCACAAGATGGTAAGCGGTTACCGCAGCCTATGGACGCTTGCAATACCAGAGGTATCACTCGCGGGTTGCCACCTTGAGGCTAAGATCGAAAGCCTCATGTGCCAGTAATTTCACCGGAAACCATACCCTTCACACCGGAACACAGCAATGCGAGCATTACTGCTTGGCGGCAGAAATAGGTATGGCGGTAGTCCTTCCCCGGACGAGCTCTATATATAGACTTACGTAATAAAGGCACGGTGCCTTTTGTTCCTAAGGTTGTCGGTTCAAAACTGGGTTAATTATTATATTAGTAGAAGCACATAATAACTTACTAGATTAATCAACGCCAACAGTTAAATTACTGATATGACTATATTAGATGTTGGTAAACTATAGTTTTACTAGCCGTCGCCCGCGAGTTCGTTCGCGCACAACTCGGGAACCATACTTTTATCCGGGATAAAAAGTAGTTAATGTCCTGTTCCCGGTCATTATCTATGTATGTTTTAAATTTTAGCCAAATTGGTAAAGAAAGAAAGAAAGAAAGACGCAAAATAAAAATACAAAGAAAAAATAACAACTAGATAAGTAATAATAATTATTATTATTACTATTGTTTAATTCTTAATATTTTATAATTTAATAGTATTTTTATTATTGATTTTAATGTTGACGATGCTTTTGCAGATACCTACCTTCTTAGTTTTTAAATTTTATATTTAAGTGATTTCTATTTTTGTTTCTAATGTTGGATTAGATAATTTTATTGCTGTTTTATATTGACATGTAATTAATATTTAAAGTGTAATATTGTATTTTTGACATATCTAGTACTTGTAATTTGTCAAAGGATGAAAATAAATGAAATGAAATAAAACTAAAAATAATTAAATATTAAATTATCCTACTTAAATTGTGATGTGTGTGAGTAGGGGTCAAATGGTCCCTGACTCAGCATAAGCTACATCGCACCTCTGATAGGGAACGATGTAACACTGGTTTTCTGCCAGGGCCTAAGTTGGGTGACATCACGCAACCAATAAAATAAAATAATAAAAATAGGTATAGGTATAGGTCTCACAACGGATCTCGGCCGTAGTGAAATTAGCCGTTTCGATGCGCGATGGAGCTTTTTCAAACTAAATTGTATTTGCGCATCACAAACGGCTAACTTCACGGAAGCCTAGATCCGCTGTGCGAACTATACTATCACTCAAAGTTCCGCTTTACCACCATAAGGGTGAATTTTCTGTGAATCGACTAACAGCTACTGACTTTTGAACACCAATGGCAGCGAAGTATTTCGGGGCCCTTGTCATAAAGTTTTTTCACAACTGACCGAGACAAGTGGTGGATTCTTCTTCTTCTTTTGTTTTATGGCCTCTGTGGCTAGTTTGCCACAATTTTGTCAGTGTCAAGTGTATTAGTTTGATTGTCGCTTAGCAACGTAAACAAACGAAATTTGGAAAGAAACTATGACTTTTCTTTCAAAATTCTCCTGGAAAGCCTTTGACTAAATTACCAACCAACATTACCCCTCCATTTCAATTACTAACACTTGTGCTAAGTAAACAAGTTAAATTGGATAAACTGCCACCAAATTTACGCAATAAAACTTAAAATAACACGAGAAAAATAATTAAAATGGGAAGACCCATGTCGTTTTGACAAGATAGCCAAAGACAATCCAAGTGGTGGATTCCTGAGCCCTAAACATTATGTTTTTTTTTATTGGAAATAATGAAACTTTATGATGAAAGCTTGTCATTAGGTTAAAGAGCCTTTTGTTTCTCAATGAAACAATTACCGTCATCCGTCATCAGCCCAAGTTTGCTCTAGTGTATACATATACATTGTCTAACTATGAGCTTATCAATATCTAAATGTGAAAACTGTAACAAATCATAACTAGGTGGCGGTAGTAAATATGTCACCGTGGTAGAACGCGCTGACGAAAACTCACAGCCGCGAATGACATTGCTGCCTTCAATTTGTATTAAGTGTGTCAAACTAGAGTCCAATAAACCTATATATACCCATGTTATAGTGTTTGATTCCACAAGGCTTCACACCACGCCTGGTCGCTCACTACCGAATCTAGGGCTCCGACTTGTACGCTAAACCCGTAGTACATACATATTAGGTGTTTACATATTGTATGTAATGAATGAATAAATATAATGTAAAGTAAAGTAAAGTAAAAATATATTATATTTAATAATATCACAAGGATCATTTTGAAACGTCTTAAAGCTAGGTGAATTGACGCCAGTTCCACGCGCCCCAGCCTAGAAGAACAACTGGCAACAAACTCGGCTGGGTTCCTAGCTTTTTTTTGATGATCCCTCTTCATCATAAAACTTCAGTGTGATACCAATCGAACTAGATGAGGCTCATGCCAAGAATATAAGTAGGTATGTTGAAAAAAAAACGGAAAAAAATAAATTTAAAAAAATTAAGCAAAAAGGGTCTTAGCAATACACGTTCGGTTTAAAGTTTTTTTTTTTATACTACTAAAGTGGTAAGGTACAAGCGTACGGCCCACTTGATGGTCAGCGGTTACCGTAGTCTATGTACGCATGCAACATCATAGATATCACTTGCGTGTTACCACCCTGAGACGTTCAATGGTAAGTCTCATGTGCCTGTAATTTCACCGGAAACCATACCCTTCGAACCGGAACACAGCAATGCGAGCATTACTGCTTGGCGGCAGAAATAGGTATGGTGGTAGTTCTTCCCCGGACGAGCTCTATCACAAAGAACTCTACTACTCTAAAGAACTGGTTGTCGAGTTATAGATGAACAAGCATTTAATATTTTATTTAAACAAAAAACATAATATATAACTATAAACATTAAGTTGTTAGGCCATGACAGAAGCCTTCGGGCGGCCTAGACACTCTGTCACCAGAGTTGGCCACTGACTCATACGAACGAACGAACGAACGTTTAAAAAACCCTTAGGGGTTTGTCCTAAATACTAAAAGTCCTTAATAGTTAGGAAGGTGGTACATTTTTACTCACATTCAATGTAAACAAGGCTATCTAATGAATACGTAGGGATAATATGATGCTAGAAATACATCTAAACTTTAGCATTTGCAAAGTGTGATAGTGTGATATAAGTGTAAAGTGTGTGTGTTTTTTTTTATACAACTGAAGTGGCAACCAAGCGTACGGCCCACAAGATGGTAAGCGGTTACCGCAGCCTATGGACGCTTGCAATACCAGAGGTATCACTCGCGGGTTGCCACCTTGAGGCTAAGATCGAAAGCCTCATGTGCCAGAAATTTCACCGGAAACCATACCTTTCACACCGGAACACAGCAATGCGAGCATTACTGCTTGACGGCAGAAATAGGTATGGTGGTAGTCCTTCCCCGGACGAGCTCTATCACAAAGAACTCTACTACTCTAAACTTATTTAGCCACATAGTGACGTTTTGTTGTACAGATCGAAAGGAACAGGGTGTTGGAAGAGGCGCTCGCGGCGCTGGCGCGGACGCACCACGCGCTAGAGATGTCTGTCGCGGAGGAGCTCACTAAGGTAAGTGCTAGTAAGTAATTAAGTATAGGTCTCACAACGGATCTCGGCCGTAGTGAAATTAGCCGTTTCGATGCGCAATGGAGCTTTTTCAAACTAAATAGTCTTTGCGCATCACAAACGGCTAACTTCACGGAAGCCTAGATCCGCTGTGCGAACTATAAGTTAGTATAAGTCAGTGGCGAATTCTGAGTGGCAGAGGTTCTAAGCTGCCCGAAGGCCTCTGTCATGGCTTAACAACTTCAAAAAAGCCGAGACCTGATGCTTAACCACCGAACCGACCGAAGCACGGGAGCGCTCAGTTGAAATTGCCACTGGCGGTCACCCATCCAAATGGTGGCTACGCGGAACAGTGCTTAACTTCGTTGACCTGTTAGGGACAACTTAGCCAGCTACGTCACAAGCGCTCCCGTGTAGGTAAGTAAGTTCGTATGAGTCAGTGGTGACAGAGTTTCTAGGCCGCCCGAAGGCCTCTCTCATGGCTTAACAACTTCGTAAAAGCCAGGACCGGCTGATTAACTGTGCCCTCCGGAGCACGAGAGCCACTGGCGGTCACCCATCCAAATAGTGGCTACGCGGAACAGTGCTTAACTTCTTTGATATGTTAGGAACAACTTAGCCAGCTACGTCACGAGCGCTCGGTTTTAAAGTGCAAATAAATCCCTTATCTGCTATAAACTTTTAAGAGTAGTAGAGTTCTCTGTGATAGAGCTCGTCCGGGGAAGGACTACCACCATACCTATTTCTGCCGCCAAGCAGTAATGCTCGCATTGCTGTGTTCCGGTTCGAAGGGTATGGTTTCCGGTGAAATTACTGGCACATGAGGCTATCGATCTTAGCCTCAAGGTGGCAACCCGCAAGTGATACCTCTGGTATTGCAAGCGTCCATAGGCTGCGGTAACCGCTTACCATCTTGTGGGCCGTACGCTTGGTTGCCATTTCAGTTGTATAAAAAAAAAAAAAAAAACCTTCTTCTTGAATCACTCTATCATTAAAAAAACCGCATCAAAATCCGTTGCGTAGTTTTAATGATCTAAGCATACATAGGGACAGACAGCGTAAGCAACTTCGTTTTATACTATGTAGTGATTTTATTATTATATTCGTTTTTGTTACAGAGCAAAAGAAAAAAAAAATCTAAATCATCATCCACACTGAACGAATCGAAAGAGAACTTCTTTGATGTGTTTGAAGGTAAACAAGCTGCTGTTACTAATTCATCTTTGACGACCGATGTGGCGCAGCGGGCGCAGGGCCGCCTGCGACGCAGAGGTTACGGGTTCGATTCCCGCTTCGGAACAAATGTTTGTACGATCTACAAATATTTGTTTCGGGTGTTCTGAGTATTTTCTTTATATAATAAAAAATATCTATCTATGTATTGTATTGTATTAAATATATATCAGTCATCTAGTACCCATAATACAGCTCTGTTTAACAGCAGCATACCTTGAGGCTAGACGATGCTGTGTGGATTGTCCAGCTTTATTTATTATTTATTTATTTATTTATTATTTATTTATGTATTTCAAGCAATAAATAATACTTTGAGTTTGACTTTGACTTAGAATCGGACGATGAAGACGACACCCTGGTGACGGCGGGCCTGTCGAGCCCCCTCGGCGCGCTCAGCCCGTGGGGCAGCAGCCCCGACCTCTCCAGGCGCACGCCGATCGGCAGCACGGACGGTAAGCTTAGCTTTATTCCTAAATACTTTGACGACCGATGTGGCGCAGCAGGCCCAGGACCGCCTGCGACGAGGAGGTTGCGGGTTCGATTCCCGCCTCGGCTCAAATGTTTGTACGATCTACAAATATTTGTTCCGAGTGTTCTGGGTATTTTCTATTTATAATAAAAATATCTATTTATGAATTAAGTATATATCAGTCATCTAGTACCCATAACACAGCTCTGCTTACCTTGGGGCTAGATGATGCTGTGTGGATTGTCCAGCATTATTTATTTATTTATTTATTTATTTAATAACTGTAGCCCGCGACTTCGTTCGCGTGGAACTCAGGAACCCGGGTTTTAAAAATAAATAAATAATGATATATATTTAATACAATACAATACATAAATAGATTTATTATAATATATAGAAAATACCCAGAACACCAGGAACAAATATTTGTAGATCGTACAAACATTTGCCCGAGGCGGGAATCGAACCCGCAATCTCTGCGTCGCAGGCGGACCTGCGCCCGCTGCGCCACATCGGTCGTCGAAAAAGAATGTCTTATATCCGATCATTCTATACGGTGTTTAACTATATTGTGTCAATACCGAGAGGGGATATTACACAGATCTTGGCAAAAAATGTTTGTTCAACGATTTTATTTCGAAGTTTTTCATTCATGAAATGCGTTTTTTTTTTACACAACTGAAGTGGCAACCATCGTACGGCCCACAAGATGGTGAGCGGTTACCGCAGCCTATGAACGCTTGCAATACCAGAGGTATCACTCGCGAGTTGCCACCTTGAGGCATAGATCGAAAGCCTCATGTGCCATTTAAAGATTCAGGCGTTGCTTTGCGGAAATCAATTACAAGATAAAAACAGACGAAAAATATTTGTCTGTTTTTTATTTATTTTTTTGCCTCATGTGCCAGTAATTTCACCGGAAACAATACCCTTCACACCGGAATACAGCAATGCTTACATCACTGCTTTGCGGCAAAAATAGGTATGGTGATTGTATTTCCCCGGACGTGTTCTATCACAAAGAACTCTACTACTCTTGCGTCCTAAACTTTCCTCCAAAATGTAATTTCACACTTCAGAAGTAGCCCTGAACGAACATCTGTTAGTGTTTGACCCTGTTTGAGCTGAGTGAACTGTAGGCTCACGGGCGCCACCTCACGGGAAGCAGCGCGGCCAAGAGCGGGCGGCCTTTGTGCCAACTTTGCTAATTTATAGCTAGTCTATCAACTATAGTCTATAGTCATTCAAGTACAATTAAGTGTTATTTATTATTTTTATAAAACTTTAAGAAAAAAACTTCACAACTAAAGTTGTGGACCTTTTCTAGCAATTATGTATCATACTGATTTTCATCATTTTAATCCATTTCGTTTCCACAGGCGATATAACTCCCACAAACGACGAGCCGGATAGCCTTCACCGCGTGTTGTCCCGGGCGTCCGGCTCATCCGGCTCGAAGGACTCGCTGCACACGGCTATCAGTCCGGCGTCGTCGCGCGGCACGCTCGTCTCTCAGGGCGGACATGTGTATAGGAACGCGAGACCTTACCGGAAGCACACTAGACCAAGGTACGTATAAGTGCCGGATGTCCGGTTCATCCGGCTCGAAGGACTTATTTCACACGGCCGTTAGTTTTGCGTTGTCACGTAGACGTCTCATGGTGGTGACGCTTAGAGAAACGCGAGACTTTACAGGAAGAACACAAGACCGAGGTTCGTGTAAATGATAAAGGTCCGGTTCATCCTGCTCGAAGGACTTATTCCACACGGCCGCTTGTTCGGTGTCAACGCGCAAAACGTTTACATCTCAAGGTAAAAATGTTCATAAAAACGCAACACCTTACCGGAAGCAGACTGGACCGAGGAACGTATAAGTGTCGGATATCCGGTTCATCCGGCTCGATAAACTTAACCCGTCCGGCGTGCCACGATCGTGTTTTAGGGCGTTAGAACCGCAATGCTTTACCGGAAGTACATTAGATACAGGTATGTATTTGTAATACTTAGGTGCATAGTGAGTTAAACAAATGAGAGTCTAGATCATCCGGCTCGAAGGTCTTGCTGCACGTCTGACGTTATTACGCGGTACGGCTAAGTATCATTGTGTACACAATATGATACATGGCCGAACGAAAAACACTAGACTTTTAGTGAATGACAATTGCATTTTTTAAAGGTTGGCTTTGGGAATCACGGACAAGAAAAAATACTTTATCCAAGTTATATTATGTTATATTTAATTTATGATTAGTATTATGATTTGTTCTCATAATCTATACCATTTTTTGTGCTGAATTTTTAAAATGAATGAGTTCATAATTTCCCCATCAATTTTCTTTGTTTAATTATCTGCGCATATTAATTTTATGTATTTATGTTTGTTTCAGTTCTGAGTGGTCGGTTTGAGTATTATTTTCTGGTCAGTACCAATTAAAGCACAATTTCAAGTAACGCATAATGTGATAATATGTGCCTTAAACACGCCATCTTTAATATAATGATATTATTAGTATATTTAAATTTTATTGACGCTTTGCATTTTGCACATTCTATTGTAGCTTTTATATTGCTGAATCTGAAACATTGTTTTAATAACATAATCGTACAAAGTAATATAAATATAGTGATATCGTACATATAATTTAGCAAACCATGTCTGTATTTAAATTAGTCATAATTGCACAATAATGGCTAAACATACAGTAAAAATATTCTCACTGATAAAATATAAGTAATTAAGCAATTATTTCAATCACATTTACTCCATTTACTATAATTTAATTAACATTCTACAATTATTATGTTAATGTTATAATTTTGTTTCTTTCCATTTATTTTATATTTTATTACATAAATGAATGTAAACATTTAATAAAAATCGCAACAATACATAATTAAATGATATTGCTTTATTCTTTTTAAAATAAGACGAGTGTTATGTACCTGACATGTTCAATTTATTGTGATAAAATGTAACAAATATTAGGTTATATATAAGCTTACGTTTGTGACTTACATTTAATTTTTTTTTTGTATTAAATTTATGTATTTTTTAAATAAAATTGTTTTCTTATATTATTTTTCATCTGTTACGTTGTTCATTCACTAGTCTGTTGAGAAACACATATTTAAACGTTATCTAAACTAATGTGTGTGAAGAAATCGTGTATGAAGAATGTGATGAGAGTAAATGAAGCAAAACAGGTGTGTCAGGATCGTAGCAAGTGGAAATCCGTGGTCTCTGCCTACCCCTACGGGATACAGGCGTGATTTTATGTATGTATGTATGTAAACTAATGTAAAGATACATTTTTTTATTGTTTTTAGCCATGTTTTTGATCAGAGCTAATAATAATTAAGTTTTAGAAAGAACACTATCCAACTTCAAACGAAAAAATTTTGTTGTGATACGGGACGATGTAGTAATTGACACGTTTTTTATGATTTATTCATAAAGTATTTAATCGATTTAGATAAAATTTATGTGGAACCTATTCTAAAGTATGTTCAATCAAACAAAAAAAATCATATAAATCATTTCATATGGCCTGCCTACTGTAAATTCAACTTGATTCTACGGATTTTAATTAATTATTTAATTAGAGCTGATGAACTTGACTCTACGGATTACCTCGTTTCAGATTCTATTACGAAGTTACCATAACTCGTGCAACTTCAAACTTGTGCATAGGACCAATAAATAGCGTTAAAAAATATCGTGGCATATTGCATATTATTATGTAGGCACCTGAGTAAAGTACCTACGTGATTGTATGCAATCTCATTTTTAGGGAAGTCTTCTCAAGCCTTGACCTTGAAGCAACTGACGAGCTAATAAATCATTAAATACGCTTGTCCCACGTTGGGCGCCAATGCAGCTAGAGCGGCTGCGCAAGGTGGAAAAGCGGGGAGGGGGGGTGTCGTCGCCCAGTCTCACTAGCTGGATCCTGCTAGTTGCGCCGCAGCGTCTGCCGCGAACACACGTCTGCGTAGCGCTCGCGTTCACACCCACACATGACGCTGGCACTGATTTATTCGTGAGTCCTTGCTTTTGGTGGATTATAATTAAATATTTAATTGATAATATCGATTTTACCTAATCATAAATTCATGGTCCTATTTTTTGTTAGAAATTGACGCATTGGCATGTCCATTTCTGTCGTTGATTTATTTTGTAGTCTACTAAATTGATCAATATTATACCTTTTATATTTTGTTAGGAACGTTATGCGTATCTTATTAAGTTAATAGTACCTAGGTATTGTGTAGATAGGTCAGATTAAGTTACCTTTTAGACTTATTAAACTCTAGACACTTACGCAACAAAAACTTTAGAACCAAAGGTTAAATGTAGTAATAAAAATCGCCATAAAGCTACAGGCGTCGGATATCGTAAAGTTATTGCGTGCTTTAAGCAACATAATTTTAAAAGCATCGACGTCGTTACATTAATAACTTCTTAACCCCTCCCTCTCCTTCCACCCCCAAATCCTTTAGAACGTTTCATTTATGAAACGTTCATTTGTTTCGCAGCCAATGCTACAAATCAATACCATAAATAATTTACCAGATTTACTAAATTACTATATACCAAGACACAATCCTGACACATGTATCACCTCTCCGCTCAGCTTTAGTGAATATCCGCTCTAAAACTTTCTTAAGCCGCGTTTCCACTGACAAGCAGAGCAGTCCTGATGTTAGTACTTGTTACTTACATAGTTAACACTTACGCTAGTATTACCTACCGAAATGCTTCTAGGTTTAGGCTTATTTCTACAAATAGTACAACTTTATGTAGAAGAAAATAAGTTAGAAGTACTTACCTAGATATCTTTGCCCAACATGGCTCAATTAAGTATAGGAAGGGAATTCACCGAATGGAAATAAATCTGGAATTTACTTTTTTATAGAATCATGATTTATCTTTTAACCTTTACCGCCAAAAACGTATATGTAACAAATGCAAAATTGTGCTCAAAACGTCACAGTATTTTTATGTGGCGCTCAAAAGAACAGAAAAACTGTTCAAGCTCCCCATAATATTATGTAGTTACCTATAGTATCCCGAATGGGGTAATTCTGTAAACTGTTGCTCCTTCACATCACTAAAGCCAAGTAGCAGTATATAGCAGCTAGATTAGGTAACACAGAATCTAGGCTGACAGATCTATCATTCTATCAGAACAATATGTTACAACATCAAAATGGTAATTCTCAAGACCCTTATCAAATAAGTATGTTGTAACACTCGACACGAAAGAAGAAGAAATGTATAGCATTATAATATTATAATAATATCTTGCTCTATCAACCGTCCTTAGAGTATGATTTACATTGAGTCAGTAGCTGTTCAAAACTCTCCAAAGTCGAGCAAAATCAGTGCTGTCCCGCTACTGACCTAGTGTAAATGGATTTGTAGTCAGTAAAACGTTGTCGGGTCAGTTCTGACTTCAATATTCTCGCGTAATGACCCTATGTAAATAGAGAGTTAGTTCTTCTACTTAGCTTAAATTCCCCACAAGGACATTACAAAATATTGCTGGAACAAGCCGAGCTTTACTTAAATGCTGTTACAATTTGCCTTTTCATAAAATAGATGGCAGTCATATAAAAATAATGACCCTTGATCATTATTTTTATATGACTGCCACTATTTTATGAAAATCATATAATTTTCTGGAAAATTGCTTATGAAATAAATCAAACATGGTATGGCAAACAACTGATTTTAATGATAATATAATCTACTATACTAATATTTTAAAAAGGAAAGATTTTCAAAGGTTACATTTGCTCAAAGATTTCTGAGAATTCTTGTTTTGAAGTCGGTAAAACAAGTATCATTTGGTTTGCGGTTTAGGTTCTTGTGAGAGAGTCACCACATATTTCGGATCGGAATTTACTAAGACCAGGGAAAGGCTTTATCTCAACGGGATAAGAATGTTTGTGCTTTTTTCCCCGATCTTCGACAGCGTTTATTGTAAGTTCATTCTCGTAAGTCAGTTTTTCTAGTGCTAACAATGCTAACAATACTAATAATGAGTAAGACTAATACAAACTTACTGAATAGGTACCTAAAACAATTCAAATTTTGAATAGAAAAACTCTCACTGTGTGTTGCAGACTCACCTAAGTCGTTTTACATGGTTTGGGCCAGACCTAGATTAATTTCTTTTTTTCTTTTCTAACCCACATAGTCTTGTTATTTTTGTTTTTGTTTTTATAATCACACTAAGGGAATACTAAAGATTATAATATCCCTAAAATTACTTCGCCTCAAGCGGGATTTGTACCCACAACGCGGATACGCAAATGGTCTACCAATTGAGCTATCGAGACATCTCGCTTGCTTGAAATAATCCTTGGGATACTCGAAGCGCCGATAGCTCTACCTGCTTATTGTTTGTTTTAAACCTATAATTACAAGACAGTATTGATATAACTTACTTACCTACTGTATTTACGTTGATAATGTATTATGTACTATCGATTTTTGGTAATAAATGAATGAATATTGTTTTCCGATCCGAATAATATGGCGATCACCGAATAGGTCAAAGTTCGTAGACGACTGCTACGAAGCGCCTACGGCGTAGAGCTTTGTAGTCTGTCGACCCGATTTGAAGTTTCTCAGAATAATATTATATTATACTAGCTGTTGCCCACAACCTTTGTTCGTGTAATATACGTATAAAACATCCTCTTTAATAGTTTTATCTATTAATAAAAAGCGCATTAAAATCAGTTGCGTATTTAAAAGATCTAAGCGTACATACATACATACATTCATACGGGAAGCTACTTTGTTTTATACTACGTAAAAATAGATAAACTGTTTTTTTGCCTCTTATTCATAATCATTTTGCCTTATACAAACTTAAACTGTGTTAAAATGTTGCCACATCTTTTCATTAGCGCTAAAAGAAAAAAAATGGCCATAGTTATAAATAAGAAGAATTTTATATAGGTAACTAGGTATTTAGTCATTGATTTATACCAGTACTTAACCCAAAAGTAACCTTACAATGTTACCATTTACAGGAAAAAAGAAAACCGAAAAATGTTGAGATAAACTAATTTTGCGTCCTAATTGGCACAATAAAAGTACAAAACGTGACTTTGCTTATTTTCCAGTATAAAACAAGCCTTATTGTAGGGTGAATGAACCGTGCACTGTTCTCTTGGGGAAATTAACCGTTAAATAGGTTTGGAGGGACAATAAGTAGGCCTCTCACAAATCCCAAGTTACTGCTTGGAGATGCGAAGTTTAATTAATGAATGAAAATTCTTTACTGTAGCCATCTGACAGCCTTTAATATTAGAATGTTGGGACACTGGAATCTCGGGCGAAAGAGATTTAATCCACCACGCGGACCCTATGCGGATTAGCTTTCTCTATAAAAAAATAAATAAAAGTAAGCTAAAAATTCGAAAGATTGTGCCATCCACCAATCCGCATTGAGTCCGCGTGGTGGATCAATACCCAACCACTCTTTATCGAGAGCAGGCAAATGTCCCAGAAGATGGAAAATTAGAAGGCTGTCATGATGATGATTATTAATATATTTCACTGAGACTGGAATAAAAGCAAAAAAATCACAAAATAAGCTATAATCAGGTTATTCTTTGCATAAAAGAAGTAAGGTAAGCAAAAAAAATAACCCTGTGGTCCTCTAAATCCGATTGCCTTGGGTTTGAGTAAACTCTCTAATCCAGTTTCGGGGAACTGGGACGCGGGAATACTCAATTCTTTAGGTTTACTTAAACCGCTTGGGAAAACCTTGGGATTCAATCTATATATTTTCTACCAACGAAGTATTTACCTAAAAATTCATCCATTTAATATGTACATAAGTAAGGAAGTATGTATGAGTCAGTGGCCAACTCTGGTGACTATAGTTATTAGGCCTACCGAAGGCCTCTGTCATGACTTAACAACTTTGAAAAAGCCGGGACCGACTGTACTGCCCTCCGAAACACGGGAACGCTCAGTTGAAATTGCCTATACAAGTGTACCTATTTTGTACATAATGATATACTAACATCGACCTATGTTGTACCATTACTACACAACACACGTTACTGCGATGGGTTAGATTAATCCACAGAGTACATGGATTAATTCCGTCGTACCATAGTGCACAATCGGACGTGTGATGGTGTGTGGTCCATTTGTTACCTTTGTGAAGTGAAGACTGCATTTGACGAAACCTACCTCGCATCGATCCGTTTTCCCCGCAAGGTTGGCAGACTGCCAACTCGACTCAGCTGACCGCAATTATTGCCATGTTCTATGGTCGTGTTATTGACTCGATATTCTTTCGTGACCATTGAAATTAAACTCGCTAGAGATTCGATTATAAAAATTAAATCACTTCAATTTTCTTTAAATCACTTCAACTTCAATTCAATCACTTCAAAAAATACTTTTTATCGCTCCTTATTTAATTTAAAAAATTAAGTAATTGACAACAACAAAGTAAGTTCGTATGAGTCAGTGGTCAACTCTGGGGACAGAGTTTCTAGGCCGCTAATTATAGTTTATATATTTTTTTATAGCTTTAATTTCTTTGTTACTTAATACGTTTGTTCCCAGTAGAAACCTTTAAAAGTTTCTTTGAAATTATTAACTAAGATATGTTGGTCCTAAGAACCTTTAAAGATTTAGATGGTGATAGAACCTGAAAAATCTATAATAAAATAGAATTTAAAAAATCTGAAATCTATACTTAGTCTATTTTGTATCTTTACAAAATGTAAAGTTAAGTGTTAGGTACTACAGTGACATTTTTATATAAGTAGGTACTTACCAAATCCCTCTCACCGAGGCAGACCGAGACAGTGTGAGCGCGGGAGTGTTACATGGTAGCCCTCACCCGCCTCGGCCTGTCTCGGTGTTCCTCGCAAGCTCTCCGTCCCAGGTCGGTTTTCGCCGCCTCGCGAGAGTGTACATGGTCCTCGTCTCGACCGAGACCTCTCGGGCGAGGCATAGCGAGCTCTCGAGCAGGAGTACAGCCGCCATTATGACCTTTCAAGATTAAAAATCTTGGTTATGAAAACGCACTAATAGACCGAATGTGTATGTTTTATCTCAGGTAGGTAATAAAGTCTGCCATGAAGCTGCAAGGCTGTTTAAACTTTACTGCCAAGTATATTAATTGATAGATTCAGGCGTTACTTTGCGGAAATCCATTACAAGATAAAAAACAGACGAAAAATCTATAGTACTATCCCGCTTAACCTTTTAACTGATGAGGTTACACAGTTCCCACAGTTAACCTCAAAAGAAAAATATCGACACGTGTTTCATCCCTCCACGGGACATCTTCAGGACCATCGACTTGTTCTCCGGCAGACGTGTTGCTCCGTCGAGCGCTCCAGCGACTTTGGCTCCAGCGATATTTTTCTTTTGAGGTTAACTGTGGTAACTGTGTAACCTCATCAGTTAAAAGGTTAAGCGGGATAGTACTAGAGATTTTTCGTCTGTTTTTTATCTTACCAAGTATATTGCAAAAGATCGATTATTGTTTTTTTCTTTTTTATTATCCTATTGGTTTATGTTCCGTTAAATGTTCTTTTTTGTTTATTAGCTTATATTATTTAAATCCTAAAACAAACCTGTAAAAAATGAAAAATAAAATCTTTATAGGCAAGAATATGCATTATCTACGCCGAGTTAGGTAATAATACTTTTATGAGTTTCGCAAGGTAAAGGTCAAAAAGATAAGTGGATTATTAAATAAAACCCATGTGGAGTATCATAGGATTATGTCTCTAAATACCTTAGAAATAAATCTTTATTCATGGATATACATAATCAAATAAAGATCGTAGAACATCATGAACATACTTTTAGAAAAGTGATAAGTAGGAACCAGTAGGAAATTTCTAGAAGTATAGACAAAGATCAGTAAGATAGAAAGAAAGAAAGAAAAATACACTCCATACCTCTTACAAAAATAAGCGACTGCTGTTGTGTGAGTCGGCTGCTTGGTCCGCGCGGCGAGTGAGTCACGTATGTCGTTCGCAACGATCTTTTCTACGATCATGATTAGTAATAAAGTAGGTACTTACTCATGCAATATAATCTTGTTGGTTCGTTAGGATCAAATCAGTGTTAAAGTTAGCGATCATTGAACACAATCAAATGATCAGCTTGATAAATTCCCTTCTATTAAAAATGAGCGCTTTATAGAGTGTTCATAATGTTATGTACTTAATATTTATTCGTGCATTTATGCAAAATATTTTAAATTCAATTTAAAAAAGTGGTGTATTTGTTATAACATGTTTATTTAAAAGACTTTTATAGGCGCTACAGCCTGCTAGTCACATCGATCTGGAGTCGTAATGTGCTAAACTGTGTTTAGTTATGTTATATGTTACTGTGTTTATGTTAAATAAAGAACTTTTAAAAACAAAACAAGTCTCGCTAAAACTCGAGAACGGCTGGACCGATTTGGTTAATTTTGATCTTGAAATATTTGTAAGAGTTCAGAGAAGGTTTAAACAGTAAGAAAATACGGTAAAATTACGGATCAAAAAGGTTACCAAAGGTTAGGTTTTTATACAAAACTAAAGTTATAATCACAAATTTAGAAACTTTTAGCTCAAACTCATGGTCCCAAGTCGAAAACTATCCTATATATAGTTTAGAAACTACGGAAAGTTTCTTGATAAATTGGAAATCCATCAAAGTTTCAGATTTTACCTAATTACGTTGTCGGTAATTGATTTTGGATCTTGATTCAAAGGCACCCAAGCTCCTTGGGGATTAATTAAAATGAAAACTAGTGTTTTCATTTAAAATCACTTTATTTATGATTCACGGCTTTTTCAGGCTTTTGACATCGCTCAGGCATAAGTACAGTTTAGTTACCTTTGTCCATCCAGACAGAAAGAAGTTCACTTAAATTTGCAATCATATAATTTCGGTAATCGTATCATCACAGTGTAGGTACCTATTCCCAATCTTTCTAAATATATACAGTTGCTGCGTTACAGACCAACTCACAATCAAGTTGATTTAATTGCAATCAAAATCCTATTTTCTGAAAACTTGAAATTTTCGGGTGTGTTCCTTTTTTCTGGGTAAATTTAAAATGCTATTTATAATGGCAGCGGAAAGATTAATTTTGCAACTTACACTAAATCGCGGGTTCTACTAGTCGCATATAAATCAGTGTTAGTTACAGAACTATGCCATCACAATAATGGAAACCGAATAAACACTATTGCAATAGACACTGAGACTATATTAGTTTGTACATTGAAGTGAAGTGTTGAAAAAGTGGTAGTGCGCCGACCGTCGCGACGGAGTGGAGGCGCGTTGGTGTAAGATGGAAGAGAATGTTGGCAGCTTCGGTAAATACAGGTAAGTGTCTCAACAGGCACAGACCAGGGGTCTTACTCTTGAACGCAATCGGTATTGGACATGTATTGGAATATAGGTACTTTTGAGTGCAAATCTAGCGCCAAATTCAACCTTGTTTTCAAGAGTAAAAAAAATTGACAGCAGTACATAAGTAAACTGTAGCATACATCTGGGTAGGCACATCCTTAGATGAGCTAAAAGACATCACCCCCAAGCAAATATTCCAGTTTTTAGTATCGGCAGAGCTTGTAGGTGAACTGTAAACGCCCCCTAAGGGCGACAACACAAGTAGCAAACACAATAGGCCTGCATGGCCGTAGTGTTATATTAGTCGCACCAATTTAATAAAAAAAAACTGATATTGGGATTGGATCGAAATTGTCATTGGAGGCACCAGATATTATTACCTACTACGTAAAGGTACAGTGCCACAGGATTACGAAATCAGGCAGATACAGGCGATTATCTAATATATTTTCTTTGTCATCGGGTTCTTACTTCTTCCAAAAATGAGCATAAACTGAAAATCTGATGAGGATCTTCGACGTGATAAGCAGAATAGTTCCTCAAAAGCAGTAAATAAATATTAATTATACAGTTAGTTTAAATATAGGGATTAATTATTCTTACATACAGATTATCTACTATAAAAATATAATATTAAATTTTAGGAGTTTCAAGTAACCCATGTGATTTTATTGGTTATTCATAGGCGGGCTATCTTCCAGCTCAGCGGTTCAATTTCATTGGTTCTGATAAAATAACGAGTGTTATGTAAATGATAAAGAAATATTCATTGAACGAATTCGCTTTATCTTAGTGAACTGTGTTATTCATTGATTTTTGCAAAATCCACGAATAGCTTCATTTAAAGTTAAATATTCAGAAACATTAGCCTTTAAATCTGTTATTCATGAGCTAAGGCCTGAACACACTGCGGCCCCAGGGTGAGTTATAAAAGTGTTTGTAATCACTTTTATTATTGATGCTAAGGGTAGTACTAAAATTTGTTCTGTGGCTAAGGACTGTGAAACTTTACATAAGTTTTTGTTTGACTTAGTTCAAGCAGTGAAGAAAAGAGAAATATAACAATCAGCAATATACTTTTCTTTCTTTCTTTTTATAAATCATCTGCATTATTGTTTTGTTCTTAATAAACAATTTTGAATTTTTGAATTATTTTTTTTTTTAATCCGCAGACAGAAACGTTGTCCACAGCGCTTATACTTATAATAAAGAAAAACTTTGAATACCCATGACTCTCCTGCGTTTGTCGTAACAGTGTCACATTGAGAGTCCTTCGGGCTCAAGGCCGACTGCTCGTATCGATCTGCTCCGGGACGGTCGGGCTCCGAAACAAGACATAAGGGTGCATATACGCTAAAGTTCTAGAAAATCATATGAATTTGTTCTCAGAGAGATAAGTTTCTTATTATTCACAATGGCCAAATATTAATAAAACACACATCTAAAAATTACATCTTTTTCCCAAATATATCCAGGAAATTCTATATGATACATACTTAAATATTTTTTAAATATTTTTTTTCTAAGAAAAGCTATTTTATTTAAATCTTAAATCGTTTTGTATGTAAAATATTTATGAGAAACCTTTCACCACGTGTATAATCAAGACTGGCGGTGACACACCCTTAATTCGGGTCATAAGCAGTAACGTTTGTTATGATGAAGACTTAACCAGCTATTGTTGTGTCAAGTAGACGTTACAGTAATTAATTGCTTTCTATAATAGAGCTTTATTTTAAGCCTGGGTATGATGCATCCATTGTTGACTACAACCGTTGAATGTGCATGGAAAGAATTATAATTTGTTGCCCTTGATATCAAAACTACTTTTCCGAACGGGAATAAGAATAGGCATGATGACTGATTTTAAGAAACTGTTCTGTTAATGTGTTCAGAAGTATCGAATTAATGCAAAAAATAACATATTATTCTAGAAATTAATGGAGTTTAGTTTAGTTTAATTTAGGAGCAAAAAAATGCCATTTAAATTTATAATTTAAAATTCACGCCAAAACGCGCTGAGTTGCGGAGTGACAGCGGTGACGTCATTGAGTCAGTTTTCAATTTAAAACCAAATTTAAAAGCTATCGGTAGTACATATTAGTTCCATTTTAGAAGCTATCGGTAGTAGTTCCATTTGTAAAATTTTGCAATAAGGTTCAAAATTCTGCAAATTGGTTTGATGCCACCAATCTGAGAACCAAGATACTCTGATTGGTGTTAAACCTTTTATAGCGGATTGCTGTATTTTGTAGTTTTATTTATCAAAAATATCATCAATCGCGCATCTCATGTAAAAAGAAATATATTTTTATATTCCTTAAATCTTTTTTTCATAAGGTGAAGACGTGATTTTAGTGATTCTTGGTTATGTCATCATGTCTATTGAATAATTCTGTTATTGGCTAAACGCGTTGAATGAAACGTGACATCATCGCTACCGAGCGAGAATTACGCGACGATTTTAGTCAGTTGTGACATTTTTTTTTTATGTCAGCTCGCACATCGGCAGTCGCCCGCGGTGAGACACAACTGCTGGTAAATAAAATGTACCTACATACTTATCAATAATATTTATTACATTTATTAGACCTAAGTGTATATTAGTGTTGTCTGTGTTGTCTTATTTTATTCAGGATGTAATAACAAATCATCTTGTTACAAAATTATGGTCTCCCTCGTTTATACCTACCATCTTAAGTCTCAGATCCTCCATTGTCTTACTGTTTCAACCCTGTCGACATTGACACTGGCAAAATTGTGGCAAACCCGGCCACAGACGCCACAAATTAAAAGAAGAAGATGAGACACGACTGCCCTAAGGGAGCTGCTACAATCGTAGAGCTGCTACGATCGTAGAGCTGCTACGCTCATAGCACTGTGGGGTAGTGTGACCTCTGTGGTGTAACCCAGAAGAATACCAGCGTCTGTTGTAGATTATTACGCTGAGTCGACGCCATTTTGCAGTATTTTTTATTTTTCTTTTGATTTATATCTTAAATTTTTTTTCTCTCTAATTAGGTACTGTACATTTTATATAAATGTTTATATGTGGGTACTTACATAAATGTAAGTATGTCTAGTGTCTCACTATGTGCGGGCGGGGTAAAAGTAATTGAAAGTATGAGTAAAATAAGTACAACTAATTGAAAGCTATAAGAAATAACTAGTTGCAATAATATTATTTAGTTCATTTGGTATTATGTATTCAGTCAAGCTTAGCCGAGTAGCACTTTTTACATACGAAAATTCATTATATTCATGGTAATATATAAGCTGCGCTCTACTTGGAGATTCAATAAAACGTTTTCATGAATATTCCTTGGCATTCTCGTGCAACCTAATACATTTTACATGAGCGACAAGGTAAGGACTAATAATTGCATTATACAGAAGTAGTTTATAAACCAACCACTTCTGTGCACTCAACAGTTACACACAGTCCGACCCTAGACGACAGAACAGATATTAGTGCACCCTCAACGGATTTCGACCATCGTGAAGTTAGTCGTTTCGATGAGCATATAGCTCTTTGAACTAAATTGTTTTTGCGCATCGCAAACGACTACCATTACAATGGCCGAGATCCGTCAAGAGTAGGTCAGTATGTAGTAGTCATATAGAATCACATATAGAATGGCCATTCCCTACCTCCCGCCGGTTTTACTTACCTCGCCTCGATCGTAAATCCAGATGCATTTTTACAGGCACTAGGGTGTTTATTTTGATTTTGTGTTGGTGCATCCACTGGATTTAGTGTTGGTGCTTTGCACAGCGCGCACGCATGACATGCGCGAGCGAAAGCGTGCTATCTCGCTCTTGCGATAATTGTTGCCAACCATGATACTCACACTTAGAACGGCACTGTTTACGTACGCAAACCGTGCATATATGATTACGACGCGTTTGTTTCATACATTTTATTGAGTGTCCAGGGTGTGACCAATCAATGGTTCTCTATGTTGTTCTTATTAAAAACGAGTGCCATTGGTAACTCAATAACATGATGATGGCAAAATTAAAAAATACATATAAAAAAAAATTATGCCAAAATAAATAATTGGTATAGAAAATGCACATAACTTAATTCGATCGGGAAAAGTAAGCAAGTACCTACAGTGTTTATTTGGGGTTTTTGTGTAAAACCTAATTAATAAAATACTAACACGAAATGTTTCTCTTACATTAACCTCCTGAGCAAATAAACACGGCTTATATAACGCCTGCTTACAGCAATTTCGTCTTGATTACCTGCAAGCTTGCTATTTAATTCCCACCCCACAGCCTACTACCTTCATTCCTCCCTATTTCAGAGGGAGAGGACTTAACAGATGAATGTAGAGTTGCCAGCTAGAAACGCAACTATTTATGTACTTGGATTTCTTTCTTGGGCTGTTTCGCAAGATTTTATCACCTTTTTCATTGGGATGGACTCTACATGTTTTTTGGTAGTTTGGTATGGATTCTTCTGCGGTTTTGTCTCTAAATACCACCTTTGACCTTAATAACTTACTTTGACGACCTCGGTGGCATTGTAGAGAAGCGAGAGGGTGCGGGTTTGATCCTCGCTGCGGGACAAATGTTTGGTTGATCTGCAAATATATTTTGTTCCGGATGTTTTGGGTATTTTAATATAATAATAATATAAATATAATAATATAAAATATCTATCTATGTATTGTATGTACTGTATTTGTATTAATTATGTCAGTCATCTAGTACCCATAACACAAGCACTGCTTAGCTTGGGGCTAGACGATACTGTGTGGATTGTCCAGCATTATTTATTTAATCATTTTATTTACCTACGTGTTGTATGTATCTACATAACCCTAATCTATAAGTGTTTTTAGAATGTACCAGAAACCTTACTCTCGCTCACCGCTCATCAAGGCACAGTCGACAGAGTCTCTGGCTCCTAATTCTCAAAGAAGTATGTCCGAAAACTCAAACGTTAACACTGACTATACTACTACTAACTCAAAATGGAGAAATGTCGAAAACGTCATCAATTAAGGTTTCAGTATTATGGCAGATGGATTTTTCTGTTCGAAAAATTTATGTGCGCAATGCCAGTGCTCTCATACGGTGAAGGAAAACATCGTGAGGAAACCGGCATGTCCAAGAACTAAAAATTCGAAAGACATGTGCCATCCGCCAATCCGCATTGGGTCCGCGTGGTGGATTAAGACCCAATCACTCTCGCCTGAGAGTAGGCCAGTGTCCCAGCAGTGGGAACATTAGAAGGCTGTCATGATGATTATGGCAGATTGGTAAAATTGAAAACTGCCCGAAAAAATATAGAGCTAACAATCTATTGTTTTACATTTGCAAATATGGGTGCAGTTTCAGGGCCCGGTACCGTACGATCCATCTCGCCTGACCGACCGACCCTTATTTTATTCCGAAATGAGAAATAAATGAGTAGAATTATTAATTTAGAAACCTTGAAAGTTGAAAACATTAATATTATTTAACGGAAACATAATTAATAGTAAAGGTGCGGAAACACGTTTACTTTTTAATATAATTTTTTTCTTGGTGCGATGTAAAGCAGTTCTAAAATTTATCGAAATAAAATGAAACGTTACCTACTGTAAATAATAATAATTAATATAGTGGAAGTGGCGTAATATCACGTTTTAAGACGTTCCAAAGTGATCCTTGCATAAACCTTAGACATTGAGACATTATTATGAAGTTTTTGTTTCAATTACCGATGGTTTATTGGTTCCTAGGGCGTGCAAGCCGCTAGGTTCCACACAGAGACCCACACCCACCTATCCCCGACCCTAAACCGCTGCGTAAACGCTGCGGCTGAGTGTCTGAAGTGTTGACACTGAGCACAGTTCTCTCGGCGGACCTCGGCCAATGTGAAGTTAGCCGTTTCGATGTTTTTTCGAATTAAATTGTTAACTTCACGTTGGCCGAGATCCGTCGTGAGAACTATAAATAAAATATTCGAGTACGACGATGGACCACCAGAGATGGTGAAAAATTAAGAATAAATTTATGTGCGTAATGCCAGTGATCTCGAACTGTGAAGAAAAGCAACATAGGGTGGATTCGACCAACTTTTGGAATAACTATTCCGCGGAATAAGAAATGTCAAATACAAGTAAACTGTCAGTTTACTAGCGAATAACTACTATTTACTTAGGATTTATTCGAGTTTGGTCGAATCCAAGCTTAGGGAAACAGTCTTATACAAAAAACTACTTTTATATATAAATTTTTTAAACTGGTTTTTTATGTGAGTTGGTAGTGAATTTTTTTTTTTAGTCCCCATGACAAACCTTCGCACGGTTTATACCACATCACCAAAGTTGACACTTATTTACACACTTGTAGAGTACTTACATGTAGAGTAAACCGCATCAGGCGGTACTTAATCGGGCTAAGAGTGGGGTATCAGATGGTATTGATCGGGAATACGGCCTTGAACACCTCGACCGGTGCCTTGTATCACAGCAACAACAATATTGAATGTTAGTATTTTTTTAATACGGATGGCGAATAAGCTTACTGTCCATCTGTGGTAAGCGGCAGCTATAAGTAGACGCTTCTTGTACAGTCAGCAAAGAAAGTGGTCTATCACTTTTGACAAAAGTTACTGTGAAATCGTATGACGTTCAAATGAATCTCGACCTTAGGGTGGTAGACCACATTTTTTGCAGACTGTACCAGATGTATCACTCGCGTGTTGCCATCCTGATCTAGTCTTATAAGTATGTGCCTGTAATATCCCCGCAACCACACCCTTTGAACGAACACAACAATGCGAGCATTACTGTTTGACGGCAGAAATAAGTACCTGCTGCGGTAGTACATCCTCGGACGACTAAGCTAAGGTTACTATGGGAAACAGATAAATAAAAGAATACATTATTTAGGTACACTATGTTTTTACTTAAATACTTTGTGGAATTTTCGTTTCGAATTTTTTTTCCGTAGTTTTGCCGGTCCACGGATCATATGATCCATCAGTTTTTGGTCTCATCTGATCACATAAAAAGTTCCCAATGGATCATTAATCTGTCTGTTTTATCCACTGCATCGGTTGTTTTTTTGAAATTCTTCGGTGCACTTCATAATAATAGTTGATTTCAAAGACATTTTCCACGTCCTTGGTTGATTATCATTCAAGTCAGTCAACCAGTAACGTAAAGATTAGTAAGTTGAACTTACCAACAATCTTCCGTTTATCTGTCTCTGTGGGTACTATAATTAAAGGAAAGTAATTTATTTCCCATCAAAGTGCCCTTCTGAGTGAGAGAAGATCTGTCATTTTCAGGCTTCTAAGAGGCAATTAATCTTTTCATTTATCAAATAGAATTCAATGTTATCTAACTGACTCCCACATTAATTGCTAAGCTTACAGAAAATGCTATCAGTACTTATGCTTGGTTCGCGTGTTCTGAATGAAAAGTATAATAAGCTTGGTTGCATAATTATGCTGGATTCCCAAATTAGTTTTTCTCATTTGGGCACATGCACGCTTTTCATTCAAGCTTATTTAAAAGGGCGTGTGATTAGTCTATACTGAGCCAAAAGGCACTGCAACTGAGTCTAGCCATACCCAGTCATAATTTTACAGTTTATATAATGATTTGATAAGTTTAAGTATACAATACACACATGAAATGGTCGAGACATCAGAGCGTTCGGACCGTTCTTTACCTAAATAAGATCCGTAGTTCACGAATGTAGTCGCGATCATGAATAAAAATTGCAGATAAAACAAATAACCTGCGCCACCCGCGTGAGCTAACAGGGTAAAAATGAAGTTGGGGAAAAGGGGTTTACATACGAATGACTTGATACATTCCCAGTACCTTTTCATCGGCCAAGGTCGCGTTTCACCGAAAGACGGCCAAACGAAAGGATAGGTTAGGAACGCGTCACTTTACACCATATCTAAGCATGGTATAGGACACCATGGTTTGAAAGGGAGCGCCGCCCTTGGCCTGATTTTCACGGACCAACAGCGGTGCCGGCAACGTTTATTGGATTCAGAGCAATAACAACTTATCTGCGCTTACATTTAGATTCGCGAAAATATTATGTTAAAGTCTCCCATGATACAACACTGCACGATATATTCTCGTTTCAAGTGAGGAAATGTTTAAGTTACTATTTGTTTTGGACATCAGAAACAACAACATTCCGTAAGCCTGGGCACCTTCCACAGCCTCTTATCATCATCATCGAACATTGTTAATTTAACTGCTGGGATACTGTGACATTGGCCTACTCTCGAGCGAGAGTGGTTAGGTCTTAATTCAACACACGGACCTAATGCGGATTGGTATATTAGAGTAATAGTTAAATACAATTTCCTGAGCTTTTGGCATACCTAGATATGTCAGTGTAATATTATTTCAATATTGCTACCTTGAGCTTGTGGTACTCGTAGGTAGTTCTCTCAACAGATCTCGGTCATCGTGAAGTTAACCGTTTTTGTTGAGCAAAGACAATTTAGTTTGAAAAGGCTCCATTGCGCATCGAACTTCACGATGGCCGAGATCCGTCGAGAGAACTAATACCCTGGTCTTTCTGCAGAGTAGACAAAATCACCAAATGTTCATGTCAGCCGGGTAGCACGGTCTTTTACTGGAGTGGAACTGAAACGTTCCACGATACTTCACAAAAGGTAGCAACATAATACCATTTTATACTTTACGGAACGGGGTACAAGTTTGAAGGGGAGCGCTGACCTTGACCTCCTTTGAGAGGATTCGAAGCGGTTGTGGCGAACTGGCTATATTGTTATAACAGATCAACGAAGTTTAGCACTGTTCTACGGGGTCAACGTTTGGATGGGTGACCGCGAGTGGCCATTTCAGCGAGTGCTTCCGTAATCGAAAGGCACTTTAAGCTTTTTCAAAGTTGTTAGGACGTGACATAGGCCTTCAAAGCGGCCTACGGCACCCAGGGTTCGCCACTGACTCATATGAACTTATAGGTCGACTCTTATGTTTTATTCTGTCTTTTGTCATCAAAAATACCTTTGGAAAAAGCTGAAGGCCCACTCTAGTAATAATTGCTTATGAACTTAGCTGCTTGAAAGATGCTTTCTACAATATAAATTTAAAAAAGATATCACACTAGTATTTTAAATGCGAAAGTTTGGGTGTTTCTTTATTCTTTGGATGTTTGTGTCCCTAAAACTCCACAAACACTGAACCGATTTGGCTGAAAATTAAAATATAGATAGATAATGACCGAGAATAGGACATACGCTACTTATCTTGAAAAAATACGGTTCCCAAGTTCTACGCTAGCGAAGTCGCGGAAAACAGCTGTGAATGAATGAAGAAAAAGGTCTCGGTTTCGTGTCCAGTTCACCACCCGAAGCTTTGCTCTACTAATGGAGGGGCCAAGAGGATTTTGAAGTAGGCACTCGTGTCTCCCTACTTGACATAATTATAACGAGAGAATTTATTCAAAGTTGCTCGTAGGCGTTCAGCCCAAGTACTTTTAATTTTTTAGATAAGATAATCTTTATTATTTGAATACTAGTGTACATGTGTAGTGTTCGTCTGTTTTTTATCTTAGGTACTAGTGTACATTAAAGTGCCAAAACAATTCTACTAAAGTAAAAAACTGTATCGCATATACAAATATTATTGATTCCAAGCACTGCTTGGGCGCGTGGAACTTTCAAAGTGATTCTTGTGATTTTATTGAATAAAAATATTCTGAATTAAATTTAAATTTGGAAATATCCAATCTCTAACCATTTATAACAAAAATAGTACTGCGTATTTTATCGTCTCGGCAGCTGCTAGGTTCAGACGGCAAAGGGCGAGTATTTTTATTGTTTGTTTTTTGTTACGGTTGGTATTGTTCGATAATAATTTATGTATGAAACTTCGCAGTCGGTATTTTATCGTCTGCACGTACAGTCAAATTTATGTACTTTCGTACCGAGCAACTAGCTACTAGCTGGTTCTGTGCCGTCTTGTTACTGGATTGGACTAGGTAATGTTGTGTCGAATAGGATCTAAACGAGATGTAATAAAGTTGTAAAGGATCTCTCAGTACAGTAAACTTAATTAATCTCTGACAAAACAACTTAGAAAGCTTTGATATTTTACGTTTGAAGTACAATAGACTTCAAAGGCGTGTAATTTAAGCATCGTTTGTTAAACTATCTTTGATATTTTACGTTTGAAATGGTTATAAATACAATAAACTTCAAAAGCGTAATTTAAGCATCGTTTGATATAGGTACTATTGTTGATATTATCACACGAACTACCGCTTTTTAACCATTTAATTTATGGGTGACGCGACGAAATGGCTGTTGGAGATGGAGACAAAATATTTTGAATTTCATGTATTAGCTTTGTGTGTTCTTATTCTTATTCTTAACTTATTTTTCAACTTAACTTATTTAACTTAATTTTCAACACACTTGCTTTTAAAGTGGTTCTATTGTCATCGCAATTAGGCACAGAATGACACCCGTAATCAAACTATGACTTTTTCATTGCTGTAACTCACTAATGAGTTATAGATTTTTTTTTGTTATTTTATTATGAGTTTTTTTTGTTATTTTATTCACAAGTGTGTTGAAAAACGTCGTATGATACACGTGTGTAGTGATGATTACTGTCCTCGGCTATCTTAAGACCCTTGCCTACGGCTCGGGTCTCAATGGCGCCTCAGCGGTAATCACCAATGTTACACACTAGTACCATAATTTACTATTATTCCTAACCTGTTTGTTCTCTTTCCAATAAACTGAAAACAAGACAGGACGCTATATTTTATTTTAAAATCAATAAGTTCCTGAAACAGTAGGACCTAAGTAATTTCTTGAATGGGACAAACTTAAACAATTATCTCTTTTTAGCTTGTTGTTGGATAGGTACCCTTTCTTTGTATCCATAAGCTTTACCCAATATTAGTAGGATATGTCTCATGTTTCTAGAAAAAAACTTTTGGTATTCTTGCTAAGCTAGCGCTCGTGTGAAACAAGTATAACTAATGAAATGAAATGAAATGAAATGAAATGAAATTGTTTAGGTATTTGCTTGAAGTATGGTGCATTAGTTTTTACAATAATGAAATGGTTCCACATAACTCACTACTAGTCGCTCAAGCTATAATAACCCAATACTAATAGGCTCATGTTTTTTTTTTATACAACTGAAGAGGCAACCAAGCGTACGGCCCACAAGATGGTAAGCGGTTACCGCAGCCTATGAACGTCTGCAATACCGGAGGTATCACTCGCGGGTTGCCACCTTGAGGCTAAGATCGAAAGCCTCATGAGCCAGTACTTTCACCGGAAACCATACCCTTCACACCGGAACACTTCACACAGCAATGCGAGCATTACTGCTTGGCGGCAGAAATAGGTATGGTGGTAGTCCTTCCCCGGACGAGCTCTATCACAGAGAACTCTACTACTCTTCATGTGTTTCTTAAATACAAAAACTTGTTTCTCTAATTTGCCAGAACCACACTCCCCGTCGCTCAATTCAGCCGTGGCGACTTCTCCCTCTGGTCGGTGCTGAAGAACTGCGTGGGCAAGGAGCTCTCTAAGATAACCATGCCGGTGGTGTTCAACGAGCCTCTGTCCTTCCTGCAGAGGATGCTGGAGTACCTGGAGTATGCGCACCTGCTCCGCATGGCGTCCGAGCAGACGGACCCTGTCGCCAGGATGGAATACATTGCAGGTAAGATATTGTTATAGTTCACTCAACGGACCTATACAATCGTGGAGTTTCTGATGCACAAAGATAATTTATTTCGAAAAAGCGCTATAAAGCGCATCAAAACGGCTTCACGACTGTCTAGATCCGTTGAGCATAGGTACTATACCTAAATACTTAGTAGAGCCAACTCGGTAATGAAAAAACTTGGGTCTTGCTTTGAGGGAGCAAAAATAGTTGCTCCATATTATGTTGAGTTTGGAAAAATGATCATGTTTTTATTCTTTTATTTCGACCTACGTATCCTTCGTTTACTATATTATGCAATCTATGGAGGGCAAGTAAAGTCGGTCCCGGATTTTTACGTGCTTTAGATTCATACAAACTTACTTACCTACTTATTTATTATCCTATTTGCTGAGTAAAAGTTTTAACTAATGATTTGTATCTGGTTCTGTCTATAGCTTTGATCCGCTATCTGTGCACAGCTATAGCAAAGCTATACATGCGTCTCCGTCGAGGTTGTCCAGCTAAATTAGTTCTTCCTTGACACTAAACTGTTTTCTTTTCATTCAGTAATGCTCTTTGTTCTAGCCTTCGCTGTAAGTGCTCTGGCATCGAACTGGGAGCGTCTTGGCAAGCCCTTCAACCCCCTTCTTGGAGAAACCTTCGAACTCGAAAGACCAGAGTTTCGAGCTGTTTGTGAACAGGTGTGCTACTGTTTCTTCCTAATCTATTGTGACTTCAGTAGAAGTAATGCTGAGGAGCAAAAGTTTTCGAATAGCGATCTAAAACTAGAAAACGAAGTGTGTTGGACAAATCTGCACTCGATTGATGACATTATATAGCGTCACGTCTCAGCAAATCTGTGAAAAATAGCTGCGGATTTACTGACTCATAGAAACTTACTAACTTTATGCATTTGTTTTTTCTCTGGCCAGGTGTCCCACCACCCCCCCGTGTCCGCGTTCCACGCCGACAGCCCCCACTTCGTGTTCCACGGCTCCGTGCACCCCAAGATCAAGTTCTGCGGCAAAAGTGTCGAGATCCAGCCCAAAGGCCATGTCACTGTTGAGTTGCCAAGGTACAATCTACTAATAGTCATCTTCACGAAGATATCTGATTGGCCAGACATGTGATAAGCTGTCTACGGAACCCTTATGAACTAAAGTCGTGATCTGTATATTTACTTTATAGCGAGATTTTTAGTCAGACAACTTGCGCAAAGTAGCTGACATAACTGGATAGGAAAGTCAAAGACCGGGCTCAGTGGCGCGCCATGCGAGATACCTATGTCTAGCAGTGTAGGTACTTTAAATTTACAATTAACAAGGATTACCCGATCAATTCATCCAACATCTGACTTGTTCAAAATCACTACCTATTTAAATTCAGCCGAATTTATGTTTATAGCGAAACCAAGAGTTCCTAAGACCAATAAGTATTACGAGAGTTCATAAGACCATAATATGAATCTGCAATTTCCAGCTGGGGCGAGGCCTACACCTGGAGCAACGTGAACTGCTGCGTGCACAACGTGATAGTCGGCAAACTCTGGATAGAGCAGTACGGGCCCATGGAGGTGATATGTCATGGCGGCGCAGGACTGAGAGCGCAGCTGTCTTTCAAACTCGCTGGCTTCAACAACCGGGATATACATCGGGTTGAGGGATTCATTGCTGATGCTAAGTTAGTAGCCATTTGTGTAGATTAACATCAGACCATCGAATCCGCAATGAGGAAATCCGTAGAGGAACCAAAGTCACCGACATAGCTCTTAGAATTAGTAAGTTGAAGTGGCAATGGGCTCGCAGAACCGATAACCGCTGGGGAATAAAGGTTCTCGAGTAGCGACCACGAACTGGAAAACGAAGTGTAGGACGGCCTCGATGAACCGATGACATTAAAGCGGTCGCAGGAAGTCGGTGGATGGTGAAGGCTCAAAATCGGTCGTCATGGCGCTCTTTGGGTGTGGCCAATGTCCAGCAGTAGACGTCTATCGGCTGATATGATGATGATGATGAAAAAACAGACGAAATATCTCTAGTACTACTCCGTTTAACCTATTAACTAATGAGATCACACAGTTAACCTCAAAAGATAAATATCCAACACTTGTTTCATCCCCCCACGGGACATCATCAGGACCATCGACTTGATCTCCGGCAGACGTGTTGCTCCTTCGAGCGCTGGCGCCAAAGTACTAGAGAATTTTCGTTTGTTTTTTATCTTGTAATGAATTTCCGCTAAACAACGCCTAAATCTATCAATTATCTTAAAATATCATAAAAAACCATTGGTTGAAAATATGGGTTTTGTAGTTAGCATTTTTACTCATGTCTTGTTTCAATGAAAACGTCAATGATAAGCTGGCAGTCTTTACCCCATTTTTGTTATTAAAATGTAAATGTTTATGAAAGAAGAGGTAGGTAGGACTATCATCATCATCATGACAGCCTTCTAATGTTCCCACTGCTGGGACACTGGCCTACTTTTGAAACAGTTTGAAGTGTTTTTAAAGGCATCCGGTGTTAATAAAGAGCCCAAAGATGTGCAGGCGAACTTGCTTGCTTACCTCATAGGGGCGGAAGGTTACGAGATATTTTCAACATTTACGTACACAAAGGAGCAATCGGCCGATGATCTTGTGTGCTTGAAAAACAAGTTTGATGAACATTTCGGAACAAAATGTAACATAGCTATGTTTCGATTCAAGTTTTTCACTCATAACCAGAACGCCGGAGAATCAATAAGTCAATTTGTGACAGCGTTGAAGGTAGCATACAATACATACTGTTATAAAAGTACCTACATATAAAATATACTACAACTACCACTAGTCTACCAGTGCAATTGAGTGAATACATAACTTATAAATCTATAATAGGGGAATAGTAGTGGGATTGTGCAATGACTTTTTGCTTTACCTTCCAGCAAGAAACGCGTTCGCTTCCTGTACGGCAGATGGACAGAGTTCATCAAGTGCTGCAGCCTACCCGCATACGAGCAGTGGATGAGGGAGAAGGGAGACGAGAGCAGCTCGCAGACTCCCTCCCACACGCCGAAGAGGGTCCTTGCTAAGTTAAACAGCTTCAAGGTCGGGGCTTTACGCTCCATGTCTATACAAGACGTGAGTTGGGGTACTTTCCTTACTTGTACAGGAATGTTGATAATTAATAGAAGTTGATAGAAGAGTAGTAGAGTTCTTTGTGATAGAGCTCGTCAGGGGAAGGACTACCACCATACCTATTTCTGCCGCCAAGCAGTAATGCTCGCATTGCTGTGTTCCGGTTTGCAGGGTATGGTTTCCGGTGAAATTACAGGCACATGAGACTTTCCATCTAACGTCTCAGGGTGGTAACACGCAAGTGATATCTATGATGTTGCATGCGTACATAGGCTACGGTAACCGCTGACCATCAAGTGGGCCGTACGCTTGGTTACCACTTTAGTAGTATAAACTAGCTCCTCAGACGAGCTCTATCACAGAGAACTCTACTACTCTTAAATAAAAATGGTAGGTACAAACATGGTAAATATAAAAAAAAAAATTAAGAAGAAACTCAAAATGTAGGTACTACTTACCTAATTAAAAAATATAACTTACCTAATTAAAAAAATATATATATATATACTTAATTTGTGATGTGAGTAAGGGTCAAATGGTCCCTGACTCAGCATAAGCTACATCGCGCCTGATAGGGAACGATGAAACACTGGTATTCACATAGATTTTATCTTGGTATATTATTATGTATACTTATTGTAATTCTGTACCTAGGATACCTTCAAGGAATTTTCTACCATTATGTAAGTAAGTATATGGAAATGGAAAATGCTAAATGAAAAGTTTAATTTAATTTCAGAATGACGAACCAGAAGGGTCTGATGACATACCAAAGTCCGATGAATTGGACTCAATCGACATTCCCGGATCAACCACACTCTGGGAGGCGCGACCGAGGCCAACCAATAGCGCACAGGTAAAGATAAATGTCAATGGAGATAGTGGCACGGTTAACAGTAACGTGTCGTGGTCTTCAGCTCTAAGTTTTTGCCAGTAACCCTGCGCAAGTCGTCACTCCATCTAGCCGGAGGCACTACGTTGAGACGTTTGTCAACTCACACCATGTATCTTATCCCAACTGGTGTGAGTTGACGCATCGTAAAAAAGCTGTACCTAATCCTCGTCCTGCAACTCACACCACTTTTACTTTGGGTGTATTTTAGTACAGTCAAATGAAAAAGCGTTCTATTGATTAAAACTACACTTGGCAGCAAAAATAAACAAATTAAATCTACATAAAAATAACATAATCAACAATGGTATACACTTAATTATTTAAAGAATACGTATTTAAAGATATAAATCCACAAAAAATAACATAATCAACAGTGGTATTCACTTAATTATTTCAAGAATATGTATTTAAACATATAATCCAATGTTTCCAGTACTACCAGTTCACTGAATTCGCCATGTCCCTAAACGAACTTGAACCCGGTATGAAGGGACAACTGTGTCCCACGGACAGTCGGCTGCGGCCCGACGTGCGGCTACTAGAACAGGGGGATATAGACGCGGCTGCCACAGAGAAGACCAGGCTCGAGGAGAAGCAGCGGACCAGCAGGAAGGCCCTGAAGAAGTCTTCCGAGCCGTGGCAAGCGAGGTACAGTTAACTTAGCACTCGATAGTCTCGGTTATACAGCTAAACTGTGACATAGCAGTTGACTAATTGAAGTAGACAGCTACAGCTGGTAATGTCAACGCGAAAGCCACAGAGAAGACCAGGCTGAAGAAGAAGCAGCGGACCAGCAGGAAGGCCCTGAAGAAGTCGTGGCAAGCGGGGTACAATTACACTAAAACTAGCACGCAGTAGTCTCGGTTATACAGCGTAACTGTAACAGAGCAGTTGACTCGATGTGCACTGCGACAGCAGGTATTGTCAATGCGAAAGCTACAGAGAAAACCAGGCTCGAGGAGAAGCAGCGGACCAGCAGGAAGGCCCTGAAGAAGTCTTCCAAGTCGTGGCAAGCGAGGTACAATTACACTAAAACTAGCTCTCAATAGTCTCGGTTATACAGCTAAACTCCTGTTGAGCAGTTCTCTACTCTCGGTTACATAGCGGAACTGTAACCGAGCAGTTGATTCGATGTGCACTGCGACAGCAGGTATTGTCAATGCGAAAATCACAGAGAAGACCTGGCTGAAGGAGAAGCAACGGACCAGCAGGAATGCCCTTAAGAAGGCGTGGCAAGCGAGGTACAGTTAATTATAATTTAGCGTCAGTCTCAGTTATGCAGCTGAACTGTACAGTTGACGACTCGACGTGCGACTGCTTCAAGTCTACAACAGGTGTTGTTATTATTAGACTAGAAGAGCAAAAAAACCCTGAAGTATTCTGAGTTGCGGCAAACGAGGTAGAGCTAACTTCATTTCTATACGAGTTTGTTGGGATGACGGGCGAGCGTCCAATTGAATTGAGGAAAGCTGGTGCGTTTCCAGTTGCTGTGCTTTCAACATGATCTGCCTATATTTGTTCTGGTAGTAATGACACTCATAGTTACTGATACTCTCGATAAAAGCCGGAACCATAGGATTCCACCCACAATGTAGAGTCAGGACTGTGTAAGTTCGTATAAGTCAGTGGCCAACTCTGGTGACAGAGTTTTTAGGCCGCTCGATGGCCTCTGTCATGGCCTAACAACTTTGAAAAAGCAGTAGCCTCCGAAGCACGGGAGCGCTCAGTTAAAATTGCCACTGGCGGTCACCCATCATGGTGACTGCGCGGAACTGTGCTGAACTTCATTGATCTGTAAAACTTAGCCAGCTACGTCACGAGCGTTATGTACAGTCAGCAAAAAAAGTGGTCTATCACTTTGACAAAAATTTCTGTGAAATCCTATGATATTCAAATGATTCTCATCCTTAGGGTTGCAGCGTGAACTTGCATCTATAGCTACTTTTTATTAGACCACATTTTTGCTGACTGTGTGTGACTATTGTGTATTTGTTCATTATTTATTTACATTTCACAATAAATTTCAGGTGGTTCAGTCAAGGACAGAACCCATACACAAAGCAGGAGGATTGGCTCTACAACGGAGGCTACTGGGATCGGAACTATCAGCATTTGAAAGATATTGACATATTTTAACAATAACAATGATTGGCACTGATCAACTGAGAACACAAATGGACAGAGTCAGTCTATTCTATGGTTAAGGAACACTATCTAATATAAACAGACTTCGTTTATATCGTAGATGATACCCATAACACAAGATCTGCTTAGCTTGGGGCTAGATGATGCTGTGTGTGTCCAGCGTTATTTATTTATTTAAAGAAGTTGTCGTAGATTTTACGCATCTATTTTATGAAAGTAATAAAACATGCATAAAGATAACAGCCGTTTATAGCGTAAAATAAAATATTTATTGATCTAAAACGCGCCATTTAAACTCTTATAAACCTTTTCATACCAGAAGAGGCCGTATGGAGAATAATGCTTTTGACAAGCCCTACTTTTTTACTGTTTCCAAAAACAAAAAATAAACCACAGATATTTTTTGTATTTAATATTTTTTTAAGTTTCTCAGTGCTTCCATTTTCAGCGATAGCGTTATATGCAAATAAGTGCTTCTACAGCGATTTTTAATTAAAGGTCTGTAGCAATAGTCGCACGCACAATAAATATACCTACCATAATAAACCTACTTTGAAGTAATGTTTTCCTAATTCATATAACTTTTTGCACATTTCATAAGTTTGTAAGGTGTGTTGACAGTTTTATGAGGTTTAAGTGTTGCCATAGATCATGCAAATATTTAATATCATATTGTTTTGAATAAACTTACTAAATATTCCTAGGTACCTACTAATTTATGTCTGCTACTGTACCTAATGATTAATTTTACTTACTAAAAATATGCTTTAACTAACTTTTCTTTACTTAAAAACTATTATGTAATATTTAGTTTAGTTTTTTTAATATAGACTATAATTATTATTGTGAACGTGAAAGTCAATTAATATGTATGATAAATGTATTTATAAATACTAGTATACCTACCTATAAATCTAATATATCTACTAAATAATAATGACAAATATATCTACTAAAAAAATCTACTAGTGGATTTAGATGATTTAGGGTACCATGAAAATAACAGGGAAAAGTTGAGACCGGTTGGAAATATCAAATAGAAATGTTAAAGTTTATTACCACTCCAATAATTTATTTTAAACCATATTCGTTAGTTTCAACTTGTAAATTAGTACCAAGAAAGATTATTTTTCATTTCAATATAATAATAATATAATCGACGGTACCAAAATCACACTGAACATGACGCACACCAAACGCGCGTTTTATTTTTGTAACAAAAACAATTTAAAGTAAATTAACATAAATTAAAATTCCTTCCCAAGTGAAACAAAAGCTTGCTTTTAATAATTATAAGTAGAGCATACTTTACTATTAGAAGCAATAAACTTTAATATGAGATGTAGTAAGTGTGTAGGTACTCTTAATATCAACTTGTAAATAATAATATTTTCGGTTGCGTTGTGAAATGTGTATTGTTTATTGTAAGTAATATAATAATATAATAATTGTAGTGAATTCATGATGTGTCGATTGTCCAGCATGATTTATTTATTAAAAAAAGATTTGTTTACTAACCTATCAGATATTTATTTAAAATAACTTAGGTACCTACTTTCTTATGTAAAATTATGTAGCGATATTTATTTTGTTTTTAATATAAATTCGTAGAATAGACGTTAACACAATTTATGACTAGTAAAAACTTAAAAAACTTGAATTCATATTTGGCAATGGCGCCTATAATACGTACTATAAATTTTATTACTAACCTTGACTGAATAACAAATGGCCAATGACATTGTAACTAATGCTCGGTTTTTTAATCTCTAGTCAACGCAGTAGTTAAAATACACAACCAAATTACAGTTTTTCAGTCTTATTCCTGTGAATTAGTGACTCAATACCATATAAGTAGGTGCCTATGATTTTTCTTTTTTCATATTGTAAGTTATGTGAATAACGTAATAATATTTATGCTATTAGGAAGCCAACTTATTTATATACATAGGTACTAATTCTTAGACTTAAGTACTACGTTATAGCAATTGATAGTAGATACTGTTTGTGAATAAAACCTATACCTACGTACTGTAGTAAGTACATTTATACGTTAGTTAGTGCTATGGTAACTGTTGTTTTGTAGCCAATTAGTGTAAATCCAACAATTATAAGAGAGCGAAATGATACAATCAGGTAGTTAACACTTTGACAACAAGTGAAAAATATTTGACGAAATTAGGAAATTTAAACAAACCACTCCATCTACTAGAATTGACACAATCTACTTGTAGACATACTAGTAGAACCAGAAATGCAAGAAGAAGTAAAAAAATATAAAAATTTAACAGGTGGTAGAACACCAGCAAGAGTCCGCCTTGGAAGGTACCAACGCAGTGCCAGATATTTTACTAGATTTCTACAAGCAGTAGTGTGCAAGCATTACTGTGTTTAAGTTTAAAGGGCACTGTAGCGATTGAAAATAACTGGGCGAAAGAGACTTTACAACGTCTCGGGGTGATGAGCGCAGTGCAGTGCCAAGCAGAACTTGAAAACTTAAATATATATATATAAATCCATGGATCTACAATGTAGATAGGTATTGTTAATTCTAGTAGACGGAGTAAAATGAACAATGTCTTGAAAAGATAATTATCTTAGCTTTACTTATATATATTTTATAAATTTTATAAAATAGCACTCACTTAATTAAACAAATACCTACTTAAGTATATATATATATATATAGTCATTTTTTTAATGTGATAATTATAGAAATTTAAAAGTTATTGCCCTAGAAACAGTGCGCAGTAGAGCTTTATAGTAGTGTTTAAATACGTGTATTGAATGTGAATATTAACCAATGAATTGTAACATAAAATATTAAATTAGTTTGAGACCTAAAAGATATTTTTATTTAAGTAAGTATACTAACCTACTTACCTTTACTCAAAAAAAAAAGAATTGAACAACAAGATTGAAATTGATCGTAAATAGCCCCTCAGTTGTACCACGGGTCATAACAATAAATTGCCGAAAAAAAATTTTTACAGTTGGCCCACGGATAGTTTTACTTACCCGTGGTATAAACTATTGGACAAAGCCGTTGGACCACGGGTCGGTAGCGAAACGTGAGTAAGTATTCTATTCGAAATTAGAATTGTTACTAAAAAAACATTTTCCAGCAGCAGTGATGAAAATCTAGAGGTTCACTGCTGTGGCTCATTCCCACTCACCTGCCGAATAAAAAAAATAAAAAATAAAACTCAATTAACATTTTACATTTACTTTATTAGGCATCTTATTATGTACTTACTAACATCACATACATTCTCCTTATCTCCTTAATATCTACCATAAATCATTCAATCACAACCTTTTACCTTGAAATTCAAACATACTTTACACAACTCAACCTATACAAAACACATATAAACTAGCAAAGTCTAAATATGACCAAAATTTCGGTTAATTTTTTTGTAAATTGTTAAAAAATGGCACTGCAAACAGCAAACATATAAACTAGTAGGTTAATATAATAACAATAAAATGCAATATATTTTCTACGCCCGGACGTTGAAGTGATAATTATATAATATAATATTAATATAATTTTCACTAAAACCATGATCACCGGAGAACACGGGTGCATGTAACTGCGCCGAAATATCGGGAATCAATAAAACTCACAAATCATAGTAAATATCCCGTTTTTAGTGAAAATTATGTTAATAACCATGATAGTTTTAAAAACAATATTAATAATATTTGCCTCGACTAGCCAAAATTCTTTAGCAGACTAGTCGGCATTATTTACGGGCAAGATAAAAACACTAACATTTATACAAAACCTATCTAACCTAAGTTATTGACTATGTACTGTATATACAAATAAAGATCCGCACACACGGCAGCTATATTAACTAAATCGCCAAGCAGAACATTCCAGATTGTTTCAGCGAACCAGAACAAACTGGAAAAACCTACCTAGTTCTAGTAAATTGGCTGATTTGTGGGAGGTATATAAGTTATTTAATTTTGTGGCGTAGTATCATCTTTCCTATTTAATACAGGCTACTAGACAAAATAATAGTATTTATTATGTATTGTGCACACACACATATTAAATATTTAATAATTTTATTTTCGTGGTACCTTACTAGGTATTACCTAGGTATTACCATGAAATTGAAAATATTAATTCAATTAAAAAACTTTACTATTATATTACAAATATACAATACAAATTAAAAAATAAAGTGATGACGACATTATAATATAAAATCCTGTCTTACGTTTTTTTCCTTATCATATAAAATAACAAAAATATTTGAAATAGGAAAAAAACGAAGAAAGCCAAATACGGAGGGCTACTTAAAAAAAAATATTTTCCACAAATTCCTATCATAAAACAAGGCATTTAGGGACAGCTCATGTGAATAATGGAATTAAACTCTTTTTAAATCGATAGATTTAATAATTTTTCTTTTTTTTTATAAATGGAAGTACTGGTACTTACATAACAATGTAAACTTGTTGTTCTAACTTGCTCGTACCGTTTATAATATGAAAGAGTTAGCTCTTTAGTTATTATACCTTAGAATATTGAAACCAAATATAAAACCGAAACCTAATTCCAAATTTTAAAATAAAAAAAACTCGTCGGGTGTTCTATTTTCAAATAAATCGATTTGTTTTTTTTTCAAATTGTTTGAATTCGCTTTGATAATACACATTTTGATGCGGAATAAAATCTATTGCGGATCAAGTCCAGAGTCCAAGAAGTCTTTCAGGTATAGTGGCACTTCTTTGGGAAACACTCTGCAAATCTGAAAAAAAAACAGTTTTATCAAAATGACGCGTATAATAAATAAACTGTGCACCTAAACTGTTACATTTCACAGATTACACTAATATTTGTGTTACATACAAAGTGCACTAATGTACCGGTTTTTTCATCCATGGTAACGAAGAATAAAAATTGTATCTGTTCTTAATATCTTAGTTCGTAGCTGGGTTAAGAAGTAAGAAAAAAATCTTTTTAGCTGGTTACAAACTTATTTGAAGACAGTATTTTTAAAAAAACCTAAACAAGGTTGTTAATAGATATTATTTGTAGGTATTGACTTCAATGACAACTATTGGGTGTGGCTTTAAATATTTTAAATTTTACTGGTTTTGGACATTTACGTCAGACTGAGTTCGAAGGTGAACTTAAATAACCCATTAGGCCATTATCAACATATAATAGGTATTATTGTTATATTATAGGTAGGTATTTGAACATCGTTATGATCGAAGTCAAAATCTCTTTATTCAATAATATCTCAAGGTTCATTTTGAAACGTCACCTAATTAGGTGAATTTACGCCAGTTCCACGCGCCCCAGCCTAGAAGAATGTGTCAACAAACTCGGCTGGGTTCCTAGCTTTTGTTTGATGATCCCTCTTCATCATATAGCTTCAGTGTAGTGCCATTCAAATTATGTGAGGCTCATGCCTAAAAAATAAGTGTGTAAAAGAGGAAAAAAATTAAGTTCCAATACGCGCTACGTTTGATGTTAAAAAAGTGTTTATTACATTTCGAAAGGTTACTTACCAGGTGGACGTAATACTGGGAGCTGGGGATGGTGATCTCGAAGTAGTTCCTCCGCACCGCGTCCACGATGCTGTCGGCCGCTTGCTGCGGCGTCAGGATCTTCATCAGCGACGGGAACTTTATCTTGGGGTTCTTGCAGAGACCAGTGTCCACGATGTACGGGCAGATCGTTGTGAACTTTATCTGGTAATTATTCATTATAGAGTAAGTCTAAGGATAATAGCACTGGTTGTCTAGTGGCGTGATCTCGCCTCCCGATCCTAAGGCCGTGGGTTCGAATCCGGTCGTGCACCGATAGATTTTTCTATTCGAAAAAATTATGAGCGCAATGCCAGTGCTCTCATACAGTAAAGGAAAGCATCGTGAGGAAACCGACATGTCCAAGAACAAAAAATTTGAAGGACGTAATATGCCATCCACAAATCCGCATTGGGCCCGCGTGGTGGATTATGACCCTATATCTCTCGCTTGAGAGTAGGCCAGTGTCCCTGCAGTGGAAACATTGATAAAGCTCATGCGGGGACTTTGCTGTGTTCAGGTTCAAAGGGTAGGTTTCCGGTGAAATTACAGGCACACTCACTTAACCCACTACGCGGACCCAATGCGGATTGGTGGATGGCACATGCCCTTCGAATTTTTAATTCTTGCACATGCCGGTTTTCTCATGATGTTTTTCTTCTCCGTATTAGAGCCCTGGCATTGCGCACATACATTTTCTATATGTAAAACCCATTGGTGCTCGACCAGGTTGGAACCCACGACCTTAGAATTGGAAGGTGGGGCCACTACCACTAGACCACCAGTGCTCCAGTTTGCCATCTGTATAAAATCGCCATAAGTGGCATAAAATAATTACTTACTCCACTGTAGTCATTCTTATCCTCTCTCAGTTCTTCATGCATAGCCTCCATAAGACCTCTGACTGCGAACTTAGTCGCGCAGTATGGTACCAGGTTCCGCAGACCGACCACACCGGCCATGGACGACATAGCCACGATGTGCCCGTGGTTCCTCTCCATCATCGAGGGTAGGAAGCTTTGAAGGAGCTGTCGGGGAAATGTTTGATAAAAATGGTGAAAGCATATTTTCAAACTTCAAACTCACCTATAAATATAAATCAGAAAGCAAATGTGCTCATATTCTCATTAATTTTGTGAGATCATGTTGACCAAACTAGTAGCGGACGGACACTTGTCTGAGCCAGTCTGAGCAAAAAAAAAAAACTATAAAAAAAGGAGCGCATTCAGTTAAACGCGGCAGCAATTGAGGCAGATTTGACTCCTAGGAAGAGGAGAATTCAAAAAATCTGTATTTTACGCATTCCACGCGCCCCCGCCTAGAAGAATCTGGCAGCAAACTCAGCTGGGTTCTGATGATCATGAGTAGATACTACCAGTACTCTTAATTTGACTTCCATCTTGGCGACTGAGTGAGAGGGTCGTAACTTACTTAAATACAAAATACTGGCGACTTGGCTACGCGTCGCCAGGTCGGTTGTTCGGTCGTAACGACGCAAACAATTGGCGTCACCAGACCGTAGTAATGTGTAATACTACGTATGTAAGTTTAAGAGTAGTAGAGTTCTCTGCGATAGAGCTCGTCCGGGGAAGGACTACCACCATACCTATTTCTGCCGCAAAGCAGTAATGCTCGCATTGCTGTGTTCCGGTGTGAAGGGTATGGTTTCCGGTGAAATTACTGGCACATGAGGCTTTCGATCTTAGCCTCAAGGTGGCAACCCGCGAGTGATACCTCTGGTATTGCAAGCGTCCATAGGCTGCGGTAACCGCTTACCATCTTGTGGGCCGTACGCTTGGTTGCCACGTCAGTTGTATAAAAAAAAAGTAATATACTGACCCATATGTGCGCAATGATATTGACTTCGAACTCAGCGCGGACCTCCTTCTCGGAGTGCGCGAGTAGCGGCTTGCACGACATGATGCCGGCGTTGTTCACCAGCATGGTCACCTCTCCTACTTCCTGGCGGATCTTCTCAGCTAACGCGACGATAGACTCACGGTTAGTCACGTCACCTCTGGAAATTATAAATAATAAATACTGGAGGACATTTTTATTATACCAACGCCTCCTAGCCCCAAACTAAGCATAGCTTGTACTATGGGAACAGGGAAATGATAGAGTTTTGTTATGCAACGTTCACCAGGTGGGACTATTCTGCAAGATACCGTCTACCAGGGTAATGCAAGAGTCCGTCTTCTAGGTATTTAGCTAACGCGATGACAGATTCGTAGTCACATCACCTCCAGAAATGATAGAGCTTTGTTATGCAACGTTCACCAGGAGGGACTATTCTGCAACAGACCGTCTACCAGGGTAATGCAAGAGTCCGTCTTCTAGGTATTTAGCTAACGCGATGACAGATTCGTAGTCACATCACCTCCGGAAATGATAGAGCTTTGTTATGCAACGTTCACCAAGTAGTACTATTCTGCAAGAGTATGTCGGACGGGTATTACCGCAGTGCCAAATATTCTGCCTCCAAGCAAGCAAGCCTGTAAGGATTACCGTGTCCCGGTTTAAGTGGTTCTGTAGTAATGAAATTCGGGTGAAGCAAAGTGCCACGCTAAACTTTAAAACTTAAAGCTTTGGTTGACACTGCAACTTTTATGGTCAGGCTTAGCGCTTAACATCAGACAAACGACTTGATCGTCTCCTCCTTTGACTAGAAATTTTTGGACTTGTAATTTTCTGATGTAAAATAAAAACTAAAAAATATTAACATTATCATTTGGATAGGAATTGCGCAAGAAGTGAGGTTCGATTCCCCATGCTCAAACTTAATGATTACTACAAATACTTTAAAATGTATGACCTTTGATTATGTATGAGCTTACTCAAAAACTCAAGCAATTCTCGTGTGTGTTTCCACGATGCAATTAACCTACGTAAACAAACGCTGAGCAATGCTGCTTGCCGTCAATGAACGTGTTGGTACCCATTTCAAACAATGCGGTTGGCCGTGATGGCTATACAATCTCTTGGCACAAGTGCAAACCGCAAACCGCATTGCTTGGAAGTCTACTTCATGTGCTTCAATGTACACACGTTACATGCACCGTGTCGAAACACCAGTTCAAGGTTAGTATTGATATCAGTTCTAAGACATACAAATGCCGAAATTACAATACGTTATTCACACCTTCAAAATCAAATATTTAGTAGGCTCCGATGTTTTCTTTCCTAATCTATTTGCAGATATATTCGGTTGGTATAAAACCAATAATAAATAGGTAAGTATACAAAACGCTTGAATAAAGATGGCTGTATTCGTTTACTTTGATTCTTTGAAAAAACTCATTTTTTGTTAGGTGGTGTCTTGAACTCTTGAGGGACTCACTATGTTTTTCTTTGTTTCTTTTCGTTTTTTAATTCCTTTTGGAGTTCAGTAAAGGGTAATTATAAGAACTTAAAACTTACTCGTATCTATGCGCCTTTCCCTTTTGCTCCCTGATGATATCCACGGTCTCCTGGTTGCCCTTCGCGTTGATGTCCACGCAGACGATGATGCCGCCCAGCTTCGCGAACCTCATGGCTGTTTCCCTGCCGATGCCGTGACCAGCACCTGTGATCTGGGTAAACAGAACAGAATAGAATAGAAAACGCTTTATTGCACACCACACGAAGAAATAAAAACACTAAAGCAATAAGTACATAAACTAGTAAAAAAAACATCATAATATCAGCTAATAGACGTCCTCTGGACATAAGTCTCTCAGAAGTACCACGACGACTGATCTTGAGCTTCATTATCTACTAATTGTCTGTAACTGTTTGTCCATCGAATGGCTGTTCTATTCGTTTTCCAGTTTGCGGTCCAACCCAATCCAATTCCAAAACCTTTCAACTACTATCGGTACTGAAAACTATATAGCTTCAAAACGGAATAGGTTCTAGCAATCCGAATCTTAACCTTACGGAGCTCGCCCTTTACGAAATCAGGACATAACAAAATATAACTGTGCCAACTTTGGTGGTCTAGTGATACTGGAGAACACACAAAGCTAAGCAAAATAGCTTATTTAGAAAGCAGTGTTTGTCTCTCAATGACACTGCGTCTGGATACTATAACCCAAAGTTAGTACATTCTGAGATGAAAAAATGCAAGCATCAGGATTGAGGGCCAAAGATTTTTGGTCATAACTTCTTTAAATCATGCAGTTTTACTTCAAGTTTTTACTATTTTTAACTAGGTAAGGCCTCAATGTTTTGCAACAATTTTAAAAGTGGTCCCTCAATCCTGACGCACATCTGATTAGACATATTGGATATGACGCTCCATTGGCTATTGGCCAGTACTTACAAGTATAATCTCCCCCTTGACGCTCTTAGGCTCCGGCGGTACGACCAGCTTGTAGAGGCAGTAGAACCAGGTGAGGGTCATCTTGATGTACAGCACCAGGATCTCCAGCGCGAGAGCCACGCCGTTGTACACTTTCATCGCGATGCCTTGCTCGTCAGTCCTGGAACAAGCGTAAACTTTATTACATTGGCGGTTTGCGAGCGTTTTAAAAGCGGAGCAGACGCGCAGCGAACACGCTGTAGGTGAGCACACATTTCAGATAAATAAATAAATAACTTTATTCATAGTCTTAGTGTCTAAGGCTTACAAATAAATGCCCATAGTGCGTTAATTCGTAGACGGACTTAATTTATTACATTATTACGTATATTTATATAAACAATTATAGTCTCTGTTTCTTTGAACAACTTGGGTAGATTAGAACTACGTCAATCATTTATTTCGATTAAAAACAGTTCATCAATACAAAAGACATAAACGCGCTTCACCTAATGTTGTTTATTTTGCTTTTCTGTTAAATTAATAAGTATAAGGCGGAACACAAAACTGAATAGTTTTGCAAGCAGCTCCTCCCCACTGTTGGGATATGTCCCAGTAGTAGGAAGAAGGACTACTTTCGAGCGGGAGTGATCGGAGCCTCGATCCTCCACGCGAACCCAATGCGGATTGGTGAGTGGCAGTCTTTCATTGCCTTCTGTTTTTGGAGATGTCGATTTTCTAACTAGGTTTTCCTTGTTTATGTTAATTTTCTAAATGTTAATTTTCTGTTTCCTTTCTGTATAAGTCTGTGATAATAAAGAAATACTAATACGCATCAACTTGAAAATCTCCTCCGTTTTTCGTCGGTAAATGACAATTTTAGGCAAAAAAATTTGATATTTTGTAATGTTCAAGAAAATCTTAACAATATAACGGTAGGTACATAGGTAGGTGGACATGAGAACCTCCGTTATTCGTCGGTTAAAAATCAAAATTTCATGCAGAAAATTTTGCATTTTGTAATAGGCATGATGACAGTAACCAATAATCATTAAAATCACGCTTTCACCTTATGAAAAAAGATTCAAGGAATTCAAAAGCCATATTTCTTTTTACATTAGATGCGAGATTGATAATATTTTTAATAAAATAAAACTACAAAATACAGCAATCCGCCATAAAAGGTTAAACAACGATCAGGAGCATCTAGGCTGTCTGATTGGTGGAATCAAAAATATTGCAGAATTTTGAACCTTATTGCTTAAATTTTATATTGAAAACTGACATGATGACGTCACCGCTGTCACTCCGCGACTCGGCGCGTTTTAGCGTGAATTTTAAAATTCAAATTTCAATCGCATTTTTTAACTACTAAACCATTAATTTCTAAAATTATAGGTTATTTATTGCCTAAAGTAGATACTTCTGAATACAATAGAACAGTTTTTCAAAATCAGTCATCATGCCTATTTTGAAGAAAACCTTAAAAACTTTACGGTAGGTAGGTTTGATGCAAGCTAGCAGATAGTAGAAACCTTGGTACTTATATCATAGGTTCAAAGTAATAAGGTACCTACATAATACGTAAGTATAATAATATATACCTACATCCGTCAATCTAGTGAGTTTTCCGCAAGTGTATCTAATTATGCAAATGACTACTCTGCTTTGTCACGGCAAGGCCGCAAGGTCAGTGCTAGAGCCACACAGACGCGTGCCGTGCAACACTAACTTACAAAAAAGCTGGTCTGCACAGACACGTGCCGTGCAACACTAACTTACAAAAAAGCTGGTCTACTTAGACACGTGCCGTGCAACACTAACTTACAAAAAGGCTGGTCCACGCAGACACATGCCGTGCAACACTAACTTACAAAAAAGCTGGTCTACACAGACACATGCCGTGTAACACTAACTTACAAAAAAGCTGGTCTACACAGACACATGCCGTGTAACACTAACTTACAAAAAAGCTGGTCTACACAGACACGTGCCGTGCAACACTAACTTACAATAGCGGGAAAAAAACTCTTAGAAAATGCACTCTTTCTTTTTGGCTTCGCGCGTTTTGCGCATTGGCTCCAAAATAAAAAAAACTTTCCGCAGAATCAGGCTACCGATAAAAATAAAATTTTTAATAAAATCATGTATTTTCAAGGTAGGTTTCGTAATCTGTGGTGCGTGCGTTTCCTGTTTTTGTAACTTTTGGCACAGAACAGAATTATTTCGTAATTAAGTTCATTTAAATATTAGTGGTAAAATCTTGGAATATGAAAATGGAACTAGAACCACAGCCCTTCGCTTAGGTTAGGTATTTTTATCGAATATTTCCGACTTGCGGAAGGTTGCCAGCAAAAGGAGAGCTGAAAACCGAGCTCTGATCTACAAACACGGCTTTGTGTGTTCGTAGACTCTGATAGAAAAGACGGTAGTGCCTCCACCAAGTCTAGTAAAAAAGCGGCCGCCGGCGCCGTACCATCCTTTTCTAGAAATAGTTCAGTGGGTCTACTCTTGGAAGCGACAATGATAATCGTAGCAAATTATGTCGGTGCTAACAAGCTCATCATTCACTAGCATAAGCTGAACTAAAAAAACTCTGACTATGCTTTTGTCTGCAAAAGTAGACCCTCAGGCTATTTTCGACCCCCTATAACTTTAGATTATCAATTCAATAAAGATTGTAATTAATGCAAATTACACCAGAACTTGAAAATCAGGTTCTTCGAACTCGTGACGGTTTTTTTTTTTGAGTTTCTGTTTCTTTGCGGAAGAAGTTTAAACAATGTGCTGCAGACAGGTAGTAAAAGTAAAAATCCAAGGACATAGAAGACGTCAGTAACAGTTATTAAAAAAAAACATGTTATGGCCGACAATGTTACGAAATTTTCTTACAGGGAATGTCCGGACGAATTTAATTTCAAGGTATATCAACATATTTATTTGAAGTTCGTTTGAAAGGTTCCAATTCTTCCGTGCAGTTGTGTTAATATTATAATTATAATACTAAAAAAAAGGGTTACGCCCGATGAACCCCAGATTTCGCCTCCACTGGGGGTCAATGGGAAAAAACTTACCGCTCGTCCCCATTTGTAATTACATGGGGACGAATGGGAAGTTTTTTTCCGTCCGTCCCTACTTCAATTTAAATGGGGACGAGTGGGAATTAATTTTCCCATTGGTCCCCATAAAGTGTTATGATTTTTTAATAAAATAACTATAAGAGAACTTGTTTGACTGCACTTGCTATCAATATTATAACCATAATATTTATATTTATAATATTATCACAATAACTGCACGACCGATGTGACACGGCGGGCGGCATATTTGTTCCAGGTGTTCTGGGTATTTTCTATGTATAATAAAAAATATCTATCTCTGTATTGTATTGTATTAAGTATCAGTCATCAAGTACCCATAACACAAGCTCTACTTGTGGGACTAAATGATGTTGCGTGGATTGTCCAGCATTATTAAAAAAAAAAATTTATATAATTTTCGCTTTAAATATTTTATTCACATAAAATGCAGCTTTTACGTAATAATTGCCAAATAATACAGGTATAGGAGTCAGTGGCCACCTCTGCCTGAAGGCCTATTAAAGCTAAGCAGTAAAAGCATTTGCTGACGTTTTATTCACATGACCTAATATGTCATGGGTATTGCTTTTATTTCATACAGTTCATGCTCAACGACATTGAGCCTTGGTTTTGAAATGGCTGGTGTTTCGTAGTCCGTACTCCGTGGTGCAAGATAGAATCTTACCGAGTTGCGCAGGAGATATGACATGTTACAAACTGTTACAAATATGAACAAATGCTATTTATTTGTGATAAAATAAAAAAAAATAAAACAAAAAGATTTTATTTCGGACAACATGAATCCATAGTGTGTTAGTAACAAAATTTAAAACAATGTGTTAGTAGTAGAGGAAAATAAAACTAAGTAAAACTAAGTATAAGCAGTCTCTGGCTTCACTTAGGTATTTCACTTGGTATTCGAGTAAAATCCTAAAATGTGCAATTTAACTCTTGCAAGCTGTATTAAATTATTAACGGCTATTTACCAACTGAATATGTCATTTATGCTGACGTTTCGTCTTGCAAGCTGCCCTAAAAGCTGCAAATGACGCCAAAAGTTAAAAAAAAAGAAAAAAGAAGAAGCTGAAAACTCGACCCGTCAAAATCTATTTTGCCGTTGCAGCGTGATTGACCAAACAAAACATGTTTTGGATTGTCTTTGGCTATCTTGTCAAAACGACATGGGTCTTCCCATTTTAATTATTTTTCTTTCTAAATTTTATTGCGTAAATTTGGTGGCAGTTTATCCAATTTAACTTGTTTACTTAGCACAAGTGTTAGTAATTGAAATGGAGGGGTAATATTGGTTGGTAATTTAGTCAAAGACTTTCCAGGAGAATTTTGAAAGAAAAGTCATCGTTTCTTTCCAAATTTCGTTTGTGTACGTTGCTAAGCGACAATCAAACTAATACACTTGACATTGGCAAAATTGTTGCAAACTAGCCACAGAGGCCATAAAAAAAAAGAAGAAGAAGAACACACAAATCATGGTAATATTACGTTTATAATGTAGGTAAGTATGTTAATAAGGTGGGTGAGTAATAATAATAATGCCTTTATTCTGAATCAAGTACTTAGATACAAGTTTTTCAAAAAATGTTATGCTGCTTAGATTAGGTATCTTAGTTCAGTGCGCCTTTTGGCAAAGGCCTCCTCAAGCTCTTTCCAATGAAGTCTAGTAGTAATAATAACATGTGGTTATATGTAAATGAAGTACCTACCTACCTAAATGCCCTGTTGCTGTTACAAAGTTAGTTTGATGTTTTGTAATGCGATAACCGGACCGGTTGTATAGATAGCCAGCAAGCGTTGCGCAAGCGACGTGCGTGCCGGTTTCACGGAGCAGTGCCTTTTCAAGTTCAAGGACGTCTTGTTGTTTGTTGGTCGTACCGTCGTACAACCCATTTTGTGTACGGAGATTGCATTACTGTCTAGGAATAGGAATATCCACTAAACAGTATTTATATTATTTCGAAATCGGATTATTATTATTATTACCATTGTGACAGAAAGTTGAACTAATAGCACCAATATTGTCCAGAAAGTTCAATTTTTAGAAAAAAATAACAAAGTTGAAAGAACTGGAATTTTTTGGTGCAATTAGTTCAACGGTTGAACTTATAGTTGAACTTAGTGGAATAGGTGACATCAAACGCTCGTGAGGTATTTATAAAACTTATGGTTCAATTCAATTTTACCTGGGGCCTATTGCATAATAAAGTACAAGCTCATAATATTAATGTTTTTACTAATAACTTGTACAATTTCGTTGCAATATTAATTACAAGTCATGAAAATACCAGTGTAAAAGTACGAGCTCTTATTATGAGTACCGCAACTTGTAACTTGTGTATTTAAGTTGCAAAATAAGATAAAGGGTATAAAATACAAGTGTGAAAGTACAACTCATAAATGTCAATAATATTAGTGATTTTTTACTAATATTATTAGATTGTGTTGCATGACGAACCTCATAAATTATTTTATTACTTGTATCTTGTATTTTTATTTACGTTTATGTAAGTCGCAGGTGTACCATTATTTTGTTAATGTTTAATTGTTTGTTTATCTGACGATGAAATAAAAATTATTACTTACCACATTTACAAAACAATAGAAGAAGAAACCCCTATGAATCTCGAATACATTTTAAAATCCAGTAGATAGTTCAGATTTTCAAAAAACATTTTTGCATGATTCCAATGAACACTGAACTAATTTTACAAGTCATATCTGCAGATATTGCTCTATAAAACTATTGTGAAATCAAATTGCCGCCAATTTCAGATGCAGGCATACCTAGTAGTGAATTCAGCCAGTAAAATATTAGTTGGTATGGTAGCGAAGCTGCAAAAAAAAAAACTACTCGTAACTTGTATTATTTTCTAGTATTATGAGTAACATTATACAATAGGCCCCTGGTGGTAGTTTCTTTCTGAGCCTGAGTCCTGAGCTGAGTCTTGGCACATGTCTTGGTCTGAGTTAGGTACTAATATTAACCCGGTGGCAGACCTGCATTCGAGCAGGATGTGTAAGTATTATCTGGGTTTTGGGTGCTGGTTGGTGGGTCGATTGTCGACATATCGATATGAAAAATAATTATATATCGTTAGGTATATGATTTTTCTTCTGGCATTTGGCAGCAATGTCATTTACTTAAACACTTTCATGCTCTTTCATGCTCCTTCATGCACTTTCATGACAGAAGGACCTAGGCTTGATAGTCTGGGTCATGTTAGAGACCTCTGGATGGCCTATTGTTTCCGTCACCAGAGTCAGTTGACCTAGCTTTAACTTGGACATGGACAGCTTAGCTCACGGAAGTGGTGACAGAAGAACTTGAAAAAAGGCTGCACCCACATTGAAAAGTCTTTCAACATAACAACCATTCACGGTTCAGGTTGAAAGGCTATTTTTGTCCCTAGCCTTTTCTAGAAGTGCTCCGTTTTACCAAAACCAATGCGGTACACTGAAATTAACAATTCAAAGTCATCAGTAATCAAACAACCCGTTTCGTCGGTCACCGTGCCATTTAAACAGAGGTGATAAAATGTTTTTCAGTTTTATTTTGTTCACAATCGTAGGTAACCTTGATACGCATTGTACGTCTGACATGTACCTTCACTTGCAGTTTAGCAAGTTAGTTACAAACCAAACTGGTACTTACAATGGAGGTTTTGCTGAACAGTGGTATCAAAATAGAGAGTCTGGATATGTGAGTTTTTTAGTCGATCTTGATCTCGAATTTTTCATACGTGGGGGGCGATAAGCCTTAAGTGTTATCGTCTGCCACTGCCTGGGGGCAAACGGTAATAAGCCAGTCCCTCCGGTAAAATTGGCAAAAAGTCAGCCAATAAAATACAAAAGATTTTAAAACGTGCTTTATCCCGAGCATGTTTTCAATCCCGCGTTTAAGGGAATTAAGGGAATTCAATCCCGGGATCTCGAGACCAACTCGGTATGTGGTTTCTAATTGGGCTCAAAAAAAAGGTTTTTTTTTAAGTTACAACACGCCCCCTTTCCCCAAACTAGGCAAAGCTTGTAGTTACATGGAAACCAGATTATGTACACTTGTAATAAACGGGAATCTTTTAAGGATGTGATGTGAAGGAGCGCTTTTTTAAACACCCAGATACAGAAGAAACATATTATTATTAAACAAAAATGTGTATCCTAGGTAGGAATCAAACTCACAACCCCATGGTACTAATAACCAAAATAAAATAAACCTATGAAGCTGACTGTACTAACGTTAATAGGGATCAGATCCTTGGTTTTGTTCTAGAAACTTTGCACTAAACTGTTTGTCCAAAGATCGCTATTATGGTATGATTGGTATTAATTATGTAACCGGTATCCTGCAAACGGCGGATGGAACGCGACCTTGCAACATCTAAAGGTATATGCTGATTAAATGATACGATTTCCCTTTAGGCGATCGTAGGCGTAAACTAAGGCATGTATCAACCAGCTTTACGAAAACTCGAAAATCTATAGAACGCCGTTTCATATAATTTCAAATACATTTCTAAATATTACTACAATTCCGATTTGAATAAAAAAATGCTGGTATAATCAGCCTTCATACTTCATACTTAAACATCTTACCCCAGTAAGATGTTTAAGTATAGCCTTTTGGATTTACAAAAGTCCATGTTTTTGTTTATTTGATTTGTTCCAACAACCTTTTGAAAAATAGAAAAATAGAAATAAATTTATTATTAAAAACACCCAGAAACATGTTTTTCGAACTTTGTATGAACAGGACTATATATGTATCGTATTAGTAGTATATGTATCGGAAGAAAGGTTATAATTTATATGATACATTTGAGTATTTTAGTGCTCTTTAATTATTATTATTTATTTATTTAGACAACTAGTCCTCCATTACAACTAGTAGCTGTAACGGATTATTCCCATCTGTCACCTAGTTTTGTCCCCTCGAGGTGATAGATCGCACTTTTAATTTAACATAAAATAAAATTATAATTAAAACTATTGTAAATGTTTTAATTGTAAATGTAGGTTAACCTTCTTATCCATAGTTTTTTTATAATCTTTCTTTTAAATTAAAATGAATTGCTGTGCGTCAGGCTCGCTAAAACTCGAAAATGGCTGGACCGATTTGGCTAATTTTGGTCTTGAAATGTTTGTAGGAGTCCAGGGAAAATTATGGTGAGAAATTATGGAAAAATTGCAAAAAAAAAACGCGCCGGGTCAACTAGTTGTATAATAAATCTTACGACAAAAAATTTATAACATACAAAATCTTTGAACCTACATCAGTATTACGCAGATTATACACTAGACTTAGACTTGTAACCTAAGTGTGTGCACTAGGTATTACGGTAATCTTTGGTTACTTACGTAAGCCAGGTCAACATGGTGTACGTTTACAAACAGGTTTCAAGCACACTCTAACTACGCTCAAAGGAGTTCAACTAAGGTAATCTTTACATAGTATCTTAATGCTAGCGATTTAGTTTGTTAAACCACAAGAATCATTATATTGTTTACACAATGACTGATGATGTTTATTGGTATTCATAAGTGTTACGGGGCATTACTCTTGGACCCGTTGTTCCGATCCTCCAGAGGGTCGATCGGAACTATAAAAGCCCCTTGATCAGTGAATGAGTGGATTCAAGGCATTCATTTTGAACCCGTTGTTTCACCCTCTAGTGTAGGGGGTAAATCTGAACCATTTCTCTTAAAACCCCCTGCCCCTGAACAGTGGGTTTCAAGACTTTGCACCTTTATCCTGGTCGAGTCTAAAATAATAATCCCGTGGCAATGCGTCACATCACATGACGATTATAGATACAAATTGACCCTTATCAGTGTATCCATGTATAATTCTCTCGGCGGATCTAGGCATCCGTGAAGTTAGCCGTTTGTGATGCGCAAAGACAATTTAGTTTGAAAAAGCTCCATTGCGCACCGAAACGGCTAACTTCACGGATGCCTAGATCCGCCGAGAGGACTATACTTGAACCTTGTTACCGAACTGTAGCAAGGTGACCTCAAAAAAAACAAATGACAATCAGGCCTAAAGCTTGCGCGATGGTTTATCAAACCGACCGAAGATGGCTGGGACTAACCCGAGAAAATATTATAGCAGTAGATAGATTGCCTGGAAGAAAATCTGTTAATGACGGTAAAAAAGGGCGATTTACGTAGGCCACAGACGATCGTACCTATATCAGTGCGCTACCAAACTTTTTAGACTAAGCGTTCGTCAACACTGTGAACGAGTAGGAATTTTTATTCCCATTCGTCAACAGTGATAACAGCGGGGTGTTACCGAGCGGGGATTATTCCTAGTTTTAACTTTGTTCAACTTTAGTTTGTGTTGTAAAATGTGTAAAAGTATGATATTACACACTGAATATTAACTATAAAATTTATAATAATTAATATTCAGTCTGATTGTTTGGCCCAGCATACCAAACTGAATTATTATTGAGGCGCATAAACTGCATAATTTGTTTGAGTTATAAAACGTACAAGAGCGTGTGGACTCAGTCAGTAAATCTCGTTACATATGAATCCGACTCCAAGCAGTTTGTACACAAAGAAACTTTATTCTTTTGCATCAGAAGGATAAATAACCTCATGCCCACCTAGAAACGACTTTACTGTAACAGGTAATAAATACCATTAGTCTGCACTGCCACAGTCACCAGTGATCAGTGCCCAGAGCGCTCGTGACGTAGCTGGCTAAGTTGTTCTTTTTCAAAGTTGTTAGGCCATGACAGAGGCCTTCAGGCGGCTTAGAAACTCTGTCACCAGAGTTGGCCACTGACTCATACGAACTTACTTACTTTAGTGCCCAGAGAAGTAACATAAAATATGTAATAAACCATGAGTTAATACTCAATGTGCGCCAGGTTCGAACACAATAGGCTTGCATATCATTTAACCACAAGTGCCACCACAAGCTAAAATCAAAATGAGCGCTAGGTTACATTGCAGCTGGTGTTATACAAAATATAATATAATATACAGATCCTACACAGTGCAATGATAAATATGGTGCAAAAAAAAATAAACTCGCTCAAACTTTCGTTCAATCTTTGCGTAAACTTCAATACTTCTACTATAATAACCCTAGACGATCAAATGTATTGCGCAATTCGTGATATTGCACAATTTTTTGTAGGTGTAGGGCCCGCAGTTTTGTTAGCTGTGAATAGATAGATAAAACGCCCGAACCGATGCTAGGTATCACTTTACCTTGCTGATACCACTGCAGTTGTTTTAAAAAAAATGACGAAGCCCGAATTGCTCGTAGACTCGATTCCAGGGGGTAACCACGAACTCTTAAAGCAATACTGTAATTATATTACACTGTTTTTTGAAGCCGAATTGGTTCATAGGAGATTCCTTACCAATAACGTGTAACTTAGTAACGTGTTATATACGTGCCATGGTGTGAAATTGTAAAATGGTTTTCCGTATTGTTGTTTCAATAGCGATAGTTTCGCTATCGATAGGTTGACTTTAAAAACAGTCAGACGAGCCCTAAAACGTGGTTTGTCGACAACGATTCCACGCATATCGTAGCGCCCAGTAGCGAGCCCGCGTTTGGTCATAGCGAAGCTCCTGTACTCACTCTAGAATCAAAAGGCTCTCTCCTGTGTTGCTGACAGCGACACGTTGGAACCACCAGCACGATCACTGCATATCACTCAGCCGAGTGAGGTTATGATCGCGTCACCGCTCCCGCGAGACTGGCTTTCTCGCGCGCGTTTCGTACCACTGGATAAACATCAGTAATTAACGGATGCATTTCGAAAAACGGCATAATTTGTATGACGGTGCATCCTGAGCTATATCCTGCGGTGCGCTCGACCGCACAATGCACTTATTGCTATTTAAATTAGCGCGGCTAGAAAGCGGACAGCGTTTTATGACGTCGGTAATCAAACGAGGTAGTCGTAGGTATATAAAGCTCATTTGTACGGTTCAATAATCGCAGCAAGAATTGCTTTGTCAAATTGATTTTTCAAAATGTCAAACATTCTTGCATGAAAAATTATTGAACTATGTAAATGGGCCTTAATGTTGTTGAGAAGGAAAACTGCTGATTATTTCATATTGAATGAATGAATTCGCATTGAACAAAGGGGAGGTAAGATTTTAAACAGTATAATTTTTCAACTAATTTGTACTTTAGTACGATTCTTGTCACTGCTTTGTATTAATAAACTTATTCTTATTTTAAAAATAAGAATTTTAACCCTTGAAGGGTCAACTACTGGTTTTTTCTTCTTGGACCTACCAGGGTGTTCGCCGGTGCTATTCTTCTTTAAACCCCCAGAGGGACCCACTATTACCCTTGATTGACCCTGTTCTACTCTAAACATAAGCAATTTCATTGTAATTCAGGGTGATTGTGGTTATATAATTAATTAATATATTTATGCTTTAAAAACCACTGATAAATAAATAAATAATACTGTTAAGATGATATTTTAATGGATGCACATTAGCACGATGTGCATCCATTTACAGTCAAAGGATAAAATAACGTGGCACCGCAATATTACGGCTTTACCCATCATGCTGACTTTTTTCTACAAACTTTATCCTCTTTTTCATTATTATTGAAATGAAAATGAATGAATGAAATGCTTTTATTTGACACACACAAGTACATAGAACAGACCGAAAAAAGAATTTTCTCTAGGGAACAATAAAAAAAAATTTTTTTTTATCGTTCTTTCCTTCGTATGAGTCAGTGGCCAACTCTAGTGACAGAGTTTCTAGGCCGCCCGAAGGCCTCTGTCATGGCCTAACAACTTTGAAAAAGCCGGGACCGACTGCTTAACGTGCCCTCCGAACGGGAGCGCGGGAGCGCTCATTTGAAATTGCCACTGGCGGTCACCCATCATTTTTATTATTATGCATCTCTTCTCAGTCGGACACTCTTGACAGAGTGGTCGTGGTTATGTAGGACTATATCTGTGACTATATTGAGTAGCAGCTGTTGCAATACGTGTCCACTCAGCTCTGTTAGCAGCTTTCCGAGAGCATTCGGTCATGGTTGATTGTGTGATGGATGGATAACCAACGAAAAATACACAGGCATAAACATTTATACATTTCAGAGGTACCTACTCAGGCATAACTCAGATCGGGTGCTTCATTTTAGTTCTTTAGGAGATGAGTTACGTTGATTGTCAGTCAGTAACGCAACAATTATTTATATAAAGGCAGTAACTTACATGGATAACCAACGAAAAATACACAGGCATACACATTTATACATTTCAGAGGTACCTACTCAGGCATAACTCAGATCGGGTGCTTCATTTTAGTTCTTTAGGAGATGAGTTAGGTACGTTGATTGTCAGTCAGTAACGCAACAATTATTTATATAAAGGCAGTAACTTCTAAGAATCACTGGCTTTAGTTAGATTGATACCGGTTTGAACAGCTGGTTATGTAGGTTATTAGGTCGTCTGAGTACGAAGCCTAGATACTAGAGATTAGGTCTTATTCTAACAGACTATCAGTCAAGATAGCTTTTTTCATAATCTCACTAGCTTTTTATTTTGGAACTATGCTACCAGCATGGCAGCGTGCGGTCTTGAATTTGGTAAAAGCGAATGTCGATGATGCGAATGTCGGTGTGATGTATCCAAGGATGTTCGTCGTTTTACTAGGTAGAACCCACCTGTAAACAGTGGAAATACTAAATCTGATGCTGAGTTGCTGATGTTAGCTGAGGAGTGATTTCGAATAAGTAGTTTTACCACGCTGCGCCGCCGGCGCAGTATTGTGTAGCCAAAGTGTAACCTAAACAACACGAGTGATCGAGTGTTTTTGGACATAAAATGGAATGCCTACATGTCTCTGGATATTAAAAACAAGTTGGTATGTTAGACTTAATCGGTCCATCGTTTGACTTCTTCCTCGTGGCTTTTTTTCCTCTACTTTAATAGATTAATCGATACCTAGCGAATCAAAACGGCTGCTTTTAATTTTTTTTTAATCCACCTTTTTTGAACAACGATCTAGCTGCGTCACAGAATAAGAAGGAGCTGTGGTTAGGTTTCATTAAGCCAATCAATCAAGTGTTTTATTTTTTTACCAAATAAAATAAGTTTCGACTCGATATGAAGGAACTGAAGAAGTGTTGAACTAAGTGTTATCATATAACCACAAAGTGTTAATAAAATAACATACCACAAAGTTATTAACACTTTGTGGTGATGTTCTATTGTATAGTTATCTTATCTATGTTTGGTCAGTTGTTGAATAGTTGCAGTATTGTCACAGAGTAAAATAATTCAAGTACCGAAAACAATGTTATGTGCAGTGTGTGCACAAAGCTTATCTTATCATCACGCAGGTCATTAAACTCGTCATTTCATTTCCTGTAGCGTAAAGGTAATTATCTTTCTGTCGTCTTACTGTGTTTTTGTATTTCCACACAGTTTTTAGAACGTAGATATTTTTTGTACAATACTTCACAGAATAAATTCATTTTTTTACTTAACCACTTTATACAGAGTGATTTTTTTAAATGGGACAGTATGGGGAAATCCGAATCTAAAGGAGATAGAGGAAAAGTGTCTAAGGAGACATTAGGTGTTTTTTTATGTAAACAAATTTGGCTCGTTCAAATTTGTGGTCAAGCGTGAGTTGTTCTTAAAAAATGATAAAGTTGGTCAATTTTTTTTTTGACGCGGATCGACTCTGTTTCATGTAAGGATTATTTCATTGTTTGGAAAGAAAAAAATCTGAACAGCAGAAGTTGGTCAAATTTACTGAAAACTAATCTTCATACAGTTGCAGTATTCGCCTTTTAATATTGTTACAAGTGCCTAGGCGTGTAAAAAAATATTTAAATTTATTCCATTTTTAAATTTTGATAATCGATAAGAGCTCCAGTCTTAGGTTCTTTATTAAACTATCAAATATCTTGCGATTCGGTACTACACGGTCAGGATAGCGTTCTTGATACCACTTAAGTGCATTATCTCTACTGCGATAATTAAAAAAATACGCCTCAATCAAATCAACTTTATGTGAATTAGTTAACGCCATGATGAATAAAATTACAAGCATGAACTGATTGGAAACAAAATCACAGCTGCAGAAATAACTTACGTTCCAAATTTGAATTCTTTTTTTTATAATTTCAAGACTATCGGTTGCCATGATGTTTACGAAGATTAAAAAAAATGTTCTTCTCTTGAATCATCTTGGAGCTCTTATCGATTATCAAAATTTAAAAATGGAATAATTTTAAATATTTTTTTACACGCCTAGGCACTTGTAACAATATTAAAAGGCGAATACTGCAACTGTATGAAGATTAGTTTTCAGTAAATTTGACCAACTTCTGCTGTTCAGATTTTTTTCTTTCCAAACAATGAAATAATCCTTACATGAAACAGAGTCGATCCGCGTCAAAAAAAAAATTGACCAACTTTATCATTTTTTAAGAACAACTCACGCTTGACCACAAATTTGAACGAGCCAAATTTGTTTACATAAAAAAACACCTAATGTCTCCTTAGACACTTTTCCTCTATCTCCTTTAGATTCGGATTTCCCCATACTGTCCCATTTAAAAAAATCACTCTGTATGGTATTACGATGCGGTATTCCAATAATATTTATAAAACTACTCGTATATAATAATAGAATAGACGTCTTAATGCTAGTTTAGATTATGCTAGGGTATTGTTTTCTAATCAGAAATGTGGTAAAAAAAAAATACCGCGTATTAATCGTATTCTACCGAGTTTGTTCTATTATTGGGCATAATCATATCTACAATTTGTATTTTTATATGTATTTATTTATTTACTTTAATTAACACGGATAAACCAATAACATCAATTGAAGATAAGTACACACATCAAAATAAGAAAATACAGATTTTAAGAACATTTCAGTCAAAAAAAAAAAAGTTAAATATCTTCATGTACAGGTCACATCAATTTACATTATAATCAATCAGAAATAAAAATAAAAACGAATAGAGGTAAAAGTACAATATACCTACATATCCGATGAACTATCATACAATACAAATCTTATGTAAACTAAGTACATAAATATTAATTACAATGTTTGCACTACACTTATTACGCAGGATCACTTCTATTGATTGCGGTTTTTATAAACACAGTTTAATCACTTTATTTTAGAGTTAGATAGATAGATAGATAGATAACGCTTTATTGATCACCACACAGAAATAATACAAAAGCAACAAACTTAGATTAAGAGGTAATACAATTGGCGGCCTTATCGCTGAAAGCGATCTCTGCCAGGCAACCTATGCACGGAGCGGACTAAAATTTAATTGAGAAGGGGCATGTTGGTGTGGTGTGTGTAGAGTTGTGTAGGTCAAAAGGAAAAATCGGAACTTTCTTGCGTCGTCGTCTGTTTGTTTATCTGCCTGTCTGTTACAGACGTATTTAAAAACGTTATCACATCTAGTGAGTGTTTTAATGAAAGATTTCAATGAATGGTAAAAAGATTTTCCCTTCAAAGGGGATTTTGAGATTTTTTTTGTGTCAAATATAATTATTTATTTATCCTTTTCCTATTGTTTATTTATTTATTTATTTATATTATATATAAAATCCCGTTAAGACTGAGATTAAAGATCCAAAGGGGATTTTGTTACTAAAATTCCCAAAATTCCCTTAAAGTGGATTTTCAAAGGGGATTTTGCCTCTAACCCAGAATGTCGCATCATGGAATGCACTCTTGTACATGATTCCAAAACAATGATTTTTTGTTTTTAAATAGGTTTTTTTGTGGGATTAAAAGAGCGAATATAATATTAAGTACTTAGGTAAACACCTAATCAAAAATATTGAGTGGTAGGTATTTTAAAAATATTTTTCCAAAGGAACAGTTTTTATTTGGGCCACAATAAATATATTTTTCCCAAAACGAGATCCTCGTGACAGTCTTCTAATGTTCCCTCTGCTGGGACACTGGCTACTCTTAGGCGAGAGTGATTCACCACGCGGACCCAATGCGGATTGGTAGATGGCACCTGTCTTTCGAATTTTTAGTTTTTGGACAGAAAGCAAAAAAGCTGAAACGTAGGGAATGCGTATATTGGTCGTTCTACCGCAAGCAAAATAAAGGATATCCTCCAAGCTGGCCATTTAAAAGGAAATTACTCGATTTAGACAAGAAAACACGCATAGCCACTAGCTACTTAGTCTTGCCTTGCCACGCGTGGTTACACAACATGCCATAGATTGGAGAACAGCTGCTGTGCATGTAGAGACTGGAATGGCACGTTCCGACCATTGACCTTTTACGTGACTGCCTGGTGACATTGAAAGCAGGACTTTTCGAAGGCCTCTAAGGAATATTTTGCCGGATTATCTACATTTTTAAAAATTATCAAACGTTGCCAATAGTGCGTAACGCCACGAGCGTAAGTGAGCTAAAGTAAGTAAGTTCGTACGAGTCTGTGACCAACTGTTACTCTTCATGGCCTCTGTCATGGCCTCACAACTGTTATACCGGGATTCTTCGAAGCAGAAAAGCGCTAACATAAAATTGTAACCCATCAATATGACAACCATACTCATACAAAATAATCTATGATCTTAGAAATCTAGTCAATGTATTCAGCCTGCATGCAAGCGTGCAAATGTTAATTCATGTCATAAAAAAAGGAAAAGGCAAACAAATCATGGTAAGGTATGTGGACTTATTCAGACTGATGTTAGTGGTGTAGATTTGTAACAGAGAATAACCCCTTCTAAATAATTCCCACGAGTTCCAATCCAACTCAATTGTTTTGGAAATTCCCTGTACCTACATAGCAGTAAAACATAGGTTTGTAGACTTATTATCGTACAACGTGCAACCCACAAACTTATTTTTGCTTGATTGCTTTAATTGTTTCCCATGCGTGGTAACACGGTTCAGAACAGCCCAATTAGGTTCATTGGCGTCTATCACAATAATTATAACAATAATCATCATTATCATCATCGTCATCATCATCTTCATCATCATTTTTTTTTTTTTTCTGATTGATTATAATGTAAATTGATATGACCTGTACATGAAGATAACTAACTATTTTTTTATTTTTTTTTGACTGGAATGTTCTTAAAATCTGTATTTTCTTATTTTTCCTAATTTGATGTGTGTACTTATCTTTAATTGATGTTATTGCGTTATCCGTGTTAATTAAAGTAAATAAATAAATACAAATCATATCAGTTAATGGACGTCCCCTGCTGGACCAAAGACCGCTCCCCCAAAGAGCGCGGACGATCGATCTTGAGTGGTTACCATCTGCTGACTTTATTGCTTAAATGTATAAGCTATACTACCTAGTACCTACATAAAAGTTCCATGAGTCACGCACGCTCATTCTACACAATTAAACATTAACATTAAAATTAAAATTTAGCACCTAAGTTAATTTAAGTCTCTTATAAGTGAAATGTAAATTTCTTAAGAGAAATAATAAATACTATTTAAACCGAATGTCATCGGTCCATCGATCCCAGACTTTGTTTTACAGTTTGCGGTTCCATTGTAATTACGTAGGTATAGCAACATCTGTATTTGTTATTTTTCAAACAACAAAGACACTGGTATGTGAAAACCATTTAGATTCTAAATTCGAAGGTTATTAAACCCAAGTCAAAGATAAACTTTATGTCTGTTTTTAGTAATTTTTATCCTCTTTTTTAAAGTTGACGCTAAATAAGTAAGTATTGCAAACTTTTCTAATTTAATCGTATATCTATTCGTACTTAAGTAAAGGCGAAGCGTATATAGTTACTAATTGTCTTTGAACAATAAATTATGTTATTAAATTGAAAAAAAAGTCCATAATTTAGGAAAAAGAATATATAGTATTTAATTGGCAAGACATACCCGGCTTTATTATAAAAGGCTGACGGAACCTGCACAGGGTTCTCGACCTATTTTGAAAACAACGTTTTATTGTAACAAAGCGAATAATGTAGTAAATACTATAAGAATAAAACGGGTTATTCCCGATGACCCCCAGATTTCGCCCCCACTGGCTCAATAGGAAAAAAAATTCGCTCGTCCCCATTTGTATTTAGATGGGGACGAATGATAAGTTTTTTTCCCGCTCGTCCCCACTTCAATTTTATTGGGGACGAGTGTGAATTAATTTTCTCATTGGTTCTCATAAAATGCTATGATTCTTTTTTAATAAAATAACTGTAGGAGAACTTGTTTGACTTCATTTGATTACAACATTTACATAGGTTCCTTAGTCATCTTTTTAATATTAGTATTAGACTAGCAGATCTGTTTTTTATGTACGCGGTGTATACACAGTCTAAATAAGAATATAAAGAAGTTTCTTCTTTTGGTAGATAATGGCGTTTTATTATCAAATTATTCAACTATCTACGTCATAGCGCTTTTGTTATCGGCAACACAATAATAATTATGCATGAAGCCGGTTCTTCACTTCAAAAAAAGTATGCGTCGACTTGAGAATATCCTTATTTTTTTCAGTTAAAAAGTAAAAAAATACCTATAAGAATACTCATTTGGTATTTTCTTTGTTTTCTTATCTTTCATGCATAAGATTACCTTCGTATTATGTAATTTGTATCTTCCTACCTAGGTCTTTTAGGCAGGTAGGTAAGTAAAGTACCTATCTATATATAAACTATAGTTTATACCTATAGGTACCCAGTGTTGTGGATTAATTTAGCGTTTTTACAAACCTAATTTACGTAGGTAGGTATTGCCTATATTGCCATCTTTCGTAATCAGAATAATCCATATTTTGATGTTTAAGATCAGATTTAAATAAGTAAGACTACTTATAATAATATTAAAGTTCAAGACCTAGAGCTTTTAGTATAATGATATATATAACTATACATAAAATACACTTTTAAATACTTACATGTAAAAAAAAATTAACATATATAATTTTTAATAATATCAACATTTCATCAAAAATAATACTAAACGGAATAATAATGTTAATTTTACTTTAAGTAATTTTAATCTACAGTAACATCTATCTACGTAAGTAACAGTGCAGTTATTTATTTATTATTTATTTATTTATTAACACTGGTAATCAGCGACAGGTTTATGAACAATTTAAGAATTTCATGTCGCTTTTTCTTCACGTTATGTTGTAAAGTTGTAACTTTTTAGACTAATAATAATTATAGAGCTTTTTTTTTATTATTGTTTGTACAAAAAGTTACAATAGCATATTACGAATTCCGAAGATCAAATGTTCATGAACTTCAGACGCTGACCGTACCTACGTACCTAATGACGATCTGAAAACCTCTATGTATGAGCTATTTGAGGAGATTTGAGCACTCATTCAATCTGCAGATGTGACATGCGCCGGCACTTATTTAGGGCACGCGCGAATTAGATTAGTTTAGCTATCTTTAGATTTTGACTCAAAGAATACAGTAGAGAGAATAAGTAGGTAAGTAATAAATATTTACTTCATCATGCATGACAGCCTTCTAATGTTCCCACTGCTGGGACACTGGCCTACACTCAAGCGAGAGTAATTGGGTCTTAATCCACCACGCAAACCCTAAAAAAAAAACCGCAAACCCCAATAATTTTTAGTTCTTGAACATGCCGGTTTCCTCACGATGTTTTCCTTCACCGTATGAGAGCACTGGCATTGCGCACATGATGCACGACCGAATTCGAACCCACGACCTTAGGATCGGAAGGCGGGGTCACTACCACTAGACCACCGGTGCAAATGTTTACTTACAAAAAAAACAGTGAACATACACCTTAGGAATTTTAGATTTTAGATAGAACTACGATAAGCGCCTTATCCTAAAAAGTGTGCAAGCGATTTTATGTAATAATTTTGTTAAAATTACCATGGCGCTTTTTCCACTAAGCTTCCAGTAGCGGCACCGTTTTTATTATTCTCCACAGAAGCCATATTCTTATCTGAAAAATAAAATCAAATAAGTAATTACAAAAATTTTAATTTTTGGTCAACATGACAAAAAATGATGGCTGATGGACATTTTCAAGGACATTTTTTTCTCAGATCGCAAAAAAATCTGTGGGAACTAGTCTTTTAAAAGTTATAAACATTTATTAGAATAATAGGATTCAGACTGACTACCTAGTTCACAGACTAGAGTAGTAGAGTAGTAGAGTTCTCTGTGATAGAGCTCGTCCGGGGAAGGACTACCACCATACCTATTTATGCCGCCAAGCAGTAATGCTCGCATTGCTGTGTTCCGGTGTGAAGGGTATGGTTTCCGGTGAAATTACTGGCACATGAGGCTTTCGATCTTAGCCTCAAGGTGGCAACCCGCGAGTGATACCTCTGGTATTGCAAGCGTCCATAGGCTGCGGTAACCGCTTACCATCTTGTGGGCCGTACGCTTGGTTGCTACTTCAGTTGTATAAAAAAATCATAATACTGCATACTACTCTTGGCATAGGTAGTTACTACATAGTCTACATGACAACCTACTTAGATAGGTACTCTTCAAAAAGGACGCTTGATCAACAAACAATCACAGATTGAATATTATTACCTCTTGGTGGTGATAAAGTAAAATAACTTTAAGTACCTATTTGCAGTACAAAATATTATATTAACATAAGTACCTACCTATTTACTTGCTACCAACCTACTTATTTACATTATGCAAAATACGCTATACCTACAGCAATATGCAAATCCCCGAAACAGGTTAAAAAGGGGTCAAAACAAATCCAAAACTCGTGCGGAAAAATCTGGAATGCTATAAACACTGAATAAATACTTTTTACTTCTTAATTTTTTTCATCATGAACTTAACTGCAATTTATCAAACAAGCAAAGGCGTTTTAAGCCCACATGATGGTAAATGCAGTTATCACTTTACATAATTGTTTGCAGTTTTATGTTTCATTTCCATTTCATTTTTCAATAATTCATTCATGTTTTCTATACAGAATACATTTTAGATGTTATCGCAATTTGTTGCCACCCTGAGACGTCGAAACATAAAAATACTAGGTATGTTAGCTAATTGTGTGTTCGTTGGACATTTAAATACCGTCTAAGTAGGTACATATTAATAAAATTATTGAATTATTAATAAACTTATCAAGCGCTAATCAAATCATCATCCATCGAATAAAAACTACTTAGCCATTATAAATGTTGCAAATCCATACTCACATTAAAAAAAACCTTTTTCGAAATACGAATTTGCACAATGTAATGTCAAAAGAGCGGGAAACGATTAGCAAGCGCGCTGCGTCCGACCGACCCACTCTCGATGTCGCGAAAGACTACGGAGCCGAGACGAACAGACGGAGATTATGGATCACTATTTTATAATTTTACTACCGGGACCGGCGTTTTAATAGCTACATTTACAATCCTGTGTATAGTTACGTCGATTCACGTTAAAGCTAGAGTCACACCGACGAACAGCGATTGAAAACGAGTTTTCAGAGACAACTAATCAATCGAGACTAGGCAAATCAACCTCACATCTCTCCCAAAATATAGGGGGGGAAATAAAGGGGTGCGTATATCTAACAGCGAACAGACAGAGGCCTTATATTTGCTTTTGATAATCATACATATTGTCCAGGAAAGGGAGCAAGAGGGAGCTTAATGGCCTATTTACACCATACAACAATTGCATGCAAGAATTGCCTTATCAAATTCATTTTCGTAAGACAATTCTTGCATGCAATTATTGCCTTGAAAAATTGATATTGGAACAAAAATGTTCAAAAATGGATTTGATAAGGCAATTCTTGCAAGCAATTATTGTATGATGTAAATGGGCCATTACTCTTGATAGCAATTCCAATCGATCGGTATCGGACAAGTATCGAAATATATGATATTTTGTGCTCTTGCTTGAGTGCGAAGCTAGCGCCAAAATCAACAGCAGTAAATTGAAATTGGGATTAGATCGGAATTGTCACTGAATTCTAGTTAAAAGGTTAACTAGAACTAGACTAGAGAGGTTTTGAATACCTATCGATCGAGCGATTTTTTTACATCCGTTTACAAAGCAACACAAACAGACACAGCTGACACTGGAAAAATTGTGACAGATAAAAGTCACAAAAACCTTAAAATAAAGAAGTCAAGTTCTAGCTGATTTATAAAAGAAAAAAAAAAAGTTCCAGCTGTTAATTTGCAAGGGATATTGTAAAAAATCGCTCACTTTATGCTTTATGGTAAGTATCCGTTTTTTCATCGCCTGCTATTCAGATTGCTAACTTGCGTGTTTATAAAATATATACCGAATCTAAGTCAGTCTAAAATTCTAAATGAAGCTAAGATCTCCATAGTAAGGCAGAGGCAAGGCAGAGGATCGCGTAGAACCCGGGATGCGCGCGCGTTAGTGTCTTTTGTATCTAGAAATCTGTTCCTGTTTTAGGAGTTTCGGTAGTTTTAGAAAAACGGAAAACCTAGGTCTCACTCTAGTGTCCATACGTCTGTTATCAGTTATCACTTCCCAGAGTTTTAAACAAGCTACCAAAATAGTAAGTTCAATTGAACAGTTAAAGAATTATTGAATTTTAAGAAGCTATTGAATAATGCGAGGGTGAAAAAATGAATAAAATGTTCGGATATTTATACTTACTGCAAGTTTAAACCTCGTATTTTTATAAAATAAACTAGATATAATTTTAGCAGGTTTCCTTGTCATTCCTAGGTATCTTAAGCATAAGGGTCTTAGTGTATGCGCTTTTGGCATTTAAACTTACAGAACTCTCATTTGCAAGGCCCGACTCGCAGTAAAGTTGACTGCATACTTTATTTCGCAATCTACAAGTACCTATGATTTTTTATCTCGGTAATGGCACAGAGTAATAATGGATCGGAGGATGCGGTGGACAAACACCCGAGTATCGACAATATTGCCACGCACCTACGCGATATCGTTTCGCAACAAAAATTAGCATCGCATCGTTGCGTGAATACGCTGTAACAATCGCTGATATCTGAGTAAGCCTTAACCTTGTTTGCACAAAATTTAAATTAAGCCAATTTTGTTACTTGACCACAAACCGGAAGACAGCCCCCCCATTTCATGGATCGATGACATTGTAGCGGTCGCAGGAAGTCGTTGAATAGTGGCTCAAGACCGTTAATCGAGGAAGGTAGGTATTTTTTTGTGAAAGCAAAGACGCGTTTTTTCTTTGAACAATATACCACCCACAGTCGATGTAGTTCTGTAAATCCAGTCCACCAATATTTTAAAAAATATTTATTTAAGTATATTAAAACTAGTAGACCCAGCGCGGTTTCACTCGTGTTATTTTTTTCGCAATTTTTCCATAATTTATCACCGTTTAAACCTTTCCTGGACTTCTACAAACATTTCAAGACCAAAATCAGCCAAATCGGTCCAGCCCTTGTCGAGTATTAGCGAGCCTAACGCACATCAATTTATTTTTATATACATAAGTATAAGAGAAAGAAGATGTCTACATGGAGTAGACAAATTTTATTTTCTCCTCCGTAGAGAAAACCGGTGCGTTACTCATGCTAGCCGGGCAAAAGATATGCAGTACTTTTTGGAATAATTTTTACAAAAATCTTGATACACAGTTAATATCTTTCACAATAATTGTTATTACATTCTTAGCAGATGATAGGCGCCATCATTGAAGTTCTTGCGTTACCCACTTGCATCATGTGGTATGGAGAAACCGATCATTAGCTTCGACTACTTACCAAGGATATTATAATATTACTTCTATTAAATAATAAATTATTGCATTACAGTGCCCGGTTGAGAAGCAGAAAAAAATGTAATTAACTGTCTATTTATGTAAGCTTTGCTTAGTTATGGCTAGATAAATAAATAAATAAATAAATAAATAATGCTGGACAATCCACACAGCATCTAGCCCCAAGTAGGGCTAGTGTTATGGGTACTAGATGACTGATATTTATGACGATACTTAATACAATACAATACTTATATAGATATTTTTTATTATATATAGAAATTACCCAGAACACCAGTGGTCTAGTGAGAGCACCGGTGCGGTGGTCTAGTGGTAGTGACCCCGCCTTCCGATCCTAAGGACGTGGGTTCAAACCCGCTCGTGCACCAATGGATTTTTCTTTAAAAAAATTTATGTTCGCAATGCCAGTGCTCTCATACGGTGAAGGAAAACATCGTGAGGAAACCGGCATGTCCAAGAACTAAAAATTCGAAAGACGTGCCATCCACCAATCCGCGTGGTGGATTAAGACCCAATCACTCTCGCCTGAGAGTAGGCCAGTGTCCCAGCAGTGGGAACATTAGAAGGCTGTCATGATGACCCAGAACACCCGGGACAAATACAAATATTTGTAGATTATCTAAGTATATAAAATAATAAATATCTTTTTTTTTTATTTATCGTCATAAAAAACTTAAATAACAAAGAAACTTATAATTATCACTAAAAACCACTGAGGTTTGAGCAAGTGTTAGGGGAGTTTACATCTAGTTTAGGTAAATAAATATATATAATGTAGGCAGGCAACTTAGCATTCACATACGATACGATACTTTAACTTGGGGTTAGATGATGCTGTGTTGATTGTCCAGCATCATTTATTTATTTAACTAATGATAAAAACAGGGCCAAGTCGGTTTCTGAGCGGAAACGAAACAAGATGTTTGTAGGTAATTTGGGTAGCCTTTTTTAGTTAAAATTACCCTTGTACCGTGATTGTATCGCCCTTGGTTGCTTTAAAAGGTAGGCTGGTATTATGTTATCTGTGGTATAACTAACCTGTCTTAACCTCACATCTATGTTTAAACTGTATCGGGGCCGTTCAGTGAAATTCCACATACAAGTTTGGGCTAATGTAAAAACGTCATAAGAAAAAATGTCTGCCATTTTTTTTAGATATTATATGAATACAGATATTTTACTGCAGAACAACTGTTTGCAGATCATGCAGATATTTATCAAAATATCCACAAATCCGCATTGATCCGCGTGGTGCACTATCACTCGCTTGAGAGTGGGCCAGTGTCCCAGCAGTGGGAACCTTAGAAGGCTGTCATGATTTTTTGACCAACTGTTTTTTTTATCCAACTGAAGTAGCAACTAAGCGTACGGCCCACAAGATGGTAAGTGGATACCGCAGCCTATGGACGCTTGCAATACCAGAGGGGTACTTGCGGGTTGCCACTTTGAGGCATAGATCGAAAGCCTCATGTGCCAGTAATTTCACCGCAAACCATACCCTGGAACACAGCAATACGAGCATTCTGATTTCGGCAAAAATAGATATCGTAGTAGTACTTCCCCGGACGTGTTCTATCACAAAGAACTCTGGCTACTCTTAACATTATTATCTATACTAATATTATAAAGAGGAAAGATTTGTACTTATTTTTGTATTTTTGTTTGTTACGAATAAACTCAAAAACTACTGGTCCAATTAAAAAAAATCTTTCACCATTAGAATGCTACATTATTCCTGAGTAACATAGGCTATATTTGTTACTAGCGACCCACCCCGGCTTCGCACGGGTGTTTAAGTTTTCATTGCACCCGTGCGAAGCTGGGGCTGATCGGCTAGTAAACATATAATTTTTAGAACAGTTACATTACTATTTTTTATTTTCTAGATTGCTGGTTCGATTCCCGCCGTAACGATCTGCATATATAATAATATTTAGGTACGATCTGCAAAAATTATATTAATAATTATTTATTCAAAGTGAACTTCTAATCTAACACGGGCAATGTTACCATGTTTTAAAATATTCAAGTGGTGTATGAATTTAATCTAAGTTTAGATTAAAGAGCAATTTTCCATTCAATTTGCTTTTAGACAATATTCAGGCGCATGTGATTCACATGGTGCTAATAGGTAATATTTATTGTTTTTTATCCTACGGATACTACGGATTACTGGATAAGTAAACGGGATGCTCGTGTGAATGCTAGTATGAAACACTTAATACTACACACAGTTTTCTGCAGGATCCCGTCCTGCAGAAAACTGTGCCTGCAAAAAACAGGATGTTGCCGTGGAAAACAGGCGAAATATATAGGCATATTAAATTACAATTTCAGGAATTCCCTGGTTTTTTTTAAAGCAAATGTTTCAGATATAGTCAGTATTCAGTATCATTTATTGCATCATAATTATGAGGGTAATACATGTTACAGGTCTTATGTAATATTAAATAATAAGTATCAGAGCAGCCAACACATAGCTATGTACCCAGTAAGGGTGTTACACTATAAAATTGAGTAGGAGCGGACCGATTTTAGTATTAATGGATAGGTACCTAGTTTGTGATAATAATAAAATAATAAAATCATTATTTGGGGTAGCAATAAAACCTATCATTCGTTATTTGAGTCACTGAGAAACTGATCAAGTGTATAATAGCTTTTTTTTAATAGCATTTCTTTTAATTTATTTTCAAAAATATTATCTTTTTCTATATTTTTAATACACTCAGGAACTTTGTTATATATTTTAACAGCCATTGTATACGGACTTGAGCTGTGCATTTTTAGTTTAGAAGTAGGTATTATTAATTTATGCTTGTATCTACATTCGAAGCGACGTGGTTGATCAATCTTTTTTGAAAATAATTGAGTATACTTTCTAACAAATTTACATATTTCTAAAATGTATATTGAGATCATTGTCAAAATTTTTAATTCACAAAAGTGTGTTTTACAACTGTCAGGTTCTTTTATATTAGCCAAGATTCGAATGTATTTTTTTTGGGATATAAACAGGTCCTGCGCGTCAACACTGTTACCCCATAGTATAATGCCATAACGTAGCCGTAGTATGCGTAACGTAGTAGTCTGAAACCATTTGTATCTTAAAATAGTAATTTAGGACACTTACTTACTTTTTTAAGACAGACTCTGATAATTTGATACTTATAAGGTGTTAAAGACTTTTCCTGATAATAGAAGTTTATTATATACTAGTAGACCCGGCGCGGTTTCACTCGCGTTTTTAGCTAATTTTTACACCCTTTATATTTTCTCACCATTTAAACCTTCCTTGAACTTTATAACATACATTTCAAAACTAAAATTAGCCAAATCGGTCCAGCCGTTCTCGAGCTAACGCACAGCGATTCATTTTTATATGTAACCAAACCTTTTTTTCTAACATGAAAAAAAGGTTGGAAAAAATATAGAATTGAATGTTTTTCGAAACTAATTTGTGTTGAAGCTTTTACAATCGCAGCACTAGAGGGCTCCTGTAAATAAAAAATTCTGTACAGCAAAAGCCACACTAATTAACTGATAAATAATGTTCATTAGTTTTCTGTTTTCTGGGCATATCTTTTAACAATCTTGTACTGTAGGTCTGTATTTAGATGTTTTGTCTTGAACTTATTGGTCATTACGCTGATAAGCTAACCCTACGACCATTCTCTTGAGATAAAGATGAGTACCCATTATAACAACACTAAAATATACTACGTATGTAGTTTTGATAACCACGACTCTCCTAGTGCCGTCTGTCGTGGTTTTTTAATAAGTCTTCAGGAAAGGTCACTCCCCCAGAGTCACCTTACGAATACCAGCGTTCTTTTTGCTCGTCTGCTTCTTTATCAACATCATCATTAACATAATGGATGCTACATTATTTTGCCATGATAACAACCAGTACTATTAGAGGATTGTTTTCTCTCTCATTTGTCTCATAAGCTCCTTTAAAGTATGATCAAAAACAAATTAATCGAACTCCTATTTAGGTTATTAACAACTTAATCAGTAGATAATTAAAATAATCGACGGCTAAAGGTTGCCGCAAACAAGTGGGATCTACCTTACCTGTCGCTGCTGTCTCGCCCAATCACGATCATCATCACATCAGCCAATAGACGTCTACAGCTGGATATCGGCCTTCCCCAAAGTACGCCATGACGACCGATTTAGAGCTTTCATCATCCACCGACTTCCTGCGATCGCTACATTGTCATCGGTCCATCGAACGAAGGCCATCTTAGAATAGAAAATAAGACTAAAAGTCGATGAACCTACGAGAAAGAATCGTACGAGGTAGGTTGATTGTTCCTATAAAACAACTTGCGGTGGAGCACGCGTGCCTAAGAGCAATATATTCACTCGTGACTTGAAGACACCCAGGTTAGAAGTATCGGGAAACACAGACTCCGGCAAAGAATTCCATTCCCAACTTATAGACGATTGCAATGCGTTCGTCATCCCGAGATATAGGTATTAGTCTCTTTCGTTCAGTTGCACCTGTTACAGTACCCTTCAAACTTAACACAGTAATGCTTGCTCACTACTGCTTACGAATGTCTGGCACTCACTGGCCTCACACTAGACTCTTCCTGTCCTACCACCAAGTAAAAATGTTGTATTGGAGTTCTAAACAAAGAATCGAGTTGAGAAGACGTTGAGCTGTCACTGAGGTTATTTATCTGCCTCAACCTTTAGTAGTTATGCCTTGCGCTTATCAACAGAGTATTTTAGCCACACTCTTGACTCAATATCTTATCGTTCAAGTAAATTACTCTCTAGCAGTATCTCTCTACATTCTACATTGAACGGTTACGTTAGTTTAAAGTAGCATTGTTTATTAATTATCACGTAATTTACTAAAAACTCTGATTGCACAAAAACATTCGTGATTAGGTACCTATCAACGTGTACCTACATCGTATTATGTGATAATCAGTATCGGTGCTGATAAGATATTTCATACCAAATATAATTTCAATACTAATTGCAGTAGGTATTTGGGTCAAGAGACGAGCAACATGTGAGTTACATCTTTTTATTATACACATTGTATTATAACTGTTACTGAGCTACTAAACAAAATGGGTCCAGATGTATCCTTTGAAAGTCAAGCAATTTTGTACAGAAAACTACATAATTTTCACTTAAAACGGGATATTTACCGTGATTTGTGAGTTTTATTGAAAAATAAATCATGGTAAATATCCCGTTTTAAGTGAAAATTATGTTAATAACCATGATAGTTTTAAAAACTAGAAAATTACATAGATCGGTTTATTGCCCGCAAAGTCTGTGAGTAAACAGAGTTACTCGAGCTGATTTTAAGTAACTCTAAGTAACTATAACGAATCGTAGTGCACGTAGAAACAGTAAGATCTACTCTTCCACACAAAAATGTGCGTGAATGGTCTGAACTTAGATGCGCTAACATTAAGTTAATCGCTTATCGATTCGACTTCGATTTTAGAATTTATCGTTTTTCCTTGCAAGAGTGTAGTTTTATGTCAGCAAGTGACAAGACAATCAAGGCGCCCACCTGATGTTAAGCACCACGCCTGACTATTATAGATGCAGTGCCACCCAAAGCTTAAAGATTTTAAGTGTTTGCGTGGCACTGGACTGCGCTTATCGCCCAGTAATTTCACTTGCTACAGTGCCCTTCAAACCTAAACACAGTAATGCTTGCACACTACTGTTTGGAGGTAGAATATCTGAAACTGCGGTGGTACCCACCAAGACGGACTCTTGCTGAAGAGTCCTACCACCAGGTAATTTTTTTAATTAATCATCATCATATCAGCCGATAGACGTCTACTGCTGGACATAAGGCTAAGGACAAAGAGAGCCATGACGACCGATTTTGAGCCTTCAACATCCACCAATTTTTTAAATTAAAATATGTAATTAATTTAAATAAAATATGCGTTTTAATCAGGGCCGAGGAACCGCAGATTATACTTGTGCTCAGGATCATATACGAGGTTATATGGACGATTCTCCGACTCAACTATGAGCTTTTCAAGGCTTTCATTCTGTGGATCGTGCCGCCAGAACCCAAGGATGTCAGCGAGGAAATAGTACTGGTGAGTCTAATGTCCTACTTCATTAATTTTTTCTTTAGGCGTTCTTAAATTAGAAGAACTACTGGGTAATCATTAAAATAATTAAAAATTCAAAGTAGAGATATCTATAACAGAACATAGTTTAAAACAGAGTCGCTTCACGCCGTCTCGTCTGCCCCCCCTTTATGTATGTATGTATGTATGTATGTAATGATGTATGAACGCTGATCGTTTAGAATTAGATTTATTTAAATAAGTTTTTATACAACGCAACGGTTTTCATCATTATATAGAGTTCAAGAGGTTTAAACTTATTAGGTTAAGAACCCGTGCGAAGCCGGGGCGGGTCGCTAGTACTAAAGCCAAGACTTAGTGAACGTTGGCTCTAAAACATATCTACAAGTAAGTACTTATCCATGCTTATCATAATCAGTTTTAATCTTTTGGATTACGACAAAATGTAGATAAGCCCTAGGTGGTCTAGTAGTAGTGACCGCCATTGATCCTAAGGTCATGGGTTCGAAATCGGTCATGTACCGATTATTTTTTCTTCTCGAAAAATTAATGTTCGCAATGCCAGAACTAACTAAGTAAAAAAATAACAGTAAGTTGTTGATACCTTTGATGATAGTTTCTATAGAACGGCTGAAGGCCTCCTTCAAGTTCTAACGGATACTAATTCAGGGAAACAATCAATTAGCTTACTAAGTAAGTAAGTAAGTTACCTAATTAATTAATTCAGTTTTTTTTTTTTATGTCAGCAAGTGGCAAGACAATCAAGGCGCCCACCTGATGTTAAGCACCACGCCTGACTATTACAGATGCAGTGCCACCTAAAGCTTAAAGTTTTTAAGTGTTTGCGTGGCACTGCACTGCGCTTATCACTCCGAGACATTGTTGTTATGTCTCTTTCGCCCAGTAATTTCACTTGCTACAGTGCCCTTCAAACCTAAACACAGTGCAGCTTGCACTCTACTGCTCACAGTGAAGTAAACCATCGTTAGGAAATCAGCATGTCCAAGAACTAAGAACTCACAATGACAAGTCTACTTATCTATATAAAGTCCACGAGGTGGTTTCTGACTGAATCACTCTCGCTCGAGAGCAGAGTTCTCTTAGTTTATGGCCTTTGTGGCTTATTTGCCTTCACTAGAATCAGCCAGTACGGCAAAGAGATCAGAATACTCTTGCTCTGAATACATAGCATGGTATAACTTTGATATTTTATACGCAACCTATTTAGCATGCGGTCTCTATTATTCAAGGACTCAAGGAGCTCTGGCTTAAGGCCCATACCCCACCTAAAGTGGCGCCGCCACCTTATTTATCTTATTATTCCGTTTAACAAAGGAATTTTCAAAAATCCATCGACCAGTTTGTGATACCTATCATAAGTTTTTTTTTAACGCCTCTGTAATAGTTTTACTCTATTTAGTTTAGGAAGAGATACGAAAATAGATTTTGGTGGCCACCAAGGGCAACTTCGTATCTCTGCCTAAACTAAATAGAATAAAACTATTACAGAGGCATTATAAAAAAGCTTATGATAGGTATCACAAACTGGTCGATGGATTTTTGAAAATTCCTTTGTTAAACAGAATAATAACATAAAGTAGGTGGTGGCGCTAGTTTAGGTGCTGTATGCGCCTTAACAACAATAGCCCATTTATTTCTACCATACAACGGTGTCGATTCTGTTGTAGCATTTTCTAAACTAGGATAACTAAAACTAGCGCGGTCCTTTGTATTTTAATTCATAAGAGAAGGATGACAACAAATTATGCTAGTTTAGTTTAGAAAATGTTACAACAGAATTGACACTATTATCGAAAAAACAAAATGTTTCAAAATCAATTTGACAAGGCAATCCTTGCACGCACGCAATTATTGTAGGCTTACCAATAATTCGAATTCTTTGGGATTAAAATAAGCTAGATATTCAATTAAAAGTCACGGTACAGCTGATATCAAGTCTTCCTTCAAGTTTACCTTTGTACTTGTAGATAACAGGCGCTGGTCATGGTATGGGCCGCGAGATGGCGCTGCGGTTCGCGCGGCTCGGCGCCGTAGTGGTGACAATCGACATCAACCCGACTGGCAATGAGGAGACTTTCAAAATGATCAAGGCGGAGAAAGGGAAGGTTCACAAATACGAGTGAGTGAACCTACAAATAAACGATACGATTGCCACACTATCTTGGTTCAAAAGTCAAAGTTTATAAACCAACATTCTCGTAGTTAAATTACAAATTACAATTAGGGTAAGATACCTCGACACGACAAAAAGATAAGAATGTGCCGTGCAGAGGTGATTTAATCTAAAGTCCAAATGGCATTCTGAGAAATTTGAAATATCCTCTCCGGCTCTCCGCTTTTTGGTTAGCGATTCTCTTATAATGTGCACTTTAAATTTTAGTGCTGCATAAGGTTACGGTGCACAACGCCATGATGTCATAATGTGCTAGGAGCCAGATGGGAAGAGTGTCAAAATGTACTTATGTCAATAACTATTATAATGATATAATGCAGGAATGCAGTGACGACAGAAATCATAAATGTAATTTTGTATGAGTGTCAAAATGTACAAACTAACCTAACATAACCTAAACAGCTGATTTCGATCTAATGAATAAGTGACATCGCTTAGATCGAAATGAGTAGGTTAGGTTATGTTAGGTTAGTGAAAAACTACGCGCGAGGCGAGCGAGCGTAGCGAGCGTGCCGCGGCAGCGGCCGCCGAAGCGCCAGAAGTTCTGTAGATCCAGAGATTACCCCTTACAACGTCACAAACTCACAAACGCTACTTCTTTATAATATTAGTATAGATATGTACATAATATAGGTTGGTAAAGTTAGAACATTTTTACAGTCGTGCTTTATGTCTACATGGCATTTAATGTATTGGCCATTTTATCTTCAATGTTTTTGATCATGTGTACATTGTGACAATTGGCCATATTGTCGTGAGGATTTTGTACATTTTGACACTCTTCCCATCTGGCTCCTAGCACATTATGACATCATGGCGTTTATTACCCGGAGTCCTGCATAAACACAAAGAATAGCAATCTAAAATTATAATTATTTTTAGGTGTGACGTCACAGATCGCGCAGCAGTTTTCAAACTGGCTGAAAATGTTGCCAAAGAAGTAGGAGACGTGACTATTCTCGTGAACAATGCTGGAATTATGCCATGCAAGCCTATACTCCGGCACACGGAGAAGGACATCAGGAGTGAAGTAGAGATTAACTTTATAGGAAACCTTTGGGTAAGGACCATTTATATATATATATTTATATATATATATGTATATATATATTTTTTTTTATGTCAGCAATTGACAAGACAATCAAGGCGCCCACCTGATGTTAAGCACCACGCCTGACTATTACAGATGCAGTGCCACCCAAAGCTTACAGTTTTTAAGTGTTTGTGTGGCATGACCCCGAGACCTTGTTGTTAAGTCTCTTTCGCCCAGTAATTTTACTTGCTACAGTTCCCTTCAAACCTAAACACAGTAATGCTTGCACACTACTGCTTGGAGGTAGAATATCTGACACTGCGGTGGTACCCACCAAGACGGACTCTTGCTGAAGAGTCCTACCACTAGGTAGATATTGTGTGATTGATGAACAATGAATCATCAAAATAGGTAAAAAAGTATTCAGTCACAATTCATTTTCGAAAAAGCAGCTTTACTTTGTATTTTGCAGATGGTCCAAGCCTTCCTACCATCGATGCTAGAAAACAACTATGGTCATATCGTTGCGATGTCTTCAATGGCCGGCAAGATGGGGCTCCGGAACCTCGTGCCGTACTGCGGGACCAAATACGCCGTCAGAGGCATCATGGAGTCCTTGGCTGTGGAACTGTACGAAGACCCGAGAGACACTACTGGAGTGCGTGCTTTACACTAGCTTTGATTTCAGCTTGTTAACCTCGACAAGATGTTGGGGTCACCCTTTCTATCATCCTATGCCATTGTCTAGATAACATTCAGGGTCAATACTGAAGCCGCTTACAGAAACCCTAAAATTTTTCAGCAGCAAATGGTATCAAAAAAAGTTAGCTTATTGAAAATTACTAGTTAGTTCTCTGAAGTTTGTTTCCACAAACTGAAGTGGATCGATGATTGTAAGTTCTTAGTTGTTTAACACCCCAAATCATTCCCAGATCAATTTGACCACCGTCTGCCCTTACATTGTGAACACGGGTCTGTGCCACAAGCCGCGCATCCGCTTCGAAGCTCTGATGAAGACCGTGGACCCTGGCGAAGCGGCCGACCAGATCGTCAACGCTGTCCGGCGGAACTATACAGAAATCACCATTCCTAGTGATTTATACTACACCAATAAGGTGATAACCTCTTCTCATTGTTTCTTTGCACACAGGTAATATTGAAGCCTCTTTGCATTCTTGTGTTCGTGAACAGAAAAATTAGAAGGAAGTGGGGGAGTATGGAAATGGGACACTATCTCTACCACTGCTATTCGTACTATTTGATGTAAGCGTAGAGAAAAAAAAGGCATAATGTAGGCGCTCGCTGCCATCAGCACAGTAGGTAACAAAATTATTTCGGGAAGTACGAAGAAGATATTAGACGAATACTGGCTCAAGTAAGTTAGCCAGAGACCACCAGAGTTGGCCACTGACTCATACGAACTTACTTACCTACTTAGTGGCGAGCTCTGGTGCACGGACACATAAACGCGATACAATCGAACCGCCATCATCGGCAACGCCGCGCGCAGTGCGATGTCGCATCGAGTCGTACGTCAACTCACACCATGAATCTTGTCCCAACTGGTGTGAGTTTTTTATACAACTGAAGTGGCAACCAAGCGTACGGCCCACAAGATGGTAAGTGGTTACCGCAGCCTATGGACGCTTGCAATACCAGAGGTATCACTCGCGGGTTGCCACCTTGAGGCATAGATCGAAAGCCTCATGTGCCAGTAATTTCAGCGGAAACCATACCCTTCACACGAGAACACAGCAATGCGAGCATTACTGCTTCGCGGCAGAAATAGGTGTGGCGGTAGTACTTCTCCGGACGTGTTCTATCACAAAGAACTCTGCTACTCTTTATTATTTTCGTTCTGCAACTCGCACCTTTACTTCCATTGAATTTATGCGTCGAGAACATTCATCGAAAAAAACTACCTCTAGGATCAAATAATCATTATTGATCTATTACCGCCATTGTTTCTAAACTGAGATCCCCTATGTTAATAGGCCATATGTTTAGACATACAAGAAATAAAGACGAAAAAAGAAGCCACCCTCGTAATATTATGACGCCTCGGGACAAATGTTTGTACGATCTACAAATATTTGTTTCGGGTGTTCTGGGTATTTTCTATATATAATAAAAAATTCTTTCCGGGCGTCTGGTCGAAGCGACGCGTGATCCAAAGGCTGGTTCATATCTGGCTCAACGTATCAGCATTGCCATTCAACGTGGCAATGCAGCCAGCATGATGTTGGGAACGCTTCCTACTGGTAGTGATTTGGATCAGTTGAGCTATCTATAGGTCGTTTGTAACGGTCTTTAGATGGCTCAACTGTTTCATATGTATTTTGTATATTTTGTAATGTAATATAATTATATAAATTTATTATTTTAATAAACCCATTGTATATAAAAAATATCTATCTATGTATTGTATATATCAGTTATCTAGTACGCATAATACAGCGCTGTTTAACAGCAGCTTACCTTGGGGCTAGATGATGCTATGTGGATTGTCCAGCATTATTTATTTATATTATTATTAAACAACTATTTGTTCTAGATCTACAATCTGATGCCCCCCAACGCTTCAAAGGTGATGCTAGATTTCGTCCAAACTGGATTGGATCCCCATGACTAATCATCATCATGATAAAATGCCCTACGGTTGATTGGTTGTTTGTTTGGTTTTTAAATATATTTTTACATAATAACCTTTTTTACTATGTACCTAGTACCTATTGGCTGTTTAAAGTACCAAATAAAAATATAAATGACGATGTTCTTATTTTTATTTTTCAAAAAGCATTAGAAATCACATTTAGGTTTACTAAGCAAAATGTCTTGCAATCATACAAACAAATTATTAGAGAAAAAAGTGATCATATTATTCTTTATATGATTAATTATTTATTGTGTACACTTAATAAATAAACCTACCAGTGAGATAATTAGTTGATTAGATTATTTTTCATGATTCTATATGTTAACTATGCTAAGCTTTGTAATACTTCATTTATGTTTAATTATTTTGTACTTTTCATAAAATTGAACTTTGCTTAATCTCTACTTACACGTTAATCAACTGTTGTTTAGGACAAAAGTTTGTTAGTTTTCTCAATATAATTGCAACCATAGTCACAGTCAGTTTCCGGTTCTGGTATTTATTGTTTAAGATTTGGTAGAAAGAGTCTTGAGAAATGTGGCTGAATGGCGCTTGGTGGGCAGGCATTGTCCAAAAGCTTCTAGCAGCAACGGCTCTTGATCTACTGCATTTCTGAAAATATTTATAAGTATTCGTTTAAAACAGTCGTATCGTGCCAGGGGAAGGATATTCCTAGAAGTATATATATATATTTTTTATCTTGAGTTACAAAAAGTATAACGACGCATTGACGCATACCAACTTCATCATCATCATCATCATCACGCTGCCTACCATCATGTACCTACCATGTACTATGTTGATATAAGAATCTACAGAGGTGAGAATATGTAAAACGGGGAATCTGTAATGGAAATCTGTAGAAGTGGGACTAAACTATAGGTAATAATCCCATCACATGTTGGGAAGGCGTGGCCGATCGCCTATTTTGAAAAACCCAAACTCCAGAGTGACTTTAAACTCTTTGACAAAAGTGGTCGCGAAATGGGGCATTAGATCTGTTTGCGTCAGCTTGAGCATATTGGTGATTTTGGTGATGTATTATAATATGTATGGAAAATTTATTTCGCACACACGCCTTTTATGTAGGGGTGCACTTTCAAAATAATAAAAAAACAAAAACGCAGCAGGAAGATTAGGTAAGTTTGAATAAAAAAACTCAACGCGGACAAAGTCGCGGGGCGTTCCACTAGTTTTGCAAAAAAGTGATTTACTTGTAATCTTCCACAGAAACTTTTCCATCTTGATCCACGTCCAGTTTCTTCAGAACCAGCTCAACCAGCTCCCTGACACCCTCGTCAGGGTCTTCGTCTCCTGGTTGTTTCAGAAGGGAGTTTCTGTAAATTATTGTCATATTAGACTGACATTCGTTTGACGTTTGAGATTCTTTCTTGCTTGATTGTTGAGATATAAACCAGTTTTGTTACTCAATTTACTTACACGGTTTCAGTATCCAATCGTATTGTTTCATTTAGTTTAAGCAGACTTTCAGACATATAGTCAGCTCCATCATCATCAGAGAAAACGGATGTTCTAATACAAATTACTTTAAGTCCTTAGTTTCAAAGACTGGTTACAACTTACCTGAGCAATACAAACATCTCGTCCTTAGTTAAAAAGCCGTCAGCGTTCAAATCGTACACATTGAAGCAGTGGTTCCTCCTCTCTTCACTGGTTCCCTTCAGCAGTATGCTCAGACCTCGGACCCAGGGCTCGAACCGTAGAGCCCCCTCGCCCCCGCTCGCCCCTCGCTCCCAGGTCACCCAGACACGCTCCAGGATCGCCTCCTCAGTGACCAGGTCAAAGGTGTTGTGCATCACATCACGGAATGTGTTCTGGTCTATACCCTGAAAGAGAAGAGGAAAGCTAGTAGTAGTAGCAGTCGTAGTAGATAACTAGTAGCATATCAGTTATACCTGAGTAGGTAAGTAAGTAATTAAGTTCGTATGAGTCAGTGGCCAACTCTGGTGACAGAGTTTCTAGGCCGCCCGAAGGCCTCTGTCATGGCCTAACAACTTTGAAAAAGCCGGGACCGACTGCTTAACGTGCCCTCCGAAGCACGGGAGCGCTCAGTTGAAATGCCTTAATGCGTTGGTACCTGAGTAGGTAATAAGTACAGACAACAAACCTAATAAACTACGTACTGTACCTGCTATGATTTGACTAAAAAACAAGTCACGATATTTTGGTGGTGACCAGCAGCTTCCGCTCGCCCCCTTTTTAAATTGAAATGGCGACGAGCAGGAAAAAACTTCCTATTCGTCCTTATGTAAATAAAAAAGGAGGCGAGCGGGATGTTCTTTTCCTTAGTGGTCCTCAGGGGTGACCAGACGTGGAGGTGAGCGGGAAAACTCCATTTATGATTGGTTGGTATTAGGTTGATGACAACCTAATATTAACTTTGCACTGGCAAATCATGCTTGCGAGCAGCAGCAACGATTAGAGTTAGCTAGCACAGAGCTGAATTTGTTTTGAAACTCCGTGTGGGTAAGGGGAAAACTAATCACAAAACGGTTTAATCTGAAGACAGGAAAATTGCCCCAAACGTTGCTAAATTGTTCCAGATAATGTGAAGCATTTTACCGATATTTCGTGAATTGCGTGCGTCCACATTCTAGGGGCGTGGCGAGGTGGACAAATTGAGCGTGAGCATGCGAGGATATTCAGATAAATAGGTCGAGACTGTGATCATTTTTATGGTTTGTTTTATAGTGTTTTTACTGGTAGAATAACTTTTGTTTTTCTATCATTCATCGTGTTTTATACTTATGTTCTTTAGGCCTTCGCTATGCACAATCACAGGATTAGAAATATGCTTAGAAAATGATATAATAATAATGTAATTATTTATTCAGACAACTTAGTCTTAGTAAGATAAGTTAAAAAGCTTCATTTTCATAGCTTATTAACATCCCTCGCACACCCTTTGGAAAAACAAACTAAGCTTGTACTTATTCAATTACCAAATTTATTAACTGTACTAGGTATCATTATTTATACGAGCCTTCGCTGACAAGAAAAGTCGGGAAATAACATAATTTATTTGAAAGGGTATTGGCATACAAATCAGATTACCACAGTGCCACAGAAATAAATACACCTACTTACTACCAGGTAGAAACAAAGGAACAAATAATTCCACCCTTTCTCACAATAAAAATTACGCCGAAAGAAATAAATAAAAATATTTCCGATACAAAGAAGGGCACTGAATCATGCCTAAATATTGCCATGTAATATAATCATGTTTATTGTTCTCGATCGCGGTTTTGTAGGAATTTTTCCTAGTAAAGTAAGTAGGTACTTGCAAAAGAATTTTATAGCTCTGTTTTAGAACATGACCCAGACAGACATTGTACGGAGAGCGTTTTGTAAAAAATAAATTCTTTTCTTCGGTCTGCGATGAATAATGCCTTAAGGGTATAGATAAAAGGTCTTAAAACAACGCAATCCGGAAAAAAAAGAACAGTTCTGCTATGTTAGATCTTATTTAGATCTTTGAAAATTGAAAATTACGAGTTTCTGTGTCTGAATTCGGAATACGGATCATCGCATTCACACAAACATGAGTTACATTGTTATAGTTCTCACAACGGATCTTAGCCGTTTCGATGCGCAATGGAGCTTTCTCAAACTAAATTGTCTTTGCGCATCACAAACGGCTAACTTTACGGAAGCCTAGATCCGCTGTGCGAACTATACCTTGTTTAGCGTTAGATCTAATGTATCGTTATTTTATAAGTTTACACTTGTCTTTGGAAGTTCAAGCTCTATTTATTTGCTCTCCTGTGAGCATAACAGGCCGCATAAAATATTCATTGATAACTGCGAATGATATTCACCTTATTTATGGTAAATATCATTTGAGCGAATCAATTGAATTCTTAACATCATTCCAAGTTTTTTCACAGAATCGACCAAACTCGAATAGGCACTATTCGAGTAAACTGATAGTTTACTTGTATTTGACATTTCTTATTCTGCGGAATGGAAATTCCAAAAGTTGGTCGAATCCAGCCTAAGTACAATTATGGTAGGTACCTACTCAACACGTTATGCGATAGTAAGTTGTATTATACTTACTATGGCCTTGTATTTCGTACATACCAGTCACTTGGTCAGATATTAGTACTACGACTTGGTCACAGCGCTCTATGTGTGGCGAGTGTGTTACGAACCTTAATAACTTACCTCGATCTTAGGCGGTTGTCCCATGACAGTTGCTGGTGCCGCTGCCTGGGCGGCTATCACCAACCGTCGGTACATGCTGTACAGAGCCTCCAACTCATTCCTGTACAAAAAGTCATGTAAAATCTCTCAGAAACGGTGTACGGGCACCACGTTACACCAACTGTAACTTTGTCACCAGAGTTGACCATTGACTCATACGAACTTACTTACTTACGGTACACCAACATCTTTTGATACCTACAATAAGAATAGTAGAGTTCGTTGTAATAGAGCTCTTCCGGAAAAATACTACCTTGCCTATTTAATAATAAAATGCCGTTTAGAATGGTTTTGTTTTTTGTTTAGAATGGTAAAGTTACATGAGATTTACAATCTACGTCTCAGGATGGTGACGCGGGTTACCACAGGTATTGCAAGCGTCCATAAGCTACGGTAACCACTTACCGTCATCTGAGCCGTATGCTGGTTTGCCAAAGTGGTATAAAAAAAGTGATCATCCATGATACCATTAAATTTATAAATGAATTGAATTGAATTGAACCATTCTGAGACATATATTTAAAGGCCCATGCATGAAATATTCCATAATTACAAACGCAAGAACTTAGCTAATCCTCGAAGATATTCTAAACAAAACAATAGTAACAATCGTAAAACTCATAACAAGTAAACTTCGCCAGCGTATCTTGCATCTAGTCACAAAAATCAATAGAACCAGTCAAAACATCCGTAAACCGCCACTCACAACAATAAAATACACATCAAACTCACTTGGAAAAGTGCGTGAGTTTGTATAAAGTTTCCAGATGTTTTTCCTTGAGCTTGCGATTCGGCATGGCGGCCCCGCGATCTCCCGCGTACTGAGCCGAGCTGCTGAGTGCTACGTACCACTATTACTCTGTGGTACTATGATGTACCCAATGTACTTTAGGGCTGTACAAGGGTTGGAAGTAGGGTGGTATTTGACCTACTGAGTAACCTGACCCGACTTAGTTACACAAACTTAGTTACCATTCAATACTTTTGCTTTAAATGAAAAGTGCCTAAAACAATAAAGTAGTTATATAATAATTTGCCATTCTACGTAGCACTGCGTCTATGTCTGGCTCGATTGTTTCAAAATGTATTTTTTAACGTTTGTTTTGGAATACAAGACTGTATGAATGAGATTTTTTTATCAGCTGCGTCATGCTTTTTTGGACGAAAAAGGTCACAAACAAAAAACAGTACGACAATCCGTGAGCCACCACGGTCAACACGAGTAAGCTAGTAAGCACTACACGGTGTTAAAGAGAGGCCTTCTGCACTTACTTACTGTGTTATAAATCTCAAACGTGATACCCGTGCCGTGCTCAGTCTAAGAAACTATAAAATGTTGTGCAAAAGTGAGAGCAAGAGTTGTTCACTTGTTCACCTTCCACAAGTATCACCTCTCTAAATCACACTGTCTGAAAATTCGTGAAAACTAATAAAAACTCTATCAACCCAGTAAAGTAACTCAACTCAGAACAGTAATTTTTGACAATAACATATTTCTGATGATGGTGTTTGTAAGTCTCGCGAAAACTCGAGTAGTGCTGGTTCGATTTAGAATTTTTTTTTGCGAGTCCAGGAAAAGTTTAAACGGAATGAGAAATGAGAAAATAAGGAAAAATAGCGCAAGTGAAACCGCGCGTGTCAGCTAATTATTATAAAACTCACCTATTAAATCGAGTTGTTTTGAACAGCAGATCAAAGACCTTTTGCGGTGGTTTAGCGCCCAGCACGGGCGGCTTGGGTTTGGGCTTGGGCGCCGGCTGAGCGGGCGGCGCGCGGGTCCGCTCGGCCGCCGCCCGCCCAGCTGTCAGGAAGAGCCGTACTCCGCGGAGGGCGATTGCACTCGCTGCCATGCTCAGCTGCTTCGATTCCGCTTTTGACCCCATCTGTCTAAACCAGCGTATCGGCACAGGTATCGGCCTGAAATATTTATGACAGTTTGATCCTCAAATTCAAACTTTAACTCATCATCATCATCATCATGACAGCCTTCTAATGTTCCCACTGCTGGGACACTGGCCTACTCTCAGGCGAGAGTGATTGGGTCTAAATCCACCACGCGGACCCAATGCGGATTGGTGGATGACACATGTCTTTCGAATTTTTAGTTCTTGGACATGCCGGTTTCCTCACGATGTTTTCCTTCACCGTATGAGAGCACTGGCATTGCGCACATAAATTTTTCGAACAGAAAAATCCATTGGTGCACGACCGGGTTTGAACCCACGACCTTAGGATCGGAAGGCGGGGTCATTACCACTAGACCACCGGTGCTCTCTCTTTAACTCAAAAGTGCTTTATTCGGTTCAAGGATCACTTTGAAACGTTTTACAAGCTAGGTAAATTTATCCATTTTTACTTGCTCGATACAGGTTTTGTATAATTTTTACCCAGGTAACATTTCATGGTATCTACTTGCGCAGGTACCTCAGCTACTAACTGATATAATATACCTTTTGTGAAGGAGAAAATAAAAACATTTTTACTACTTGCTTGCAAGTACGCGGTCAAAATGTAAGAGAATAACTTTGTACACCCAAAATTCACATTAGCTCTGACCCCACACTGGCATTTTCTGTGTTGTGTATGTCAGAAATTACTAATTTTTTACAACAGTCAGCTAGACCTGAAACATTTACATCGAAGCGGGAATCGAACCCTCAACCTCACGCTTCTACACCGGGTACTTGACTACCCCGCCACTAAAGTCGTCGAATAAAGTCATAAATTAAAAAAAAAACATTGTACCTACAACTGTGACAACAATAGACTTTTTCGTGTTATTCGACAAAATCAAATGTGAACACAATCTAAAAAACAAAAAAAAAACAGCAGATTGCGATAAAGTGGTAGCGCCGTAGGCTGCTACGCAGCAACGCTGTGTTACCTTAAAATACTAGTCATGGTCACTGAAGGAAAAATACGTAAAATAATTTGACTTACAAGTAAGTAAGCGACTCATAAGTATTTTTTTCGCGTAAGAATTTACTTCTACATAGCTACGAAATCAAGCGTAGCTTTTCGTAGCAGCGTAGCACCAGTGGAATAAACTTTTTCGGTAAAGATTTTGGGAACCATTCGACCAAACTCCACGCTTAGGGCATAATCTACTTGATTTAGAGTATATCTCCCAGATTCCACATCTTTATGACGTGTATTTTCGATGTCCTTATGATTTGACAGCCTTTTTAATGTTCCTACTGATGGAACACTGGCCTCCTCTCGAGCGAGAGTGATTGGGTCTTAATCCACCACGCGGACCTTGCCCCAGCACCTGCATCATCCTCTCAGCTGAGCCGTCTCTAGTTATACGCACATTAAACTTGCAATACCAATTCTCAAAGCATTTGCTATCCTTACCCCTTTTCTACAAAGGTAATTTAGAAATCCGATAGCTCCTAGACAGTCATTGTGAGATACCAGATTTTTAAAACGGCCTAATGAAAGCAGTATCACGCAACATCGTAATTAAAGCCGATTCATAGCCGTTCCAGCACCTGCCGGCTGCCGAACTAATGGAATTCAAGAGCCTTTTCACATGCACATGGATACCGTTTCTGTTTTGCTATCCACTTTACCTAAGATATTACTACTGAAACACATTGTGTGGAGAAAACACATTTATTTCATTTTGGAAAGTTTTTGGAAACATCAATAAAACAAAAATATTATGGATTGCTTGCTCTGTGCATCTCTAGCCAACTACATGGTTTCCGCGTCCGAACTATAAAATAAAACTATACTTACTGTGTTTAACCTGAAGTGCTTAGCACGAAAAACTAGTTTGACAATCGTAAATGTAAACGTAATTATCGACGACGATTAATAACGTTTACATTTACGATTGTCAAACGAGTTTTTCGTGATAAGCACTTTGCAAATTGCATTTTTCGTCTAATAATAATTTTACAGTTTGCTTCGCCCCGCGTGTGCCCCGTGTCGCGCGTCGCCCGTTAAAAAAAAATAAGGCCTACATTGGAGTCGATTCTGTTGTAACATTTTCTTAACTAAACTTACTAAAATTGTTGCCGTCCTTTTCTAATGAATTAAAATACATTAGACCGCGTGAAACATGTGACATGTGACAGACATGTGAAAAGGCACTAAGGCAATTAATGGTAGAACTAAGCTAGAAAGGTGGTGCATGGCACGGCCTAGGATAAACTAGGTTCGAACTATGATAGACCGTGCAATATTCCAAACTAAACAAAGCAAATTAATGTAAATTAATTAATTAATTAAATGTAACGATTCTTTATAATAAATAAATAAATAAATAAATAATGCTGGACAATCCACACAGCATCATCTAGCCCAAGGTAAGCTGCTGTTAAACAGAGCTGTATTATGGGTACTAGATGACTGATATATATTTATTACAATACAATACATAGATAGATATTTTTTATTATACATAGAAAACACCCAGAACACCCGGAACAAATATTTGTAGATCGTACAAACATTTGTTCCGAGGCGGGAATCGAACCCGCAACCTCTGCGTCGCAGGCGGACCTGCACCCGCTGCGCCACATCGGTCGTCAAGTTTATAGGTTTGTTACTTTATCTCTGATGTGAAGGTTATCGCTAACCTTATGTTGACATACGCTAATTGGTTGCCACTCTATCTAGTAGGTACCTATTATTAAAAAAAAAGATTAAAATGTTTTTGCTAAATAAAAAAAAAACATCGAATAGGTAGGATAAAAAATGTTTTCTTTTTACTTACCTACTTACTGTTTTGTAGGTAGCAGCACATAACGTATGGTAAGTAGGTAAGTACCTATTCAACGTGGTAAACTAAGTAGATGTATCTATGCACGTATGGTAAGTCTCTGCATGCTCAAAGTCGATATTCACAATAACATTAGCATACGAATGTTACTAAAAATACTGTTTCAATAAGGTTGAATTCGTTCTAGATCACAGTTGATATAGTTTGGTTCAACGCGTGGCATGATCAGACCATTTATGCATTATTTTTTTTCATTCCATTCCATTTTTCTTTCTGCCTAGTTTTCTCTACATAAAGAAGACCTAAAGATTATAAAGATTATAATATCCCAAAAATTATTTCGCCTCAAGTGGGATCTCTACCTTCCTACTTATAGAAGAATTTATTGAGAAACTATAATAGGGTATTAGGTACCTACCTAATATATATTTAATTTTATAATATATAAAATAAATAAAATGAGAGCAAAACCCGGATTACTAACCTATTTATTTAAAAAAGTACAAATCCTCATATGAATAATTTAATGAAAACAAAACCTAACCCTGTTATTTTCTTTGGAAAGCCTGTTAGATACAACTAAATAAAATCTAGATCAAGCTTTGAGATCAAGCGTTAGATACTAAATGTAAACTGAATAAAACCTGAAACGAATTCCTACCAATGCGAGTCAATTTACCCCTCTGTTTTATTAGTAGGTACCTACAACCTTATTATCTGCATGCAAAGTATTGATTTATAATACAATTAGTACAAATCGGTGCCGTGCAAGCCTCAATCGCTCTATCTACCTCATAGGCTATGTACCTATAGGTATAAGATAGGAAAGGGTGGTAAAGTACTCACGTGATCGTATGGATAGTGTACCAGCTTACACACACATTGAACGATTACCTACATGTGATTTATTTCACTTGTGCGTAGATCGTATCAACTGATTTGGTCGTTGCTATGATACCCTAACATTTGGGTGGTATTGAATTTGGGAGGGGTGTCGTGGTAAGCGAAGTTTTTGCGGTAGGTAATTGGACTCTAGTTTCTTCAAAAAGAATAGTCAGACTGAAAAGCGATCTTGTCCAACGACTATTTGTTTCTTTCTCCTCTTTATAAAAGCTCTATTCCTTTTTTGAAGTGGCTGGAAGAAGCTTTTGTAGAGACTAAAATTATTATGTGAGAATGGTGATATGCCTAGGTACTGTTATAGGTCTCTCGGCGGATCTAGGCTTCCGTGAAGTTAGCCGTTTCGATGCGCAATGGAGCTTTTTCTTACTAAATTGTCTTTGCGCATCACAAACGGCTAACTTCACGGAAGCCTAGATCCGCCGAGAGAACTATACCTACCTATCAAAAAATCCTTATGGGTTTTTGCGAGTTTTTTAGGTAGGCACCTACCTAACTTTTTTATGAAAACGGCGAATTTGCAAGTAAACTCGCTAAAGGCGAGAGCAGAGCAGAGCTCCTGCACTGCCTATGCTACAACCAAAGGCAAATATAAAACTCTCAGAATGAAAAGGCTTAGTGAAACAAAAATGTACACTGGATATTGTATTAATTTATTTTAAGTTTTAACATGGTTTAGGTCATCTAGCGTCATCTGTTAGAACTATATTCATCAATTTGTTTTTCGTTCATTTTATTCGTTTTAAAAAATGTCACGAGATGTCACTGTTTTGCATTTAATTTTGAGTAATAATTGGAAAGAGTACTGCTTTACCGACATGGCACTCCTATGAAGTTGTAACTGCGAGTCTTTCAGTCAGTTAGCAATCTAACAACTGACGTCTGTCTGACTGACAGAGAGTGACATGACATGACAATCAGTTCATTCAGTTCAGTATGCATGCGTTTTCTTCACAACAAACGTAGCGTAGCGCAGAAAAGTTTTTTAAAATTGGGCTTTGTGTAAAAACCTAGAAATCTAGCCTTTAATAAATAAAATAAATTCAAAATAGTGCTCTTACTTTACTTTGTGCTAAAGATTCAGTTAGTGGTTATAAACGACAGCGGCGATATTATACACGATCTACTGTGTATTCGTGGTTTCAAAGGTAAGTTGTTGTTTAGAATTTATTTGTATTTGTTAACTTGAAGCCCTCCAAAATTACCATGTTGTTAATTATTTATATCCTTGACTAAGATTTGAACAGCGTTTACCTGTCAGTAAATATCTACCCACAGGTAGTTAATTATTTTAATTATTAAATGGTATTTTAAGTAGGTAGGTACTTAATACTAAAAACAGCTGTCAAATCAAAACTTAATATTTCAAGGAAGTCTAAAGTAATATTTATTTTTAAATGCCCTATACAGTGTATAGACATACTAATAATATTATCTGGGTAGAGGCCCCGCTAAGACGAGCCATCATGTTTTATCCACAAATCATAGTCACTCTCGCTTAAGAGTCCCAGAAGTGGGAACATTAGAAGGCTGTCATGACGATCATGATCCGCAAAAGTTTATTATATTCTCTTTTGTAAAGCAGCCCTAAAAGATTTTATAGTTTACTATTACAATACATAACATATTTCAAATCAACTAATTATATAATTTATTTTTATATGTACCCTATTTAATCAATTTATAATGTTGAGTTTAGTGTGAAATTGAACAGAATATTGTAATCCAACCATCAAATCCTAATCCTACACTCGGATTCCCTGTGTTGTCGGTATCATAAACTACAACTTACTATAACCGCAAGACCCAGATCTTTTGTCAATAAAGTTAACTGACCTTGAGCTGTGTAAGCACCGCAGACTATGTTTCACTCTAAGGAAAAGAGAATGAAACCATATATTTTTCACTTAATACCTAGTAATGCTAGCCTTGAAAGCACAGAAGTGGATCTAGCACTTCTGTGCATGAAAGGTAGATAACCTAATTCTATTTTGAGATATTTAAATCTCAAAACAATCTTAGAGTCATTAGTTCCAGCTCTTCAGTTCAGTTCCTATTTATTGAACACTTCATAGACTTCAATAATACATAAAATACTAAAACACCCAAAACATATTAAAAGCAGCCTATTAGAATGCCTATAGAATCCAGTATTTAGAATATAGAATAATGTACAGGGTGTAAAAAGACTGCTTCCGAAAACAGGGGGTGCAATCAGATCATGATTCAAAAAATATTTGGCGAAAAAAAACGCCAAAAAAAATGTTGACTTGTCTACGTCCTTTTCATTGTTTTTTTTTGTTTAGTTTTGGGGTGCTATACCACCCCCTTTCGTTTTCGGTAGTCGTCTTTGTACGCTGTAGAATACAGTGTTTAACATATTAATAAGGTAATTAGGCATAGGTTTTCATGTAGTAGCCTACCGGTCTACTATTATCACGTTATTTACCTAGATTACAAGCTTTTGCTCGCGATTTCGTTCACATGGAAATTCAATATTAGTCTATAGTTTACGTTAGTATTTCCTTTAGACATTATATTGAGAGACCTATTAGTTAGTTTCTAAGGACTGGACAAACTGGTGCGGACCACCGCAGCGCCGCCGGTCCTTGAACCGTAGCGGATACGCGAGTAAATAGGTAGGTACTCACCTACCTACTCTGAGGTAAGTAGGTAGGTATATATGTACATATATACAGTGATGGGGTATTATTACCGCAGAACTAGGTATATCTAGATAGGTACTAGGTATAACTATACATAATACCCACAGAATAGGTAAGTATATCTTGGTATAGGTACTTTACCTACAAAGATTTCGACATGTATTGTAGTCAAAGTTTACCTAGTTCTGTAGAGGTCACAAAGTCTCGAGAAATTATTAGAGGTACCTACCTACGTTAATACCTTTTAAATTTGCAATAAGTGGGTAACCGCCCCGGTAATTGGTAGGGGAGAATTAGGAAGGGAGGTAGACTAGTAAATAACCCCGTAAAAGCTAGCAAGTAGAAACATTTCGGGGCGAACGGGAAGCACTCAATTTTAGCAGACCTGAAGCAAGACTTCGCTTGCTTCTTTCGCTCGGTCAATAAATGAAGTTTATAAGGATGTTTGTTAATTAATCACGCCAGAACTGCTACACTGATCTGGATGTAATTTGGCACAGAGATAGTGTACATACTTGGTCTGGGATAGCTCATTTAGATGCTCATCTTATCCCGGAAAACGTATGGTTCCATTCCCTTCTTTCGTACATTACATTTTGCTACATGGGGCTTTGCTAATTGGGCTTACTGCTCATTAGACGTTTTGCGCTGTTGGACATTAAGCTACTTAGACCTTCTGAGCAGGAGGGGATTTGTTTTAGTTCTCAGTGTTCTCAATAAATCACATAAAAATTTCCACGCGACCGAAATCACAGGCAACAGCACCAGACAGCTAGATCTAAGTAAATTGTACAGTATACAGTACAAATACCAACCGTGTGAGAAATGTGAGATCCATTGAATATCCCTAACCCATGCTATTAGAGTATTTAGGTAGACCTTTACAGGGGTAGACCAGATTATCTCTGAGTTCTAGGTTTCATATCATCGATAACATTCTAAATCTATGTTTCATATGCACATTTGCGAGTGTTTGACCCAGTTTCCGGCGAAGCTTTTACCGGTCAAGGATTACACACGGCTCAGGGTAAAGCTTGAAATTTGTATACCTAGTTCAGTCGAAAACTATTCAAAGTTTGCAAAAATTAAGCTTGAAACCCGAAAACATTGAAAATTTACCGCAATTTTCGACGAAAAATATAAATATATACGAAAATTTTTCGTACATAATTATTACTTATTCGCAGTAACCTAGAATTTTACGACTAAGTTAAGGATTTCCTCTTGTGGTACGTTGCAGTGTACGAGCGCAATGCAGTGCTACGCATTAAAAAACTGCAATTTTAGCGGCTCGCTAAGTCTTGTCTTTCATACAATACATTTATACGTTTGAGACCTCAAATGTTTAAAATGTATAGAATTAGGTCTCAAATGTAGATTTTGTACATTTGATCAACTGTTTGTTATTCATAATAAAGTAATATAAAAAAATACGGCAACAAGAATATGATAATAATAATTAAAATAATAGCGTGGGCCGAAAACTCGGAACGCATACCACGCATACGGCGTAAAACGAATAAAGAATAATTAAAAGGTTTGGGTGACACATGCAACTGTTTTGCGTGGTACTTATAGAACAACCTTGACTCTTGTAACTTGCTGCTATAAAAGTATTACAGCATCAAGACTTATTATAAGTACCTATGCACCAAGAAAATATACAGATCATAAAAATATCCTCCGGAGGAAATCAAATCCATTTCTTTCGGCGTCTCCCTGGAATATTGCACACATTGATGCAAACATTGCCTATTACAACAAGCATAATTCACCAATTGTCTTCAGCTCAAGTAAAACACGAGACCGCGTCCAGTTTTTCAGTGTTTTTTTTCTCAAATTACACTTATTTTCGTAATACCGAGGTAATGAGCCATTGTGCTTGGTTACGCTGCCTGGTATCTGGCTATTGTTGGTGTTCTTTGGGTTTATCGCACTGAGGAAATCTGAATACAGATTACAGACTAGTGAAAAAGTACAACAACTTTGTGATACAAACGATAAGATCGATGGGAGACCGAGCTACATTCAGCTATCAAGATTAATCTGATGACTGAATTTAAGTACCTAGATCTTTTGCTTTTTTTTTAATTTTTTAATAAGAGTTGTTGAGTTCTTTGTGATAGAGCTTGTCCGGGGAAGGACTACCACCATACCTATTTCTGCCGCCAAGCAGTAATGCTTGCTGTGTTCCGGTTTTAAGGGTATGGTTTCCGGTGAAATTACAGACACATGAGAATTTCCATCTAACGTCTCAGGGTGGTAACACGCGTGTGATATCTATGATGTTGCATGCGTACATAGGCTTCGGTGACCGCTGACCATCAAGTGGGTAATACGCGTGGTACAACTTAAGTGGTATAAAAAAAAACAGGAGACAAATTAAGTCGTAACGTAACTTGGTATACAAATCACAAATTATATATTTTCTAATCTATTGTTTTGATTTGGACTTTGATAGCGATGAGTTTGGCGATTCTCGTTGAAAGACTAGGTATAGTTCTCACAACGGATCTCGGCCGTCGTGAAATTAGCCGTTTCGATGCACAATGGAGCTTTTTCAAACTAAATTGTCTTTGCGCATCACAAACGGCTAACTTCACGGAAGCCTAGATCCGCCGAGAGAACTATAAGTAAAAGAACCACAACCAATTAGCCTTCCCCCAACGTAATCCAGATTATTTCCTGCTCATTATGCTCATCTATTGGAACGCGGTCGAAACAATGGCTACATGGATTTATCTGATCAACCAGACGCTAATGATGTCAGAAAGAGATGCCAAATTGCCAACCACATCAATCATGTAGTTAGAAAGAGGTGGAAGGTTTCTTAGGCAAAACCGACGTAATCCCGGATGCTGTAATTGGAGGACGTGACGAAGGACCACAAACAAAAAGTTGATGCTGAAATGATTGCTTAGCAGATGTTGCTGAGACGATTCGCTTCAGACCCAGTCGCTACCAGAACTAATTTACCTATACTGTAATTATTCGAACAAAGCGAAGGCAAAGCTCGCTTAAGTTGTTCGTAACAGATCAACGAAGTTAAGCACTGTTATATGTGGTTACCATGATAGGTGACCGCCAGGGCCAATTTCAACTGAGCGCTTTGGGCTGTCGGTTCCCGGTTTTTTCAAAATGGTTAACCCATGGCGGAGGGTTTCAAGCGGCCTAAAAAATAAAAATCTGCTATTGAACCTGTAATATCGGTGCAGTTATACGTATTGTGGCAACGGTAGCGGTATCCATGAATACTCGTATTTCATTTGCGTAGATTACTTTTGGAAGGTTTTTTTTTTACAAAAATTCTGGAGGTTTTACATGATCAGAGCCACAAGCTACTAGCAAGTTGTTCTCTATCTCCACATCTTATACTATATACATCTTATACTTATAGTATGGGCACAAAATCAATATAACTTAAGATAGGGCAGCCAGTCTCAGTCCAGTGACCTCAGGCTAGCAAATCTAGATTAGCTCCATAATACCACCTTCCGTGTTATAATGAACACAGCTTCACTAACATTCTACGATGCACACTACTTTGGCATTGGCTGGTTTAGTTATGGAACTTGATCTTGGATCGGAAGCTCTCGGAATGGAGAACGGAAATATGAGACAGTTATGTTTAAAAATGTTGGATCGAGACACTACATACTATAAATGGACAGAAAAAAAAAGAGAAATTAAAATAAATAATCTTTTTTTTTTACTTAGAATAGGCTAACGTTTGACCACTATCTCGCCTGATGATCTCTTCTTGACTGAGACTCAGAAAACTTGGAGACTAATTAATTGAAGTCTTTGAAGCTTTAGGGTGAGTTGCACCATCTAACGTTAACGTCAAATTGTTCAATCGTCGTCGAACAATTTGACGTTAACGTTAGATGGTGCAACTCAGCCTTAGTGTCTTTGAACTGGCATAAATCTACCTATAATAATAATATATAGCTTTTATGACGTTTTAAAGTGATCCTTGTGATCATCATGGAACTTTATTGCACAACTTAAGGCTATCAAAGGTGGTACATTTCACATATAAGGCCGATAAAGTATCCTGTCTTTTCCAACTTGCCCTTGCCGAATTGTCAAACATATGCAGGACTCCCTCTTTCTAGTCACTGTTATACCACATTTTGCCGGTTTATTTAACTAACATTTTTAATGTTCTCCGCTAGTATTCATTTGTCATTTTATTCGGCGTTTGTTAAAACCTCCACCAAATAATTAATTCAGAGCGAAGTACCGTTTCTCTTCTCTTGTGGCTTAGAATTCAGCACCTGAAATAAAATTTTGGTATCTGTTTACGTTCTGCGCGAACCTGCTCATAATTTATTGCGAGCCACGAAATAGGACAGAATCGTTTCAAGAATATTTTACAGCGCTCGTGACGTAGCTGGCTAAGTTGTTCTTAACAGATCAACAAAGTTAAGCGTGTCCGCGTAGTCATCATTTGGATGGGTGACCGCCAGTGGCAATTTCAACTGAGCGCTCCCGTGCTTCGGAGGGCACGTTAAGCAGTCGGTCCCGGCTTAAGGCACGTTAAAGAGTCGGCGGTTCAAAGTTGTTAGGCCATGACAGAGGCCTTCGGGCGGCCTAGAAACTCTGTCACCAGAGTTGGCTACTGACTCATACGAACGTACGTACGTAATATTTTACATAGAATTTACAGCAAAAGCGTTGCAAATTAGAGGCGGGCAATATCCAAGGCTGGTCTAGCCGGCTTTGATATCTGAATTATGTAGCCATAGAATATTATGTGGTATTTTTGTTAAGTACCATAGTCAAAGGTCATTCTTCAGCGTCATAATTGCGTAAACTTTGCCCAAATATCTACTAAATTTCTAAAGCCTATGTAAGCTAATTTGTCTTTCAAATCTATCATCGTCTTTGTTGATCGATAGAATGACAAGGAAATACAATACTTAGCGAGCTGATGAGAGTTTCTTTTATGAATAAAAGCATATGAGTATATAATACAGTGGTTTGAAGGTCTGAGCAAAACTCTAGCTAAGAAAAGCGTGCTTTCATGGTTTTTTGGGTTTCCAGTCACATTTCCATGGATTCCTTTGCGACAACTCGCTATTTCCTTCCCAGCATCCATAGAAAATCCATTGTTCTTTTGACACAGTTTACATTCGCAACCTCAGCTTAGACAATAACATGTTCACAGGCAATAAACAATATCTTAGACCATCTGTGATCCATCGAATAGCAGAGATAGACTGAGATATACAAAGGTTTTTAGACATAGACATAGACATAGACATAGACATATTTTTATTTGCTATTAAGACACACATATACAGTACATACAAAAAAAAAAAGAAGAAAATCAGCAGTACTCGTAACAGCAACAATTGACGCTGTCATGTACTTGTGTGCCAGAACAGCAAAAAGGCGTCGACTCAGCATTGTGCCTTGCCACTAGGAAGAAACTAGGCGCTGATATTCGGTCGATACCTTTAGCCAATAGACCCTGTGAGATAGTGTGAGATAGTGTTTTTCTCGCAACTTAATTAAAAACTTTAAAAAATGTCTTGTGGTCTACCAAACAGGTCAGATAATCTCTGACCTGAATATCAGAAACTTTAAAAATTACCCCTATTAATAAAATAAGACCAAACACCCAAACCTGGAGCCCTCTTGAATCCAATGACATTACCGATCCAATCCCAATTTCAATTTACTGCTGTAAATTTTTTGTACTGTAGAAATCAAGGTTGAATGAATTTGGCACTAGGTTACACTTGGTACATTTAAATGTACGAAATGTCATATTCCAATACTATAACCGATCGCGTTTAAGAGTAAGGCCCCTGAAACAAATAAAACCAATGATCTATTTGTGTTTTAAATTAACTGCTTACCTATTCCTATTTTATAAAGGGGACTATCTATATCTATAAGGGGGATATCTGGACTCTTTACTAGAAGATTTTTTTGATGGTGAGCTTTTGAGGGATTTTAGCCCTTAAAACCTCTCACCACACTTTATTTGTATAGTAGCAGCCAACCATAGCTAACCTAGAAAAAGGCAGTATTTGTATCAATACTAGTTTTGACGTGGTTATTGCGACAGTCAACTGTATTGTTTTGTAAAGTAATTCAGTGCAAACTGTTTTAACAATATCAGTTTCGTCACGAGTCAAAGTCGCAGACGGCTGTGATAATTTGCAACGTGTTTAGTACATTGCTTAGCGCACACACAACAGCGCAAAAAGATAACACCTGGAGAACTCTTATCATTTGGCTAAATATCTGCATAAAAAAAAAGTAGTAGAGTTCTTTGTGATAGAGCTCGTCCGGGGAAGGACTACCACCATTCCAATTTCTGCCGCCAAGCAGTAATGCTCGCATTGCTGTGTTCCGGTGTGAAGGGTATGGTTTCCGGGGAAATTACTGGCACATGAGGCTTTCGATCTTAGCCTCAAGGTGGCAACCCGCGAGTGATACCTCTGGTATTGCAAGCGTCCATAGGCTGCGGTAACCGCTTACCATCTTGTGGGCCGCACGCTTTGTTGCCACTTCTCTCTCTCTCTCTCTCTTCCTGACTATTTATCCCACATGGTGGTGGGGTCAGCCTTCCTACAATTCTTCTTCCACTTCGCTCTATCCTCGACATCTTCGTCCGTTGGTTGCCACTTCAGTTTTATAAAAAAAAAAATTATGAACTCTTTGTGAAAAGTCCTACCACTAGAGTAATTAGTAATGTCTTTTGAATGCTAATCAATTCGCTCTTATTAAGATCAAAAAAAACCTAATGTCATCATGACACGAAGATCATGGAGGTTACATTGTATACCTCATTTAAAAAAGTAAATATGTTACATACTAAGCTACCTAGGTGTTTACATAAGGCTGTATTGATTGCATTACGTGCGTATATCGTGTCGCTAATTGCCTTAGTACCGATGATTACTAATACACTAGTGTTTTTACTTAATAATTATAGACAATTGTTTTTAGCCAGAGTTCATTGTTTTGTTTGGGAAACAGGAGTCGTCAATAGACCGATGTCATGAATGAGTCTTCATGCAGAATATGCCTGCAATTGTCATTGTTTGCTAAGACCTAAGACCAAGCCAGTAAATATAACCAGTTATAGCCAGTAATAACGCTGGAAAATCCACAGAACATCACAGCTAGATGCATCACTAACTTGCTAGCAGCTAGCACTAAATAATAATAATATTGTCCTTGTATTAGAAGCATTCCCACCCTGAGAACTCCCGATAATCTGACAACCTGTAGAATGTGAGATCGCGGGGGATAGAGACAAGTCTAAGTAAGCGCTGAGCTGAATACCTGTAAGTCAATTTCCGGACCACAGTCAGTTAAGCTTTTGCGATCAAAATACATCTATACATTTTACATTTACTTTTAGTATCAGATCTGCTTTGTTTTATAACTTCATTATTATCTTTCATGTAACCTTCAAAACACACAGAACAACAATTCCTGTAAGTAAGTCAATTTCCGGACCATATTGTGATAAGCTTTTGTGATCAAAATACATCTAAGTAAACATTTTACATTTTAGTATCTGAAATCTGCTTTATTTTCTAACTTCATTATTATCTTTCATGTATCCTTCAAGCACAGAACAAATTACATACACCAAGTTCTAAAGCTACTAGCTAAATTACTTAAATCACGTTAACTTTGATGTAACTTTCTGCTCAGTTACTTTGTTTCATGAAACTGTGCTCTTACGTTTCGAAGTTTTAACACCTTTTGAAAGGTCTCAGAACATTTCTACATTGCTGGAATTATTCGCTAAAATATCACATTTCTTGCGTGTCGTTTATTTCCGACATTTTTCTCGCCGGTTACCGGCGAAGTCTTGTACCTGACAGCTGACAGTTCCAATAATCTTCAATTATGTGACAACTAACGTAGGAACATCGGAGTATATTGATAGGAAAGATGAAAATAAACCGAGTGTATGTCTATCTTTACATAGTATATTACCTAGTGGTAGGACTCTTCAGCAAGAGTCCGTCTTGGTGGGTACCACCGTGTCAGATATTCTGTGTGCAAGCTGCACTGTATTTAGGTTTGAAGGGCACTGTAGCAAGTGAAATTACTGGGTGAAAGAGACTTAACAACAATGTCTCGGGGTATATGCGCAGTGCAGTGCCACGCAAACGCTTTGTGTATGTATGTACGCTTAGATCTTTTAAACTATGTAACGTATTTCAATGCGGTTTTCGTCAATAGATAGAGTGATTCAAGAGGAGGAAGGTTTAGCTTTACAGCGAACACAACCAGCTACATTAAAATCCCCATTAAACCATAAAGTTATTACATAACTATAACTCAATTTGCAAGTTTATACGTCCGTAATTGAAAATTAAATATCAACACAATACCAACCCTCGGGCTAATTATGCTAATCCAATTAACCTACCCTTCGAGTCTACTGTTACGGACTTTTGCTCAGACCGAAATATTATAAGAATAATATCTTGTTATGAATCTTTTCAATGTACTGTAATGTAATGTACCATTGTCTTTAACTCTGCTTTTTGTTCTTACCCGTGATCTACCTAAAGGGTCTACTCTTAAAAGAGACAATATATAATGATAATTTATATTCATCATCATCATCATGACAGCCTTCTAATGTTCCCACTGCTGGGACACTGGCCTACTCTCAGGCGAGAGTGATGCGGACCCAATGCGGATTGCTGGATGGCACATGTCTTTCGAATGTTTAGTTCTTGGACATGCCAGTTTCCTCACGATGTTTTCCTTCACCGTATGAGAGCACCGGCATTGCGCACATAAATTTTTCGAACAGAAAAATTCATTGGTGCACGACCGGGTTTGAACCCACGACCTTAGGATCGGAAGGCGGGGTCACTACCACTAGACCACCGGTGCTCTCAATTTATATTCATATTCCCCATAAATCTTTCCCTATTAAGTACAGTGGGAGGTTAAAGTTTTTAAAGAAAACTGGCAGAATCTGGTCGTGTAATATAACAAGGCACAAGCAGTCACACCGTATCGAATGACTTGGCTAACCGAGGAATCGAACCCGATTGCTGCAACCAACGCTCGCCCTTGACTCACTCAGCTGCCGATCAGCCGTGCTCGGCAGAAACAAATCACTTTTCATTAGACACAGTTGCTCAATTTAGAAACTTTTTGTTTATTATTTTAAAGAACAAAAACTTGATTTGAAGTAGCTTTCTCTCTTTTGTCTAATGCTTTTTCTTTTGTTTTTCTCGACCCTTGCCTATTTGGTTAATTTAGCTTTTTTTTATACTACTAAAGTGGTAACCAAGCGTACGGCCCACTTGATGGTCAGCGGTTACCATAGCCTATGTACGCATGCAACATCATAGATATCACTTGCGTGTTACCACCCTGAGACGTTAGATGGTAAGTCTCATGCGCCTGTAATTTCACCAAAAACCATACCCTTCGAACCGGAACACAGCAAGGCGAGCATTACTGCTTGGCGGCAGAAATAGGTATGGTGGTAGTCCTTCCCCGGACGAACACTATCACAAAGAACTCAACTACTCTTAAAATTCTTAGATTTACCAGTATTTAGCTTCTCTAAGGTTCCGTCCGTTATAAGACCAGCTAACTTGACTTGACTTTTTTAGCTAGCTTTAAATAAAACTCCTGAGTTTGACTTTTGGAAAAATTCTGGCAAACAGCCACAGAAGTCATCATGACTTTGATGTGTAACTAGATGTCCGTTCGATCCATTGGTCCGTTCAGGAACGTAACTGTAATGAAATAAGGCATGTTCTAAACTTCTGATTGTAAACGTCTAACTTTGAGCATATAAAATATTAGCGGCTCGTCGTCGTGGACATAAAATATAGCCTATGTTACACAGGGATAACGTAGCATTCTAATAGTAAAATATTTTTTGAAATCTTACCTACCAGTCGTTTTTGAGTTTATTCGTAACAAACATAAATACCTACTAATCTTTCCTCTTTATAATATTATTTGTATAGATATGATCATATGATAACTTAGAGGATTTTTTTATAGATCAAACGAGTTTCAGGCTGTGAAATGTGTTTCGTGAAACAAGATTTTCAGAACTCGGGTTACTCAATTACGCGTTTCCGATATTACATCGAGTCGAGCATTTCAGCTTGAAATTGAATCTTCTCATAAGTTGCGTTTATCTTTGATCCAAAATTTTACAGATACCTCATAACTATCTAATATACATGGAAATATATACATATAATTTGCAATGCCTGAAAAGGGCAAATAAGTTCTAAGTGCCATATTACTTTTAAGACCTTTTGTAACACTTATTTGTGCAAATAAATATCTTGAATCTGGAATCTTGAACCGTATTTTTCAGAATTATATTTTTGTATTAACTGGGATTGATTGATGATGATGTTGATGATGTCATCCAAGTATTTTTCTACCACGACTGTTCCTCTGCTTTATACGGCAGGGCAAAGTCAAAGTCAAGAGTTTTATACAATGAAATCACAAGGATCACTTTGAAACGTCTTACAAGCGGGTTGCTGTCGTTTGCCCCCGAACTCGTCAGCCCCCGATATTGCTAACCAAATAATTACTATGCATGCCTTCGGTCAACAGTACGCTTGCGGATAAAAAAACGCTACGAGAGGAACTTTTTTTTAGGAGTAGTAGAGTTCTCTGTGATAAAGCTCGTCTGGGGAAGGACTACCACCATACCTATTTCTGCCGCCAAGCAGTAATGCTCGCATTGCTGTGTTCCGGTGCGAAGGTTATGGTTTCCGGTGAAATTACTGGCACATGAGGCTTTCGATCTTAGCTCTTAGGTGGCAACCCGCGAGTGATACCTCTGGTATTGCAAGCGTCCATAGGCTGCGGTAACCGCTTACCATCTCGTGGGCCGTATGCTTGGTTGCCACTTCAGTTGTATAAAAAAAAATGTTGTTAATGTCAAAGATTTCAATACACAATATGAATGTACTGACACGTAATGTTTTTGCTGTAAACATGCGTTTGCAATAGTTGCACATTTATATATTCTTATGTTGCACATTGTATTTTGTAGTATAAAACAGGACATCATACATTTTGACAATTGGTTGCCTTGACCATCGATCAAAAACTGGGCCTATTAATATGTCTAGCAATTACTCGCATAGTTACTAGGTGTGTATGTTTCCTACGCTCCAACGCATACGCTAATAGTTACTGATAATGCGATTAACTCGACTGACATTTTGGTGGACATATTGGTTCGGTTTCACATTCGAATTGCTGATTTTGCCCGCTTTTTGATACGTATTTCGTTGTTGATAATTATTGAGAAAACAGATCGATTTAGGTGTTAACAAACACATTTATAAGCGTGCGTAATTGGCGGTTTAATCATTATACGGGTTTTATCTTACAACCCAATTTTAAGGTTTCATGTGTTGCCGAAACTACTTTGGTAAACTAATTATGCTTGTTTTTGTTTACAGGTATAGTTCGCACAGCGGATCTAGGCTTCCGTGAAGTTAGCCGTTTGTGATGCGCAAAGACAATTTAGTTTGAAAAAGCTCCATTGCACATCGAAACGGCTAATGTCACTACGGCCGAGATCCGTTGTGAGACCTATAAATCATCTTTTAATGGCGAATTCAGTTTAGAATGTTTCACCAACCAGTGGAAGCTTTTCTCTGAAGTAAGGTATGTTAGTTCGTATGAGTCAGTGGCCAACTCTTATGACGGACTTTACAGGCCTCCGTCAAGGCCTAACGGCTTATATAGCCGGGACCGACAATTAAACCTGCCCTCCGAAGCACAGAAGCGCTCAGATGATATCACCACTGGCGGTCACTCATCAAAGTTTTCAGTATTCGTTGATCTGAGCAATGCCAAGAGCGCTTCCATAAAAAATTGGTACTTTGGTGTTGATCCTCCTCTACAATTTAAATCCACTTGTCACATGCAGCCATAATAAATCTAATCCGTGAAGTTTTACGCGTTCTTTGCCTTGACATTGGCCGTAGTCCTTTCGAACCCTTGCAAGACCAATCTGTAATGAACCCTCGTTTTCTATAATAAGCTGGATACATTTTTAATGTTGAGGGGTCTCACAAGCTGGTGGTGAACGTAGAATCGGATTACCAAGTGTAATATCCGTTTGATCCGTCACTTTGTTGTCTTCTCACCATATAGGTACTTTTTTACTATTGATTTTGTGAAGGTTATATTGAAAATGTTAAAAGTGTACAATGTACTTAGATATTGATAATTTTGCGTCCAAAACGAATCGGTTGCCAGGCACCCTACGTTTTAAATAAATATTCACCTTATTCACAATGTGAAAATCGAGCAATTCTGTTGCAAGAATACGCCTGGCATTGCCAAAAGACGTGCTAGCTTTTATAGCTGTGCGAAAATAAACTTCCATTGAATAAATCGAGAGGTCGTGCAAACTCTGTTGCAGAACAAAATGTCTGTAGCCTCCTGTGCCGCGGAACAAAATGTCTACAGAACGTAATGAAAGAGATGAATCACGAATTCACGACCAATGCGCTATTGCAATCTATGACTAAAATGTCGAAGATCGTGAGTCTCTCCCATGACTCAGCACGGAATAGGAAACAGTTACCGCGCTGTTGAGAAGCGTAAAGTTCATTACTTGTGGTATTTCGATATTTCTAGAAGGGAAAACCAACAGACAAAGATAACAAACGAATCTTTGCTAAAGCCGCTGCTTTTCATAACTTTTTCAAAGTTGTTAAGCCATGAAAGAAAGTAAGAAAGAAAACACGTTTCATGACAGCCTTCTAATGTTCCCACTGCTGGGACACTGGCCTACTCTCAGGCGAGAGTGATTGGGTCATAACCCACCACGCGGACCCAATGCGGATTTATGGATGGCATATGTCTTTCGAGTAAAAACACGTTTATTGACCCTCAAAATCATACGTAAACATACATTCCTAATACATTAAAAAAACACTATGAACTAGGTAAGCTTAAGGGTCAAAAGGTCCTGTCTCAACATGGTCAACATGGTCTCAACTGGTATTCTGACAGAACCTTGCGGCATGACGGCACGAGGCCTTTGGGCGGCCTAATAACTCACCAGAATTGTCCACTAACTCATACGAACTTACTTACTGTTTAACAACGATCCAGCTGCGGTTTCGGCTAAAGCCAACGATCGCGAAAATCGATAGAAAATAAACAACCTTGCCAAATAAAGGCGTGTGATCATTTGATCAAACTTTTAAACTCTCCTCGAGCTTTTCGATTTTAGGCAATTAGATTATGATCTATATCTTGAGATAGATATTACTGCAAAATAAAATCGAATACTAAACAATAATGTACGAGCAGGTACTTGTGGTACGAGTTTATTTACGAAATATATTATGTGTTTTCCGTTTTATATTTTGGTACATTTAAATGAAGATCAAGTGACATTTTGAATGTTTTATCTTGTTTTTATTCTCAGAAAATGCGAGAAACTCTTTTAAAGTTTCCTAAAAGAAGATCTCTTTCATCATTTTGAATCAAAGGACTAACTTTGCTCGTTACGTACAAGATTTCATCCCGAAGGATCCCATCTCCGAATTAGATATATCTGTAGATTTAAGCTGAATTCGAGTAAAGGGTCTTTTAAAATACTTCATCATAATCATCACCTAATGTTGGTAATTAAAATATTTTAACACACCTAGGACCTTATCCATATTCATACAATTTCTAAACCTCTTAGCTAATGTGTCTTTCTAATCTTGGATCATTGACATATAACAATGACAAGGGTTATAGACAATACTTTATTTATAACGAGCTGACCTGCGCGGCTTCACCCGCATTTTTGCAGTTTTTATGATCCCACAGGAACAGTCCTTTTTTTCACAGCCTGTGTGTTAATTCCGGGACTTACCTAAGCATTCCAAATAACATAACAATCAGTGTAGTCGTCACGGAAATATGTGGTAACAAATATTCACACACACACCCAGACTTTCGCATTTATAATATTAGTGGGATAGAAACTGTAGTTTTAGCAAGTTCCTAAGTATTGTCTTTCTTTGTCACTCAAAAAATGACAATGATCAAAATGATGAATAGATTTGAAAGAGAATTAAAAACTTAAAAAACTTGACTTATAAATACATTATCTAACAGAGGTTTACGTTTATACGATAGGAGTACGTTTATAAATAAAGCCCTTAGTTTTTTCTGCGAAACATTCAGCTCTTCCTGCTCCAGTTTTGAATATCCACAGACAAAAGCGATTTTATTCAATTCATCGCGTTTTGTCCATGTTCGCGCAAGTCAGATTACGAAATATATATTCCACACGGTGCTGTAACTCATCACAATAGCATCACCACCAACAATAGTCCATCGACCCAATTCACATTGCACTGAACACTCTCCATTACCGCTATATTTAGGCGACAACAATTAATTATGCATTAGAGAGAGCAGTGGACGAGCGATGGAAAGTGATAAGGCAAGGCTACGATATGGTGATATACTTTTACTCGAAGACTTGTTAACCTAGATGTTTAAGAACCTGCAATTATACTGAGAAGAGAGACAATAAAAAGTGTCGTTCTGGTATCGCTTCTAGAGATCATGAGCTTTCATGAGATTTATTGCAGCAAACTCAAAACTGAAGCAAACAAACACATGAATATTATGTTATTACAACATCTTGCAATTAAAATAATCGCTTTAACTACATTATACTTCAACATATACTTCAAAAAGCTTACAAGTAAAAGAACTTTAGCGGAAATGTTGAGCACGTAACAAGGGTAAAAGTAGAGTCAAATTAAAATGAGGAAGTGATTACAAATCTTATAGACTAAATTGACATCTCAATCAAAACCTCAACCAAGATTAGGGTTGACCAACACTAACTAGACGTTAAACAGTAGATAAGGTCTGCTTTGTCACTGTTTACTAAAATATAAACCCGGTGCCACCGCCGCGAATTAAGTTAACGACTAACCAATCATCTATTGTTTCAGTAACTGCTGCTTTATGTTGGTCAAGCGTGTGTAAAGCTATTACATTACAAATAATAAATATGTTCTCATCTAGTCTTACTCTTTATTAGATACGAACTTACTTACATTATTAGATCAAATGACTATAACTGATATTTATTTAGTTACATACAACGTTTCTTAATTACATTGCACGTGATATATTACATCATAAGCACACTCTTTGCGTCTTGTGTTCTCTATGTATCTATGTCTTCGATCTCTTTATTGGATCAAACAACCAAGTTTAAATAAATGAACCAGATAAAATATTATGTAAAACGGAAATGGATACGTATGTTAATATAAAACACTCGTACGTCGCGCCGTTTTGATACGATCGTTGCGTCAGACCAAACAACTTTCAGTTCGGATAGTTTCAGTAACCAATTTGAATGGAACAGATGAAGTGTGAAGTACTTGTATTGCAAAAGTAGGACTATTTGTTACTAGACCTCATTGACATAGACATAGGTGTATTTGCCACTCAGGAAAACAGATACCTGCAGTAAAAATACAAAAGAAAAGATAAAAGACAGAAAGAGCGTCTGTCATTGTATTTGTGTGTTGCAGCGGTAAAAAGGCTTCGACTCAGAGCGTATACCTAGCCATTGCGTCTAAGAGGTAGCTAAGCTAGACGCTAATATATTTTCAAAACCTATAACTGCTGACCCTGTAAATAAGGCACAAGAATATTTTTCTTCTTATTACATAATTATTAACTAAATATTTCTAATCTAATTTTATCACACGGTTGATCCTTTTTTTCAATTTCATTCAATATTATATCACATTAGACAGATAATCAAATGCTTGCTGCCACAAAGACTGATCCTTCCATCCATCCTTCTGTAGACATTGCATAATTACTACCCACCATTCACCGATTTAACCGATTCTTGTATCTATTAAATCAATTAAAAACCTGATCGTGTCCGTCCTCAAATCCGGTCGTAAACGCACAGACGTCAATAACATCAATAATGTATGCGAACAATTATTATAAAAACGCAACGTGTTGCGCGGAAGTTCACAAATTGCTCTTGGTTTGTTTGTTTGTACTAAGCATATTTTCATATATTATTTGTTTTATTTCCTCTACTTTTACATAAATTTAAATAGCAGTTCGACAATATAGGTTGACAAAAAAAAATGTTTATACCCTTACACAATGTCATCCACATACATTTTTATTATCCCCATTTAGTAGGTTTTCTGAAGTGATTTGTTTTCCCACGGAGTATATAAATATCACACATACAATCTGTAACTCAGTTCCATTGAGTTCAGTTCCAGTTCCTTTTGCATAATCATGAATTAATTTACAGAATCTATCATCGTTGGCAGGCATGTGGTTCCAAGTGATTGTAAGATTATTACGTGAAACCAATTGAGCAATAAAAGTTTGAGTTCTTTATAGTCTTTTATGTACTGTAATTATCTTTCCCCTCGTGTGTGCATAATCAATTCACACCATAATTATAATCTAAGCGGAAACATTGAAAATTTAAATTTAAACGCTAGAGCTACCAATGTTTCTGTTTCTTTTCTTATAATATATATAACCTATTGGGTTAATCGTTTTTTATAAGTTTATAAGTTTTTTTTAAGATAATTAATTCTTAATCTTAATTTTTTTGGACCTTGAACTTTTCACTTGTTACGCGGGTGCGCTGCTAGTTGAGCTAATCTAATCTTTGTTGTAAATCTCGTTTGAACTAATCTTGGGATATCTTCAGGTCGATGCGCTGCCGATACCTTTACCTATAGCTTAGCTACTAAATTTTATCAGGTCTCTTCAATGACTAAAGTTAATTGACCGAGCGAGCGAAGCGTCTCAGTTTCGAGATTGGCCAAAAATGCTTTTGGATGTCAGTTTGTCCGGTCTTTTTGTTGTTCTCGCCTACAGGTTGCATTTTTCAACCAATCTGGTTGAAACTTGGTATACAGGTTTTATGACTTTATAAAAGTTGATTGTCGTCGGGGATTTTTGATACTTGCGTACTTTCTCAAAAAAAGGGTAAAATGAGGGCTGCTGAATATCTCCGCCTAATGTGATTTGATTTCGATGATTTTTATTTTATTTGAAAGGTAAGTATTAACTTTAAGTATGTCTGATATTTGGTGAAGATCTGATGAGGATCTTCAGCGCGATGAGCAAAATAGTTCCTCAAAATGCAATATGTTGCTCACTTTCAAAGCTCACTTTACAAGATTGTGCTTGCAAGGTCTACTGTTCGGAGACCTGCTAGTTTAGTAACATTGTGTCGCATTTTTTTATTCAATTATCTTTCTATAGCTTCGTCCCTTGTCCGGTTTCCTTCTTATGTTCACTAATTTTCGTCTCGTCACCAACAAGACCATTGACTCATACGAACTTACTTATTTTATGTTGACTAATTCGTGTGTTTTCGATATAATCAGTTGTACTCAATTTTAAAATTCAATTTTTGCTTTACAAAAAAATGCTAATGTAAATATATCTTGCTTCTCTTTTTTTTAATATCACAATTAACCACAACCAACATTTCCACATATTCTATTTAAGTTGTTCTTACAGTTCCATTGTTACAAAGCAAACTAAATGTTTACTTTCTTGTCTATGTGGTTTGTGTATCCGTAAATATGTACACCAAAGTAATTATTCTGCTCGTTACTTGTGGGTTGTTGAACTTGTGACCAAATTGGTGTACCAAGACAACATGACAACTGCGGGTTTTTGACCCGACCATAATAATTATGTTTTTTATAATATTCTGTATATTATAAAAACATAAAAAAAAAATATTGTGGTCGGGTTTGAGATTCCCTTGGTCCCTGAAAATAAAACATTGATTTTATTCATATAGGAAGGTACTTTATTAAAAATGTTCTCTAGACTAAAATGTTTGCTGTATTTTTCTTGTTCTGACTGGCAATAAAAGTCAAGCTAAGTCTCTATAAAATTCGAAACACCTCGTTCACAGTCCTTGGTTTTAAGAACATTTTATTGAGTTCCATAGCTAATCTTATGCTTGCATAATCCTTATTTTCAGGTACAAAAGCTATCTTTTACAACATTAGCATTTTACATTTTTTACTACATTGTTCTCGTAAACAGCTTAGTTTAATCCGCAAACAACAGATTAAAATTGGTCCGCTTCCGTTGTGAAGTGTCGTGTTGCAAGAGCGTCGCGAATCTGGGCCAGGGTGGCTTCGTTAGTGCGAGCTGGTTACGTACTGTCCTAGAACCAGGTTCTTTTAATTGGTAGTCTAGTTGCTAAGAGGTCAGGTAAAAGAGCATACGGAAAGATAAATCAATTGAAAGACGAGTACCCAGAAAAATATCAGGTATTGCTTGTAGCAGTAAATGTAACTGCGATTTCAATAAGATAGCAAATCAAATGGCAATACTTTAAGTCAACTTTTCCTATATTCTCTCATACCAAAAGAGTTAAAAGAGCGGATATAAATCCGCTACGCTATTTTAAAGAAGGTTAGTACTGAACTAAAGCAGGAAAAGTCAATAGTTTTGCTTCCTTACAATTAGTATTATTTGTATTTTCAACTTACTTGTATCTTACAAGTAAGTTGCATTGTAAGTGCATACGTTGCCTACTCTGCACCCATATATATATACTTCGGTGTCTGCACCCTTTGTACTAACTTATTTAATAGCATAGTTTATCTAGCTAGGGGAAAGAATTTATAGCGTTGCACTAAAGTGCAACGTATACGTTGAAATTTGAACTCTGGCGTTGCAGCTACAATCATGACCCTTTTTATTCTGACAAAAAAATAACGTTACGCTGCTCCCATTATATAGTGACCGATAATAATTTACAAGGAAGACCAGCAAGCCAGCAGCAACAAAACTGGCATAACTTTCGCTCGGTCCGATAAACAAACGGGCTGAAGACCGGTGAGGCGTTGCATTTGCTTAACTATTCGCTAGACGTTGCCATACTTGCCATGCTACTAGAACGATCAATAGTGAATCCTTAATAGTGTATGCCACTAACTCTAAAGGTTTATGCGTAACTAATTTGACAGATCTAAGATCCCAATACTTCGTGGTTGGTTTCATTAGTAATTCAAGTTCTTAGGATTACAACAAAATAATGTAAGCACCTAACGCTTTCAAAGGCGCGGGCCATGGGCGTTTAATGAATCGCATAGCTAAATAAATGAAGCATGTGTTATATAGACCGTGATGATTATACCGTTCATGGTTGCGCAAATGAAACAGTAAATAGACATGGTTATGTCGTTCCGGCTAATTGGCTTGTTTGTAATGCGATGATGGAATCGGAAGTTCAATGTCAACAGTTGCGATTGCGAATGCAGTGTATAACAAGTTAAAAGCTAACTATGAAGTGACTTGATTCAAACTTGGACCAGTATCTGCCTCTGGAACATTTTTATAATCAGATTATCTGGTAGCTACACAGTGAAGTACGACATCGTCTCAGTTTAGTTTAGGCTCTCATCATTTCTTTAGTAGGTAGTAGTCTATTACGTCCGAGTCAATTGCAGTGGTCAACTCTGGTTTCTTGATTAGCGTTAATAACTTTCGCACTTCTCTAGTCTAGATCGTTTTTTCTTTTTTAATCTACATCCACTTTTATTTCTGATCAAAATTTCTAAAAACTTTATTAGCCATATTTGTCTGCATTGCGGTATAAAATATTTTAAAACTGCCATCAAGACTTACTGTGGATCGTTAAAATACCCAATGGACTTTTATAAATTCTGTATAACTGAATAATATTATCAAATTAACTAAAACTAGTAATGCTGGAATTTTACCTCTTAGGGTGACTGTTTGTTATATTGAAGTAATAATATTCCTAACCCTCGTTAGAATTCCATAACGTACTGACGAGTAGGTATAGTATTAGGCTAACAGTAGTATATACCGGTAGGTAAAGAGGTTTGTTGGTCAGGGACACCGTAGGGTGTTAGCACCAAAACTTTTAACGAGGCAACAGCCATGTGCTTGGTTTAGTTTCCTCTGCTGAGCACGATTTTTCAGTTTCTAATTAAAGTGAGTTTTGAAACGCTTATATCGTAACGTCCATGAAAACGTTAATTGAGTTTTGTTGTACATTTTTCAGTTACGTAATACGTGTATTTCGTGATAGCACGAACCATTCACTCACAATACGATATTTTCTGAATAAAAATATATTTACATGTACTTAAGTCGATGGGTTTAGAAAATCCTAAATACTTGGTACCTCTACTAGGTCTAGGTCTTACTTTATTTTTACTATTGTTTTCACGGATTCCTTTCAACAAGGATTTACTTTGTACGACCTATTGTTCTACGTAAACAATTATATCAGGCAGGCTGAATGTAGAAAATCTTGGGAGTATGCGAAACTGATTCATATCGTGACGCCAGCTTCCTCATAACCATAAAATGTTTGTTAATCGACGGGTTGATTAAAATTTGATTGCGTTTTCCGCTGTCCATAAAATTTAAGCATATCGTTAGCAACCCTATTCCATTCACTGCTACTTGAACTAACTACTGTTTTACTGGCTTAGCTGCTAAAGACGCAATGTAAACGATACGTTAAACTTGAGTTGAAGGTTGTTTCTTGGTACCGGCTTAGGCTTAGGCAAACCCTATTATCGCTGCCTGGCTCACAGCAGACTGACAGACCCAGTCGCCGTTTGGCGCGCAATCTATTCGGACGTGCCTCGTGCTGTCCTAATTTTTGACTAAACCGGGTGTTTCGCATGGTTTAAATCATTGAATTGTACCGTATTCTGCGAATTTGTGTAGTTTTGACTTTATTGCGTGTTGTTTTGTTCGACTAATCGTAGCTTCGTGTGGCAGCCTAAAGGTAAATAGTTTTGTTATGATTAATTTAAGGAATGCCTTTTTATTCCGTGGATTTTTGAATGTTTACTGAAAGTTTAAGTGTGATAGCAGTTTCAGGAAGAATCAACACGGTATTGACGATATATTTTCAACTTATGACGGCATAAAGTTCTACTGTTTCATATTATTTTGCCCAGTACACAGGGTGCTTGGCTCTACGGGCCTGCTTTAAACTTTTTCTTTTTTATTATATATTATTTTTCTCATGTACATAAACTGTAAAATCAGCCGGATTGTAATCTGATTCAAGGCACACGAACCTTTACTTTTTTCTGTGCATTTACTTTAAAAATCTGCGTGAATTCGCCATCCTTCATAAAACAGCCTTTGCAATTTACTCATTTGTCCTTTCCGCTAACTAAAGGGTAGAGGAAAACCAAAACATGAACATAAATTTATAGATAAGTAAGCAAGTAACAATTTGGTAAACAAACACCCTGTAGAATATTCGTGAATTCGTGATACCCTTCACTGAGAAAGGACATTGGAGACAACCTTGAGTTTGAACAAGAAAATGTGCCTTGTTTTGCCTCTAATGATACCTTACAGAAATCAAATAAGCGAACTGTGTATCAATATCAAACTATGGGCTGATTTTATTCTAAAATTTATACACAAGGAGCCTAATTATTATTTTTAAGTAATATTGCATATAAACAACATAATAAACGGAAGGTCAAGGTTAGGATGGCGAATTGCGACACAACACACGAGTCACAATCACAAACGAAACGACTGCTCACGGAAATGCAATTCTTTTGGCAAACTACAAGACTCAATAAAATCTATAGAGCAGAATTTAACACAGTCAGAATAAGTCCCACTGTGATATGAAAAGCATATTAAGATATACCGACCGACCTTATAAAATCAATGTGTTGACTTACTTATATTCTTTAAAATTACGAGAAGCAGATTGTGAGATATACTTCTGTGGTGTATGCGTATGCCTAACCTCTTTTGATACCTAAATAATCTAATAAGCAATCTAAGAAACTGTTCTTGTTAAACACATTTTGTCACTTAAATCAGTATAGATTTTGCATATTGGAATGTTGCCAAACACAGGTTGTATTATTTAGTCTGCAATTTTTTAAGTTACTTGTAAAGAAAACAATTTGATCGCGCAGTGGGCAGCTACGTGACTTAAATGTTTTCCTGTTCAATAAAATAACAATTGTTAACATTCTAGCTCTTGTTCTCATGCATTGATTTTAGTATCGCATTTGCTTCACGTTTCGTACGTGTGTAGGTGGCGTTGTAAACTTGTGACAGAGCCTCTAAGAACTATGTGCCTGTAGGACCTTGTCTGGAAACAAATTCATTATACCAAATAACCGATTTAAGTTGAGCTGTTTGCATCTCTTTTTATTTTATTATGCGGGCTTTTAATTTGTTTTATATGGAGGTATGTATTTTTTTTGTAAAGGTGATCATTCTAAGTGTTAATAAAATTGTTAGTTTTTAATAATACTCGTTAGTAAAACACGTTAACAATTTGTTAATAAAAAAAATTGGGGCGGGGTTACAAAAAAGAGTGGTTTCGACCCATATATATATTATATATATTATGTATATTCTATTGTATTATTTTATTTAGATTTTTGTAGTTATTTTATTTTTTTGTAGATATTTTATTTTGTTATTTGAATTTCAAGCTGGCTGAATTCATATTTCAGAACATAAATATTTTGTTTGGCTTCGGTCCATTAATAAGTTTTATACTTATATGCGTTCATATCCTCTTCATTCATAGTTCTCGTTGCGTAATATTTTCAACCCTACGTTTTCACAATAAAAAATAATATCAACGTTCATTCATTGATGCCTTTGAAAAACTTCGGTAGCAATTTAAAAATATCCAGAGCTGTTTCATTGTGCTTCGTGTGGGTTGTGTTGGAAAATATCTATTACTTTTAGTATGACTATTAGTTCCGGTCGATAAAAATTCAACACTTTCACAGTGTTGCGTGCATATTGCACTACAGCTGTTCTTAAATTCATATCGAAAGTGAAATGTAATAAAATGTTCACATTTTGGTCTCGTAAGTTATACATTTAACAAAACAATAGACCTAACAGTTACATATACCCCAAATTAGGATTAATTCTATCGTGTGTATTATCAGAAACTACGAGTACTTAATAACACCTAAATACAAACAAATATTTGCAGGTCATGTAAACATTTGCCCTGTAGCGGGAATCGAAGCCTGAAATATATAAAATAGGAATACCACATTATATTATAATATTCCACATTATTCCGTTAACTCACACACAATAAATTATTCATGTATTTACTTAGATGTGCATTGTGCTTATATGTTCTTAGTTTCCATGAAATACATAATTGAAATCTGAAACATCCTAGCTAGATTATGTAATGACATTTGCTTGCATTTGATAATACAAAGACATCATTGTTCTACACTTTGTTATTTTATTCTATCCGAAATGATCTTGTGCTTGTGTATTGTTTGCAAGTCTCATAAAAATACTTGCTGTTGTTTGTGACTTCTTTCGCGTTCGCACAGGATTCTCGTGCATAGATAAATGGTTACATGGGATATATATCGTCAAAACTGTAAAAATTTTCATACTTATCGTCCTCCAGGAACCGTACATTTTTCCGGGATATAATCTACCTATGTGACAAATATTTTAATCCGTTCGGTTGTTTGGGTGTGATACTCTCAAAAATACAAACATCCAAACTTTCCCCTTTATAATATCAGTACATTTAATGAGCTAGCGGCCAACTCTGGTGACGAAGTTCGTTATGACGAACTCTGCATTGGCTTAGCGACTGCTGTATACAGGACATGGAAGTTGAAAAGCAACTGCTATTCGTATAAGTCACTGGCAAACTGTGGTGACGAAGTTATTTAATAGGGCCTTCCGAAGCATGGAAGTGCTCAGTTGAACAACAATTAAATATAGCAAGTTGTTAGGGGCTACCAAACAATTTTCACCACGAACACTGAAAGTTAGTGTGTTCGTCAGCTATTAAGTCATCATAGCCAATGACACCGCGAATATGGAGGACAGTGCGATGAACTTGTTCTGATGCGTAGGAGTTGATTTCGTATATTTTATCATGTTTTTGTGGTTTTTAGTCTTCTGATCCAGTTTTAGAAAAACGGAACACTTGTGTTTATAGTGTTACTTCGGATCTGGAAAATACTAACAGTTTTTCGATGATTTTTCTAAGCTGAACTATAAAAGTATTAGTATAATACCCCTACAAATAAAATTACACACCCAGGTCCCAGGCTGGGTGCTTAGAATAATTCTCAAAATTCAAATACTTACATATTCCTGATCCCACAATAGGATTTCCTGTGTCGTGGGTATCAAAAATGACTAAACTATATTAAAAAAAAGGTCATCTTATTTATTAGTTTCTTTAATCAAGGCTTACGTACGTAGATCCAAATGTTGAAATGAATATTGGAATTGCAATGAAAACCTTCCGTCGAAAATTTTGCAGTCTCCTTTAGTTCAATGTCGCTTTTTGTAATTGTTATTTGGTAAAAGTAAACACAACCTTGGTCTTGTTTGGCTTAGTGAAAATCTGTTAGACTACAATTGTGACTTGCAAAATTGGAAACGGTGGCAGGGAATTTCGAATCGAAGTGTAAGTTCAACCAACATCCTGAAAATCATATCACATAGAGGTTTGAAATTTGAAGAGCTTTCAACTTTCTTCCGAGACCTAAGCAAGGAAGAAAGATATCCAAATGGTGTACCCCATAAGCGAAATGTTGAAATCTTTAAAAAAGAGAGTTACGTTTCTGAAATAGCACATAATATAGCCAAACATACAAGCCTCTTTTTTCAAACGCCATTAGTCTATTTTGGGATATGTTTATCCAGGTCTTTCCCTGAATAAACTTATTAATATTATACAAAAATAACAATTTTAGTAACAGCACACGAGACATTTGATATTGCAAATCATGTCCATTGAAAATATACGGCCAATAAAAGTGTTTCTCTATAGTGTTTGCTCTCCAGCCAGGCTATTTTTATGTTTTCGATCGAGTCGTAAAAACTGTGACGGCACATCGCCAGATTATTTGCCAAATTCGCTTCCAGAACTTATTCAAACTTATTCTTGGAAAGAATTAGGTAAAATCCCTTTGCTTGAGCTTCGAGTCTAGGGGATTCTGTCGATTCCTGATTACTTTTCTAGGTTAACTTAGTTATAATATTTCTTGACTTACAGAAAAATCTTGTATTGTTGAGTGAGTTAAAAGAGTAAGTTAAAAATTAAGAAAAAAATAAATTTACATTTATCAATTAATGTAAGATAGAGAAGTTTCTATCTTTCAATATATTATGCTAAATCACGACATGTTAGGGCGAATGAGGCCTAATACGATAGCATCAAATTTCGGCTTAAGTATATCGCACGCACTTGCCAGATTCAAATTCAAAACTTATAAAATTTTATCACAAGGATCATCATAACTTAATATTATTATAAAGGGGAATGTCTGGATGTTTGTATGTTTGTGGGAGCATCACGCCCAAACGACTGAAGGGACCTATATGAAATTTGGCACAGGCTATCGACTTCCTTGGGCACAGGCATATGCGGGTCTTAATTCACCACGCGGACCCTATGCGGATTGATGGATGTTGGATAGTTGTAGGATGATGTTGGATTGGTGGATAGTTTATCATAAATGCAATCAATGGTTATAACTTCCCTGAAATGATCTCATAAGACAAAAAGTTGACTATCACCCACCACACAATGCGTATTGTGTGGTGGGTGATAGTCAACGTGTCAATTAATACTGCAGTTTCAGAGGCCATTGTCCGCCAACACGTAACATCTCAATGAACCAATGCAGGAATCCACAATACGTGCGTGCGTCTTTTCAATAAAATAAATTATAATTAGCACGGAACATTAAATTGCTTCGGTGATCACATTATTTCTTATGACATTATTTTACTCATGTTGTAAGTGAAACGAATAAATGCTATAATAATACACTCATAAAGTTATTGATTCCACACACTTCATAAAATTTGTGATAAGTGTTTGACAATTATGATTAGTAATATCCATTTATCAAGGTAGCTATCACAATCGTAAGCTTATAAGATGCGAATGGTAAACGTTTCTAAAGTAAAGTGATGTCCTGTTTTTCACCAGGGTAGTAATACTCGTCATCAAGAATCTGTCTTGGTGGATACCAGCAATGCCAGCCTTCAACCAATAATGTGCAAGATTTACTGTGTTCGTGAAATAACTGGGCCAATAAAGTAAAGTAAGTAAGTTCGTATGAGTCTGTGGCCAGCAGAGTTTCTAGGCAGAGATGTGTGAGGATGTGTAGCGAGGGATGTGTTAGGAACCAATAGAATCACTTTATTAAAGCAGAACAGAGCAAGGCTAGGTAAATGAAGTGATTCTATTGGTTGGTTCCTAACAAACACATCCTTCGTTACACATATCTGGTGGAAACGCAGCCTTAGTCCCTACTTGTCTATTTTTGCCTACACCTTATTAAAGTGAGTTAACAAAACTGTAACTGCACAAGATCCGTTATCTGTATAACTCCTTGGAAACATCGGAATTGCAAATTAGCGTTACAAAACGTGTTGTTCGTGCCATCTTGTATTTTATCACATGTGTAGAATACTTGTGTAAAATGTGAAGCTAATGATACGAACTAATTTGAATTCGTGTGACCTTGATAATAACCTGTTGTTTTCTGTAATAAAAAAAACGTTTTTTTACACCTGGCCCAACGTTGCCTGTATTTTAAAAGTATCTAGGTCATTTATTTAATTCTCATGTTTCACTATTTCATAGTGAGTACACTCAACCCGTACGACTCTTAGGAGAAAATCTAAACGGCTATGTATAGTCACATTAGGTAATAGAGATTTATACTTCTTACTTTTATGAATAAGGCCTTTAACACTTTACCTTTCAAACTTTTGATCAAACAACAAAAGCTTGAGCAGCGGAGCTTCGTTGTGGCCTCCCCTTGTAATGAATGGGTTAGGTCGAGCTGCGTCGGCATAATTACAAATCTAATTGAAAAAGGTGAAAGCACAACAAAGAAGTTCATTTATTTTACTCGCATAAATAGTATCACTGAGAGTGGATTAGAGTAATTCAATTTTATAGAGCATCTCGTTATCATAAACGTTGGTAGCGCAGTTATTCTTCTCTAAGAGACTGTAATTCTCATTTTCTTGGTGCTTTACACGAAAGTTCTATAAGGTAAGGATCTAAAATAGCTATCCATTAAACCAACCAACCATTTAAACCTCTAGTACAGAACAGCCCCCCGATTGCGTAACTCGGTTTCAATCCGATTTCAATCATCGAACTGTCAATAAGCTGTCACATTCATACAAAATACGTCAGTTTTTGATTGAAATCAAGTGAAATCGATTGCAACCGAATTAAGCAATCGAGGGGCAGATATTAGTACTACGTACCTCTAGATCGCAAATTGAATCAGAATATTTTTTTTCTACTTTTTCAAGAAGACTAGAAATTCTACTTTTCAAGCAACAAACTTGTTTTATTTTTATTTATTAGCTTATTCATATCCTTCATTATGTATTGCACCATCCTCTTTACAACCCACTAACTAACGTTTTATCTACTTCTGCTTGCTTGCCATACCTTACTGAATATGTGGATCGCGCGTTAGGTTTTTTTATTAATTTTGTGTAGGTCAATGGAAGTTTGCTGTAGATACTGCAAGTATTTAATCAAGTTGTTTTTAACAAAGTAGCTTAACCATAGAAGTATCATTTACTTTCCTTTCACTGTTAACAGATTCTATTCTAATTTATTATGGCCAGTTTGAAATGTATTTAACCTATTTGTTATAGACTCAACTGTATAATCTTAGCACGTTTCAAGTAGATCTCGGACATTTATCGAGCACAAAGGCAATACAGTTGCAGAATAAATATTAGTTACTATCGCGGAGGCTGTGCTGGGATAACTGTACGACCTACGCAAGATAGAAGGCAAGATATGAGGTCGTTTAGAACTGGCCCCAGGGAGTATCGCGTGTCCCGTACAGCGTTTCAAACCTTATTTGCTAGTTAATTGGCAAATTAATTAAAATGTAATATAGCCTAACAAAATGAAACATAAAAAAGGTTGCATATCTTAACTAAACTCTTCCGATCCATTGTCCTTTAAGAAAATGACTTAGAATGCATCAAAACATTTTAAACTTTATGATATCCGTTTCCGTAACTAAGTAATTCTTAATGTAGACTCAACGTCGTTTAGCTGAGCTACGACGAATTTAAACTGGCGGCCAGTTTTTCGTTCCATTCTGGCAACATCTGACAAAGATACTCAAGTAATTCATAGTACCAGTACCAACCAACCAACCAACCAAAAGCTTGACGTCAAATCCTAAAACTAAAGTTTACCGTGAAAGGGCATTTGCCCCGGAACAAATATTACCACACCGTAAAACCCTTTGACTGGTTGGTTTGAACTCGCAAGCCCTTTATTAGACCTTCTATTGTAAATGAAAGGTCTCAATAACGGGTTCCAGATTAAACTGTCTGATACTGTACATACATAGCGAGTACTTAGCTTATCAGATAGACAATTGTTTCAGGTAGGTATAGGTAGAATTTTCCGTTTACACAAAAACATTAGCTATTGTTCTGTTTTAGGACTATTAAATTAAGTTTTTGAGTCAAACGAACTAATATCTAGAGCATTGTCTGAGACTTATTCAACGTTACATACAAGCATAGAAAAGAGTTTCGCAAGGAACAATTTGTGGTCCACGTTTTTTTATAGTGTGTATGCAAAATTGTTTCGTATTCGTATAGAATTTACATATAACACGTAATCCACATGGCAGTGCTAGAATTGCATCACTGTATAGCTCATCGCCAATTCTTATGCACGTGGGTGGATTATTGACCGGAGTGCTATTTATATTATACCATGCCGAATATTGCCCAACCATAGTATCTGGGCTATATCAACATCATGAAATCATTGGGCTTACAATATATGACATCGAAGATAAAGGCATCTGTTCGACTCGATTTATTGTGTGCGAGATAATTAAATAGCTGTATGCTCAACGATCACAAGCTGTAACGATCGTTATTCGTTCATTACAATGATGTTTGATGATTTAATGGCAAATTTACTGATCTTGATCAGTTACTTTCCAGTATCGTTTTATATTATTAAGAATGAAACTTTGAAACTTTGCACTAATAGCATTTATTTGTTCGCAACATTCCTTAAACCATTCCATATACACGGCTAGATGCACTGTGATGCGAAATGTATTTTACTGTTTTATGTAATAAAATAAATGTGATAGGTGAAAAACTTGTTTGTAAAATTAATTAAATAGATTTGCAACTTCGTTTCACTTGATTTTATTTAAGTCGATAAACCTGTTGAAGCAATTTAATATTGTGGTTTATAGTAATTAACTCAATGCAGTGAATTCAGTTAATTATAACAAAAACAAAAATATGGATCTATGAATCGGCTTTTCAAATCAGTTCCATAGATATACCTTAAACATGTTTCATCTGTATTTAGCTCAGCTTATGTTGCTTTGTAAATCATCACCTTTGATAAAAAAATATAAGCGGATTCTGCAAGTTATTTTTATTTATTCTAATACTTACCAAAAAAGCTTTAAGTTTTTTAAGAATTTTTCATAAACAGAGTTCTTTGAAATTAAATTTTCGCGTTTTATCCTCAATTCGTTAGGTACTTAAATTTTTGTATGTTCTGGCATATTTTGTATCTTTTGATAAAAAAAAAAAACGTGGGTTGTTTTTAACCAACTAGCATAATTGTAAAGATTCACATGGTGAAGAAATTAGATAATTGCGGCAATGGAAGGCCATAAAATGTTAATGAATTTTGTTGTAAAAGTAGTTATCAAATTAGCAAGTGATGTTTAATTGTAGATTGTGTCATGTGAAGTGACGTAACGTAACATTATGTCTAATTATGCTTGCAATTATGCCATTATTGTCTAAGATGAAGGAAGTGACTCATTAGTGGCCTTACGGGTTTTTAGGCTAAGAACCGCGCGCGCGTATGAAAAAATCTTAGACATGGTAAATTGAATAAAAACTTCAATCATGTCTTTTATGAAATGTTATTTCAATATTAAAATCTAGACATATTTATTAAAAATAATACTCATAGATCAAAACACACAAACAAACATTAATATAATTCGTCAGTGAACCAAGAAACCGAATAGCGATAAGTTGATCATCTTGAACTCGATTGTGTTGACCTCTCCATCATAGTAAAGGTTCATACCGCAGCGAATGAAGGAATCAGCTCGGTCATCTGGCCTCACAAACCATTTAATTCTAGAGCTAATAATGCTCATCGCCTTCAACAATTTTATCAGTGAAAAAAACATTCAAATAAATGTTCTAAAATGAGAAAGACCCAATAAATTGTATCACAAAAAAAAATATTATTCACCACTGTCCACTGTGTGAAGTAAAGTATTTTTTTTTTTTTTTTATACTACTAAAGTGGTAACCAAGCGTACGGCCCACTTGATGGTCAGCAGTTACCGTAGCCTATGTACGCATGCAACATCATAGATATCACTTGCGTGTTACCACCCTGAGACGTTAGATGGTTAGTCTCATGTGCCTGTAATTTCACCGGAAACCATACCCTTCGAACCGGAACACAGCAATGCTCACATTACTGCTTGGCGGCAGAAATAGGTATGGTGGTAGTCCTTCCCCGGACGAGCTCTATCACAAAGAACTCTAACACTCTAACTACTCTTAAAATGTATTTATTTAATCATATCACAAGGATCATTTTAAAACGTCTTAAAGCTAGGTGAGTTTACGCCAGTTCCACGCGCCCTGTGTTTGTAATCTTCTATTACTTGAGATAGCGAGCGAGGCTTGAATGCATGTTGCTACTAGTATTGTAGAATGAATCACCAATTTGAAAATGATTTCAAATACCTACCCAAGATGATGTAATTACGTGAAGGTTTTAGGGGTTAAACCAACTGGTCGAAATCAGCTACGTCACCGTCTAAAGGCCGGAACTGGTTCACCAAATGAGCGAGCCCTTTGTGGAGGAACAAAAGATGTAAGGCGAAAGCCACTCGCTTGGAAATATGATGGGACAGGTATTCAGAATTTCGGGCGTTGTCAGTCCATTGGCGGTTAATGATCTGTGAAGAGTATTCGAAGATGATTGGAAGGGTATTGAGTATTGTCACGAGGTTATCACAATGGATAATCGTTACACTTTGTGATACATAGAGAGGTAGGGCTAGGGACAGATGTAAAGTCATCATTCAAATAAATGGAGCGCTCGTGACGTAGCTGGCTAAGTGGTTCTTAACAGATCAACGGAGTTAAGCACTGTTCCGCGTAGTCATCATTTGGATGGGTGACCGCCAGTGGCAATTGCAACTGAGCGCTCCCGTGCTTCGGAGGGCACGTTAAGCAGTCGGTCCCGGCTCTTTCAAAGTTGTTAGGCCGTGACAGAGACCTTCGGGCGGCCTAGAAACTCTGTCACCAGAGTTGGCCACTGACTCATTACGAACTTACTTATTCAAATAAATACAATATCACTGCTTTACAAAATGTTTTCTACCGATACCAATCTCCCCAAGGCTAGGCAGGCAGTGCATTGGCCTTTTTCTTTATATTCAATACATTTTCTTGTAATGCCAGTGCAAGGTCAAATGATTGAGACTTTTCTGACACGAATTGTTATTTCGATTATTGTGGTGCCGCACAGGTACTTTTAATCTTATATTATACCTGTGATTATACCTTTCAAAAGCAAATTAGATGTATTCGGTACTACGCACACGGAAGCGCGCCAAGTTCATTTGAAACGTGAGCGAAGAAACACGACGTGTTGTGTGTGATAATTTAGGTATATCCTTTTTCATGTACCACTCCACTCTCGCATTTACTTTACTGTGTCATCGCTCCGTTGGTTTACCTGGGATTGGAGCTAGAGCATCTTACAATGTTATTTAGTTGCCAAAAGTCAACAGTAAAATTTTAAATATCATCAGTCTACTTATCTTTTAACCGTCGTAGTAGTTTTTACTTAGAACTTGTTGCACTTAAAACTTTGATGTTAGCGGTCGTTCTCAGTCAGACTTCTTTACCGAACTAAGCTGCAGCTTTATTGTGCTTTGAATGTTCCATTAATGTTTCGTTAGTTGTTGAACTTTTTTATATTGATGATATTTCGTTTGTACAGTACACAAGTTTCGTTGTAAAATAGGACTCCCCGTAAAGTATACTAGAAGGAACACTCGAGGCATTTTCATTTAAACTTTTCAATGGGCATTTAAATTGCACCCATAATATTATTCCAAAAGTTTCGATAATTAATGCTTTTTCGTAGATCTGCAAGCCGTAATGGCTAAGTGGGATGAGTCCAGATTGCCTATCAGGAGGTCATGGATTTGTAACTTGACTGACTGCACCAATAAATTTTACATTACTAAAAATGTATGTGCCCATTGAAACACGGTGAAGGAAACTATCGGGAGGAAATTATATATATAATTATAAATCGCGGCTTAGTTTGCTCCGCACGTATTGACTGTCTTTCCTGTGCTAAACTAAGCTACGTAAGATGGTGATGGTGAAGGTGCTGGGATGCCTTCGATTCAGTCACTGCAGTGTCTGCGACATCACACATCAATTATTAGTACAAAGGGTAACCAACATGCCACTAAACGCTGTGCTGTATAAATAAACCATGTTCAATAGATTAGTCTTGGTTTTTTCCATAGTAATGCCAAAAAATACATCTATATGCGATAAAATACACTTTTTTGGATCAGGATTCAACCTTGTTTTTTGCTAGTTATAATCTAAAATCAAATTCGTATTACCTGGATCGTAATTTAAAAGCTTTATAATAGTGTTGAGTAAACCAATCAGCACGTTGCGTTGCAAAACCCATCAAGATAATGAAGCGTGAAACTAAATAGTTATAATCTAAACATTATCGACCGTTGCATTGTTACAACCGTGCTACCGCCTGCTGAAGGTCAGTTGAAAGTCAACACCGTTAATGCAAAAGGACTTTACGTTTTGGAATTGGGAAGACGCATTTTAGCAAAGTCTTATATTTACGCAATATACGTATGACAGGACTCTTATATAGTCGCAAGTTCACAACCACTTCGGAAAACACCAAGGAGTACCTACTTCGTTTACCTATTATAATGTATGAGTCAGTAAACACACCTTTTTTTCGGTAATGTTGTGTGCTTAAATTAGTGGTTGAACAAACTCGGTGATTCATCCAACAATTTGCTTTATGTACGCACAAATATATGTATAACAATCATAAAGGCTAAACCGCACACCAAATTTTCTATAAAATCTGCGAACTTACTCTGTTTATAGCAAAAACTAACTCAAGTCTTTGTTTTGTCTGAAATTTTTATCTCTATCAAAATTTTAATTATTTTTATGTAGACCCTTCAAGCCCAAGTGAAATAGCTTATTGAGTCAAATTGTATTAAATTTCTAGAGATCTATAAAAAGCTGGGCTACAAGCCTGCTAGTGTTAATGTTCTGTGAGATATATATCGGTCCTCGACCCCGAAAGGGTGCTTCTTACTATCGTCGCCTCATAAATATCAGAGCCTTCGCACAAATGGCCATTGCTCAAAGTAAGTCAGCGGCTATATATTCAAGACTAGACAAGAGATATTCCGAATTTAATTTAGAAGACTAGAGTAGAGTAAGCCTAAATTGTTTTTATTTTAAAAAGTGGCGTTCAAACAGGTATTGATGTTTCCTCAATTCGCTGAACTTTATTTCAGTTAAGTTATCGTTTAAAACTTGCCATTATATTTTGTCTCACCTGCCAGACCAAGCAATGCTAAATTTTGTCACAAAACAACAGTTGCTGAACTTGTATTTCAATTCCAATGGTGTTTCTTCCACTGATCTTTTATCTATATCGGGAACCGAATTACACTTAGGAGCTTTTAGATTGGAATGACGCTTCGGCAGCTGACGCATAGCTGCAGCCTGATCTTTCAATTAAAGTTTCTCGGTTTCGTTGTAATGTAACAAAAACTAGTCGATGAAGACAAGTACATTTTGGACTACATGGCCTTAGTCTACATTTTTATGAAGCCACATTTTACAAATGTGTTTTTCTAGATGCTATTAATAGTAGCCGTAGAATAAGTAACCCTTATAATAACAACACAGGCCAGCCAATATTGACGTAAACGAACTGTTTGTCTTGTAACCTTGAGTTATAAAGGTCGCTAGGTTCTATGCATTAGTATTATTGTTTAAACATCACATAAAAGTTGTACAATCTATGTACAATCTATTGTTGTAAGTAATGGCACTTTTGGACATTGTCATTTATTATATTAGGTATTATCATCATTAGTTTTTAAACTATCATGGTTATTAACTAATTTTTACTAAAACGGGATATTTACCATGATTTGTGAGTTCTCCCGTGATCATGGTGCATGTAACTGCGCCGAATTGGGAATCAATAAAACTCACAAATCATGGTAAATATCCCGTTTTTAGTGAAAATTATTATCATCATTTAATTATAATCCCTTGTTATGTGAAACAATGTTTGGGTCAAAATAACATCAAATTGGAATATTAGATCCGATGCCCTGGGACGATTTCAAGATCTCCGGTAACCAAGGTTCGTGAAGTGTGAAAGAAAGAAAAATCCATCTTATCTTGAAGTGGTGAAAAAAAAGGTGGAAACTCTATGTGCCAAAACAATAGCCCAGAACTACATGCTATACCACTGTATTAGGCCAATATGGCGGCTCTAAGCTAACATTTGCTCTGGTTCTCGGACTCTTCAAACAAGCGTGTTTGGAGAACTTAACAATGTTAGCCTTGTGGGTTCATTTCCTTCGCTCATCTACACCCGATTTCGTTCGTGGTATGTTAACTCACAGATAGACGACACACGACACGACAGGTCTTTCTAGTTCTTGCCGGTTTCCTCACTATGTTATCCTTTACCGTTTGAAATTCTGGCATTGCGAACATAATTTCTTTGGGTTTTTTAACCCACGAAGGTGTGGTCACTACCAACAGACCAGCAGTGCTATTGTTCTTACGATATCTTTGGTTTCTATTCCACACCCCGCCAGTGACACGGAAGCGCTCAGTTCAACTGCTTCCGTGATTCGGAAGATACTATGCGACTGAACCCTCTGCCCTATGCAGTCGGTACCGGCTTTTTCAAAGTCGTTAAGCTTTCGGCTGGACTATTAACTCCGTCACCAAGTTTGACCACTGACTTATACGATCATGCTCCTTGTTTTCCCATTTCCGTAAGGTACGAACGTTATCGTAGATATACGATGCTCGAGAATTCCGTATAAAGCTAATATTACGCTTGCGGAAGCACAAACATTTGATTTAGATCATATGATTATCCTATAAGTATTACTATTTATTATGCGTAATATTATTCTGAAGTTTACGAGATTATTAAGTTATTCATTATTCTACAAACAAAAACATAATGGTTTCTGTTTGTTGAATAACGAGTAACTTTTATACGTAAACAGAGGATATTTTGGTTATAGAATTTGTGCAAATAATAATAGAAAAAGAATAAGAATATAATATTGTCTATTTATCGCTATTATTGACCTTATCGCTATTTAGCGATAAGGCCGCCCATTGTAATACCTGTTAGTAATTAAGATTGTTCTTGTCAAATTTGTTATAATGTGGTGTTCAATAAAGTATTTTGATTCCGTTGGGGAATAAAGGTTCTCGAGTGGCGACCACGAACTGGAAAACGAAGTGTAGGACGGCCCCCCACTCGATGGACCGATGACATTAAAGCGGTCGCAGGAAGTCGGTGGATGGTGAAGGCCCAAAATCGGTCGTCATGGCGCTCTTTGGGGGAGGCCTATGTCCAGCAGTGGACGTCTATCGGCTGATATGATGATGATGATGAAGTACAAAAAGGTTAATATTATTATGGGACAAGTTTTTTTAATGCGCTGTGGTTATTAATAATTATAATTTTTAATTATAATTTTGCACTTATTTCAGGTGTAATGCACCTTCAATACTTCTGAAAACCGGCGCCTAAGCAGATCCATTTGGTAAGAATTTTCTCATCATCAACGCTTGCAGTTATCATTATTATTATTATGTAAACCGGCATGCCCAAGAATTAAAACTCAATAGACATGTGCCATCCACCAATCTGTATTGTCCGAATGGTGTAGGTATGAAGACCCAATCACTCTCGCCCGAGAGTAGGCCAGTGTCCCAGTTGTTGGAACATAATGACTAATGAGGCTGTCATGATGATGATTACTAACATGTTGATAGGTAGGTATCTAGGTATAATAAACATGTTACATTACGCATCAGCTCGCTTTCGAATTACGCTCGTTACGGCTCTCGTGGGTTCTCTAATTATTCCGTTGTTTCCCTTTCTATGTTACAATTGAGTTATACCTACTTATTTGTTTATTTTATTTGTTTATTTTGACAACCGATGTGGCGCAGCGGGCGCAGGTCCGCCTGCGACGCAGAGGTTGCGGGTTCGATTCCCGCCTCGGGACAAATGTTTGTACGATCTACAAATATTTGTTCCGGGTGTTCTGGGTATTATCTATATATAATAAAAAATATCTATCTATGTATTGTATTGTATTAAATATATATCAGTCATCTAGTACCCATAATACAGCTCTGTTTAACAGCAGCTTACCTTGGGCTAGATGATGCTGTGTGGATTGTCCAGCATTATTTATTGATTTATTTATTTATATTTATTTACACACTGTTTTGTAGATTTCATTATTGTACATTTTTTTTTTTTATTAAATTGGTGCGGCTAATATAACACTGCGGCCATGCAGGCCTATTGTGTTCGCCACTTATTTTGTCGCCCTAAGGGGGGCGTTTACAGTTCACCTCCAAGCCCTGCCGATACTAAGAACTGGAGGATTTGCTTGGGGGTGATGTCTCTTAGCTCATCTGGGCTGAGGATGTGCCTACCCAGATGTATGCTACGTTTTTGCATTAGTGGTCCACACTCTCCTAGCAGATGCGCAGGCGTTTCGTCCGCCTCATTGCACAGTCTGCAGGTTTGTGTGTCACTCAGCCTTAGCTTAAACATGTGCTTTTTAAGGCGACAATGTCCAGTTAAGGCCCTGACCACAATGCGTAGGTTATTCCTATTTAGCGCTAAGATTTGGTTGGTATACCGTTTATCGAAGGCTTTTATTAGGGATTTTGAGTGATTCATGCCAGAAGAATTGTTCCAGAGTCTGGTTGATTCTTCGAAGCATGAGTTTGTGAGGGTTCTTTGTGCCAGGCTTTTTGGTATACCGCAGAAAGGCTCTGGGCCTATTTGAGTACCAGCAGCCCCAGCGCGAGCCAGCTCGTCGGCACACTCGTTACCTTCGATTCCCGCGTGCCCTGGAACCCATCTTAGAACAACTCTGTTTTTTGAACCGAGCGTATTTAGACGCGTCAGGCAGTCTTCCACCAGCCTGGACGTGATAACCTTCGAGTCCAGAGCCAGTAGTGCCGCCTGGCTGTCAGAGTTGATATAGATGTTTTGGTTGGTGTAGTGCCTCTGCAGATTGACCTCCGCGCATTCAAGGATGGCAAAGATCTCTGCCTGGAAGATAGAGGCGTAGTTTCCCAAGTAAAGACTTTCTCTAAACTTAGGTCGCTCTCCGTAAACTCCACAGCCTACAGCCAGTCCCATTTTGGACCCATCAGTGTACCACTTAAGGCACCCTGCCTTGTAAGGTAGCTGGTCATTCTGCCAGTCTTCCCTAGAGGGCATTTCCACAGTGTAGTGCTTCTCGAACACATGACGTGGAAGCATGACATCAGAAGTCATGCACAGTATAGAGGATTCTATGGTTGAGTCTTGTAAAGATCTCAGTTTTCGGGACAGCCAAGTCTTCCTGCCCTGAATGGTAGCCCTATACATGCCTGCTTTCGCCTCTTTGCGTATGTACACATGAAGGGGTGGTATTCCAAGCAGAGCATTGAGAGCTTGCCCAGGGGATGAGGACATCGCGCCTGTGGCGATAAGACAAGCAATTCTCTGTAAACTACTCATCTTGGTGATAGTGGTCGACTGAGAGGCTTTGTCATACCATACCATGGAGGCGTATGTTACTATCGGCCTCACAACGGATGTGTACAGCCATAAAGCAATCTTGGGTTTAACACCCCAATTGCTGCCCATCAGTCGTCCACTCGCACCTAGAGCCATCTTAGCCTTTTTCAAGACATTGTCTAGGTGTGAGTTCCACGTTAGTTTACGGTCAATTGTGACTCCAAGATATTTAACTTCCGTGGAAAAGGAGATAGTTTTACCATTGAGCTTGGGCTTGACAAGTTTGTCTAGCCTGCGCTTGTTGGTAAAAGGAACGATCACTGTTTTTTCCGCATTAACGGAGAGATCACTGGTTTCGCACCATTTGCTGACAGTGTTGAGAGCTCTTTGCATTATGCCAGAGACAGTAGACTGACAAAAACCCCGCACGACGATTACAAGGTCATCCGCATAACCTTGCGCATCTATGTGGAGCTCAGCCAGTCTAACAAGGAGTTCATCCACTGCTAGAGTCCATAGAATAGGCGATAGAACTCCGCCTTGAGGACAGCCCCTAGCAGTGGCTATTTCAATTTTTGTACTGTGAAGGGTAAGCTTGGCTCCTCTTTGTAGGAGCATCGCCTCGACCCACCTGGTAGTTGTTGGATCGACATTTTTCCTTGTCAGTCCATTTACCAGGAGTGAAGTAGGTGAATTATCAAACGCCCCTTCAATGTCAAGGAATGCACAAAGTGCGATTTCCTTGTCCTCCATAGTCTTTTCCACTTTATCAATGAGACTGCTAAGGGCTGTTTCCGTAGATTTGCCCTTGCAGTAAGCGTGTTGACTATGGTGGATGGGAGATGCGACTAGCGCGTTATCTCTGATATGTCTATCCACTACCTTCTCCATTGTCTTTAAAAGAAAGGAAGATAGGCTAATGGGTCTGAAAGACTTTGGCTGGCTGTAGTCTTTTTTCCCAGCCTTAGGTATGAATATAACTTTGACCGTGGTCCAAGGTTCTGGTATAGTCCCCCAGGCGAAACTCGCCCTGAAGACTTTGACCAGATAGGGACAAAGGATGTCAGCTCCGTTCTGTAGTAAGATAGGGAGTATGTCATCCTCGCCACTTGCTTTGTGTGGCTTGAAAGAGCTGACAGCCCACCTGACCCTGTTAGGTTTAATTATTGCAGCCGCCCTGTTCCAGTCCTCAATTCGAGGCTTGTGTAGCGAGACTGTCCTAATTGGGTCCGCACATTTTATCTGTGCCCCGGGGAAGTGGGTTGTTGCCAGCAGCTCTAGAGTTTCCTTTTCATTGGTTGTAAAGGAACCGTCTCCTTTCCTTAGAAGACCGATTTGGTTAGTTTTGGCTTTGGTCAGCAGTTAATGGAGTCTTGCTCCTTGAGGCAATCCTTTGATTTCCTCACACAACTTCCTCCACGATGCTCGCTTAGCCTTCCTAATCTCAAGGTTATACTTTGTCAAGGCTTTTGTGTATGACTCCCAGTTGCGGGTCTTTTTAGCCTTGTTAAAAAGTTTCCTGGCTTTTTCCCTTAGACTTATTAGTTTAGAGTTCCACCAAGGAACCCGCCGTTTTGTTGTTTTTATCTTCAGCGGACAGCTCTGTTCGTAGGCATTGCGGATGCCTTCCGTCAGCAGAGCTACCGCTATTTCTAGACTGTCACGGGTTCTAATACTTTTAGGACAGTTTTCTATATGATTCTATATTATTGTACATACTAAACCTAATGTACTATTGAACAACCAATAATTATTTAAAAAAAAATGATTCTACTAAACTTACATAAACCAAAAGAAAATGTCATACCATTAAAAAAACAAGCACATACCTAAACCCAAAATCTTCCTAATTTAAAAATGAATTGGTATGCATTAGGCTCGCTAAAACTCGAGAACGGCTGAATCGATTTCGCTGATTTTGGTCTTGAAATGTTTGTAGGAGTCCAGGGAAGGTTTAATTAAACGGTTTGAAATTGTGGAAAATTTCGGCAAAAATTACGCGAATGAATCCGTGCCGGGTCAGCTACCATTTAAAAATCTCAAATGTTCAGGTTTCTCCCAAACCTGTAGTGTACCTAAAGAAAGAAAGAAATATTTTTTTTTTTACCTACAGCTGTTATTGCAAATTTTCCAGATTAATAATATCCATAGAATAGTAATAGTATTTTGGACGGTGGCCAGTGTATTTAATACTGAGATACGGTTATGGCTCTGGACTTCCGCCATAATAAATTTACCATAATTAATTATTTTAATTTTAAAACATAAATTTTATTATTGTTAATTTAAAGAAGTGAACAAGACAACAAAAAATATTGATTAGTTTTCTTACGTCGTCCCTTCGTCAATGGGTTTATTAAAGACTTATGATAGATGGCTATAGGTTTTTTATATCCTCAATTTTTAGACCTCTAGTAACTCGAAATCGCGCGAATCGATACAAACTTAAATCTCGAGTACTATTAGTTTAAAATGCAGAAAATCTACTCAAAGAAATAAAACCATATGGACAAGTAACAACATACAAAGGAATTGTTTCCACTCCGTGAGTCACATTGTCTAAGCTCATACGGCCATCTTGAAAGCTCGCTGTCGCCGAGCACCAGACGGATCCGAGTACAATAGCACCAGCAAACAATGAGCCCTCACCGCGGTCTGACTTCTTCTTCAGAGTTAGAGAAATGTAACTCCTATTTATTAGATCTGTGCACCTCAGATTCTGAATGAAAAATCCTTTTATAGTTTTATAGTCCGGCTAACATGATAAATAAATAAATAAATAACAAATAATGCTGGACAATCCACACAGCATCATCTAGCCCCAAGGTAAGCTGCTGTTAAACAGAGCTGTATTATGGGTACAAGATAGATAGATAGATATTTTTTGTTTTAAATAGAAAATACCCAGAACACCCGGAACAAATATTTGTAGATCGTACAAATATTTGACCCGAGGCGGGAATCGAACCCGCAACCTCCGCGTCGCAGGCGGACCTGCGCCCGCTGCTGCACATCAGTCGTCAAAAGACCGAGCACCGTAGACAACGGTTTTTTTCCGGTTTTATCAAAAGAAGTGTACAGAAAAATTATGGATTTGGTTGAAAAAAATAGTAACATTTACTATAAGTATTTTCAGTGAACAGAAAGTTGTCAATTTGTCATGTCAACGATGTGGTACGGATAAAGTCGAGGGGCCTCAGTTGCCTAACGAGCCTACTCTTGCTGTAAAAACGATATATCGTGACAGTTATTGTGGTTCAGCTTGTGCGTAATGCTCTGAACTTCCTACTGAACTGACCTAAGACTTAAGAGGCCTTTCCAAGATTTAGCGATATAATTCATGAAGTTCGCCTGAATATATCTTTATATAGTATAAGTAATAGTGCGCGCGACGAGGAGCGATACATCCTCCCGTAATAAACGCTCAGCGCGGTTTGAGAGTCGGTGCTTCGATCGATATGATTATAAGTGCGCTAAGGTATGATTTTAAAAAATTCGTATTAAAAAAAGTCAATGCTATTAGACTAGTTTCTTTGTTGTATTTATTCAATAAAAACTTAAACTTTAATTTAGTAGGTGTATTTTTATTGTAAACTTCTTACTTTAGCAGAAATAACAAGCGTAAAATTGGGAAAAGTACGCGTTTTTTAGACCGACTTTTTTCAAAAATACTGAACTAACATGGTGTATTTTTCTCTGTACACTTAAATTTTAAAACTGTGATTATTATAATTGCATTTTTGGAAATATGTTAGACTTTGATATTTCATAGAAAAAATTATCGAAAGTTGACTGGAATTGCTCATTTTACGAAACGTGCGTTACTAATTATTTTTTTTATCAGTTGTGTCTTGAGTTAATTAATATTAGTTCTGTTGGCTTAAATTTTAAGGGATAAAGCTTTTATATGTTTTTATTTTCGTTAAAATATCTTCAACACACGAGCCACAATAGTGTTCGAAACTTCACTGGCTACAAGAAAATTCAAGGATTATCAAGGATATGGCTCTTAAGAGGGCTAAGTCTCTGGGATTTTGTATTTAGGCTTAACGTTGATTGTCAGTCAATCAGTCAGTAACTTAAAGCTGTACTTATATTTTAGAAAATTCCATGACATGCCAATTAGCGCGTGCCTTAACTGTCCACAACAAAACAAACACAGTTTCGTTCCAATTCCAGTCTTACAACCTCAACTTACGACGTTACTTTTACTTGAACCTAATCTAATTTCACGGGCACGTTTTGGAGAAAGCAATTAATGCCCGAAAGCTCACATTCATGCATTTCTAATAGTAGTTTCGCTTTCAATTTGCTTGTGGCCATGGCAAGTCGTGTCATGAGCAACATAACATTGAAACAAATAGGCATGTTTTGTGTTAGAAAGTACTGCGTAATTGCGATATGTAGCGAAACTGTTATAAAATGTTTTTACCCACTGTCAGTATCTGGTATGGAGTAAGAGGTTACGCGTGTTTACAGTTTTTTAAACTAAGTTTGTGTTTTTCTTAGGGTTCCGTATCTTAACAGAAAAAACAAAACCCTTTTAGGATCACACAATGTTATGTCTGTCAACCCCTTTTACTCAGGAAGTAACGGCTATAGTAACGCCTAGTTCGATTGGCACCACACTGAAGCTTTATGGTGAAGAGGGATCATCAAAAAAAAGCTAGAAACCCAGCCGAGTTGCCAGATTATTCTAGACTGGCGAAAATTCACCTAGCTTTAAGACGTTTTAAAATTATCCTTGTGGTTTGATTGAATAAATATATTTTTTACCTTATTTAATACTATAAACAAAATATGAAAGTCTGATCTTATGGTGCCACAACAAAATAAAGCTTCGAAATAATTTACAAAATACAAATGATCAGTTTTGCATGAATATTAATTTTATAAGCTATCATTATGAATCGTCACTAACAATTATTTATATTATTAGGTACCAACATTATCATTCAATTCATGACATACTTACCTATCTATCTACTTTTTAATATAAATACCGAATGCATAAACCTCGGCCTTTCTCCATGTTGCAATACCCTAATAACAGGGTTCATGTGTGATACTACTTATTCTGTAACAACTACATAATGTACCATATGACAGCAATAAATGTATTGATTGATTGATTGATTTACAAATCGGAAGTTTTTATGCTCAAGAAATATTAATCTAGCTTATCTTCAATAGTACGAAACCCCCAAGAAGAGAGTGTCGCTCGCACTTGGCGTTTTTATTTACAACCAAAGACATTAAGAAAATTTGTTTATATGTTCGAAGTTAACAACTGGCGAAAATTCTTAAAAAGTTCAATCTTAGCATAATACAAATATTTCTTCAAAGCAAATCTCTCAACTCGTTCGATGTAAGAAGATAATACGTGTGTTCCCGTCGTAACAGTCTTGTGCTTCAAACAAGAAGGATATAAATGTTAATAAGAAGCAAATTCTTATATTTTTGAGATTGGTTCTTTGTACATTCTGTGTTGTTATATTTTTATTCACTCGTAAACGCTACCGTAGTATTTGTTCTGTGACGTCACTACAAAAATTGTTTTAAATCGAGTTAGTCTCTAACTACATCCACTAAGTAAGTGTTAGTTCGTATGAGTGAGAGCCAACTCTGGTATCAGAGTTTCTAGGCCGCCCATAGGCCGTCATAGCCTAACAACTTTGAAAAAGCCACAACTTTACATCCACTACTTCTAAACTGCTAAATAAGACTGAAATTATTCAGAAGAGTAGTAGAGTTCTTTGTGATAGAGCTCGTCCGGGGTAGGACTACCATGGTGGTACTACCTATTTCTGCCGTCAAGCAGTAACGCTCGCATTGCTGTGTTCCAGTTCGAAGGGTATGGTTTTCGGTGAAATTACAGGCACATGAGACTTTCCATCTAACGTCTCAGGGTGGTAACATGCAAGTGATATCTATGATGTTGCATGCGTACATAGGCTACGGTACCGCTGACCATCAAGTGGGCCGTACGCTTGTATACCACTTTAGTAGTATAAAAAAAAAACTTTTAAACTGAAGTATTCTTTTGGCTCAATTTTTATTGTTTTATACATTAGCAAACATGCTGTCGGAATCACTATTACTATATTATATAAGGTCATTCATTATCAACCTGACAAACTTAAGGGGTAGGTTCCACACATAAAAAAAAAATACTTGTTTTTTTTCTATAGTTACATAAAAAAAATTACGTAATTCTGCTTAATAATTAGTTATCCTTGTTAGAAATCGAAAAGGCAGCGCTCGGCACGTGTCAGTGACCCGCGCGTCAATGAACCGCGGGTCAATAACCCGCGCGTCCTTGACCTGCGCATGTCCTTGACCCGCTACGGGGCGCGCACACTCGAATATTTCATTATTACATCGCTCAACTCGATCCCCAACAATGATAAATAATAATGGAGCGAAAAAACGTAATCGATTTTTTCCTTACGGAACCTATCCCTTAAGTTTGTCAGGTTGATAATGAATGACCCTGTATATTCTGATTCAGTAGTCTGCAGGGACTGTAATCAACCTGCCAGGGTTACACTTTCTTTATATCAGCAGCATGTCGAGCGAAGCCTTAGCATGTCAAGTGAATCGAGGCGCGACTACAGAGTACACACCCAAACTATAAATCACAATGTTCACGGTTCGAGCAACACAATAAGATTCTGAATACAACACACCCTATACTATGACTGTTCACATGTTGCTAACCTAATGAGACTGCACTTTAAAATTTGTATGCATGATTATCATATTTGATCTTGTAAAGTATAAGTAAATTGAATTCGTAAAACTCGTATAAACCAACTCTGGGTATGAATTTTTGGTCCTGAAATATTTAGCCTGAACCACACCCTGGACACTCAATAAAATGATAAAGCAAACGCATCGCAATCATGCCGTTGTATGTGTGTCATGGTTGGCCTCACCCAATTATAGCAAGAGCGAGATGGCACCCTTTTACTCGCGCTGGCATGCACGCGCTTGAAGCTACACAAAATCAAAATAAACGCTTCCCTTACCCCTTAGCTTCAGTGCCGGCGAAAGGTGCCGGCAAACTCGCGACCAGGTTGGGGTAACTAAAACTAGTGGTAGGGAGTGGCCATTCTGCACGTAGTACTAATACCTGTTCTGTGCCTAAACTAAACTTATTACATCTGTTAGGAATAAGGAACGACTAAGCATTTTACGCCACAAGCACTTTGAAGTAAAAAGCATATTAGAATGTGAAAAAGGAAAAATTATCACTGTCTTCATAGTTCATGACTGAGATAATTGACATGACACTGAAATATACATGTCGTCGTTATGATAATTGCGTTTCAAATCATAGACCGTGGCAGTCGCCAATCTTCATCACAATGATGTCAAGACGTCTACGCTCATGAACACAGGAGATTTGGATCACAGCACAAAGAACCTCTTTACCTAAATGCGTGCTACTTACTTCTAAGAACCTCCTTTGTTTGATTGTAGCTACATTTTAGGAACTTGACCTATTATCCCTTCGATTCGTGATGCTCCAATGACTATTTTCCTTTTCCAATTTCATTTGTAAATAGACAGCGTGAATTGCCTGAAATAAGTTTATCCACGCTAAATATTTTATTTTCATACATCCGTATTCTTCTCCTGATTAAATTTTCTGTTTTCAAGGCGGCACCCACGCTCGCCTCGTTTGCTCAAAGCTCTTTAGATTATGTAGGGTTGTCAACTGCCGCGGTTAAGCTGCTTGATGAAGCGGAAAATCCTTGGAAATTAACAACAGCTATGGGTTTATCTGACGCGAAACAGCTGGATGCATATGCAATACATGCTATATAAGACAAAGCTGTGAATTTTAAACAATGGTGAAATTACAGGAACATGAGACTTTAGATTTAGGCAACGCACTAGTGATTTCTCCGATGTTGCAAGCTTACATAGAGTACGGTAACCGCTTAGCATCAAGTAGCTTGCCATTAGGATAAGCCTGATATGTCACACTGTTGCACAATACGCTCCCACTAATCTCTCCAATCAACTCGGGGTGCCAGTTTGATCCAAGCTCTTTCAAAGGTGTTAAGGTAATCTCTCTTTGCGGCAACTAGCTTAGCCCTTAAAATTTCACTATTGTGTATGTTACAGCCTTCCCTTTCAACTGAAGTTCAATGTCCTAGACACAACAAAGGCATCTCACGTTTAAGAGGTGCGAAAGCTTTTAGCGAAACTTGACTAGATGCTTCGTACAAACCTAACGGTTAGGTCGTTTACAGACACACGACTCGATCGTGTACAAAGTCAATAACTGCAGTTGCCTACAAGTCCTTCTATTAGTATTATAGTCCTTAGTATTCCTATGAACTATATAAACTACAGGCAAGATAAAACAGTAGGTAAGTACTTCGGCCACAGCGTCAATCATCATTGTACATTTTTGACCTCCTTAACTATACTTTTCACTATTCTGTTTGAGTTACTACAAAATTTATGTTGTGCGTAACTTTTTTTTTGCTAAATGAACGTCTGATTTCCGTGTATCATAATCATAATGCACGTCACGCACTTTCGCGCGATATGAGTCGCAAGTCGCTTGAGGTGTTCAACGGCTACTGTTCGCTTTGTCGTCAAGTGTCGTCTATAAGTGCCCTTACATAGCTACTCTACAGAAGTGTTAGTGTCAACAGAAGAGGTGATCATCCATAACGAAGCTCCCAGCAATTTTCCGCCATTTTCATCCTAAATTAAAGCTTGTGGAGTGTTTCAAGAGTTATTGCGTAGGAGGCTTCAGCGAGAAATGCTGTAATGTTGATTATGTAGGGCTCGTTTATTCTAATTTTAGCATCTGGAGCAATTTACTCGCGTAATTTGTCACCGGAATCTAGGTGATTAAAGTTTGCATATATCATTATTATGTTGTGTTGGTACGGCAATGTTCCAGACAATATTTTAAGTTTCATTTCCAGAATATTTTTTTAGTAAGTATTATGTTTTAATAACAGTCTTAGTTATCGGGCTCAGAAGGCGCACGCGCATTTTTATAATAAGTTTTAAATGTACTACTTACTTTTACCAGCGACGAAAACAATATAAATGTATATTCTGTATAGTTCAGAGGCATTTAAATAAAATAACATGATCTTTATAAATTCCATAAAACGGTAAGTAGATAAAGTGGCGAATTTCCTTTTAGCTTTGAAATAATGAGTTCCATTGTGAAGTGAATTTATTCATACCGAGCCGAGTTAAACCGTGAGGATATTTTTCGATTTGGCCGTATTCTACAGAGCTTATGCAACTCGCTGAAGCGTTAAATTAAGCGGTTTATAAAGAGCTTTTGAGATATAAATAGAGCTTCTGTTTTCAGAGGTCTTTACAATCGGCGTGGAGTATTTAGAAGCCTTTCGAGGGTTGCTAAACCCGTAATTTTTATACCCTTTTAAAGGTTACTCCAGTGGCTTTACTCTACTATATATTAGTCTATCTTTTTTATAGAAAAGCGGAGCCCACCCTAAGCAATAAACAATGTTAACTTACAAACCGCATAAATACTTTTTTATATAACCTACCAATTCATAATTTAAGTAATATAGAGTGCGTTGAACCGTTTCATATGTTTCATTTTAAATGTACCTCCGACATGCAATCAAATGACCTTTGCAAGTCGTGATAAGTTTTACTTTGTTTTTCTCATAATTCAGGAAGTTTCGTAAGTTTATTCGAATATGGTGGCAGGATTTCGTGATCCACACACAGATCACGCCATAGTATACACACCCATACATGCACCCTTTACATAATATACTACACACATAAGTCGTAGTCCCTAATTATTATTATTATTTTTTTTATACAACTGAAGTGGCATCCAAGCGTACGGCCCACAAGATGGTAAGCGGTTACCGCAGCCTATGGACGCTTGTAATACCAGAGGTATCACTCGCGGGTTGCCACCTTGAGGCTAAGATCGAAAGCCTCATGTGCCAGTAATTTCCCCGGAAACCATACCCTTCACACCGGAACACAGCAATGCGAGCATTACTGCTTGGCGGCAGAAATAGGTATGGTGGTAGTCCTTCCCCAGACGAGCTCTATCACAGAGAACTCTACTACTCTTGAAATCTAGTAACTTTATTTTAAATTTTTTGCTTATTTAATTTTAACTTGTAGTTTTTTCTTTTAATACTTCATATTAAAGAATCATTTGTATTAGGCGCTGACACTGCTACACAGTTTTTTTAACTTAAGCAGCTGTCGACGTTCTCTTGTTTTTTATTTCCTTTGTGTTTCTATACCAAATAAACTTTTTTTTTTTTTATATACTACTAAAGTGGTAACCAAGCGTACGGCCCACTTGATGGTCAGCGGTATTTGTATTTGATCTGAACCAATTTGACACATTAGACTGTTATTTTACATCAATTATCAGCTTACAGCCCATAATCGGTATTCATTTGTTACATTTGATTACCAGGATATAATTTCGGGTTGCTAATATCTAAATGACGACCGATGTAGCGCAGCGGGCGCAGGTCCACCTGCGACGCAGAGGTTGCGCGTTCGATTCCCGCCTCGGGACAAATGTTTGTATGATCTACAAATATTTGTTCCGGGTGTTCTGGGTATTTTCTATATATAATAAAAAATATATATCTATGTATTGTATTGTATTAAATATATATCAGTCATCTAGTACCCATAATACAGCTCTGTTTAACAGCAGCTTACCTTGGGGCTAGATGATGCTGTGTGGATTGTCCAAAAAAAAACAAAAAAATACATAATGTATATACATATGCATCGGTCTTGAGTTTAAGTTTAAATGAATATTTTCTTTACAACCAAAACTAAGGTTTTGTCCATTATAGTAATAAATTAATAGTTCTATTGACAAGTTATTATTAGTTCTATAGAACAAATATGACAGTTTTTGTATTAACAGCTCTACCATAGAACAACTGGGACAAAAAAGTTTTGATAGTTTTATGACGACACAGTCATATAGAACAAATGGAAGTTACACATGATTAATACTTCAATCTGGGTCCCAGATATCTATTTAAATACTGCTATGTAACATTTTGAATCTACCTATTAAATAAGCCCTTTGCATTCAAATATATTTTTAAATCTATACATATACAATGTCAATGTAAGTAAATGTTTAAATCTATGTTATCTCAATCTGATCAAGAGCACCGGTGGTCTAGTGGTAGTGACCCCGCCTTCCGATCCGAAGGTCGTGGGTTCAAACCCGGTCGTGCACCAATGGATTTTTCTGTTCGAAAAATTTATGTGCGCAATGCCAGTGCTCTCATACGGTGAAGGAAAACATCGTGAGGAAACCGGCATGTCCAAGAACTAAAAATTCGAAAGACATGTGCCATCCGCCAATCCGCATTGGGTCCGCGTGGTGGATTAAGACCCAATCACTCTCGCCTGAGAGTAGGCCAGTGTCCCAGCAGTGGGAACATTAGAAGGCTGTCATGATATCTCAATCTGAGACCTTGGAGTGTATGAATCACAATTATAACGCGAAACAGACAATCTATCTTATTTTTATTTAATAAAAGAAACCAAGTGGCTGAGCGTTCGCTACTGGAGAAATGTGCTGTCATCAAAGTCGCGCAGTGAAGTGAACCGAATCCCCTTGGGTTTAAGTATCATTCATTTATGCTCCTAGGAGCTTTGAATTTTAAAGATCTCATCATGTGTTGGCAGTGGCACTTGTTTCTTGACTGCGACTACTACTCGAAATCTGAATCTAAGTGGAATATGCAAAATAGTCAGATCTAGCGCATTTCAGCTAAGTTCTTATTGTAGTGGCTACTTTTACTTCGTCTGTAGCTAATGTCTTTTCAAGTGCTGTAGTTTTCAAAACAAACGACACTTCTTTATGTTTGTTTTCCTTTAGTTTATTCAGTTAAAATACGTACTACTCAAACCACATACAGTTTCTTGAATGAGAACTTCGGTTAGAAGAAATTTATTAAAAATTCATAAACAACTTCACAGTTCTCTACAATAAGAACTTCGACGTCAATAGCTGGTTTTGTGGCAATATTAGCAGCAATTCTTTGCCATACATAACCATTTACACCGTGGTATAAATACATATTATTAAGAACCTCATTTTCTTTTCTCAGCATACTACCATCCCTCGCTCGTCCAGTTGATTTACGATGTCGTTGACCCATGTAACTGAGATGTAACCCTATATATTTTCGTAATATTACGTATTGTTGTTCACAGGTCGGCAGGAAGGCCCCGTCACGCTGCTATCATGACGCTGCACTGGTGGATGCACTGGTTCTGGGTGACATCGCTGATTACTCTTTATGGTGAGCTAAATTTTAACCATAATTTGTAATGTTTACATCATCACACAATAGTGCACCTACACAGTATTTAAAGCAACAGAGTAATGGAGAAAAATTAAGAAGTTTATCAGGTTGGCTCATCAGTTCCCACAAGCAGTTTTGTCAAAAATACGTCAGGCGACTAACGTCAATGACAATAGTATCATCTGAGGTATCATAAATTTTCTTTGGCTATCTTGTCAAAAAGACATGGGTCCTCCCATTTTAATTATTTTTCTCGTGTTATTTTAAGTTTTATTGCGTAAATTTGGTGGCAGTTTATCCAATTTATCTTGTTTACTTAGAACAAGTGTAAGTAATTGAAATAAAGGGGTAATGTTGGGTGGTAATTTAGTCAAAGACTTTCCAAGGGAATTTCGGAAGAAAAGTCATCATTTCTTTCCAAATTTCGTTTGTTTACGTTGCTAAGCGACAAACAAACTAATACACTTGACACTGGCAAAATTGTGGCAAATAAGCCACATAGTCCATAAAAGAAGAAGAAGAGGTATCATCGGATCGACCAATAGTGTCTCAACATAATGTATTTTATGTGTAAGACCAATTCCAGACACAATAGATTTTCTGTTGTTTTTTTCCTGACTCCAGAAAAGCCGGCGCGGGTGTAATCGATGGCAAAAGGCATGTTTTCTATACATATTATTTCAGCAGAAATATAGTAATATACTGGTTGTTAATAAATGCCAGTGCCCCTATACCATAAGGAAAACATCTTGAGAAAACTGTCAGGTCCAAGAACTAATTTGAATAAGATAAAAAACAGACGAAAATCTCTAGTACTATTCCGCTTAACCTTTTAACTAATGAGGTCACACAGTTACCACAGTTAATCTCAAAAGAAAAATATCGACACGTGTTTCATCCCTCCACGGGACATCTTCAGGACCATCGACTTGTTCTCCGCCAGACGTGTTTTTATCTTGTAATGGATTTCCGCAAAGTAACGCTTGAATCTATCAATTAACTAATTTGAAGTTTATCCACCAATCCTCATTGGATTCCGCGTGGGATTAAAATACTGACTGTAACTTCTGGTCATCATTAGCTATACACCCTAATAGCACAACACTGAAGCTAAGTGCTATGCGCTTTGTGACTCTCGCTCGTGATACGCCATGTGTCGTACGTAACTCGTATTATGTTCGTTAACCCAATTATGGATTCAATGGACTATATTTACAACAATTAGGTCAATTGCTCAGCTTGGCTACCAGCCTATGCGACAAATCAATATTCAACACATCAACACTATACATACTAATATTATAAAAAGGAAAGATTTGTATTTTTGTTTGTTACGAATAAACTCAAAAACTTCTGTTCCGATTTAAAAAAATATTTTACCATTAGAATACTACATTATCGCTGAGTAACATAGGCTATATTTATTACTAGCGACTCACCCCGGCTTCGCACGAGTCCGGTTTCATTGCGAAGCTGGGACGGACTGCTAGTATTATTTTAAAGAAAGTTTGAATGGATGGCTGCATTTCTATCACTCCAGAACGGTTGAATGGATCTGGAAGAAATTTGGCACATAAATAGATTATAGCTGCTTTTTATCCTAGAAAAAAGCCCTGCTGATCAAAAAAGGTCTAATGCGGTTCCCGTGTAGACATCAAAATTTCCACGCAAATAAGTCCCGGCGGGCATCAGCAAGTAATTTATAAGTGCCTTATAAAATAAGTTAGCAAACTATAAGCGCATCATATTATCCGTTAATAAGCAATTTGGTGCGTGCTTCGTTCCTGTCGTATTACAATTAACCATGCTTCGGAGGGCACGTAAAGCTGTTACTCCTGGCTACAACAGTCGTTGAGTCATCACAAAAGTCGGCTTTCGGGAGGTCTATAACTGCGCTACCAGAGTTGTTAACACGAACTTCAGTTTTGGAAATGTACTTCTGCAAAACGATTTCGCGTGGGTACGCGGTATGGCGCAAACAGTGATTTTACCAAGACAGAAACCTTTGGGCCGTTTTGCAACTCCGTTAATAATATAAAAGCTACAGATTTTTTTATTCCAAAATTGTCGGGTTTTGCTCTTGCAATGTAAATTGTAAATGTTCGTGTTCGCATTTCTCCTTTAAAAATGGCCGCTTTTATTATGAATCATTCTACGAAGGTACGTTAATGTCTTCAAGCCGTGAAACTCCCCGTTATGGCAATAAAAGGGAAAGGAAGGAATTTTGGCGAACTCTTCACATTATGAACATCCGCTCACGGAGATATGAACAATTAAAGGTAATTTATGTAAACCTAGCGCTCGCGACCGCCAAGATCTGCAGACTGCAGTCAGAACTGTTGATAATACATTTATGTATCATCATTATCATAAAAGTCAATAGACTGCTAGACATAATATGCCTCTTTCAAGGATGCTATGACGACCGATCTTGACCATCCACTTGTCTAGTTGAATGGCGATTGGCGGTCGCCATTCGAGAACCTTTATTTCCCAGCGGTTATCGATAAGTATTAACTAACTACATATATTAGTACCTACTATACTATACTATATTAGTTTTGTACGATAAGATAGAAGCTATAGGCACTTGGTATCCATATATTTATTCATATTTTTTTGTGGTGGTCGAATAAATGGTTTTTCTTTCTTTCTTTAGTAACCAATGACGCATAATATAATAGATTCTGCAGTAAATCAACCACTGCGGTAAATGCCAAAAAACTGTTTAGTGGTTTGCAAACTAGCAAACACGTTTTATTTCTAAACAAGAATAAAATAAGCACAACTTTTATAATGTTCTAACTTCTTGAAAGGTGCCGGTCGAAGACACGAAACTTTTAAAACCCGATTACACTTAAACTTGGCAGAGTTCCACTGATATCTTGGCAAATATGCATTTCATAATTCTATTAAAAATATATATTGTGTGTGATTTATTTGCAAAGTGTACATTCCCATCGATAGAAGCATTCGATCGATGTAATGGACAACTGCGACTAAAATGTTTTTAGGGGTTTTAACGATACTAAAAACAATGCCTAGCCGTTTGTTGTTAGATTATTTATACGACTTGGGGGATTTTTGATTGGGGGCTTACCTTCTCCAAAAAGGGGCAAAAAGGGGCCCAAGCTACTGATGAGATATCTCTGCCCTAAGAGATCCGTTTTCGATGGTTTCTTGATGTGTAAGGTATTAATTTTAAGTTAGTCTCATAAAAATTTGGTGACAATCTGATGAGGATCTTCAGCGTGATGAGCAGAATAGCTCCTCAAAATGCAGTAAATGGCTTACTTTTAATAGTTTGTGCTTTCTGTTTGTGTTTGGTCTTCTGATTTTCGGTGACCTGCTAGTATTAGTAATTTAAAAGTAAATTACTTGATTTCGGCGTTTCTGCTGACGTTTCTGTATAATATTTCGGAAGCTCTTCATCATGAGCACAGCCCAAGACAGCGTTCTTAGCTCTGATCAATAAGCTAACAATTTGGTTCCTTGATCTGGGATACGTTAACAAGTACAATTATAGCAGGGAAAAGCTTTATCACGCAAATAGTATAATTATCTCGAAAATGCCATAACCTTTTATGTTGTATGTACTACGCGAGTGAAGCTGCGGACGGCAGCTAGCAAGCAATAAAATGTCACAGCATAAAAAAAGCTGAAATGGTTTCCTAGAAAGTTCTATTTTGGTTCAGCCAGCGTGACTTTAATCTCATTAGTAATCTAGTTCAACAGGTGTGTTAACAGGATTTGAATGTAGGAATACTTTTGCAAAAAGACCACAGTTTGACCTATTTTGTCGCGTAGCGTAGGTCACAATATTCAGTAATAGCTGCGCCCTGCGGCTTTACTCGCGGGATTCGTTATCGACGTTTTTATCAAACGTAACCTTGTTGAATACATCAATAAATATAGTCGACCGATGTGGCGCTGGCGAAGGTCCGCCTGCGAGCAGTAGGTTGCAGGTTCGATTCCCGCCTATGTTTGTACGTTCTGCAAATATTTGTTTCGGGTGTTCTGGGTATTTTCTATGTAATAAAAAATATATATCTATGTATTGTATTGTATCAGTCATCTAGTACCCATAACATACCGCTTAGCATGGTGCTAGATGATGCTGTATGGATTGTCCAATAATAAATGTAATATTTATTTTATTTTTTTACGCAACGCTATTTAGCTGCAAACTAAGCTTAACTTCTATGGGAACCAGATAACTGTAGAATACATAGACGAAACAGGCTAACAAAAAAACACATAGAAATACCCAGACCAAGAACAAATATTAGCAGATCATGCAACCATCTGTCCTTCCGCGGGAATCGAACCCGTATCCTCTCGCTTCTCAACCGGGCACTAGCACCATGCCATAGAAGTCGTTAATGATCTATTAATAATGTTCAGTTTTATGAATATTTTATTAAAACAACATTTTTGCGTGGTTATACGGGTAATATCATTGTTCAGTTTACCCTCGGGCGCAACAGGAAAATTGAAACGGTTTGAGGCAAAACATAATAAATAATATGTACAATGAACATTATGAAATAAGTAAGGGTTAAGTAAATGTAAGTACGAGGAAGGATAACGGTATAAAATGGAAATGCGGCTACTTGTTGGAACCATGTTGCGCTTAGAGCGGTTATAACATTTGAATTGCAAAAGTTTTGAAATAAGCATATAAATGAATGTTGCAAAAGAATTGTTTATTAAAAAGTTTCAAACTAAGGTACACCACCGTCTATCGTTAGTTAGTATTCGATTTTGTTTGCAAAAATTACGGACATAACGAAGGGGAAACCATTCATACCATTCTACCGATGTTATACAATAACACAATATAATACCCGCTTTATGTCCTTCTGTACGTATGTAGATACGCTTAAATCTTTTGAACTACGCAACAGATTATAAAAGCGATTCAAGGTTTATGCATACAATTTAGCACCCGTGCGAAGCCGGGGCGGATCACCAGTATAATAGTATATAATTACAGCAGGAGGCTGAATTTAACGATGTATCTATCAGAAATGAGTTTACGCAATACACGCTGTATTTTCTTAGCAATAAATCAAATTTCCGCACCATCCTCGCGTCGTAAACACCGGAAAATTTCGCCATAAATTTATTCTGTAGCACGACGAACCTATAAGGCTACATTCACACGCACGAATTTTCTATGAACCGAGTGGAAAAGCGTTCGGCCGGCGCGTTCAGCGTGCGAGAGCGTAGAGAGCGCCCGCGACCGACGCTCGAGTCCGCTCGACGGGCATGCACATGTGTATTCGCATGTAATTTAGTAGTTCAGATTCAAGCATTATGCTATACGAGTAATTTATTGTAACGCAATGCTCAAAAAGAGTTAACGCAATGCTAAAGAGCACCGGTGGTCTAGTTAGAGCACTGGTGGTCTAGTGGTAGTGACCTCGCCTTCCGATCCTACTAAGGTCGTGGGTTCAAACCCGGTTGTGCACTAATGGATTTTTCTGTTCGTAAAATTTATGTGCGCAATACCAGTGCTCTCATACGGTGATGGAAAACATCGTGAGGATCCGGCGTGTCCAAAAATTAAAAATTCAAAGATATGTGGCATCCACCAATTCGCATTGGGTCCGCGTGGTGGATTAAGACCCAATCACTCTCGCTGGAGAGTAGGCCAGTGTCCCAGCAGTGGGAACATTAGCGTAGCTGGAATGCCCTTCGCATCCAGTATAATAATGGCTTCAGGATGCTGTTGGGGCTGCCGCGCTTCTGTAGCGCATATGACATGTTTGGGAATGCTCGCGTCGATGACTTCTACGCGATAAAAAGAATATAACATAAGAAGCCCCCTGAATGAACGACAAAAAGTTCTAGGTTCGTTTTACTTTCGCCACTTTCCAATGGCATAACTGTAGTGGTTTATCTGTCCAACTGTCGCGTTTAATTACTAACTTTCCCGACTACAGTAAAGTGGTAAGTGTGTAAATACCCTTAGAACATCAATAATAACGCTATTTAGCCGCAGGCTAGAAATGGAATGAAATAATCATATTTATTATTGGTTTGTATTGATACATTCACTAATTAGGCACCCACCGGCAGCCCCGGGGTCGACCGATTGCTTCGTCGTTACCGATTGTTGCCCTGAAGGCTATTCATCATCATGATAGCCTTCTAATGTTTCCACTGCTGGGACACTGGCTTACTCTCAAGCGAGAGTTATTGGGTCTTAATTCACCACGCGGACCCAATACGGATTAGTGGATGGCACATGTCATTCGAATTTTTAGTTCTTGGGCATGCCGGTTTCCTCACGATGTTTTGCTTCATCGTATGAGAGCACTGGCATTGCGCACATACATTTTCCGAACAGAAAAATCCTTTGGTATACGACCGGATTTGAACCCACGACCTTACGATCAGAAGGTCACTACCACGAAACCACCAGTGGTCCAAGGTCATGAAGGCCATTACGTCTATTTTATTCATCCCTAGGGAAATGCCCTTTTCCAGATTACATAGGTAGAACCTAATACTTGCTTCACACAACCATTATGTAGAATAAATCAATGGAAGTATTTTAGAATTGTGACGTCATTGTGACTCGCAATACTTTTACTGAAGCCGTACTGAATTCATAGCCTTTACTTCCATTAAAATAGACTTCAGTGTCTATATATAAATCATCTAAATATGTACAATATCATTGACTGTCAATCAACGCACAGCCTAAATCTAGTTGAGGGACTAGAGACCCTCAATTTTAAAAGTGTTTCTTTTAATATTTGTACCTAGTTAATCTAGGGATGCACTAAGATAATAAATAAAATATTAAAGCCTTTTATTTCCTTCTCTATACATGTTTAAACTTAACTAGATAGAATAATACAAAAATTTAAAATGATGTCATGCAATTTTCTTAATTTCATCATGCACTAAGATACCTTACATAAAAGATGTATTGTTTATCATTGTAAGTTATTTTTAAAATGATCGTGAATTAATAATTATCCTTGTCCATAAACAAACAATATTTCGTTCGTGTTGAACGAATGCATTCCGAAGTACAAATTAAAGATTAGCTTCCTACAGACGCCACGCGATGGTTTGCGTGCTAACAGTTTGAGCGCGCGCTGCTCGGTTTTATTTGGATGGGTGGCCGCTAGTGCCATTTATATCAGAGCGCTTCTGTATTTCAGAGGGTATTTTAAGCTTGAAATGCATCATAGTTATTATAGTTACCTATATAGTTAGGTTATAATAATAATAATAATAATAAAAGTCTTTATTTCAGACACAAGTTCCATATTGTATACACACTTAAAAACTAACACACATGTAAAATAAAAAAATAAAATTACAAGGAATTAAGTACAGGTACTTAATTAGGTGGCAATCTCCACCCAACGTTTGTACACTTTAGTCAATATAAGCCTTTACGCCAGACTCATAATTATAATATTGGTTTATCAAAAAAAAACTAGGAATCCAGCCTAGTTTGTTGCCAGATTTTTCTAGGCTGGCGCGTGTAATGGGCGTAAATTCACCTAGCTTTAAGACGTTTCAAAATTATCCTTGTGTTATGATTGAATAAAAAGATCTTTGACTCTGACTTTGACTTACCGCACTGATTGCCTTACATAATTACCTAATAATTGCCGATGTATTTGTTCACAATTGCCGATAGCAAAGAAAGCAAACTGGTTGGTTGGTTGGTTGGTTTACAGTGAATTGCAAATATTAGCTAAATTTAAAGTCAACAATGTAACGACAGCGATAAGAACCTAATACCATTACGAGTAGGTACCTAAAGCTAAACAATATCCGATCACAATTTTAGATTAGCCTTTCATTCAGGATCAGGACACCAACACATTCACTCTTTATTGATATACTTATAGGGTATTTCATTAGTTCACTTTGTATGTTTCACTTTTTGATGAAAGTGACGTTCAGAAAATGAAAACTAGACATCTAAACTTTGTACCTTCAATTTTGACGCTGTAAGAATCTGCATCATACGTGGTGATGCTGTAGCACTTTCTTGTTTGAAGGCAAGACAGCGAGCTATCTCACATAAGTCAACGCAGCATCACGACGAGATAAATAGCGCTTGTGTTTCTATCGAGATTAAAGTTCAAAGTTTTACTCAAATAACTTTTACAGAATCATTAAATTTTGACGACCAATGTGGCGCGGTGGGCGAAAGTCCGCCTGCGACGCGGAGGTTGCGGGTTCGATTCCCGCCTTGGGATAAATGTTTGTAGGATCTGCAAATATTTGTTCCGGGTGTTCTGGGTGTTTTCTATGTATAATAAAAAATATCTATCTATGTATTGTATTGTAATAAATATATATCAGTCATCTAGTACCCATAATACAGCTCTGTTTAACAGCAGCTTACCTTGGTGCTAGATGATGCTGTGTGGATTGTCCAGCATTATTTATTTATTTATTTATTATATTTATTTATTAAATAGCCATGTTTTACCATAAAATATCATTGTTATTTTACAGGATAGTAGTAACACTTTTGTTTCTTCTTTTCCAGTGAACATCGGAACCGCAGCGCCCCAGACAGAGGAATACATCACAACAGAGAATCAGCCTGAACTGCCGAGTCCCTCGGACCGACAGGGCAGAGCTCTGTACTACGCCAAAACCCCTGCCATCACCACTCTCGCCCCAAACATCACTGATAACCAAACAGAGAAAACTGAACCAACACTACATACTAATGTATCCTTACCTAATACAACTATAGCTAATATTACTGATATAATACATCCATCGGTTATATGGACAGCAGTGAATGCAACTGAGACGTACGCTAATACAACCAGAGCAAACGATACAGAAGTAACGAGTACCACAGAATCGCAGAACGCCACGTTTGCCCCAAAAAAGCGGAACCACACTCGACCTGACGTGGTTAAAGATGATATCAACACAGACGGTTTAGCGGAAAGTCGAATAGTGACGGAAAAACCGCTGTCGCTGGAGACTACATTTGTCCAAACGCGCGTACCTCCAAATATAGAATCTTCTAGAAGAGTGATAGACCAGGATCAGGGGATGGATACCGGAGCTATAGCTGGTATATCCTTCGCTGCGTTGGTGCTGGTGGCGCTGGCTGGAAGTACAGCATTTGTGTTGTATAGACGGAGGTACCTGAACAAGCCTCAAACGTTGAACGATAAGTGCTCCAATCCTGATTCCAGTGGGTATCTAGATGACAGCACTGTCAGAGTAAGTATTGTACGTATTGCTGCTACTATTTCTTAATACATTGGAGACATGACATAAACACCCAACAGTCACACACCAAACCAAACTAAGATAAGAGAAACTCTCGTGGGTATCAGACACTATGCTGCTATGGTACCACAATACCCAGACCCGGATATTATTTGCAGATCATGCAATGTATAGCTGTGGATTGGTGGATGGCACAGTTCTTTTGAATTTTTAGTTCTTGGAAATACCGGTTTCCTTACGATGTTTTCCTTTACCCTATGAGAGCACTGGCATTGCGCATATAAACTTTTCGGATAGAAAAATCTATTGGTGCATGACCGGGCTCGAAGTTTTAAAACCACGACCTTAAGAGTCACTACGACTAGACCACCAGATATAACCATATTATTATGATGGAAACCGGCATATCCAAGACCTAAAATTCGAAAATGAACTGACATTCATTAATCAGTGATGGGTCTGAGTTGGCTTATGTTATGACCCAATAACTCGCTCGAGAGTATACCAGCAGTAGGAGCTTTAGAAGCTTTAGAAGCTTTTAATCATGATTCTTTCTTTGTATTATTCCAGGACAATTCCGAAGAAATGTACAGCCTGGACAACGACAGTTTCCTGAACTCGTTAGAGGCTATGACCATTCAGAACTACTGGACGGACACGGTTAAGCACACCAAGTTATAAGAGGATGCTTTGACGCCTCGGAGCATGGAAACAGGTTAGGTCTACTATTTATTTAGACAACCAGCATGGAGAGCATGGGAACCGTAGACAAAGGTTTCTCAACGGATATAGAGGAAAAATGACAGTTCTCTATGGGCAAATGTCATTTTTGACAACTTTTCAGTAGAAAAATGTTGTCTACGGTGTTGGTTGCAATCGATTTCACTGCGTTTCAATAAAAAATGTCGTATTTTGCATGAATATGTCAGCTTATTGACAATGCTGATTGGAATCGGTTCGCGACACTGCGTGGTTATCCTAAGCTTTTACTGCGCCCGCCTCAGCGCGGTCACCGGACGAGGCCCACTCGTGACGTAGTTAGAAAGTTGTGACTTAAAAGTGATTATTTAAAAATTGATTATTGTGACTAGAGCCTTGGAGGATTTGTTTTGTGACTGTACTAAGAGGGATTCCATGATGACTTCATTTGATTTTAACATACTTTTGTATAATTAATTAATTTCTTGTAATGTGATAATTGATTTTAGCATAGATATGACGTGTAGGGATGTATTAGTTTGTAAAAAATCTTTAAGTTAAGAACTAAGGCTTTTTTTCCTGTGAATCTGATACGTTGGTCACGTACGGTCTTCGCGCGTAGCAATATAGATTTTATTGGGGGTTTTATAAGATTGGATTCCCTTTACGCCGCACCCGCGCTGTCAGCCCGGTCAGTGGCGGCGCAAAGGAATCCAAATGAAAGGAAATACAACCTTAATTTATATGGAAATAGGGTTGTTCATTATATGTTAATAATATTGAAGTAACAGATTCTAAAGTACGTTTTTTTTATAATAACAAATCTCGAGTAAATCGATAAAATTTATACGGTCAATTATTAGTTCTGTTACCTTTTTACATCCACTTGCGCGCAGCCTTCCAATCAAGTAGGTGCTGGAATGGATTGTACGATTGCCTCTTCAGTCAGCTGATCTATTTGGCAATGGTTATGCAATAAGAGCCTTATTCATAATCGTACTTAAAACCTATGTTTGTTAATTGCATCTTTAAATCTATTATGCTCTTTGTTCACTGACATAAGAATGACAAGGATAGATAATACTTTGCAAGCTGCTAAAATGTCAGTTTCTTTTATGAGTAGGAGCTAAGTCTTTACGCTCGATCGACCGTACGCGACTGATCTCAGCTTAGCCCTAAATCCGGCCTAAAATGTGGAAACTCACAATAGTATGTTCTTATTCTGTGAAATAAGTTCAGCTATCCGTTCTGATCTGCATTAGATTCATCGGTTTTATTTGAGCTCATAATTTAAAATGTAATATAATTATATTATTTTTAAAACAATCGTGATTTATATCATTTTCGAAAAAACGGGAATTTTCACGTACGCTAAGCAGTAGTGTGTAATCTGTGTTTAGGTTTGAAGGTGAAAATACTGGGTGAAAAATACGTCTCGGGGTGATAAGTGCAGTGTAGTGCCACACAGAACTTTAAAACTTAACGCTTTGTGTAGCATAACGGTTATGGTCAGGCGTGGCGCTTAAACACATACATGACAAAAAAAAGACTCAGGAGGGATTGCGCGTTCGCTGTTTCCTGAAGAAGAAATCTCTTTTATCAATGGAGTCAAATTGTCGGTGACCTTCGTGAAAACTCCTGTTTTTTCATGCCGAGTAATTTGATAAATGATGCCCCAAAACTTAATTTATTTTAATTTTAATAATGCAATTTATACATAAATATTATAGGTATGTGCGTATCATAGATGTGTTGTTAATGTATTGTATTTATAATCTAAATTTTCCTGTTGCGCTCATTCAAAATAAACTTACTTATATTATTAAATAGTAGACCCGGCGCGGTTTCACTCGCGTTATTTATTTTTTTAGCAATTTTTTACACCCTATATATTTTCTCACCGTTTAAACCTTTCCTGAACTTGTACAAACATTTCAAGACCAAAATTAGCGAAATTGGTCCAGCCGTTGTCGAGTTTTAGCGAGACTAACGCACAGCGATTCATTTTTTTTAAATAAGATAAGATTTATGTTCGTGAAGATGTTTGTTCCGTAACGACTCCAACCTATTTCAATTATATTCAGAATCATAAAATAGAATGGTTGTGCAACAAACAAGTGACGCCGCGGGCGTGAGCTATTCCTATTATGATAACGATTTCTTTTTATTCATTCCTTGTGATATATAATTTAAATATTAATAATTGTATAATTAATATTATCCTGTAGTGCGTTTAGGGTCTCACCACATATATCGGAACGAAATCAGCTTAGGCCGGTCGGAAAAAAAATTATGCCTCGGACGACAACGTCGTGACCTCGTACGACAAAAAAACTGCAATTTACACCCGCTGTACATACCGCTCTTGCCTGAGAGTAGGCCAGTGACCCAGCAGTAAGTACATTAGAATGCTGTCATAATGACACCCGAGGGGCAATTTTGTAATTCTGTTGCAATCGATTTCACTTGGTTTCAATAAAAAACTTATATAGGCGCTGCAGCCTGCAAAGTTATATTTTAGATAAGCTGTTGTGTTATACTAAACTGTGTTTAGATTATAATACTTTGTATTTTTTAATGACAATTAAAGAACTTTTAAAAACAAACAATAAAAAAGTTTCGTGTCTTGCTTGTATGAACATGACAGCTTATTGACAGTTCGCTGATTGAAATAGGAACACCCTGTCTTATGCCGTGACAAAGCTTTTTCCGGCCGGCCTAAGCTGATTCCGTTCTGATAAATGTAGTGAGGCCCTTGCGTGTTTAGTATATTCCTAATTCGTAGTAGAATAAGACTTATTTTAGATCCGCCGAAAATTATAAAAACAAACATTAATTTGTGTAATCCTCGATTTTGAACATATATATATTTCTGACAGAATTAATAATAAACAATCTACTGTTTATTAATAACTATAATAGCTGTTGTCCGCGACTTCGTCCGTGTGATATGTACGCATAAACATTCCTCTTAAATCACTATTGATATAGACCGCAATGTAATCCGTTGCGAACCTAGTACAAAAGATCTAAGTGTACATATAGGCAGTGGGACTTGCTTAGTTTTATACTATGTAAAGATATTCAAACTGTAAACATACTTATATATGAAATAACAATGGCAATATATTTTCGGTAATTAGTCCAAAATATGTTTACTAACATTATTATTAATATTAGTAACGTTAGTAACCCCAGTAACATAATGTAAATAGAATATTAGTGATCTCAAATGTACATCGTTATAAATTATGTTAAGTGCGCATAGTTTATTAAATAAGCTTGACTTTAATTTTTATTTTTAGTTTGCATTATATTCTGTTTTGTGAAATTATTTTATTAATGTGATTTTATGTCCGTCCAATATTTTTTATTGGTTTATTAAACAATTTACTAAAGAAACATGACCATAATAAAAATGTACTGTGGTACTTATTCTGTAATTTAAAATTGTCTCATGTTCCTGTGATTGCAATGCCAACCATACCTACGAACAGGAACAGCAATGCGAGCATTACTGCTTGGCGGCAGTAATGGTATGGTATTTGCTTATCCTAAAGAAATCTACTACTTTCTAACAAATTTGTTTTGAACACAACACGAGTGCGTCTTGTTTGAAATGTTAAAAAAACATCAGTTATTTTTAAAGTGGTGCAATGTTTTTCTTTGTTTGAAAATTTTATTATCATCCCAATATCATATCAGTATTCATTAACTAATTATAAGTTAATATGTTTCAGAGATTCATAATGAATTTGAATTTTAAATCTTGAGTACGATACTTTTTTCCGCGCACTTGAATACTTAAATTAATACTTACCTAACTGTGTGTAACACCAATGTATTTTTAGATGATAAAGTAGATTTACAAATTCTTATCACTTTACTAAATGGCAAGGTTTATCAGAAAGTGGTAAGTGAGAAAGGACATAATTAAGTAGCATTTTGTATGCTTTTTTGCTAACGAATAAAGTCAAATATTTTACCAATCTCAGTAAATAAAGTTGAAATTGGTATTGTTTATAAAGTTGTAGAGAAATTGGAATTGATTCTAATAGTGTACATAATACACTACTATCACTTTGTCTACTATTATTAGGAATGAGTGGCCGATTTACTTTAAAGTCGCCAACGAGTCCGGTAAAAATAGAATAGAATAGAATAGAATAGAAAAATATTTATTTAACGCCACACAATTAACATAAAAATAAAAATAACAATAAGAATTAAAACTTAACTATTGTGACGAAAAAAAGGCAGCCACTCAGCATGTGCTGCAGACATAATGACAAAATGACAAAACGCTAAGTGCGAATTACATTGGGTCAGTGACTGACTCAAAATGAAGTCAGTGTTGACTTTGAGAACTGATTTTCTCTGTTTACAAAGGGTCAATACGCGAGAATTGGAAGTCAGTACTGACCCGACATCGTTTACATTAGGACTGACTTTGCTCGAATTTGAAGTATGATTTACATTGAGTCAGTAGCCAAGTCAGTGCTGACTCCAAACTCGAGCAAAGTCAGTGCTGACCCGCTACTGACCTAATGTAAATGGATTAAGAGTCAGTAAAACGTCGGGTCAGTACTGACTTCAATATTCTCGCATACTGACCATTTGTAAACAGAGAAAGTCAAGACTGAAAGTCAGCACTGACTTAATTTGGTGTCAGTCACTGACCCAATGTAAATCGCACTTGAAGTCAGCACTGACTTTGCTACTGGGGCCCAACCATGAACTCCTATAGCGATTCAAATGTAGACCTAAACTCAATATAAAACATACTTTTAGATAATTAAAAACAAATTAAAAACGACTTAACTTTGGCTTTAATTATTCTTTGATCATTTGTCAGTTTTACCAGATTTGCTACCGACTGTAACTAGTAAGTCAGTTCCTTGGATCTTCAAGCAATAACCTGCCGATTGGTGTATCAAGCATTAGTATTAACATTGAAATCCTTCGGTACAAAGTGCCAGAAACTTGTAGTTTTCTCACGTATTTTTGAAAAGAAACCCCTTTAGATTGTGTACTTGGTGTAATGAGTTGTGTAATGATAATTTAATGTAATTAAATATATTTTTACTTGATTTTGTGTTTGAATTGTTACCTACTTCACAGGGAAAAACATCACAATCACATCGTTACATGCGAAAGTTTTGATGTTTGTTACTCAAACTCGTCTTAACAGCTGAACCGATTTCGATTAGGTATGGACTTAGATTTGAACGAAAGAGCGAAGCCGCGGGCGGCAAGTTTATTTAAAGAATCATCATCATGTCAGTCTGGTATCATCCACCTCTGTTTATAGGATTATTAGAAATGACTTATGTTGTAGGCGTAGACTAATGTAGGTAGTTCTCAACACCCTTTGCCTACTTTGGACTCACCATAATTTTCCAGTAGTTGCACCAGGACGTAGGTACTAGGCCTCTTGGTGCAACTACACCTGACGTGAAGACCTGAACTACCAAACTAATCCTCCATTCCATGGGTGCAACCAAATCACAATAATACTAATTGGAAGAGCCTTCCATCCACTGCACTCCTACCATAATATCTGTTCTGTACTCCTACTTGGTTCACTTTAATCGATAGCAGCGCCTCTATAGCGTGAAAAATCCAACATCAAAATTTTATATCAACGACATCTACAATAACTGAAGTAAACCAAATAAATGCTAAATGGCAATTATTTCTAGAACTGCTTTACCGACAGAAAGATCTTCTTCTTATCTTCTTCGCTATCTTCGTTTCGATTGTAAATGTCAGTGTCAACAACAAATATTATGTTGTGTCAGTTGTGTCACTGTCATCATCAGTTTATCTATCAAAGTAACACAATTATACAAAAAGTTTTTAAAAATAACATAGGAGATACTTTACGTAAATAAAAATGGTTCAAGCCTGGTATATGGATGAAGAAACCAACGATCAACGCCTTGAGCATCATAGAAGCCCTCCAGCATATCTGTCTCTGGAGGACTTGCACCAGAAAACCGGTGTCGAATACTTCAGAGTAAGTTCTCGAATACCTACAGAGCACTATCACATTTTATCGTCACCTCTCACCTTATTTGCTCTATTATTCTCGTAGGTAACGATAAAACAATTATACCTAAAAATCGTCTATAGTAAAACCTGAGTACCTACTTACATTACAAAATATGATGATGAATTTTTCATGATCATTTATGTATGTTGGTACACTAGGTAGGTACCTAGTTAACTTGTTTTTGCGGTAATAAACGGATTATGGCCTAGGTAGAGTTTATAAATTATCAGAATTTCTATTTTTTCCATCCATAGGCTTTACAATACTTATATTTATTCTTATTCTAGTGATGTTTAGAGTCAGTTTTCAGTTGAATTCACAATAACTTTTATTTTTGTGCATGATGTGGTCACCTCTAATTGAGAGAGCACCTGACCTGAGTACCTCTGTAATTTAAAAAATGGTATGCCTGTGTATCTTTTGTTGGTGATCCATAATAATAATAAATAAATAAATAAATAAATACAACTCATGCGTACCTGCTTTAACTAGTTTCAAATAAATCGACAATCCTTTCCAGCTCAATGTAGACACATACACAACAGATGGGGTCCTCGACAAGTTAAAGCAAGAGCGAGGCTACACTTATGAAGACGAGATGGTCTGCTCCAAGGACTGTCTGCAGAACTACGAGCAGAAAATCAAGTCATTCTTTACTGAGCATTTGCACACTGATGAGGAAATTAGGTACCTACTTTTAAACTAGTATAAAACCTGACTTTAGTATGTCTTCATTAAAAATGGAGCTCCTTTGTCCAAAAGCTGCTCAGCTGAGCAGGACACATTGCAATTGAATGGTGAGTCAAAGAGTTTTATTCAATAGATACAAGGAACACTTTAAACCATTCTTCAAGATCTTGAAGCAAGTGTCAAGTGTACAATTAGGCTGATGCTATGTTTGTTAGTCAATTTCCTTGTCCCTCATGCACAATACACCCCAAAGTGGGGCCGTCAGTAAAGATCTTATTCTTTCAATTAGAATCTGAAGACGTCAACTTACTAGTGACCAAAAAGTGGCTATATTTCTTTGGTGGCTATAGAAATATTGATCTTGAAATAAGTGAAGCTAATGTCTGGTTATTCAATATAACGTATTGTTGCAGTTCAAGTTAACAGCAATTCTTTATAATTTCAGGTTCATTATCGATGGTTCTGGGTACTTCGACGTGCGCGACGGCGCCGACCAGTGGATCCGCATCGCAGTATCTGCTGGAGACATGATTGTGATCCCCAGCGGGATCTACCATAGGTTCACTCTTGACACCAAGGTAAGAGAACTACCGGGTTATTACCGCCTACCCTCATGCTTAAGTACGTTAAGAGTAGTAGAGTTCTTTGTGATGGAGCTCGTCTGGAGAAGGACTACCACCATACTTATTTTAGCTGCCAACCAGTAATGCTCACATTGCTGTTCCGGTTCAAAGGGTATGGTTTCCGGTGAAATTATAGGCACATGAGACTTTCCATCGAACGTCTCAGGGTGGTAACATGCAAGTGATATCTATGATGTTGCATGCGTACATAGGCTACGGTAACCGCTTACCATCAAGTAGGCCGTACGCCACATTAGGGGTATAAAAAAAAACATTTCGTCCGCACTGAAGGAGAATGGGAGAAAAATATCCCATTCGTCCCTATTTTTATTTACATGGGGACAAATGGATTTTAACATAGCATATATATGGCCTACCTGATGCTAAGTGGTTATCATAGCTTATTCTACAAAATTACTTACGTAAATTAAAAACTTACTTTTTGAAAGACCCCATGCTTTTTTTTTTTGTCTGCTAGTAGGGGTGCCACTTCAATTTAAAAGGGGGCGAGCGGGAAGTTAATTTGTCGTTGGTCCAAACTCAATCTCAACTTCTCCGTCACCGCAGTCCTACTGAAAGTGGCAAACGATAATCATGGCAAATATTGTTTAATTTATATTGGTGACATCTAAGTTCGGAGCATTTACAAACATAACCTGAACCACGGAAACTGTCATGATTAACGCTTTTGTCAGCAAGAGTAGAACCCCTCAGAATTGGTCACTTATGTTGGATACAACCAAATTTGGCATAACTATTCTGGGGGATAAGAAATGTCAAATACAAGTAAACTATCGTTTACTCTCGACTGTGCTCTCGAATAACGATTTATTCGGAGAATAGTTCCTATTAGATGATGATAAATTATATTAGTAGTTAGCTTTTTACCGTTTTTATTTTGAAATATTTTTGTTTATTTAGAGCAGAATAGTGTTTCTGTTAGCTTTTTATTATTTATTATATTAATTTATTTTTTCTTTATTTTTATTTAAAATGTTTTTTTTTCTCCTCTAATTTTTTTGGTGTTGGTATTTTTAATACTTTTCAAACTTTTTTCGGTTTGTTTGTGCCTTAGCTGTGCTAAATAAACGATAATTCTATTCTTTTTGAGTTTGGTCGAATAGAATAGAATATGTCTATAATGTACGTACACCTAAGAAAATGAGTAGAGACAGAGTAAGAATTAAAACAAATGAGTGGTACAATGCGCGGTCTTATCGCTAATAAGCGATCTCTTCCAGGCATCCTTTGGATGGACTGGATTAGATAAGCATTATATGGACGGTGGCGAATCTAACCATAAACACAGATAGACAGAACAGATATTAGTACTACGTACAGAATGGCCACTCCCACCGGTTTTACTTACCCGGCCGCAAGTTTGCCGGCACTGAAACCAAGGGCTAACGCACGCGTTTATTTTGATTTTGTGTAGGTCCAAGCGCGCGCATGCCAGCGCGAGCGAAAGTTTTCTATCTCGCTCTTGCAATAATTGGGTGGGGCCAACCATGACACTCACACATACAACGGCACCGTTTACGTACACAAACTATGCCTGTGGTGATTGCGACGTGTTTGCTTCATACATTTTATTGAGAAAGAAAGAAAGTATAAAAAAAAACATTTATTCTCTTTTACAATGTGATCTTAGTGCAGTTTACATTACAGTAGTGCCAGTCTGATGATGATTACTTTGTGAAAGACTGGTGCCAGAATTAGGTTTAAGAGTAGTAGAGTTCTCTGTGATAGAGCTCGTCCGGGGAAGGACTACCACCATACCTATTTCTGCCGCAAAGCAGTAATGCTCGCATTGCTGTGTTCCGGTGTGAAGGGTATGGTTTCCGGTGAAATTACTGGCACATGAGGCTTTCGATCTATGCCTCAAGGTGGCAACCCGCGAGTGATACCTCTGGTATTGCAAGCGTACATAGGCTGCGGTAACCGCTTACCATCTTGTGGGCCGTACGCTTGGTTGCCACTTCAGTTGTATAAAAAAAATAGGTTCGTTATCAACCCGTATTACAGGTCACCAGGCCCCACTCCGCGAGAACAGCAGATCTAGGCTTATGTTAAGGATTACTAGGTACCTACTATAGTAGGAACCTAATATACTTATGAAACTATTGTATAACTAAGTACTAAGTACTAGAGTGTCCGGGGTGTGCCTTATACAATAATTTTGTTGCAGAACTACATAAAAGCTAAGCGCTTGTTCATCGGCGAGCCGGTGTGGTTGCCGTACAACCGGCCCGCGGACCACATGCCCTGCAGGAAGGAATACGTCGACAAGCTGGCGAAAGGATTTGTGCCGCCCGCCTGCTAGATATATTCTACCTCCAAGCAGTAGTGTGCAAGCATTACTGTGTTTAGGTTTGAAGGGCACTGTAGCAAGTGAAATTACTGGGTGAAAGAGACTTAACAACAATCCGAGACATTGTAAGTACATTGTTGTTAAGTCTCTTTCGGCGATAAGCGCAGTGCAGTGCCACGCAAACACTTAAAAACTTTAAGCTTTGGGTGGCACTGCATCTGTTATAGTCAGACGTGGTGTTTAACATCAGGCGGGCGTCTTGATTGTCTTGTTACCTGTTCACATAAAAAAAAATAGTTATTACATCACTGCGATCGCTCAATTTAAATATTTTAATCTATACTAATACACTAGTATATATATATATATATATATATATATATATAATATAAAAAAAACAGGCGGAAAACTCTAGTACTGCTCCGCGTAACCTTTTAACTAATGAGCAACAGGCCCGGCTTCGCATTGTAATGAAAACCCGTGCGAAGCCGGGACAGGTCGCTAGTGTATTATTAAAGACGCGGGCGGATCGCTAGTAATAAACATAGCCTATGTTACTCAGGGATAAAGCATGATGTTAAGATGTAGCATTCTAATGATGAAAACATTTTTGAAATCGGACCAGTAGCTTTTGAATTTATTCGTTACAAACAAAAATACACTATGATAATATTAGTGTAGATTAGTAATAAGTTTATTTTTAAACTTTCGCGATCAGAACTCATAGCACTAATATATCTATAGGTACTATAATTACTTATTAGTTTTTTATAATATTAGCGGGATTTTATCGCGTTACCTTTTTACTATTATACTCGTAATGGAGAAATAAAATAATATTATAAAAAACTATTAAGTAATTAGTACCTATAGCCTCCTAAGACCCAGTCACAAACAGAGTAGAATGGGAAATTCACCCTTGTTTGCGATAGAGTTTACATTTTTTATTATTTAGGAAGTTACGATGCATCACGGACTGCGGTGCATCCTGGCCTACAGATGGCAGACCTTTTATAGTTTATCAAAATGTTCCTGGCTGCGTTCTCGTCGCGATCGCACTCGTTGCGTCAGTTTGGGCAAACTCCCCAACGTAGTTTGTGATTCATGACGATTTTGTTAAACGTCCCAGTTTTTGCGTTACACTCGGAGCAAGCCTGCGAGGTGTAAGATTCGTCGACCATCTCCACCGCGATGTTTCTCTTTGTGCGCAGACGTTTTATCAGAGAGTCGTGTTTGAATTTTCTTCCCGAGAATGACGTCGCGTTCATAAATTTGCTGCCTGTCCCGTACAAGACTAGAACTGTCTCAATTCCTCCACCGCCATCGAATACTTGTTTTATTATTTTTTCTTCACACTTGGCCGCGTGCATATACTTGTCGAAAGAAAGACGCGTGAGTTTAGAGTGTTTTTCGTAAGGTTCTTGTCTCGCGTCGAACCACCGCATGCGAAACTGTATATTCTCGAACGCGGCTACTGTTCTTCGACGATATAGGTAAATCTCGATTTTGTTTTTTTTCTCTGTCCAAACGTTCCAAAGTTTCGCTCTCCACAGTTAGTCTTTGCCTCACCCGCTCTCGCTTCCATTCCAGAGTATGAGACCGTATATATTTTTTGGTTATTCTTTTGAAAGACATTATTTTAGAATCGACACACGCCAATGGTACTCGAGAGCCAGGATCAACGGCTATAGTGCGATCGTATATTTTTTTTATTTTTTTTATTTTTTTTATTTCTGTTTTCTCACAGACAAATCTATGATAAGAGGGATTGTGGATCTGATTGTGGATTGGTACCGTATCGAAGCTAGCCAGAAATGAAATACGCAGGGTCCATTGAAGATGATTTTATTCACAAAATCTATGCTGCCAATGGTCGTCAACATTATATTGATTAAACTAATATATTAAGATTAATGTAATTTAGAAAAACACAACAGTCGATCACAAGAACAGAAGGGCAAGAGAGAGCGAGACAAAAGGTACACATACGTCATAAGACATAATGACAGTGACATTCAGAGTTCGTTCAAAAACCTAATATCAACACTTCCCCTTAGGATTTTGAGCGACTCAAACAAAATACATTTCACAAGAAATCTTAATTTGAGACTCTACCATGTCAATACAATTCATGCTCTACATGCAACATGCAGACCCTACATTATCTTTAAGACTCTACATAAATTTTGGTCAGACTCTACATTGTAACAAACGAAAGACTCTACATTCTGTAACAAAAGACTCTACAACAAATTATTATGCAAATCTATCTTGACATAGTAAGTAGGTACCTAGGTGGGTACAAATAACTTTAATTACATGAATATAAAAGCAACACCTACGCCTACTTAGGAACTACATTCAACTCATGTGTGAACAATTTATGTTTACATCCTAAGGCTTTTGTTAGTACATCAGCTGTCATTTGATCAGATGGCAGATATTTAACAATTAAGAAATTTTTCTTAACTAAATCTTTAACATAGTGATAACGAAGATCTATATGCTTTGTTCTTTTATGACAATACTCTTTACATTCCAGTAGCTTGTGTGCACTTTGATTGTCATTATACAATGTTATTTGAATATCTTTACTGACAATTTCCGATCAACAATATCATTAGCCCAATCAGCATCAGAGAAGGCAGTTAAATCTAAATTATTAGACCTATTAAAACATAGACAATAATTTATTGTGCCTCCTAAATATCTCAGGATGCGCTTCAAAGCTAGCCAATGAGTCCTATCAAAATTGTTGCTAAACTGGCTGAGTTGACTACATGCTAAAGCAATATCAGGCCTAGTGCACACAGATAAATACATTAGGCTACCAAGAAGTTCTCTATAGCTATATACATAGTCATTAAGGTGTTCACTCTCATTATAATCAAACTTACAATTTAGTACCATGGGAGTTGACACCGGTTTACAATTATTCATGCCAAATTTAATTAACAATTCATTGATATATTCTGATTGGTCAAGTTTTATAATGTGTTTAACCCTATCTCTATACACATTCATACCTAAACAGTTTGTTATTGAACCTAAGTTTTTAACATTAAAATTATTTTCTAGCAAAGGCAACAACTCATTTTTATCACAGCTATAAAATATGTAGAAATCGTCGACATACAGAGCTATAATTATGAGATCATTACCTACTTTCTTACTATAAACACAAGGTTCACATTTACTCTGTTTATAATCGTTTTCAGATAATAGTGTATGAACTTTTGCATTCCATATTCTACTGGCTTGTTTAAGGCCATAAATTCCTTTGGATAAAAGACAAACTTTACTATTACCACTGTCAGAAAAACCTGGAGGTTGTTCCATATAGATAGTTTCTTCTAATTTTCCATTAAGAAATGCAGTAGTTACATCCACATGGTCTATATTTAGATTAAGCTCATTTGCCAAACTAAACAAGATTCTCATAGTGCTATGTCTAACTACAGGAGAAAAGGTTTCATTGTAATCTATGCCTCTAACTTGTGTGAAACCTCTGGCGACCAAGCGAGCTTTAAATCTATCAAATATACCTGAGGCATCATGTTTACGTTTAAAGACCCACTTACATTTGATGACATTCGTATTTGCTGGCCTGTCGACTATTTCCCACATATTGTTTGCAATGAGTGAATCATATTCACATTGCATGGCAGATTGCCAATGATGACCATCAGCACACGATATGGCTTCCTCGTATGTACAAGGATCGCCTGGAAGTGCATGGTGTGCCATGAGAGAGAAGTCAGTTTCATAGTCCTCATACCTCAATGGCAATTTGGAACGAGTAGACCGAACAGGACGAGCAGTAGAGAGTAAAGGCGAAGGCTCTGGGGCGGCATCAGCTTCCCCTTGAGGTGCCACGGGACGCGGTGACGTCACCCGCTCATAGGGTGCGCCTGCGATGGGCGAGCTTGGAGAGCCGGCCTCGTTCTCGCTGCCAGTGCAGTAGTACTCTTCCGCACCTGAAACAGATTTATTTGTTTCAGAATCTGATACAATAATATTCGGATTCAGTTCAATTGTGTGACTAGAATTCGGCTTACTACTATTAATGCTAGAATTCAGTTCAACATCATTACTAGAATCTAAAATATTTATATTAGATCTTTGATCTTTTTGATGACTAGACTTACAAATATTATAATTCAATTCATTTTCATTACATTCATAAAAGATATAATTATTACTAGAATTAATATTATTGTCAGTCTCATAAAATTTATTTTCTATAAATGCTACATTCCTAGATATAATAACCTTTGTAGGGTTAGCGGGGTCTGCAAGTCTATAGCCCTTAGAGGTCTCGCTATAGCCCACAAATATAAACATTTTGCTTTTAGCACCCAACTTATTCCTTCTTCGCTCAGAGGATTAGTGAATAAGCAATGCAGCCAAATATATGGAGATGACCAAGATCTGGCCTTGATCCAGTCCACTTCTCCAGTGGAGTAAGGCCGGATAAAGAAGAAGTTGGGGACCTATTCTTTAAATAAATGGCAGTCATAACTGCTTCAACCCAAAATCGTTTACCTAGACCTGCCCCTTGCAGCATGCATCTCGCTTTTTCTAAGAGTGTCCTATTTAGGCGCTCAGAAACACCATTTTCCTGAGGACAATATGGAATAGTGGTCTGATGGACAATTCCTTCCTTTCTAAGGTAATCAGAAAATTTGCTATTACAATATTCCCCCCATTATCGGAACGTAGTATTTTAATTGGTAAACCCAATTGTTTTTCTACTTGAGATTTAAAATCAATAAAAGTAGACATTACCTCATTTTTTTTTTTTTTTTTCTTAAGCAGGTAGCCAAAAGCCTAGTAAAATCGTCCGTGAAGGTTACCAGATATCTAGCGCCACCCCAACTTGCAACTGGCATGGGGCCGCAGACATCCGAGTGTATGAGTTCTAAAGGCTTACTTGCTTGGTGAGCACTTTTGGTTGGAAATGACTTTGCCGCCATTTTCCCTTCCATACATGGTATGCAGTTTTGTAAATCCTGTTTATCATTAATCTGAAACAATACACCATTAGCCACACCATTCCTTAATGCAAGCATACCTTGAACTCCAAGATGGCCTAGCCTCCTGTGCCAGACATCAATCGGCACCTCAGCTATGTTAGCACTCTGTGCCTCCTGCACAGGCAGGAGCGCCGAAGAATGCGCCACCAAACCGCACGTAGACGACAGACTTGGAACATGGGCCTTACCAGATAATTTGTAGATGCCATTTTTATTATAGGCCTTACAAATTGAATTGCCAGAGATAACACAATTTTCATAGATATGGCAACCCTTGTTGTTAAAAGTTACAGTAAAGCCTTTTTCACATAATCTACTAACACTCAGTAAGTTAACCGATAATTCAGGGACAAAAGAAACATTTTGAATACCCCTTACCGAGTCATCTGTTTCCAATAGAATTTCCCCAGACCCCAAACATGCAATTTGTGCATTGTTTGCTATTTTTATTTCACTCTTACAGTCCTTAAAATTTGCAAGCCAATTTTTGTTATTACACATGTGCGTCGAACAGCCGGAATCAATTACCCATTCTTGTTCCTTGACAAAGAATGCTGAAGCAACAAATGACTCTTCACCGTCTTCTTGTTTGTTCTTCTTGTCACGCCGAAGTTTGAAACATTTAGCTTTCAGGTGACCTTTCTTCTTACAATAAGAACAGACTTTGGTGTGTTGTCTTGAAACAAAGGCGGTCGATGTAGCACCTGGCTCGGACTTTCTGAATTCTTCTTGTAATAGTCTGGTACGAACTAGTTCACTTGATAGACTTCCAGTTAAGCAGATAGTCTCAAGGCTGGAAACAAGATGATCATAACTCTCAGGTAATCCGCTGAGGAGTAGCTCTGCAATCTCACCATCTTCGGTTTGTTTTCCTATATCTGCCAGCTGATGAACAAGTGTCATGACTGCATCTACATATTGAGTGACCGATGAGTAAGTTGCTAACTCAACTCGATGCAGTTGCCGTAGAAGAAGTACACGACGATACAGCCCTTTATCTTCAAACACATTAGCCAAATTAGTCCATGCTTCTTGGCTAGACTTAGAGTTAAGGACATATTGATAACAATGTGGTTTCACTGCTAGGCAGATTCTGGCGAGGGCTCGCTGATCTTTTAATTCTTCAACATTTTGGCCTTGAGTGCATGACCATAAATTTTCCAGGGTCAATGCCATGTTCATACAAAATTTCCATGTGTTATAGTTGCTCATGCCCTCAAGCATAGCGACGTTGTAATAATTACCATTAGCAGAATTGTTGTTGTTGGAGCCGCCAGTGGACATCGTGGCAGCAGCGATGTTCTCGCCTGCGGTCGGCGGTGTAGGCGATGGCGCCATGACGAGCAGCACGAGTCACGCGCATGCGACACAAAATATAATGCATGCGGTCTCCGACCCCTCAATATTTTCTGGCTAGATACAGTACTGTAGATTTCTTCAGATTTCTTGTTCTGTAAGTGCTTAGCACCTGGGCCAACATAACCTGATAAGAGGGATTGTGGATCTGATTGTGGATTGGTACCGTATCGAAGCTAGCCAGAAATGAAATACGCAGGGTCCATTGAAGATGATTTTATTCACAAAATCTATGCTGCCAATGGTCGTCAACATTATATTGATTAAACTAATATATTAAGATTAATGTAATTTAGAAAAACACAACAGTCGATCACAAGAACAGAAGGGCAAGAGAGAGCGAGACAAAAGGTACACATACGTCATAAGACATAATGACAGTGACATTCAGAGTTCGTTCAAAAACCTAATATCAACAATCTATTCATCGAAAGACTAACGCTCACTCCGTCCGTTTGAAGGCAGCATCCAAATTTCTTTTCGTTTATCTCCAGCCACGGAGACCAGAGTTCTTTCGCGTGATCTTGTATTCCGGTCCAGTTACTCGAAGTAGATGAAGGATCGACGCGACGCAACAGTTCGTGCCATCCTCTCGATGTGTACGTTAGATGTTTCAGTCCGTGCATGGGTTGAGGAAACAATTTGAAATCTTGCATTTTTTCTTGAATCTCTAGCCACACGGGAATCGTACTCCAACCAGCCTTTGTTCTTGACGGTGTTGACGTTTATTACAGAACATACTCGACTCATCTCTTCGTTAGTACTTGTTTAAAGAATGCCGCGAACAGTTAAACATTGTTTCTTTTGACTTTGAAGTAACGTGCCAATCTCGAATAAGCGTGTGTAGATATATTCGTGTGAAGCGTAGTCTCGTACTGTTTTGCCATCTCTTGAACGACAAACGAACGTAATTTTCCATCGTATTTTTCATCTCCAAATTGTGCGAGATAACTTTCAGCGTAAGGACCTTTTCCTTTCATGGCATAGATAAAGTCCAAAATTGACAATTTATCTGGCAGTTGGGTAGTAGTCTTTATGTAAAAATTAAACCAAATCCCGAGTTTTATGTAAACTCGAGACAGGTCTCGGACATCTCTTCGAATCTCGTTCAGTAGACGCAGACGTTTCTCTCGCTCGAGGAGAGGACAGATAGTGGAGCAGAGACCCTTCTTCACCGTGTACACTTCGAGTTTTGCAGATTGGCGGTAGATGATTCAAACATTTCTTTGAAGAAGTTCTCGAATGATCTGTTCCTCCGCAAGTTTTACAACTACCCGTGGGATGTACGTTCGACGTGACCATATCGAAAGACTGTGACTGGAGGATGTGAGAGTCGGACTTTTATATCAAGTCAATGAGCAAAATCAATGAGTAAAAATGAGCAATTCCAGCCAAGGAGCAAAGTATGCGCATTCTATTTGCTAAGGATCAAATTCGCGTATAGAATATGTACTTAATATGATACATTGGGTCTTAGGAGGATAGATTAATTTTTTTGATCAATGATAATGGAACAGTGTTAACAAATGCCAAGTTAGAGTGACTGGTTAAAAGTAAAAAAAAAATCCAATATGATAATATTTTTTAGTAAGTAAATTTAATTAGTTTATTAATACATAAGTACTCAAATTGTATAATGGTTATTTAGTATTTGTAAGTATATTGTATACCTACCAATTGTAATATTGTTATTAAAAATAAATATATCACAAACAAGTTGTTTTTGTGAACTTAATGATGATGAGTTATTATGATAATTTAAATTAGTTAATATTATGCAGAGAATCACAACCATAATAGCGTAAACAGATCACCATGGACATTCTAATATTCCCATCAGAGAGAATATAAGCACTACGTTTAGTTCCCACTGTAACCTACTGAGGCATACTTCTATAGGGTTATATTTAGGGCATCGGAACCGGTTTTTCCCGGTTCCAAAAGAACCGGGAATTCCCGGTTCTTTGGGGCTACAAAATGAACCGGTTCTCAAAATCAAAGAACCGGGTTTTCGGTTCTTTCGGTTCTTTTAAAAATGTATGAATATCGAAGATCAATGCAAAATTAACAATCACTTTTCAAACTGTTTTGCTTTCGTTGATTCTATTCTTTGTGATAGAATCAACAAAGGCGAGTGGAGGGGTGTCCTACACTACGTTTTTCAGTTCGTGGTCGCCATTCGAAAACCTTTATACTGTCTTTCGTGCAGTACCTATGGTTCTTCTACGGATATCCTCGTAACGGATTCGATTGCGTCGTGAAACTCCTAGCATAGCTCGTTGAGCGACTTTGAGCTTCTGACTAAGACCAATAGTTAGCGACCACGTATCAGTGCCTTATAGACTTCTATCTTGAAGCTCTGGTATCTGTGATGAGAAAATATGCCGTAACTACCCGAACGCTGTCCATCCGAGTTAAATTCGACCGACACGGCTGACTTCTTCATCGAAGTTGGACCTACTCGTACCTAGTGGAATCACCTGACCCACATAAACATAGTGGTCAACAACAGTGGTACGACAGCGACATGAGCATTTGACATGATAGTTGTCATGCCTATGTTTATTTTGAGACCCACCTGTTAAGATACGGCATTAAGGTCTCTGAGCATAGTGCCAAGGTCTTCCAGCGAGTCCGCCATGATGACGGACGACCTATATCATCGGATAATCAAAGATGAGTGATGTTGATGTCATACCCGTTCCAGTGCAGAAGCTTACAAACATCTTCCAATGCAGAGGTGAACAGTTTCGGAGAAATAACGTCGCTCTGTCTTACCCCCTTTTGAGTTTAGATAAAGTTTGTGCTCTGATCCTGAAGACGGATAGACTAGTGGCCTTACTATACAGACACTTCAACACTTTGATAAACTTAAAGACAATATACTCCTCGGTTTACTGTATAATCTACTGGCGTATGGGTGTGGTCTTCGGTATTATACCCTTTTCGGAACTTGTTTGTTCGGGAGGCTGGAAGTTTAAACCTACGAGCGAGATGATTGGCTATAGGCTGTTTTCTAGAAAAGAAAGTTCTAGAAAACAGCTTATAGACGTGGCTGAGAATCGAAATGGGTCCATAATTCTTCAAGAAGGTACTGACTTTCCCCTTTCTAAAAGAACAGTACCACTACAACTCTGTTCCATGCCTCTGGCGTTGTACCACTGTACTCTCAAGGGTAACGGAATTAAGGACCTTCAGTACCGGTGTTCCATCCGATTTCAGAAGCTTAGTCGTTATTTCGTCCCCCGGTGCATTGTTGTTCTTGTGCGGTTTTAATGCAGTTGAAATCTCGTACAGGCTGACGTCCGAAACATTATTTTGGGTGTAGTGTCGAGTCAAACGAGCTCTGGCATCGCTAATTATGAATAATATGTTTTAACAAATTACTATCTCAACGAATTATAAGCGAAAAAAAAACTTATATCATTGATTGATACGAAAACATGTTTTTTCGATTACAGATAGAAGTTATAAGCGAAAAAAAAACATGTTTTATTGATTGAAAATTGGGAACCGAAAAGAACCGAAAGAACCGGGTACCCGGTTCCGTATTGGAACAGGAACCAAAAGAACCGGTTCTTAGAAAATGGCCGGTTCTCTTTGCCCTAGTTATATTATTATATGAGCCTATATCTGTCGTCCGCTTGTTGCTGCATCAGGCTATCTCTTTCACACCTATAGTGCGTACCTTACGTTTGTAAGAGACGACATTATATTTTATAATCTTTCAGACTTTTAACATTAGCAGACGTGCGACTACTGAGCAGTGGAAACATTAGAAAAGCGATTGAGCATGCTAGGAGCCACGACCAACCAGATTTGTTCAAAAATACACACATTTTATTTCTGGAAAAAATATTTATATTATTTGGTAAATTAAGTACGTAGTAAAAAAGTGGTTGAGCACGCATAGTGGCATTATTTTTGGACAACTTTTATCCAGTGAGTGGCAATTTTATTAAACTCTCGAGGACTAAACAACCTACCTTGTGCGTATTCTTGCTTACGTACACCTTAACTAAGTCATCAGGTATAAGTCTTGTACTTACTCTGCCTTCTTTTATTCTTTTTTTGTAATTTTGTTTTTAATATTATCATTATTTATTTTTTCCAAATTCATGTTTTCAAGTAGGTACCTACTATAAGCTGTATTTTTTTTTCATGTTTTATTTTATTTCTTCTTTGTTGATACGTCAGTTCTGTGTCTTTGTCTTTGTGCTGTCAAATAAATTATTTCTTTCTTTTTTTCTTTTAGTACCGCTGAACTTGGCTTGGTAGTATTTACATCTTTTTTTTTTTTTGAACCATTTTATAAATAAAAATGAATCCAAACATAATTACAATCTAGCCTTATACAAGACTAATCAGTAATTTGACGTTGACCTAGTTTTATAGAATAAAGTTATTGCTAAGAATGTTTCCACTAACACTTTTCTTACTGTCACTATTTAAGGGGAAGCACTTTGTTCATTTGTTTTACATGTGTCACTTCACTAACACTTGCACTATAATAGTAAACTTTTATTTACATCTGATTGCTTACTTTCTTCGGATGGCAATCGAAGGCCTTGGCCATGGGCTAACCGGTATAGGCCCATGGCGAAGACCAAAGAACTAGATCTAAACTAGAGAAGAACTAGAGCTAGATCTTAGTTCTGTGGCGACCTTCGAGGCGACCCGAAGAGCTAGCTAGACACATCAAGCACATTCGGTGCTTTAGTCCTGCTTCAGTTATAAAGAGAACAGATAATATTATGTGTAGGTAGTTTTTTGATCTATTTTGAAAACTCCTGCAAGTTTTTCAATAGCAATGTTAACTTTGATACCAACCTCTATTGATATTTTTATTCAGGCGTATCAAACCTTTTTACATTTTCTTTGAGTTATTTTTTATAGGTACCTAGGTACCCTACGTCTATTCGTTGGCTAATCAAATAGTTTTGTGTGTCAACATCAAAATAAACACAGCCATGTCAAAATTACTAAAAAAATAATTTATAATTTTAACAAAATGCATTCCTTTTGGGTGCACATACAAACAAACAAATTTTATAGGTATGTAACTAATGTTTTGATGATTTAACTATTTGTGGCACTGTGGTTGAATGCCCATTTGAGAAGTGAGGGGTTGCGGGTTCAAACCCTGCTGCGGAACAAATGTTTCTGGTGTTTTGGTCTACAAATATTTGTTCCTGGTCGGATTTCTATGTGATATACCTAATATTACTAAAGAAATCTTGATTCATACAAGTAAGTAAGCAGATGTGTTTACAAATAAAATATTTTTTTTTAGTTTTGTAAAAACAAGGTCAAAGTCAAAAGATTTTTATTCAATTTTTTCGCAATTTTTCCATAATTTCTCACCGTTTAAACCATCCTGGATCTTATAAACATTTGAAGACGAGAATTAGTCCAATCGGTCCAGCCGTTGTCGAGTTTTAGCAAGCACAGCGATTCATTTTTAAATATAAAGAAGATTTAGGAATTTATACTGACATAGAAAAGGATCATGAGTGCATATTTTATGATGTTTTCCTTCACCGTACCCCTCGTTTGCAGATAAGCGTCAGTAAGATGGCGGAAGGTGGCGGTGGTGGCGGCGGCGCCAGTGGTATCATCGTCTTCACCCTCTGGTACGCCGCCATCGCCTACAGCTATTACATGTAAGTGCATTTAACTAGTCCTTGTAACTAGTTATGCTACTAAAGTGGCAGTCAAGCGCACCTACTTGATGGTAAGCGGTTACTGGCCTATGTAGGTACGCTTTCAACATCAGAGATATCACTTGCGCGTTCTATCGCATCTAAAGTCAAGTTGTCTATAATTTCACCGAAACTATACCCTTCGAACCGGAATATAGCGAGTTGCTTGGCGGAGGAATGAGCTGCTTGGCGGCAGAAATAGGCATGGTGGTAGTTCTTCCCCGGACTGAAAGGTTTAGTTGTCGGAAAATTTACATGCACATGAGACATCAACTATGAGAATTTTGGACGGGTTGATAAACGCATGCAGTGCCAGGTAGCAGTCCTAGGCGGTCATGCTTTAGGCTTTAACCCGTGGCACTGAAGATGTAATTTAGTGAAGGTTACCGCTCACCACCGTGGCCCTCTGCCAGCACTGTCATCTAACGGAAGAAATAATTGGCCCTACTATATTATATTAAAAATCCCCGTTACTTTGCTCAGAAAGGATTTTTTTTTTACTTGGGCTTACTTTCAGGAATTTATCTTTAATTACCGTTTACGTTTATCCATATATTTAGTAAAGAATAGTTACCATGAATCGAAATTTGGAATCGATTTTTTTTATCACTTAATAATGTATCAGTTAGCTATACTTAACTATAATAATTATTACTATAAGAAAGACCCACCTTGGGTACTACTAGTAATATGTTATCTGTGCCCATAGCTAGACGTCACGCCAAGACATATCAATAAAATTAAGTACCTACCATTGTCTTATATTTTTAACTGACGAAAAACGAAGGAGGTCCTCATCCTCAAGTCGACTCGTATTTTTTAACCATCACTCCTTGTTTTTCAGTCAGTCAGTCAACAGCGTTATGATTTTATATAAATATTTCAACAGTTCCCGCGTTTCGATTGTATTTATATTGAGCAAACCAAGGACTAACGTTGGACCGAGTAAACATCTATTTTTACAGCGAAAAAAGTTTGTTGGTAATAAATTATACGTTTGGCGTTGTTACATCTTCTACTTGGCAGGCGATAGCTGAAGTTGTTTACGCAAGAACGGAAACAAAACCACGGGTAGAAGGGCAGTTTTAGTAACATTTTTTTTCAAAAATTGCAAACGAATCATACCTAGCATTTCATGTTTTTGGGTGTTTGTCTTTGACTATATCTAATCTTTGATGTTTGTATTCTAGGTACTATTGAACAACGTTACAACTGTTACGTTTTAGCTAAATCCAACGATCGATCGAGTTTTTTTTTTTTTTCTTTTTTTTTAGGTTTATACCTACCGTAACTCGATTGGAACTGAACTAGAGTCGAACTGAATAGAACGTTACTATTAGTACTATTAGAGGGGGTTTTATAGAAAGACTATCAGGTTAATATTACACAAGATATATTTTCCAAGACCACAATTATTCGGAGTCAACGATCACACTCCCTGAAATTTTCGTTCTTCCGTTGCTGTAACACGACCGAGCATGCGTATTGTAAAAATGGTCGGTTCCCGTGAGATAAATAGCTGTTTACCCGAGGGTACGTGACTAGTATACAAATTAATAAAAACTGGTGGACCATCAACACACCGAGATATTCTAATATAATAGGTACATTCATTTCAATAAAATAAGATTTACAAACCATTCCCGTAGCGCTGAAAATGTTCAAGGTCACTGTACTTACGTCACGTCAGCGTAGCATCTAGGTCTCGAACATTCTTCCACCCCAGCTTCTTACATAACGGCTCCGTGAGAGGTGGAATGGGGTGATAATATACATGCAACTGTTCTATCTATCATTATGCTCCTGAGGGGTGTTTATGTAATTTGGTTGCAATCGATTTACCTGAAACCAGCGCTCTGTAGCACATGCTGAGTGGCTGCCTTTTTTCGTCACAATAGTTTAGTTTTAATTTGTATTGTTATTTTTATGTTTAAGTGTAGCGCCAAATAATATTTTTTTTTCTATTCTATTCTAAACTGACGTTTTTTGTGTAGGACAGCTTATTGACAGGTTTTCTGATTGAAATCGGATTGCAACCGTGTTGCAATTAATCTCCTTACTGATCTATTCTATCAACTAGAAGTCTAGAACAATTTCTTTATCATCATGACAGATAATCATGATAAACAAAGAACCAGTGCAAAATTGAACGAATCTCTACATAACCTTGCGAAGCTGCAAGCATCATTCGGATCTAGGGCACCCTTCCAGTTACGTAACGGGGGTGGACTGAAACTGGAAAGGGGTGACCTTTTCCACTGCAGATATTATGACACCGGCGTTCAATACTCAGCTGTTTGTGCTGTGATGACTTTGGCACTTTGTATGTAGACTTATATTTCCTGGTGGATAAGTCTGCGTTTGGTCTTTTTTTTTTTAATTGGTTAATACAAGCGTTTGAATACCACCTCACCTGATGGTAAGTGGTAGTGTGTGATGTCTGCGTGGATTTGACCCAATCACTCGCTTGAGAGTAGGCCAGTGTCCCACCAGTGGGAACATTAGAAGGCTGTCATGATGATGTAAACTTAGGTCTTACTTCCGTTGTTCCAATCCCGTGAACTCGAGTTCTAGCCCTGCTACACAGACGAGCTACTATCTTGACAGTAGACAGTTACTGTCGCTGCTTCCATGACAGTAGCTCGACTCGTTTCGACCGCCAATTAAAGTAGAGCAGCTGCCGCATCGCATGACACAAATAATATGTAGCTAAAGCTAATGCCCGAGATTGCAATCAAGTATAATATGAATTTTGTTGTACTTTGCCATTATAACAACGCTTGGCAGGCAGATTGGTTGTCGCTGTATCGGTTATCGATCCTCAGGAGAGTGCTGCTCCATTATTTCCATACCTATTTCTGCCGCCAAGCAGTAATGCTCGCATTGCTGTGTTTCGGTGTGAAGGGTATGGTTTCCTGTGAAATTACTGGCACATGAGGCTTTCGGTCTTAGCCTCAAGGTGGCAACCCGCGAGTGATACCTCTGGTATTGCAAGCGTCCATAGGCTGCGGTAACCGCTTACCATCTTGTGGGCCGTACGCTCGGTTGCCACTTCAGTTGTATATAAAAAAACTAGTTTTTTGTGGTGCGCGAGCTGCACGCAGCTCGCGTGTGGGTACGAGTCTTGGACATGGACATACAATATTTTCAAATTGAAAAAAGGGTATAAAATGTTTACATTTGGACTCCTACAAAAGATGTAAGGAAAATAAAGTTAAAATAGAATTAAAGAGAATTAAAAATTGGTTATTACATGCACGGATAAAAAATATAGGTCGCCCGGTGCGGGGGTTAAAGTTTCTTTAGAGGTAGCGTGGTGCGCTCGCTGCAAGCAGCTCGCGAGTGGTTAAGTTTCTATAGAGGCCGCGTGGTGCGCTTGCTGCAAGCAGCTCGCGAGGGGTTAAGTTTCTATAGAGGCCACGTGGTGCGCTCGCTGCAAGCAGCTCGCGAGAGGATTAAGTTTCTGTAGAGGCCGCGTGGTGCGCTTGCTGCAAGCAGCTCGCGAGTTGGTTAAGTTTCTGTAGAGGTTGCGTGGTGCGCTCGCTGCAAGCAGCTCGCGAGAGGGTTAAGTTTCTGTAGAGGTAACGTGGTGCGCTCGCTGCAAGCAGCTCGCGAGGGGTTAAGTTTCTATAGAGGCCGCGTGGTGCGCTCGCTGCAAGCAGCTCGCGAGAGGATTAAGTTTCTGTAGAGGCCGCGTGGTGCGCTCGCTGCAAGCAGCTCGCGAGGTGGTTAAGTTTCTGTAGAGGTCGCGTGGTGCGCTCGCTGCAAGCAGCTCGCGAACGGGGTGTGCTGCTGTAGAGGTTGGGCGGAGCGCTCGCTGCAAGCAGCTCGCGAACGGTGTGTGCTCCTGTAGAGGTAGAAACTCTGGTGACAGAGTTTCTAGGCCGAAGTCCCGAAGACCTCTGTCATGGCTTTACAACTTTGAAAAAGCCGGGACCGACTGCTTAACGTACCCTCCGAACAACTTAGCCAGCTACGTCACAAGTGCTCCATAGTACAAAATCGCTCATAGTACATAATATAAAAATCAGTTAACTTACATAATATTACAGAGCACCGGTGGTCTAGTGGTAGTGACCCCGCCTTCCGATGCTAAGGTCGTGGGTTCAAACCCGGTCGTGCACCAATGGATTTTTCTGTTCGAAAAATGTATGTGCGCAATGCCATTGCTCTCATACAGTGAAGGAAAACATCGTGATTAGGGCATCGGAACCGGTTTTTCCCGGTTCCAAAAGAACCGGGAATTCCCGGTTCTTGGGGGCTACAAAAAGAACCGGTTCTCAAAATCAAAGAACCAGGTTTTCGGTTCTTTCGGTTCTTTTAAAAATGTGTGAATATCGAAGATCAATGCAAAAATAACATTAACTTTTCAAACTGTTTTGCTTTCGTTGATTCTATTCTTTGTGATAGAATCAACAAAGGCGAGTGGAGGGGTGTCCTACACTACGTTTTTCAGTTCGTGGTCGCCATTCGAGAACCTTTATACTGTCCTTTGTGCAGTCTGGTTCTTCTACGGATATCCTCGTAACGGATTCGATTGCGTCGTGAATCTCCTAGCATAGCTCGTTGAGTGACTTTGAGCTTCTGACTAAAACCAATAGTTAGCGACCACGTATCAGTGCCTTATAAACTTCTATCTTGAAGCTCTGTCGTATCTGTGATGAGAAAATATGCCGTAACTATCCGAACGCTGTCCATCCGAGTTAAATTTGACCGACACGGCTGACTTCTTCATCGAAGTTGGACCTACTCGTACCTAGTGGAATCACCTGACCCACATAAACATAGTGGTCAACAACAGTGGCACGACAGCGACATGAGCATTTGACATGATAATTGTCATGCCTATGTTTATTTTGAGACCCACCTGTTAAGATACGGCATTAAGGTCTCTGAGCATAGTGCCAAGGTCTTCCAGCGAGTCCACCATGATGACGGACGACCTATATCATCGGCTTATCAAAGGTTAATCAGGTTAATCAAAGGATGTTGATGTCATACCCGTTCCAGTGCAGAATCTTACAAACATCTTCCAATGCAGAGGTGAACAGTTTCGGAGAAATAACGTCGCTCTGTCTCACCCCCTTTTGAAATTGTATAAAGTTCGTGCTCGTATCCTGAAGACGGATAGACTAGTGGCCTTACTATACAGACACTTCAACACTTTGATAAACTTATAGACAATTTGACATTGCTGTAAAGACCGCAACACTGCCCAGGTATCGAATGCTATTTTGTAGTTCACATACGCTAGACATAGCGGCTGAATATACTGGAAGTCTTCAAACCTACAAGCAAGATGATAAGCTATAGGCTGTTTTCCAGAAAAGATAGTTCTAGAAAACAGCTTATAGACGTGGCTGAGAATCGAAATGGGTCTATAATTCTTCAAGAGGGTACTGATTGTCCCCTTTCTAAAAGAACAGTACCACTACACCTCTGTTCCACGCCTCTGGCGTTGTACCACTGTACTCGTAAGGGTAACGGAATTAAGGACCTTCAGTACCGGTGTTCCATCCGATTTCAGAAGCTTAGTCGTTATTACGTCCCCCGGTGCATTGTTGTTCTTATGCCGTTTTAATACAGTCGAAATCTCGTACAGGCTGACGTCCGAAACATTATTTTGGGTGTAGTGTCGAGTCAAACGAGCTCTGGCATCGTTAATTATGTTTTAACAAATTCCTATCTCAACGAATTTTAGGCGAAAAAAAAACTTATATCATTGATTGATACGAAAACATGTTTTATCGATTACAGATAGGAGTTATAAGCGAAAAAAAAAACATGTTTTATTGATTGAAAATTGGGAACCGAAAAGAACCGAACGAACCGGGTACCCGGTTCCGTATTGGAACAGGAACCGAAAGAACCGGTTCTTAGAATATGGCCGGTTCTCTTTGCCCTAATCGTGATGAAACCGGCATGTCCAAGAACTAATAATTCGAAAGACATGTGCCATCCACCAATCCGCATAGGGTCCGCGTGGTGGATTAAGACCTAATCACTCTCGCCCGAGAGTAGGCCAGTGTCCCAACAGTGGGAACATTAGAAGGCTGTCATGATTATGAATTGATGACATAATATTATTACCGTTACCTAACTGTAGAGTTTCTACAACTCGTGGTAGTGGTTATTACATACGTTAATTCTAATTGGATAGGAAACCTTACACGGAAGGTGCAACGCTCGCTTGAACTTGAACTTGCTGAAGGCTATGTTACGATGCCGCACTTTGCGTGTCGTGCCTTATGGTGCATAGACACGGCGGCCGGCGCGGCGTTACATGCGCGGATATCACGCTCGGCTACATAGGAGAAAAGTATGACAAAACGACGCCGACTCATGTGCGACATTGCACTTTATCCGCATCTTCGTTAGGCACCAGTAATCCTTACATTACTTTAATGTATTTTAATGTAACTGTATATTATCTGCTTGGGTTTTATTATGATAGGATAGATAATAGCTATAAGTAGGCATTTGGTATCCATATTTGTTTTTAGATTATCTGTTACTTTACCTAAACATGACATGACCTCCGTCTCCAGCCTATGTACTGTTTTATTTACTAGATATCTCTATTACGTCCATGTTGTTTTATAAATTGTAACCTGTGTTGAGAGAAAATAAATCTTATCTTATCTTACTTTGTGGTGGTTGAATAAATAGTTTTCTTTCTTTCTTTTCTTTCTTTTACTTATTGATTTTATGCAGAGAATATACTCTTAATTTAGTTCTACAAATTGTACAAAAAACCGGTATGTATTATATTCATGCTAGCCGGGTAGCACTTAATAGCATAACTATAATGGAATGTGCTCATGAATTAATTACGTTTCTAGCTATAAATAGTAACCGTCTTATAATATACCTGACCTACATTAACTCTGTTTATCGACATTAAACCTGTATCAATTAGTTGGCGTGCTATGGTTTTATAGTTGAGTATAAAATGATAAGAGGTGTTATTTTTGCTACTTTTATGCCGACGATAATATGGAAAAACATTATCAGTTAAAATGTCAGGGGTCATGGTCAACTAACTCCCGCTGCGTCTTCGCTCGCGTGAAAAGTACCTAGTCTATGTCCTTCCTCAGACTTTAAAGCTATTAGTGATTATTACGCTAACGTTCCACGCGCCCCAGCCTAGAAGAATCTGGCAAGAAACTGAGTTCCTAGCTTTTTACGGAGTAAAAAGGCCGCCTGAAGACCTTTGTCATGGCCAGTCATGGCCTAATAACTCTGAAAAAGCCCAGACAGACTGCTTAACGTGCCCTCCGAAGCAGGAAAGCTTTCATTTGAAATCGCAACTGGCTATCACCCATCCAAATGATGACTACGTGGAACAGTACATAACTTCGTTGATTTGTCAGTGAAAGGGGCTTTGCAAGACCTGTAAATTCTAGAAGCCTGAAATATGAACATGAACCCTGTATATATGACATATACACAGCTGGTTCATAGGTACTTCAGGCTTCAGAACTGGGTCGCACGGTATCGACCAGCGTGAGCTAGGCGTTACGTAAGCCAGGGCCACAGGCTATTATGAACAAACTTGTACTTATGACGATAAAAGTGACCTATATGGCGTTAGTGCAAACTTACTACTAATAATAACACTAGCGATATGTGCTTGTACCTAGGGTGTATATGAGGGTGTGATTTGAACATATTCAATAGTATTGAATGTAGAATAGAGCATATCCATGTACCTTCAGATCTCGTAAGAGAGATCATCATGACAGCCTTCTAATGTTGTTATGTAAGTGTGCATTTGTATAAGGTTGTGTGAACTGTGATGGTAGTAACTATTTGGTAAGCAATATCGGGGACGACCGTGTTCGGGGGCAATCGACCGTAACCCGTGATTTCGTTGATTCTTCACGCTCAAACGGCTGTACTGTTTGAAACTCCATATACCAGAAAAAAAATGATATTGCGTGTTTGATCAACATAATAGTATTGTGGTTGTAGCGACCTCGATTTTTGGGGTGTCGTTTTCGCGAACTAGTTAATGTAGGGCACATTCCGACACGCTTCCGATTGTGAAAAGGGAACTTCTCTTTCCGGCGCAGGGCTTCTAGGCATTTTGCATTTTTCTTCTGAGTTCAATATAGCGATATGAAAACTTTAATTTGTTCATCTCTTGCTTAGTTGGGTACCTACGTTTCTTTCACATAATATCTAAGTACCTATACAAGTCTGCACGCATTCTAGCGCTATACAAACGAGCTCCAAGAATTTTAACAGCTTGGACTATCATTTTGATAGTAAAAAGACAATCGTACATTAGTCTACGTTGGCTGAGCTCCAGCTGAGCTCGCGTGCATGCCAATGTTTACGATAACTGCGCCCAGTAGCTGTAGGATTAGCTTTGGAACGAATTATAAGTGTGGCCTATTTTGTAAAAATATTGAAGATTTACTGTCGATTTTAACATTTGTGGGTTGATTGGTAAAATGCGGCCTTAGCAGTATCTAGTACCCTGAATTTAATGCAATTCTTAACGATCAGTCATTGACACGACTAATTATGAAATTTGAGCACGGCAGGAGTGGAAAAGCAAACTTTTTAAATTGCAGGCGCAGAATCAGCTAGCTGGAACTGGAACGCTAGAGTATTTCTCTAGCGTTTCACCTGTTTCAAATAAAGTCCATAGAAAAGCCACAAAAGTGTTATAAACTGTTAAATTAATTCTAACACCTTATTTTTTCAATTAGGTAGGTAGGTACATAATGTATTAATGTATAAGTATTTATGTTTCACGTGCATAGTTCATGGTCGCGTCATCTTCTTCCTTGCACCACGGTTATTTATTTTCGACTAAGAGTCGCAATTGGCTATCGAGAGAGCGATGTGGATCTTATTTTAGAATGTGGATACCTTTTATTGACTCTCAAACTTAAGAACCGCTCGATACGTTTAATTGCTTGGTGTGCTGATAAACATTAAAAAAAAACTAATTTTCTAATAGTAATTATACAAAACACAGAACTATATCAAGATTACAAAAGTTTGGATATTTTGTATAATTACGTAACGTATTAACCGATATGGAAAAATTTTAAATACTAATAGTTCTGGATCTAAAATAGCATAAATATAACACAGAGCTTTTATTTAGGTACATACCACGCGAGGGAAGCCACGGGCAGAAGCTAATTTCAACATAAACATCTGACCCTGTAGATAATATCCCAAAAACTATTTTGCCTAAAGCAGGATTTGAACCCGCAACCACGCGGGTGCTCGTTCGTTCGTTCGTTCGTATGAGTCAGTGGCCAACTCTGGTGACCGAGTTTCTAGGCCGCCCGAAGGCCTCTGTCATAGCCTAACAACTTTGAAAAAGCCGGGACCGACTGCTCTGCCAATTGAGCTATCGAGACATCTCGCTTGAACGAAATAATCATTGGGATGTCTTCGGCTCGAAGCTAAATAATTTTGTGATGTTATAATATTTAGTACCATTCCCTTCGTGTGATGGTTAAACACTATAAAAACAAACAATTATAGGTCTCACGACGGATCTCGGCCGTAGTGAAATTAGCCGTTTCGATGCGCAATGGAGCTTTTTCAAACTAAATTGTCTTTGCGCATCACAAACGGCTAACTTCACGGAAGCCTAGATCCGCTGTGCGACCTATACCTGACCCTGTGTTGTAATAATTATGATGACACGCTGCACTGAGTGTCTAGTCACTGGGTAATGAGCCTTTTTGTCTCCTTCACTGAGCCTATTCACCCATGAAGGTGTTTGGCCAAACATCCTCTAATTAAAGTTTTCATAAACGCAGCGTAACGAGTTTTTTGTGGTAGACCTCGTCCGGGGGAAGACTACCACCATACCTCCAATCCCATCCTCCATCTGCCCGTCAAGCAGTAATATTTGCATTGCTGTGTTCCGGTCTGAAGGGTATGGTTTTCGGTGAAATTACAGGCACATGAGAATTTAGATCTACGTCTCAGGGTGGCAACCCGTGAGGGATACCTCTGGTATTGCAAGCGCCCATAGGCTGCGGTAACAGCTTACCATCTTGTGGGCGGTACGCTTGGTTGCCACTTTAGTTTTATAAAAAAAAACACACCGAAAATAGACCAGTGTCCCAAGACCCCGAAAAAGGCTGACCATAATGATAATAAGAATCAAAATACCTACAGCCTATAGGTACCTCTAGCACTTTACCTTTAGTTATTCTGTGCCATTTAGCACCTTACCCAGGCACCTTCTTAGAAATCCAACCTGGCTAGCATGAGCGCCGTAAACAACGTCTTTCTATACGGAAGAGTAGACAAAAAAAGAAAACTGTGATATTGCTCTACAATTCCTTAGAGAATATTGTTTACGGCCCTCACAATTTAAAAGCACTAAAACAGTGGAACAACAACTTCATCAAATGTCAGCGGTTTGCCCTTGATGTTTATAGACCGTTAGGAAAACCTTGATGTCAAAAACTCCCGCATTATTTTCAGGTAGCCCTCCCTCGCAAAGCTTTTGATTAATAATATTATAGTATAGTCATCATCATCAATCAATACTCAATACTTCATGTTGACTTGACGGAATGACAATATCATCCGCTGCCAAACCCTGGATATATTCGTTTTATTTATTTATAAGTGCATTTTCATTGTCAAACTATATCTGCCAGCTCTGATTTTAACAACGCTTGCACTCTAAAATGAAAGATTAACGCGAAGGTAATATTTATGGTCATTCATTATCAACCTGACAAACTTAAGGGGTAGGTTCCACACATAAAAAAAAAAAACATTGCACTTTTTTTTTTCTTATCGTATATATAGTTATAGTTATCCTTGTTAGAAATTGAAAAGGCAGCGCTCGGCACGAATCAGTGACCCGCGCGTCAATGAACCGCGGGTCAATAACCCGCGCGTCCTTGACCTGCGCGTGTCCTTGACCCGCTACGGGGCGCGCACACTCTAATATTTCATTATTAAGTCGCTTAACTCGATTCCCAACAATGATAAATAATAATTGAGCGGAAAAACGTAATCGATTTTATTTGTTTACTTGGGATTTTTAAGACAAAGTATACATAAAAAAAAAAAATGTCCCTTAAGTTTGTCAGGTTGATAATGAATGACCCTGTATATTTGCAAAGGGTGTCGTCTATTGAATCCAGAGTAAAGTCAATGTGATCTTTATAGAAACTGACTGAACGCAACTAGGGTTTCAACCGACCGACTGTGACTAAAATACTGTAGCAAGTGCCTAAAGTTCTCTTAAAAGGACTTTTTTTTTTTTATACAACTGAAGTGGCAACCAAGCCTACGGCCCACAAGATGGTAAGCGGTTACCGCAGCCTATGGACGCCTGCAATACCAGAGGTATTACTTGCGGGTTGCCACCTTGAGGCTAAGATCGAGGGCCTCATGTGCCAGTAATCTCACCGGAAACCATACCCTTCACACCGGAACACAGCAATGAGAGCATTACTGCTTTGCGGCAGAAATAGGTATGGTGGTAGTCCTTCCCCGGACGAGCTCTATCACAGAGAACTCTTCTACTCTTAATTCTCTCTTTACTATATAATTATTAGATTCTTATAATTATATAGTAAAGAGAGAGTACTTTAGTAGTCATTGGAAACAGCTAGCAAAATGTTTACCCGAACTGCCAAGGAAGGGTTATGAAGTACCGGTCCTTCTGGGCTATTGCACAACAGTATTGCAGTATTTGAAACCATTTGAAGCCTTTGTAACACAAATGAAAAAGTCTTAAAAGTATTGATAGATTTCTACTTTCTTTACCCCTATGATGGTGAAGTTTGTAAGAAAAAGTAGCTGAAACTCGAAAAAGGCTCCGTAGAAGGTTTCGAAATATTACCGGTTTTTGGCGGTCAAGAAATATCTCTGGCTGAGTTTATTTTTTACAGTAGGTACCTACGGAACTCTCTCGTCCATAATTGTCCTTTGTTGCTTTTATTACACGATTCAATCACAGTAGGTACTTAATTTTCTCAATTCTTTGTTGATGCAAAAACTGTTCTATTTAAAGTCTATTTTACGTGGGATATATTTTATGGTTTTAGTCAATAGTTTATAACTAGTTTAAATTGAAAATTGAAACAAACTTTTCGTAAATTTATAAATTGTGGTAAGGTAATAGTTTGTATTTTATAACTTTGAAATTGCCGCGTAAATGATGCAAAAAAGGGAAAACAGAAATGTGTCAGCACCGTCCTATGTGAAATATATTAAAGTGCCAGTTCAATACAACGAGAAACAAGTAGAGATTGTTTATACGCAGAATCGATACATTTAATGTTTTTAAACATTTACGTAACAAGAAACGTTATATCCCATTATTACTAATGATCGCCTGCGAACTGTTGATAGAACAGATGTTTTGTTTGTTTTCATTCGTCTGATACTCCATTTCGCTAAGAGCTTGTTTTACTTCGATTCGTACAGAAATCGATTTTGGAAGATAAATGTGTACGGAACGTAAATAACTCTTGCTAAAAGTCCTATTACATTACACGATTCGTCGGCACGATAAGCCGTGACGACAGATCGGACGTTCTGTTTACACTACACGATAGCCTCCCTAAATCGCCTTTCTAAAGGCTCGATTACGTTCATCAATCGTGAAACGACGACGAACTGCCTAACAGCGATTACACCTTGCGATTTAGGCTCCCTGCTTCAAATAGTCACGATGAATCGTGAAATGTAATCGAGCCTTTATTTCTATTGATGTACCTACATATTATATTTAAGTTAGTGCACTTATGAAAGAGCAGCTTGATTTCGCGACCCTTCGTCTGGCGTCGGCGTCGCTACTAAGTGGACATCCCCAATTATTTGAGTCAGCCATAAAGAATGTCGGTCATCAACTGAACGGAAGGTTCCATTAGATATGAGCGCAGGCGCAGACATCTTCTGCTTTTGCAAAACCATACACATGACACATACGTAAGAACTCATTTTTATTTAGTGTTTTATTTATATATTTATAATTCTTTTGCATCTGTCATGGGTTTTATAAAATATTAATTTTATTATTGGCGGATGTATGACATAGTGCAACTCGAATCCCAAAGTCATGCTAGCACTTCACTTGACATAATATTTGCTCAAAAATTTACGTTATTTCTCCAATACAAACTTAACTCTGTGTATGTAACATACAAAGTTTAGTTTATATTGATTAAATAATGCAAACATAAGCTAAAGCTTGTAAGGAAACCAGAATCACTGTTCTGTGCCAGAATACTGATAGTTTTTTTTTTTTGTAAATACCTTCACATACCTTCTATTTCTTTATCAGCTAGCTGTTCCATTTCTGGGAGGTCATCATCATATTAAAGACCCCATTGATCTGCTTAAGGCTATAGTTGTTATAGTGAGAGATAATCCACGGTTCAAGTGACCCCAGACAGGAAGCTGGACAAGTGGCCTCCTGTCCTGAGTCAGTCGCCGGACGCGGCCAAATTGCTCTTAGGCGATGCAAAATTGCTTCTATACATCCACAATGACTCGGGCAAGACACAGAATAATTTATAATGAATGAATGAATAATAATTGTTTCTTGAGGTGATGGACAAGATGTTTACTGTGTAGTTGTGTAATTAAACGTGTGTGTGTTAAACATAGACATACTACTTATTTAGTAAGTGAACCATCATATATTATCATACCTAGTTATATCACAAATTATGTTAGTAAAAGCAAGTTCCTTCTTTCTTTTTTTCTTGTTTTGGATGATGGATGATGTAGCCACCAAGCTCTAAGAGCAGCTGTACTTTTGTTAGCGACATGTTATACCTTCTAATCTCTAACCACAGAGTAATACTCTAACTGCGTTAATCAGTATTAGCGTAGTTAACTCTAGTTAAGCCACTATAGCAAATGTCAACAACTCGACTATTTGTAGTGCGAAACAAACTAAAACTGTTAGTTGAACCTGAGTTTACGAACATTCAAAGGAAAAACCATATTTTTTCTGAAACAAACAGAAAAATTGATAACGTACTTGCTCTTGTCTGAGTCTTCGCTCTCGTAGTATCTATAAATAGGACCCTATAATGCTATTTCAGGTCCAGAACTTTTAGTTTTGATTGAACCACAAACAAATATATCTCAAATTTCGAATTTAAAATATTAGTCTAAAAGATTGTTTCAATAATCTACGACGATTGACAACTTTTATGCTACTGAATGACGAACAAAACCTTGCTGTTGTCAATTGTGATTATGTTGATTACGGTCCGTGAGCACTGAGTATGAATCACTACTCTCAACTTATCGAATAACAAACCAATTGTCTGCTGTGTGACGTGGTGGAATATTTTGCAGCCCTGCGGGGCAATCACGAGCTCTTATAGCAATATTGAAATGATATATCACTGATATTTCGTACGTGGTTACGGTTTTTGATTTGACAAAATTCTAGAGATCTAGAGAAAATGAGGTTTTAAACGACACTGTCGAGTCTAGATCGGTGGCATTTAAAATATTTTTGTCGACAGGTAGTTATAGGTACGAAATATTATTTTTTATCAGTGTTATTTATTTTATTATTGCTATAGAGTTAGTAGTTCTCCCCTGTCCTTGAACGAATTCAGCTTATTTTGCTGTGACTAAAAGGAGTCTATATATCTATGCGTTTGTGTGAAAAAAATAAAATATTATGTCACAGCAGACACAGCTCTCAGAATTTACAAGTTGAAGTGGCAGTGGACAAGCCACACAGGCAGGTGCGAATAGCTCGAAGTCGCAGAACCTGCGAAAGAGACTTAACAACAATGTCTCGGGGTGAAAAGCGCAGTGCAGTGCCACGCAAACACTTAAAAACTTTAAGCTTTGGGTGGCACTGCATCTGTAATAGTCAGACGTGGTGCTTAACATCAGGTGGGCGCCTTGATTGTATTGTCACTTGCTGACATAAAAAAAAAACCTATAACAGCTGAGGAATAAAGGTTCTCGGAGGGCGACCACGAACAGGAAAGCGTTGTAGAACGGCCCCCACTCGATGGACCGATAATTATAGCGGTTGCAGGAAGTCGGTGGATGGTAGGCTCATGATCGGTCATTCTGGCTTTATCGGAGAGGCATATGTTTCGCAGTGGATGTCTGTTGGCTGATAATATGATGATAATGATAATATAAAAGTCTATTTAACTGGTATGGTTTTTTTTTTCATACTACTAAAGTGGTAAGAATAAGAATAAGAATAAGAAGAATAAGAATTTATTTATTCCAAGCGTACGGCCCACTTAATGGTCAGCGGTTATCGTAGCCTATGTACGGCATGCAACATCATAGATATCACTTGCATGTTACCACCCTGAGACGTTAGATGGAAAGTCTCATGTGCCTGTAATTTCACCGGAAACCATACCCTTCGAACCGGAACACAGCAATGCGAGCATTACTGCTTGGCGGCAGAAATAGGTATGGTGGTAGTCCTTCCCTCTTATGGTGGTAGCTCTATCACAAAGAACTCTACTACTCTTAAAATTACCTGGTACCATCTATATCGACCAAATTCGTTATGAATGCAGTTCTTGTAATAATTGTTTGATTACTCGTAATATTTGACGTAATATGTATAATGTATCAAGGGATATGCACAATTGTAACATACGCAATGTGGTTTGTTATTGCTCGCCATGTATTGGTTTACTAAACACACGGTTCTCAAACAGTTCAACCACAGTTTGTTTTGTCTAGCCAACTAGTACCTATACGAGTATTTGCTTTGATTTGTGAATTATGGCATGATTGTATGAGTTTCTACTAAGTATTCTACCACTGCTAGGCCAGTCTTTGCTTTTACTAACTTTACACATTTTTTTTTTATACAACTGAAGTGACAACCAAGCGTACGGCCCACAAGATGGTAAGCGGTTACCGCAGCCTATGTACGCTTGCAATACCAGATGTATCACTCGCGGGCTAAGATTGAAAGCCTCATGTGCCAGTAATTTCACCGGAAATCATACCCTTCACACAGGAACACAGCAATGCGAGCATTACTGCTTGGCGGCAGAAATAGGTATGGTAGATTGAAAGCCTCATGTGCCAGTAATTTCACCGGAAATCATACCCTTCACACAGGAACACAGCAATGCGAGCATTACTGCTTGGCGGCAGAAATAGGTATGGTGGTAGTCCTTCCCCGGACGAGCTCTATCACAAAGAACTCTAACTTACTACTCTTAAATGCATTATACATGCATCGAATTCCTTATCTTGATTTTAACGAATACACCTAGATACCTATATAGTTTGTAAATAATTCCGGTTTAGCATACCTAATGCTTATTTACTTATTCATTAACTTACTAGCAGTAGGATGTAGGTATAATAAAAGTCATTACTTCTGTTTAAATTTGTTTATTAAACATTTGCATGAATGAAACTATTATTGTATACTAAAACATGGATTGGACCGGTTTGTAAATTAACTCGGGGAAATCGGTCGCGTGCCGTGAAGTACCGTGACGAATTTTATAGATATACGGGCTTGTAAGAGAAAAAATAGTGAACAGAGCACTAAAGCTTTTAACTTTTACGGTCTTTATTATGTATAAACTATAAATTAACAGAGATACCTCGCCATATTATATTATTTATCTTTAATCATCAACCACACAGTCTCAAGTCTTATCTTTATTCATCACTATAAACCTGTGTTAGCTAATATATTTCTCAATCTTTCATCGTCTTTGTTCATTGACATAAGTATGACAAGGAAGTACAATACTTAGCAAGCTGCTAAAATTAAGGGCAAAATACATGTAACTACCCAATAATATATAACAAAATGGAAAAATATGAATAGCAATCGAATACATACTTCACCTATGGTTAAAAAGTTATCTCTAAGTTTTAGCTTGTTGATTCAATTGAAGTTGTATCTATATAATTTCTCTGAGATGAATTATGCGGGTTGTAAACAAGCATTCTTTAGTATCCGCCGTTTTAACTCACCATAGGCACAGAACAGATATTGGTACTACTACCACAGATAACATTACGTAGGTACAGAGTTTTTTTCCCAGAAAGAAAAAAAGAAAAAAACCAGAGCAAAAAGACTCGCTATTGTAAATGTATAGAATAGAGACATAAACTGCTCAGCTAGTGAAGTAAATGCTTTTGCAAAACCAACAAAGTGTTGAAGTTAAACTATTAAATTGTTTTTTTATCATAAATAACTAAGAACAACAGTAAAAATATTGTTTCTGGATTCCGAGCTGCTATGTGCAATACCAGATGTCTAATTCACGTGCAGATTGCAATACCTACCAGATGTTTATTCACGTGCAATTTTATTACTAGCTGCCGCACATGACTTTACTCGTGTGGTACAGTAGCCTATGTCCTTCCCCAGACCTTTCATTCAAATCAGCTCTTTTGCCGTTAAACGGAACAGAGAACAGACTTTGGCATTCAAAATAATGTATTATTATGCAATTAGTGCAAAAGTCTGTTCAAGAGCTGATTTGGATGAAAAGTATGTGAGAAGTAGTGCCTTTTTGCATGATTTCATGTTAATAATAATTTTAATGCGGTTAGTTATAGGTCAGTCATTTATGTTTCGTTGTGACATGTGTCGAGCTTCGCGAGACGCTCCCAGTATGAACGTGAACCCTAGAGCCGTGGGAAAGATCACCGACCGTGTCGGCTCTTGTACATTGTTGTACAACATATTGTACCCTAATTACTGGGTACTTAATACACATGTAAACACAACGATTAGGGCTTATCATTTTTACTATACCTACTAACTAGTTTCTGCCAGCGGCTTTGCTTTGGTATCTGGATATAAAAAGTTATGTTATTCCAACTTTTTACTTTGTTTTATCCAAATTGATTGTGCGTGATTGAAACATACATATTATAATATACAATATTTTTATTATTTATAATATTAATACGATCATCATTGGTAGCTAGTAGAATATCAGGCAGGAACAAAAACATCATATTCTGTTTGTAAATTTGGCCAACGATGGCAGAATATCGTGTTTTTGTATAATTTCGAATAGGTAGGTCCCTAGGTAACTGATTGTATTTCAGATTTCTTATTAGATAATAAATATTTTTCTATTCTATTCTATTCTATTCTATTCTATTCTATTTCCATCGTTTACAACAATCATACTACTTATTACAATCAAGCGGTTAGGTAAAACTACGAGTATTTCTACATTTTCTTCTGTTGATTTATAGCTGGCTTTGCTCAGATACTTAGCATGTTCTTTAACGACGTCGTCACGAGTGCCAGTCTATTTATAAAAGTTTCCATAACCCTGAAGATATTATTGCTATTCGTATATTGTATATTTAAATAGCCTGCACTTAAACTTTTTGTTTATTTTGGAGCGCTCTGATGTACTGAGATTTGCATTAAAATAATATTTTTTTAAAAATGGCTTTTTTTGCGTCTGACATTTGATGATCATAGCGATAATTATAAAAGTAATTAAAATAAGCCCAAACACGACATAGTCAGTGATCTACCATTCCACCATCACATCACCATAAATTGCAATGACATTGGAACTTGACCTTTAAACATATGAAAAACATGTCGTTTTTCGCATATTAAAATGCTTGTAAATTATATCCAGTTCTGTGAATTTCCAGTATAATCAGCCATAATATCTCCAGCGAATCAATAGAGAAGCGATTACCTTTGCTAGGTAACCAAGCACCTTGAAGGCAAAGTATCTATTGTGTTACGTCAATGATTCTATTTATAGAGAAATGATTTTCTTCACGTGTTGGGTTGCTTGGGATCGAAAGCATTTATTGTTAATGGATAGTAGTTCCTTGAAAAGGGTTATTTCAGTAATTGTCTTCGCCGCGTCATTGGGGCGTATCAAATTAAATCATTATCTTGATGTCATATGCTTTGAATAAAACTTAATCATTTGATTGCTGTTTAGTCCTACTCTCCTGCTCTTCATGAAAAATTGGTTAAAGCTACAGTTTTCTTTAATCTTTGCTAATTTTGATATACAGTAATGAAAAGTACTAATTAGTAATGTGTGTTCCGCTTCGATTCTGCAATTTTTTTTCAGCTATTGTTTGCATTTTTTTTTGCTAATGTCTAATCATAACATTGTATGGAAGCCAGATAGTGCGCTTATTCCAAAGTAAATTTGTACATAATATTTCCTTGAAAATCTGTCGTTTCAACTCGCTTAGCAACAACGCGCGTCGTATGCGATGGGTTGGATTGGAGCTAATTATAGACGGTGCAGTCGGTATGCGATGCGCAACGCCACGTCGTGGGTTTTAGCTTTATTTGCGTTCAAATAGGGCTGGCAGATGGATACTTTATCTAAACGCAAACCATTACCATACTCAACATGTTTCATTGTGTCATTAAGATAAGGATGATTTACATACACATTATCTACTTTGTTAATCTTTACTACGTTCAAATTTTATTCATTAATATGAATCAAAGCTTTGTTGACTTCCATTTTCGTTTCTTTTTTTAGTATCTCTATTTTTTTATAACGTATAAACAATACTCAGTATTTACGGTAGAATAGACGTACCTACCTACCTACTATACTGTTAGATTTACTTTTACTTTTGTTAGATATAAATATTGATCAAACGTTTTAGCGCAGCGTGGTGCCTAATTGATGCTGTCAATTCCCTCTTTCTCCTTCTCAGCCAACCCTTGCACTTTGTGTTAAAATTAGTCCTGTCAACCCTTGGACACATCTGACTATTCCGGGCCACACCGCTCCCGGGCAGCACCTTATATGGCCACACCAGATATAGACCTAGATCTCTCTGAACCACCTTAACTGCAACTGTTTTAACTAAATTTTAATTATAAGACGTTAGTATACCAAATATAAATAAATGGTCTGAGCATTGGTCCTTGCGATACCCTAATACCCTAATGTTAAAGTAGATTATTTATTTAACCATCATAAATTATGTTCATTGATTTTCAAATACTTTTATAAAAGTTTTAACGTGCAATAATAACAGACAGACATTTTAAATAAGTAATTTGGTAAGTAAAAAAATATTTTTAAACTGGCGTGCGTGTCGTTTTCATTACACGCTGAAACGATTTTCATTATGAATGATGAATCTAATTACATTCAAGGTGAATACTGAGCTAAAATACTCAAATATTCGCTAGAAAAATGATAAAGATAAATCGATGGTGCTACTAACCACCAAACAATGCGCTACTGACGACTTTACCATACAATAACTTACCTACTTGCTTAGCGACGGCCACCAATTCATCAAGCTGTCTGTCTGCTTGTCACACATCAATGCACGCACACTCTTCTTCTCCCAATCTAGATTACCTACATACTACCTACATAACAAACATTGGTTTAGTCTTGGTCATGTTTCATAACGTCACATAAGTTTGTTCGAGACATGCTGTTTTTTCGTCACGATGCATAAATACCTACCTACTTACGTATATAAATCCTGTGAGTAGATGAGACTAAATAGGTAATAAATACTTAGGTTTGCATATTATTATCTAAGTAAATGCAATATAAATTGCGAGCAATTGTTGGTTTAGATTGGATGCTCCCAACAAGACTGTGTACCTATCATTGTTGTAACAATGATACACAGTCCTAAATATGCATATCTAAGCTTCAAATTACCCTACGGCGTCATATTTTGGGGTGACTGTACTGAAAGAGGGATACATTTTTGAATTGACAGTTTTTTCAATAACACAAACGATATTATTTACATTGCATTTATGCCGCTATACTGTATCCAACCATCACCAATTGATTTTCAATTTTGATGTTGTATTGTATTGTAACATACACGGTCGTTTTTATTTCTGCTTCGGTAGCTACTTTATTACCGAAATACGAGAAGCCATGTTATCACGCAGCCGACAAAATAACATACAATTAGTGGGCTATATGAAGTTCTGAACAGTTGTTGAACAGTTATATATATTGTAAATGGTTCGTTTGTTCGTTCGTGTGAGTAACTGGTGAAATCAGGCAACGGCAATTCTTGGACTTTGTAAAAGTGATACAATAAAGTAAACTTTTTAACTATAAACTTTTAGCTCCTGTTGCGTACGTGTTAACTTTTACATCTTGAACGGTGCTCCGTTTCATGAAAACTTGATAATCCAAGTTTTAAATGAAATTGCAGCAATTTTGCAGCAGAAACATTAAGAAACTGGTTCGCTTGGAACGTGTTATGAGTGACCAAACCAGATGCGGGGCTGGGAGTTGATCCCGTTACTTTCCGTAACCGGGGATGAACTGGTCCATCTGGCTCAAGTGCTAAATCTAACCCATTTAAAAAGAAACCAAAAAGCAAAAAATTGCAAGTGATAATTGCAATAATTTTGGCTTTCTGACTGAAATAAAAACATAGGCCTTTTGTTCCTTGAAAGAGCTAATTCGTAGATGTAAAGTGAAAGTTAACGATGTCTTTCTAATAGATACTTTATTGTTCTTACGTTTCAAGTTACGATAAAAAAATATGATTTGTATACCTACCTACTTACTTAAACGTCTTTGCTCTACGTGTAAGTTGTAATCCTTGTGGTTGTAAATTAAATGAGGTGAAAAGAATAATTTAACGGGTTATAATCAGCGGCTTTATGCTCTCGCTCAAGTTAATAACTCGACTCATCTGAATTGCGTCATCCATCAGTATCATTTGTTTTTTGTATTTTTTTTTTACATACAAAAAAAGATTAGCAAAACTTTTAAATGTGTTATTAAAATTATAAAAAAATTAAATAAAATATCGGCCCCAAAGGTAATACGTTAAAGACACTGAAGTCTAGATCGTGACCGAATGGGGTTCTATATTATTGGCCTTAATTTGACTACCATACTCCATGTAAAAATACGTAGCTTCGATAAAGGCCTGCGAAAAAATCAGGTCCCGCGAGGATTTGAACACGCGTTCACCGCACGACCACGCATTTCAGCCGGTACGGGTGACGCCTTCACCAGCAGCACATAAGATTATCTAACGAAAATAAACACCCTATTAAAAAACTAAATTCACGAGCAACAACATTGTTTTCATTTGAATAATAAAAGTTATCAGTACTTAGATTTCTGTTTAAACAACAAATAACCCTAGAAGCCAAAACAAAAACCAAATTGAGTGCCTTTATTTTATTACTCTAGCGGAAACTATCAATTTTACAAATTGAATTCGATAGTGCATTGAATCATTTGCATCCAACCAATGGCGCGCCCACATTGAGCGGATGTACCTACACAGTGTGCATTGTGCAGCAACGAGACGGGAACTGTACAGACATCCGCCCACATTGTTGCAAATGTGCTGTGCAAAATGCGCTTCCGTATTATTCGTAACAAAAAAAAATACAAAAATACACATCTTCTCTGTTATTAGTAAGTATAGAGATGAATACAATGATGGTGATGATGTCCAGATACTAAATCTAAATGACTGAGCACGTGCTTAGTCTGAGTCTTGACAAAATTTTGAATTTCACTTCAAATGTTACACAATTAATGTAGGTCCGTGTCGTAACCACATATTTAAAATTCTCAAAACTCCAACATTTTATGCTGAAGTGTCTCGTTTGGCAACCCCGTAATCTATTCTTGTTGTTGTACGACCAAAGTTACAGCTCTTAATTCTAATCATAAAAAGTCCTTATTCTAATCGTATTACAGCACGTTCTAGAATAGCAATAACGCCATCCCTATTTGGCAAATTAACAAAAAAAAACATTTACAAGGCTTATCTAGATAAAACTCTAATATGAATACCTGGAATGGAAACGGAGTTATGTTATAAGTAATGCCCAGAAACAAAGAAAGACTACAATGTTTCATTGGAATAAACCTGAACCGAAAAACATAACAATCCTAAAAGAACACTAAGCTGAACAGTATAAAGAGAGAACTATAGAATGAATAGAAATAACCCATAGACAGCTAGACGAGTATTCGATAGGTAACCAAAGATCGTCGCACCCGTCGTCAGCGCTAGAAATAGCGCGAGACGGTCCAGGCATAGTGGTAGTGCACTTGTCGGTGTCATGGACTGGGGTTGATGCACTAACCTGAAATAAACACACACCTAGGCGGGGGACGCACCTACTCGTAGATGCAAAAGGGATTGTACGAAAAAGATCGCAGTGGGAGGCGTCACTGCACATGACACATTAGTAAGGTACAATCTAAGTCTGTCCTAGCATCTAATAACAATCTAATACTGGTTATGTAATGAGTTGCATTCATATCCGAAAACTACTATTTTACACAAATTGCAAATTATTTTGGAGAAAAATCTGTACCTATAAGTAAAAAATTGATCAAAATATTGTTTTCTTGAAATTTTTTAAGAAGTAAGTATTTATTAAGAAAGACAAGCATGCATAAAAATTACAATAACAAAAATAATAGCTTGGCTAAAATAAATATTTTGGTGCTTCAAATGAATCATTGCAATTTTCAATCTTTGCACAAATATTGAGCCCATTTCGCGGAGAGATCAAAAGAACGCTCAGATATTAGGAAAAGGAAAACTAATAAATCAATCAAAGAAGAACAAAATCAGAGACAAACTAAAATGTTAGATTTCAGAAGATTTCCGCCAAGACTGCTAAATGCCGCGCTAACTATAAGCTGCTGGCTCGCGGCCAAGCTAAGCGAAATAGAAAATCCACGATATTATGTAAAATCAAAATTGCATTGCTTTCTGTCTCCGTGGTAGCAATCACCGCAACGCTTAGGTAGACGCTCTACTAAAACTACTAGATTGAAAGAGAATTTTAGGTACCTACTTACTTTTGTTAGTAAGCAGTTTTTAATCCATTTTAACAAAAGACAATTATTTACAAAAACTGTGTGTCGAATTCGGGAGTTTGATAACAACTATGTAAATGAAAGGAATATATTATCAGTGGAAATGATAAATAATGATGCTGCCAATCGTCATTAGACGACAGTTCTACTGTAGATTTAGACTCCTGTCTAAATCATTAGTTTTGCTCGAAGGAAACCAAGGATTCAGCTAAAATACCTTCGAGATCAGCATAACGTTCAAAGCGCAGGAAACGCCTGATTACAAAACTAGACTCGTGAACCGAGCTACGAGCTCAACATCCTACATTCCTCTAGGATTACCTGTGCAACAATTTTATCATACTTTATTTGTGCACTTAGTACCTACCTAGTAAAGTGCCCTTTTGCATGGATTTATCTAAAGAAAACTTTCATTTCATCAGCACAAAATTTCAAGACTGTGCCTTGATTTTTTTGTATCAGTAACGCAATAACGTATACCTAACGTATTAACGTATTTTTTACTCTAGATTTGTATCTATATAGTAATTTACGATCTGTTTGCTTTGATGAGATGATTTTATGATGATGGTACCTACTTATAAATAAAATGCATTCAATACCTTGTCACTAGGTCACCTACACCGTTCCACCTGAAAGGTGTAGATAGGTCACATTGCATTGCCACATTAACTCCTCGAGAAGTATAAAAGTCTTGTGCGTGAACCAAAAATTTGATTATTTTAAGACTTCATCGAACATTTTTAGTCGTTATTCGACTCGGGTTCTTGGCAAGCGATTGTTATTGGCATGTTTATTTGAAGTCGAAATAAACGGTGAAATTGTCCAATCAAATTCATCCTCTGTAACTGCCGACGAATGGTGGAAACTATTTAGACTTTGTTTTATACGTTAAGAAAAACTTTTTCTGAAAATTTGGTCACCTAGTTAGATGCTTACAAAGTATTTTGTATAAAGTTTGATGTAGGTACTTATTTACAAAGTAACCGCATACTATCAATATGAAATGTAATATGAATTTCAAAGGCGTTTGGATTCCTTCCAACAGTGTCTAGTTTGATGATTGTTGCTAAGCCAACGTGAATTGTTCTACTGATGCCAATACCAATGTGATTTGGCATGCGTGCGTATCCTTTGCAACGTAAACAAGATATTTTTATTGGTTTGTTTTTATATCAGAATGTTTTCAAAGTTACCTGATTCCTAAATCTAATGTGGAAGATCTTGTAACGGTATGTTTTTATTTTTGTTTTTTGTTTATTGGGTGTATCCCAAGGGCGCATTTTTGTACCGTTCTTATTGACGATAATTCAATTCAACATTTTCAACAACGCGCTTTTCCAATGGTATATTATTTGAAATTCATTTTTTTATCTTTCAGGGGCACTTTACCATCAAATGAAGGAGGAGAGAATCAAAAACAGGGTAATTGTCCCACTGCTACTCCAGCCTCTGTCGATTCTGGGATCATAGTTTTAAAAAGTCCTGGTAAATAGAGAGGTCGACCATTTGGCGTAGATACCTTCTACTGACCCTTGCAATTTAATACTGTCAGTTTCAACAATATTCCGTTAAAATAATTTAAGACACGTAATTTTGCTGTGTAGAATATTCGAATTTATGATATTTATTTATTCATTCATTCAGAAAAGAGTTGCTTTAGATTAGAGTTTGTCGACTAGTGAAACAATTACAAGAATTTTCTTTATTTTCAGTGTCGAACCAGACCACAAACTCAATGGTAGCCCAATTAGCCGAACGAGCCGAAGCCAAAGTAGCTGAAGTAGTCGAAACCCATGTAGACGAAGTAGTCGAAACCCATGTAGACGAAATAGTCGAAACTCATGTAGCCGAAGTAGTCGAAACTTATGAAGCCGAACCTGCCGAAGCCCAAGAAGACGAAGCAGACTTACCAGATTCAGATGAAAATTAACGATGCAGAAGAGAAGAAAACAAAATCAGTGCATTTTTTTGTATAACTTTCCGACTTACCTACTTATTTAAAAGTTATTCTTGATAAAAGATTTTATAATAGATTTTATTTACTGCGATAGAAATAAGATATATGATGATCGAAGTGCTAGTTTTATTATTAAGACTAGTCCACTACATAGTAATAACTAAGTAAGTTAGTACATTTAAACAACAGTTAGTATTTAAAATATTAGATATTTTTATCACTACCTGGTAAAAGTAAGATTTTAGAGTCAGCGGTGGCCAACTCTGGTGTAGGCCGCCCGCAGGCCTCCGTCATGGCTTAACAACTTAATTCGTATAACTTAATGGACCTCGTTTTCGTACAAACTGTAATCCTTCTCATTTATAACTTATGTATGACATGAGTTATAAATGAGACGATTATTATACGATTTTGTATAGATATTTAGATTATGTCATTTGCGTCATTGAGAGTCAATATTTGTGGAAAAATGTCTGTCAGTAGCCTGCCTCTCGTCACCTCTTGATGGTCAACAGTCGACCTTCGCTAACATCAGTCAAGTTCAATGCTGTGCCAATAAAAATGTGGAGAATCTATTGCCGGTGCGTCGCGATCGACGTAATCGTTTCTTTGATGTGATTGAAGAATTTGCGGCCTTGAAACCGTCTTAGGTAAAATAACCTAGTTTCGTGTGGAACCCGAGAACCGTACTTTTTACCGGGATAAAAGTATGTTTATTTCCGGTCATTATCTATTTATGTTTTAAATTTCAGCCAAATCGGATCAGTGGTTGTCGACTAATAGAGGAACAAACATACAAACTTTCGCATTTAAAATATTAGTGTGATGTTATATGTGATGTGACGATTGCTTGCAACTTGGCCAATTGATATTATTTTCTTCTGTACATAGGGGCTGGCTTCCGAGTGCTGAGATGCAGCAAGCGGCGGCCGCGGCCGCGTCCGCGCCCCCACCAACCCCTGCGGTATATATCTTTTAACTTTTTGTATTTAGGGGCTGGCTACCGAGTCCTGAAATGCGGCCTGCGGCGGCCACCTCCAGAGCGCGCCCACCCTTCCCCCAGCTGTTTATCCCGCCAGAAAAGAGGGATGCTAATGTAAACGAACTAAATATTCTACTAATCCAACTCGTACTTTTTTAGCCTACCACCAAGCCAGATGCCGCGCCCGCCAAACCGGCCCAGTAAAACTCTAGCTTTCTGTAAAGCTTGAATTTCACGCTAAAGCGTACCTACAGTAAGATGAACGACGGCGACGGCCGGCCGGTGCGGTATTGTAGAATGAGAAGTAAGAGCCTTACAGACGATTGGCACTTTGCCGACGGAAGGTCACTGTCAGCAGCCGTTGGCATTGGTCGGCAGCAACTGCTGGCAATGGTTACAGTTGTAGCGCGCTGCATGCCTCATTATGTCTGTGGTGTTCATAAACCACGATCTCGCTCGTAAATCAATCTGTATTAGAGTATGAAAGTATGTTAGTTCTTTGTAATCTACCTACTGCTCGCTTTGGATTGAATTACACTCTGCCGTGGATCCTCCACGTTGGTGCGTCGTCTGCAGTCGCCGGATCGGTGACGGTAGTCGTTTCCAAATAGCGATGACATCGGCAGCAGTTACCTCTATCGTCAGCAAAGTGCCTCTCATCTGTAAGAGCTTAAAAACTAGCTGTAGTTCAGGCACAATGTTTTGGTAGATGTGATCGCATGCACGTGATCTCACAAAAACAAATAAGTATTATTTCCATTAAACTTACAAAAAACTGTTAAATCAGAGCTCTACCTCGATTTTACAAATAGTCAGCAAATGACGAGACAGTCAAGTCGTTCCGATCCGATGTAGGTGTCACCCAAAGATTAGCTCTAAAGTTCTGCGTGACACTGAAATGCGGTCACATTCGTCCATTAATTTCACTTGCTGTTGTTGTTGCCCTTCAAGCTCGTACACTACTATTTACTGCTTGGAGTCAGAATATCTGGCACTGTGGTGATACCCACCAAGACAGACTCTTGCTGAATAGTCCTACCACCAGGTTAAAGACTGTCGTGTCTGACGTGGTTCAGAATAGAATCAAATCTCGTCCTTTCTATTAACTTTGTGTTATAGGCAAGTAGAAGTCCATCAAACCCTGAGTTTCAATATCATAGTATGTTCTAGATATGAGTTCATCGGGTGATATTACAGGTGCCTAATCAAGATTTGTTTCCATAGAATGACCCATTATGCGACTGCTAAGAACCATGGTTTCCGCTGGTCCACCGGCGAACAGATCTGATTGCACACGTCTTTGCAGAAGCCTGAACAAATCAACACGGCATCCTTCCTTTTATAAGGTTAGTTTTATTATTTTAGAATCTCATCTCTCGCCTGCAATGTAGATTTCTTATGGTTGCCACCTTATTCTAAGGTTGCCACACTCGCTACGATAAATCGCTAAAATCAGATAGTACCGTCTGATCATAGTGTGTGCAAAATCGTTGCAGTTTAGCAGTTTTGTGTTGTTTTTTGCTAAGTCTGATCGTAGCGGTTTGTCGTCGTGTGTGCATGAGTTCAGGAAAGAAAAGCCATAATTTTACTTTTATTCGTCGTCGTCGTTATTAACAAAAACGAATCGGTAATCGAAAGGTATTTTTTAGGTATACCTATCGAGGATGATTATGTGTAGGTATATCTAAATAGATATATACATATTGGCTAATTTAGATTTAGATTTAGATTTATTTATTCAGAAATGATAGAAGTTTACAGTATTACTACCAAAACACTTAATATCTTAAATAAAAACTTAAGAATAATTTTAAATAGCTAATTAAAGTGCATAGATTGTCAGCAAAAAGGTCGACTTGTTGGAACTCGTGTACAAATGCGTTTATGAGAGAGATCGCCCGGAGTGTTGGCGTGTTGTTCGCGTGGCAGGTCCGCATAGCGGGAGTTGTGAACAACCGGTGCCGTCGACGCCCACACCGCACATAGTTATTAGGTACATAAAGACTCATACTACCTAATAACTCCGAATTATTTACTTTATTAATATCATATTCATGCACCGAAGTAATGTTCATGCAGATCTACGCTAATACAGAGTCTTGAGAATAAAGTTAAAAGCCAAACGGTACCGCTGTCTTACACGATATTTGCTCTGATGAGCAAACCTCCACCCACATTAACAGGTAATTGTACTAAGTAGGTATTTGTTATATGAAAATGTGAGAATTTCCCAAGCTATCGCAAATCGTTATCATAAATTTGTGGCGACGACCGACAAGGATATTGCATTATGTTTGCACCAATCATTATCAGCTCTTACCAATATTTGCCACTTGCAAGTAGGTAGGTACTTGGTATGGTGCCTATACCCATAGATATAAAAGGCATAGGCCCGCAAGCGAGCAAAGTATACCCAGTCTAACCACTAAATCTTACCATTTATCCTGGCTTTATGGTGGACTAGTTTCTGTCTATAGGAACATTGACACTCCATAGGACTCTTTGGGGGCACAGTTTGGGGTATAAAATAGCGTAATATATTTTATGTGACATAAAATATTTTATTTTTCATATTTCACCCCAATTCAGTGTGCGCTGTCGTCGTGAAAGAGTAGCGTTGTTGTCAACATAGAAAATTAATCGGTTCGTATATGTCGAACAGACAGTGAGGTGTAAATTAAACCAGAAGAGTCGTGTCAAAATTAAGTCACGTCATCTTCACGCGTTAGTATTGGTTGATTTCATTCAAACATCGATCGCCTCTCCGCTTTCGCCGCTTTTTTTTATTTTCGCCGATTTTGTCTATTGATTTAATTTTTTGTTATAATAAGAAACGTAAAATCCATGTAAAATCATCTTACACCATGTGAAAATGCCCATAATTGCCCAAAAAATTGCGCATTTGCTTTGATCTGCTAAACTGTACCTATATCGTGCCTAACACTTCGTGTCCGGTGCTAATAGCAGTTCCGTAAGACGAAGTGCTGTCGCGAAAAGGGTGCAACTAACTGTGTTCTCGCTGCAGATTACTTTCATTCTGCGCAGAATGCGGTTTGGGCAGCAAGTGCTCGGCTCCATTGCACTTGGATACTCGGTGAAGCACCGTAGCTCGAATTACGAAGACCTCCGGTCACAGCTCCGGTGGCGTAGCTCGTTAGTCTCACTGCCAAAAAAAGTAGGTCGGTCTATCCCGGTCTAATTTCTGAATTTATAGACCCACCTCTGCTTCGCACGCACGGATGCTTTAAAAGTCAAATAACTGTGACAAAATATTTGACCATTATTGAGGCTTAATTGCGCGCAAAAGCACAAGATTAATTTATCGTGACAGTTTTCTGTGGTTCAGGTTTTATGTTCGTGAATGATGACTTAGTTGTCACCGACACAAGTTGAACTACAATAGGCAAAATTGTGGCAAACTCAGTCACAGACGTCATAAGTAAAAGAAGAATAACTACAATATTAGACACGATTATGTGTCATATTATGATTATGGCTGTGGTTCTGGCACATCTCCGTGTGGCAATGGACACAGTTGTCCAGATGGAGTGTGCAACGGGGTCATCGACCGCTGCAGTGACTCATGCAGATCTTATTACAGCATCGCAACGCAATGGAGATCATTGGACTGGTCTGGGGACTAACTCTTGAATCCAACGACCATTCCAATCCAATCCAAAATTAGAATTAGATTGAAATTGGGATATGATTGGAAATGTCATTGGGTTCAAGAGTAAGGCGCTTGGTCCACTCAGCTTGCTAGACAAATCATATTCTCTCACACAGGTAGGTACAATAATTTACGACGATACTCTGTGACGATGGCTCGGGGTTGTGGGTTCAATCCCCGCTGCGGGACTATTCTCTCTGTTTTAGGGTGTTCGTTCGTAATCGTATTCCACTATTGTAGTTAACGATCGATCGAGTGTTTTGTTTATTGCAGGTTTTTTATTGGGTAAAAACCAAAAATCGATAGAAACTGAACTAGAGTTGTAACTTCCAACAATTTATGAATGAAAACATAAAAAAACTTTTCAATTAACATTGACAATAAAATTTATTCATAGGTCTATCCTCTGTTCAAGGCATTATGTAAATTTATTCCAACAAATTGAATCACTGACCTATGTCTATGTGAATAGCGCTATAACCGGTAAGACTGGTTTTTAGTTTCGTTTTTATTTTGGGTTTTGCATGAGGAAACCCGTTTTTAATGATGATTCGTACAATGACCTGTCTGCCTAGTATCAGTAGTATTATAGTAATAGTATCAGTAGTAAACAGCTGTGTTGTGTGGCAATTTCAAATGATCATATGACTGCTTCGGAAGGCACGTTAAGCAGTAGGTCCCGGGTTTTTTAAGTTGTTAGATTATGACGGAGGCCTTCGGGCGGTCTGCGTTGGCTACTGACTCATCATTACTTTAGGTTAGGGGGAGTAATAATCGTTTCCATACGTGACAGGTCTCACATCGCCGCGCCCCGCTTTGTGAATAGTAAACAGTCGATGATGACACAAGCTCATATGATTGAATTCTCATATTTTCCTTCATTGTTTAACTATACAGTGCTAACGTTCCTCCTAAATTTTACACGTATTCTTGAATAGCAAGCTCACGGCCGATTCGAAATTCGAACTCGAAACCATGAGATCGGAAAGTAGGAAGCGCGGTCGCCAAGTAGGTAGGTATATATCCCGTACGATAACCTCTTTAGCAAGGAACACCTGCACTATATAGTGGACGTGTATTGGCTGAAATGATGATTATAATAATTATCTTTAACCATATAAAAGTATTTTTAGTTGTAACGTTTATCTTTCCAGATCGAGAGAACAGACGGCTGAAGAAGCTTCGAAACGAGTTAAATGTTTTGTAAAATCGAATAACCTGATAAGTTAATAAAAATACCTACACATGGTATGGAATACACAACTCTTATTATACACATGGTAAAAAATAAATTACTTTTCTGGTTATGTATCCAAGGCTTTTATTTCATGGTGCTTAGTTCCGTCCGTTACCTAGATCCGTGTAGCAAGTAGCAGGATCAGGGGAGTGCCTGGTTGAGAAGCGCGAGGTTGCGGAGTCGATCCCCGTTTGCATGATCTGCAAGTATTTGTTCCGGGACTTGATACCATTATACTCGTACAGTCTACATATGTGACTGCTGGTTATGTTATAGCTGAACTTTTTGAATTAAAACAACAAAAAACAGTTAGCGATCAGTCCTACGAAGGTTTTTTAGAAAAGTAGACAGAAAGGAAGTGTAGGCGCATCGAACGTAGTGCTCGATGAGTAGACATACACGTGGTCTTCTGTGCTCATTTGTTCAGAACGATGCGACCAGGTCAGCTTGGTTAACTGAAGTTATTGAACAAATTGTATAAATCTCAGTGCAGAACGCGGTCTATCCGAAGGCGGGACCGGAAATTGCTTGTATTCAGCTCGTGATAGCTGCACCCAGTGGGATTGGTATAAGTATGATAGATGGCACACAATTATATAAACATTTTTATATGTTCTGAAAGGGAGACACAATAGAGATCAAAGAGACATGTCGTTACTGCTTACTACATCTGCAGCTCTGCCTATACAAATTCTGCAATGGAGTGCAGACTACTATACAAGTCACATCAATCAGGCCACAATTTGCTACTAAGCTGTGTTTCCGTACGAAGGGTTTGGTTTCCGGGGAAATTACAGGCACATGAGAATTCCGATCAACGTCTCAGGGTGGCAACATGCGAGTAATACCGCCACCATGAAATTATGGACTGAAATTTCTTACATTTCGTACCATATAATGTGTCACATTAATTCCACATCGGCCTCGAAGACGGCACGTGACAATGAAATAAATTGTATGAAATTTCACTGTAGCTAAGTGCTTTGTTATTCGTTCCGTCTCCGAAGTTACCGACATACATTTTCATGGTAGGCTAGCTTTGTGATCAAAAAACCTGCTTTTGTTTTTCAAAATAAATAATAGGCTTTTTTAATCTCCGCTGCCGTTCCTAGAAAAAGTTTTTTTTATTGCACCCTTTCACATCAGGACCCTATCCTTGTTAAGTTTGTGTAACTTACAGCTTAGGCTGTGTATTGATTATCAGTAAGTCAGTATCAGTAAGTCTACCGACTTTATAAATTTCGTCACCCAAAGCTATAAGAAAGGTCTGCGTGGCACTGGGGGCACTGCACACACACACCCTGAGACGATTCGCCCTTTTCACTATATGCAACTGCATGAGTCACACAACATGAATCTTTTATTACGTAAGTGTACTTATTCATTGTTCAACCTTTGTCTGACTTTGATATCATATGTACTTACCTGAATCACTTGAATGTTCGTAAGTAGGTTCATATAAATTTATAGTTACCTAATCATTGCGTTGTTAGTTCGTTCTTTCGTTCGTTCGTTCGTTCGTATGAGTCAGTGGCCAACTCTGGTGACAGAGTTTCTAGGCCGCCCGAAGGCCTCTGTCATGGCCGTTGTGCGTTGTTAGTGACTGACTAGCAATCAGCGCACAAACCGTAAGTCCTAGACATAGAGAACTGAAATGAGGTGGTTCCTTTTATGTATTTTAAAGGTCAGTCAATAAAAAATTGGTGATCTGGGTGACGAGGATATTTGGCGTGATGAGCTGAATATCTCCAAATTGCTCTCTCTTTTAAAAGTTTGTGCTCCTGAGGTCTAGGTACTGTTCGCAGAACGACTTTTTTTTTGTGGGGACTCCCTTTTCCGCATTTGAACTCGATGGTTGGTCCATTATGCGTGGGTACTGGATACGAGTGTAACCTAACTCCTCCCAGAAGCACAGAAGCTTCCTGGGATCTTCACAGGCTTCGAGGAGTGACCTCAGTGTGCCGAGGATTTGTGTTCGTTAGGTGGCTACTCCCGCGCATTCCAGGACTACGTGGGCAGCTGTTTCTTCTTCGGCTAGACAGCCTCTGCAGAGTGGACTATCTGTGGCTCCGATGTTAAAGAGGTGTTTGTTCAGGGGACAATGTCTTGTTAGGGTCCCCACGATGGTTTTGAGTTCTATTCTTGTTAGGTGCAATAGACGACGTGTCAGTCGTTTGGAGGCCGTTGGTATCGCTGCCCTCGACTGTCTGCAGTCCGTCATCTTTGTCCAGCGTGCAGAACGACTTATAAACGATCGGAACCCACGACCTCAGGGGTTAGCTTAGCTTCTAGGTACTCTATCACCGGTTCTCTTACATAACAACAAAATCTACGAGTAGGTATGAATATACACATCGTAAATAACACCTTACTTTTTATCAATTTATTGTCAGATTTTCCACAAAATATGCTGATAGCACAATCATCGGTCACTTGATTGTGACTTAGCACCACTGCGGCAATCTTATCCTTATCAGAACGTTCTTCGTGAAAGTTCGACAATGGTTCCACCAATAGTTAGAGTGGTCACGCGAAAATGGATACAGATCTACGTTGGACTTTGTTTATTGGTGTTAGTTTTGCTTGTCCATGTGTTGAGTGTTAGGTGAGTGGGCTGTTACTATGTGTCATCTTTTCGTATGCTTAGATTAGCAAGTTTGATCTGAGGAGGTAATGTTTTCAATAGTTGGCTCGGTATTACTTGAGCTGAAAGCACACTATTTTATCTTTTTACTGTTATCAGTTTGACGAGTTCGGTGTCCTATTGCTGAACTTAGTAAAAATTATAGCAAGAAAAGTAAAATACTTAATAAAAAAATAAAAAAGTAGGCACTTCTTTGTAAAAACCTGCGGTCTTATTCCGTATGCAAAATGGTATCTAATGGTGATCGAAACTCTGGGAACCAGTTTCTGAATCTAAGCAAAGTCTAAAACTTCGGAAATAAGTATAACAATTTAGAGGTTTCGAACATCGCTAAGATCACAGACATGGATCTAGCATGTCTGTGGCTAAGATAGTTAAAACGATATACAAAGTTATGAATTCCATTACCATTTTGCTTACCTAGGCGATAAGGCCGCTGAACTGCAACTGAAATCGATGCTACGAAAACAAACATCAACTTTTCATTTTATTTTTCTTTAATATTCGTATTACATTGGCATTGCCATTGAAATAGCAATCTATTTAGTGTTACCTATGTATCTACATGATTAAATAGGTACTTGCCTTTAATTATCAGCAATTATCAGCAATTATCATCATTGGCGCATTACGAATGCGGCATTGGGTGTTAAAATGATTAAATGTGCTGGCAGTCCGGCCAATGCCCACCTACCTGCCTGGGGTCGGTTCCACGTTCCACGTAAAGATGCTGGTTGGTGTGAATCACGTGAATTCAAATGAAACAAATATTTTTTTTTAAAGAAAAGCTTTAAAAATATACAAGACGGCTTAGAATAATAACTTGTAAATATATTAGAACACAGAATAATAACGTGTTGTTATTTTGTTTGTTGACCAATGTGGCGCGGTGGCCGAAGGTCTGCCTGCGACGCAGGAGGTTGCGGGTTCGATTCCCGCCTTGGGTCAAAAATGTTTGTACGATCTGCAAATATTTGTTCCGGGTGAACTGGGTGTTTTCTATGTATAATAAAAAATATTTATCTATATATTGTATTGTATTAAGTAATATCAGTCATCTAGTACCTACCCATAATACAAGCTCTGCTTAACTTGGGTGGGGCTAGATGATGCTGTGTGAGTTGACCCATTATTTATTTATTTTATTTATTATAAGCAAGACCCTTACCTTCGTAAGATTCAAATTCTTTGAAATAGCGGCAGACAAAACCTTGAGCAGCAATTCAAATTTGAATTTGGAAGTGCGTAAGCACGTGCCTATATCGTCATAAAACCGCCGAAAAAAACATGGCAAGGTGCTGTGCCAACATTCGTTTTGTCTGTGGACTCTGTGGCACTGACATTGCCCGGCTGAGGCCGACAAAAATAGGGCAAGGCCGATACAACCGGAGGGAGGAGGAAGTTATATAATTTGACAGCGGGATATTGATGAGGGAAACCGGACAACGACCGGTTAGAAGGCCGGACAGGTATACCGGACGGGGGTAATTCTACACAATTAAATTGCCATACTAGTAAATATACTTACCTATTAGGCATGAGAGCAATTAACGGGCAGTGTTCTGACTAATAAAAAAAAATCAATGTGACTTTTTTTTTATACTACTAAAGTGATAACCAATCGTACGGCCCACTTGATAGTCAGCGGTTACCGTAGCCTATGTACGCATGCAACATCATAATATCACTTGCGTGTTACCACCCTGAGACGTTAGATGGTAAGTCTTATGAGCCTGTAATTTCACCGGAAACCATCCCCTTCTAACCGGAACAGAGCATGCGAGCATTACTGCTTGGCGGCAGAAATAGGTATGGCGGTAGTCCTTCTCCGGACGAGCTCTATCACAAATAACTCTACTACTCTTAAAAATTAACTTTACTAACTAACGTAACTTTCCCAAACCAAAGATATTCGTCACTAGCAGAACCAGATTTTGAAAAGTATTACTTCAGAGACCAAGAATAGGTCCTTGCATGATTCCAAAGTTAAGAAGCATGTAACTAGTAGGGTAGAAGAATAATTTAAATAAACGGTAGCACCGTTTATTATTCCTAAGTAGCAGAATTATGAAAGTAAAGATAGTTAACTAGAGTTAGCTGCAGAAGTATAAGACTATTCCGAATTAAGAATTGTTATAGCATGGTTATCTGTTTGTAGAACTCACCCGTTTCTGATATACACCGAAAGAATACGTAAAATGACGTAGGTAATCGGTCTAAATTAAACCAGAGCCATATCTGTTCTGTGCCAGAGCACAGCTGTCGACAACTTTGGTTGTGATGTAAGACCCTCTACTCATCAGTAAGTCCACCTTGAGTGAAATTGGTCCTGTTTCACACACCAATGCATGATTGCAGAAGGAAAAATCTATAACCAAAATTCTGTGTGTTCAATATATAGGTACTGAAAGAAAACTAGAATTCCTTACGAATTTGCAAGTGGCCGATTACCGGTACTGAGTAATGAGTATGAGAAACGAACAACTAAGTACTAGCTGTTTTTTGCCTATAGGTTAGGGACGTAGTACTAATATATGTTCTATGCTATAGGTTTTCTATAATTTAGGTGATGGTTAGTATATAAAAAACCAATAAAAAAAATCGTAATGCAGGCATTTTCAAGATTTAAAAATCTAATGTTAAAGGCAACGCAACCCATAAATCCGCAATAGGTCGGAAGAAGTCGTTTCCGACCTATTAAAGTCGTGTCGTATTGTGGATTGGGAAGAAACGACCCAATCCACGATAAACTTGAATCTTCGGGATTCAAACCCACACCTCTAAGTCTTGTCGCGGCTGGCTTGTGATCTGCCTGCGGTCTGGAGGTAATCTGTATTCTAAATGAATTATCTTTTGTCTATGAACTTTGTCCGTAGTCTTTTGTGGATTCATCTCCGAGCTTCATATTCAATTTGCAATAAATTTGGAAGTCCTAATCAGATGGGAATGGTATGTTTATAGTTTAAGCTTCGAACAGATTATTCCTAATGTCTTTGAGTGTAAGTAATTTTAAACAGGCTTGTAACTTTGAAATTAATCCACAGCTCTGTGATGATGATTGTATGGAAACGACAAAAACAGCCGAGGTGGTTGCTCATACTTTCAAAATGGAGGAACATTCTTAGCCGATCATGCGATTTCCATAATTCATAATTCTTCATTTTTATCTGTTAAAAATAGAAGGTTTTCAAGTCGACGCGTATATTTTTTTGCTCTACCAATTTGCCAGTTCGTAAAATCGTAACTGGCACGCTTACTTATTTAAATCATACTGAAGTTAGGGGTGGTTTTATGGCTTCCTTGAACATAGGCGCCACGCAACGCTACTCACTGCTGAGGTCAAGGGCTTCTGAAGGTCGCGCTCACGATTGATTTATAACCGATCGTACTACCTATGAGTACTATCTTTCTATAAGCTACGTCGTACTACTTATATAGACTGTACGTTACACCTTTACTTACGATACATAATATTTAATTAATCAATGAAGGACTTCAGATTTTTCAGGCAGTACCTAGGTACCGCGTTTCCAAGCAAAAATATTTTGCTTGTCGGAATACAAATTTCGGTCTCTTTACGCAGTTTTACGATACCTAACCTATCAGAATTCATAATAATTTTAATTTTTATTTAGGTTTTCAAAATATTGGATCTAATCCAAAATTTCAGCAGAAATGCGAAAAATAGAAATCCTTGGGTTAACACAAAACACTTACCTACCTAGTAAAGGTAATATACGTAGCGGGTAATATCTAAGTAGGTATCATAATTTATGTAATAATCATTTACTTGCAAGTTGGGAATCTTAACCTTATATCTTTGAAATAAGGTGAAGATTTCCAACTTGATGACAGCTTAGAGTTCTTGAAAGTTTTTAAGAACACTCACAAACCATGGATTATGGTTTTTCGATTTTTAATTTAGTGTTGAAAATTCAACTAATCAACTTTGACTCTCTCAAACACTTTGTCGCTTTTCATCAAAACTTTTGTAACTTGCACTAATGCTAGGAAGTTAATTATTTTATGCATGATTGTAGGTACAACTCATTGAAATTGTTTTACAAAAAAAAATCTTGGAAAAATACCTCTCCTTTTTTTATCAGTTTCAAACGTTCCCACCAAACATTGTCAAAAAAACATTTAAAAAAATCATAACTCAAAGTATAGGTACGAAAAATCGGGGAACATACATAGGGTCTTATTGACGTCTATGTTTGGACCACCATGTATACCTACTGTATAAATCTTTGAGGTACCTTTATCTATGTGACTAAATAGTACAGTAGGTACAGGCAAAGATAAATAGTCAAAGAGTACAGGTTAGGTACGCAATTTCTATTAAACCAGGTAGGTAATTGATTTTACAGATTCTTTTTTTTTGGTTGACAGGTAATTATTCCCAAGTTCCTTCCGTCCTACCTTACCTACCTTGGGTAACTACTTCCGAGGTGGTCGAACTCGAGTTGACGTAGGTACTTTTTGAATAGTATAAAAAATACTGTCAAAAACTACACCCCTCGAACCAATATTTACAAAGATTTCGTAAAATATAGTCAAAGATTTACAAAAGAAATATTTTGAAGTCGGTTATTGATTTTATTTTTTGTCTAAATTAAACAAATGACAGAAATGCAGTTCACGCTGAGCTGAGGTTTACCTACGCTCAAAATTCCTACCATGCCCATGGAACTATCTGTAAAAAAAAATCCTTGCAAAATACACAGCACACAAGCAAAGCAAGCGCATTCCAATTTTGAATTTGATTGCGTTGTAATAGTGATGGGACTGCAATGTGACTTTAAATCGACCGATTACGGTTAGGTCCCTTTTTTATGTCAGTAAATTAGATCTGTCAAGACGTTTGCCTAATGTTTAAGCGCCACGCACGCCTGACTAACAATATTAGACTGCATTAGCACCCAAAAATTTAAGTTTTCTAAATTCTGCGTGGCACTGCACAGCGCTCGTCACCCCAAGACGTCTCTTTCGCCCAGTAATTTCACTTGCTACAGTGCCCTTCAAACTTAAACACTATATGCCTAGGTGCATACTGGGGATGAGATATTTATGTTAAAAAATATATGAAAATATTATAAAGTATCCTTGTATTCCTAGGTGCTTATTCGTACATTATTTATTGTATGAGGCATATATTTTTTTCCTCTAAATCTGTAAGTAAAACTTCAATAGCTGCAAAAACTGGCTCGTCGAGTTTTCCTGTCAAGTTTATAAAAATTATAGTTAGTCTAACTGATCCAACCAACTTGACCTGTTTTTCATAGAAAAAAAGACAATCAGCTTTTCCCGAATTTAAAAATATCAAATTTTTTTTCAGAACTGTGTTTTCTCAGTCCGGATTGATGCGTCTAACCCATCAGTCCAGCAGTTCTCAAGTGAAGCGCTTACCAACGAACAACGTTAATTTATTATTTATAGGTACCTCCTACCTAGTAGAAGTTTAGCTCTAATAGATTACCGTAGGTATTTATTTAGGTAAACTGCGTTTCGAATTGCTGCAATGTAAGTATTTGCGAATACTTCTGTCGAGTCGATTTCCATCTCAATGCTTGAATTCTTAAAGCCGAAATCTCTAGGTATCCAAGCTAACAGACTAACTGGTCTTGCGATCTGGCAGCCAGGCAAGCATCAGCAGCAAGGCCAAGGTTGACTGGGAAGGGGGGCGCGGGACGTCCGCGGGCTTAACGCTCGGCGCGGTCCCGCACTCCAACCATTCTGCACCTCGCAGTCGACTCTGACGGTTGTTCAAGCACCAGGTAAGCGGTGGCCACTTTGAATTCTAATACCTTGGTTATATAAACTCGCCACCGATGTGCTCCACCGCGTCATCCCCCGATAAAGTAAACCTATCTTTCGTGTGACAGCCTAAAGAGATGTGTTCTGATAAAGTCAAGTGCCTTTTCATCGATAACATGATATCACGCGCCAAGAAGTTGGAGTTGCATTCAAATACCGTGCACGAAGGTAACCGGTGTGACATAAAAGTCGGGAGAAGTTTCCTTCCCAAAAGTTTTGAAACGGTATCCAAAGGGCGGGAAGCGTAAAGCCGCGTGCGTGGTGCGTGTCGCGCATCGATCGAGCCACCCCTCACCCTCGCTCTTGCCACTCCCGGCTTCGATACATTCATTTGGGCAAAATATCATTCCATCATTGCATTTAGAATTTCTCAGTTTATTTTATTTATTTGCAGTAGTTTTAAGTGATTAAGTGCATGTTTAGCGGCTAGTTCTTAAATAAGTGAAAATGGGTGGTTGTGCAACGAAAGAAAATAAGGAAAATAAACCGGCGGCTGAAGATTCCGATGGGTGCGTAGTATCGCCGACCGGCGGCAGTGATTTGTTGTAAAATCTAAATCCATTATTAATTTATTTCATTCTTAATCGCGTTATTTATGGGGGCACTGAAGTATAAATAATGCAAACTGCAGTTTATGAACCCCATTGAATTGTTAATTTGAAAGAGTCATAATGATGGGCGATGAACCTAAACGGGATGTAGACTGTTGGCGTGCCTGGAATAAGCAATCATTTTTAATAATGGTTTTACGGTCTTTTACCAAAACCTCTTTTATTGCACATCCTGACTAATAGAATACCAATTATTAAAATAGGGAACTTGTTGATAACTACCCACATTAAAACTTAGGTAGGACAAAAAAAAGGTTCTTATAACATTCGCATTTTTCTAAATTTGCCTCTAGCGTATTTTCTTACTGGCATAAAAAATTAACGAGGAAGATGTAATCCACCCTATCCTGTTATTACAGTCATGCCACTGACTCATACAAACTTACTTGCTTTTAGTCATGCCCATCATTGCATATTTTTTACAACATTGAATGAAGCTATCTAAGTTAAGCATACCGTTCCAATTAGTACAGTTGATAATACCTACGTAGCAATAAGTGATCTATAGGTATATTTCGTGGAATGATAAAGTGGATTCCGTAATCTGACTACCTTTACGAGTTGCATTACCTACGTCCTCGTATTGAAATGAATAAAGTAACAAGAAACTTGCGATAACATGTTCGTTGGCTATTCGTGAGTGGGAGGCATGGGCTGCGCGCCTCGGAGGAGCACCGGTGCGCAGTGAGCTGACATATCCGTTCGACTTGCGCGTGTTGATCAAGGCGACCTCTGGTGAAATTACGTAATTCCACACAAATCGAGACTACACTCCTGGGTGTGTTCGGAAAACATTCCTATAGGAGACAGTTCGCGATCGCCTTCCTCTCTGTTGGAAATTGGAACAGTTATTTGTGGCTTAGTGTAATCCGTTGCTATGAATTATAAACTAAAAGTCACAATACCCGTGGTTGTTTGTGGTGGAGCTGTTCTCGTGTATTACCTCATCAGGCGGTTCGTAGTCATGCCAATTTTCATAATAATATATTACGAAATTGGTAGTACATACTATAATTCTATAAGTCCTCGGACCCCTTGGTCCGCATTCCTATTTCAAGAGAAACTGTTACAGTTATTCTTTTTCTGAAAAACAATGATATTACTACAATTTTCGGTGAAAAAACTGCGCAGATTATGTAACAAATCTTTTTTGAGTCCCGATTTATGTTTCCATTTCCGGTCGATTATAGGGTCAAATTGGTACGTCCCTATTTAAAAAAAAATTATAAACTGACATTTTGCCGCCTTTGGGATGGCGGCGTTGTGTTTGTGTTGCGGTTAAATTAGCAGATCGACGGAGCATTCAAATTTGAAAAAAATATTCTATGAAAATTCTTCAATCAATATCAATAAAAATGTGTACTCGGGCTACTTGTGCAGCGTTGAAAGCGTTAGAATTGAAACTGAATTAATATTACTCGTGGGAAATGATGTGAAATCGTTACTATATCAATACTTTCGCTTTGCAGGAAAGCCGCAGCCATGGTAGACGCCGCAACCATCGAGAAGTTGGAGGCTGGTTTCAGCAAGCTCCAGGCTTCCGACTCCAAGTCGCTGCTGAAGAAGTACCTCACTAAGGAGGTCTTCGAGAGCCTCAAGAACAAGAAGACCTCATTCGGATCCACCCTCTTGGATTGCATCCAGTCTGGTGAGTTTTACTACCTATCTTATGTCCGCCATTTTCAATGATCAGACGTTTTATGTATAGACTTCAAGTTCACTGGCATAACCTATTGGTTCTCATTATAGACTAAAGTATAGTTCGCACGGCGGATCTAGGCTTCCGTGAAGTTTCGATGCGCATTATAGCTTTTACAAACTAACTTGTCTTTGCGCAACATTAACGGCTAACTTTAGGAATGCCTAGATCCGCCGGCGCCGAGAGCATACTATACCAAGGTATAGGTATATAGGGTATTAGATGCCTTTATAGGTACCTCGCTTGCTCGAAATCATCTTTGGGATCTCTTCTGCCACAGTTTCGGCTCAAAGCGCTGAAAGTCTCGCCTAAATCGTTTTCATTTACATCACCCTATGTAGGTCTAGGTACCTACTTATACCTAGATGGGTAGGTACCTTAATTTTATTGAGTTTTTTTAACTTTGGTATTGTAGCACAGACATGTATAGGACTTAGGTAGTTACTTACTTATTCTAGTTGATATTCTTTTCAATATCAACTGATAAAATGTTTGATTAATTTATAACATTATAACTGATTTTGCAAGTACCTAGTAGGTAGATAGAGTACTATCTTATATTGTACTTACTTATAATATTAATAAGTAGGTATATGCATCTAGATAAAATAATAGGAACGTATATATGTTGTGGTACCTATCACATTGCTGCATAGGTAGTACCTAAGACTCATGTTACGTAATTTGTTTCAGGCGTCGAGAACTTGGACTCTGGTGTCGGAATCTACGCGCCTGACGCGGAGGCCTACTCCGTGTTCTCGGAACTCTTCGACCCCATCATCGAGGACTACCACACCGGTTTCAAGAAGAGCGACAAGCACCCCCCCAAGAACTGGGGCGATGTCGAGACCCTCGGAAACCTGGACCCGGCCGGCGAGTTCGTCGTGTCAACCCGCGTGCGTTGCGGCCGCTCCATGGAGGGCTACCCCTTCAACCCCTGCTTAACCGAGGCTCAGTACAAGGAGATGGAAGACAAAGTCTCCTCCACCCTGTCCGGGCTCGAAGGGGAGCTTAAGGGTACTTTCTACCCGCTGACCGGCATGTCCAAGGAGACCCAGCAGCAGCTGATCGATGACCACTTCCTGTTCAAGGAGGGTGACCGTTTCCTGCAGGCCGCTAACGCGTGCCGCTTCTGGCCGTCCGGCCGCGGTATCTACCACAACGAGAACAAGACCTTCCTGGTGTGGTGCAACGAGGAGGACCACCTCCGCCTGATCTCCATGCAGATGGGCGGTGACCTGAAGCAGGTCTACAAGCGCTTGGTGACTGCCGTCAACGACATCGAGAAGCGCGTTCCGTTCTCGCACCACGACAGGCTCGGTTTCTTGACCTTCTGCCCGACCAACCTGGGTACAACTGTCCGCGCGTCGGTCCACATCAAGCTGCCCAAGCTGGCGGCCGACAAGGCTAAGCTCGAGGAGGTAGCTTCCAAGTACCACCTGCAGGTCCGCGGAACCCGCGGCGAGCACACCGAGGCCGAGGGCGGAGTCTACGACATCTCCAACAAGCGCCGCATGGGACTCACCGAGTACGACGCCGTCAAGGAGATGTACGACGGCATCGCTGAACTGATCAAAATCGAGAAGTCTCTGTAAATTTACGATCTCGCGTCAGTATTTTTTGTATTATTTATCGTTTTCGTAAGGTATTCGTATGATTGGAATGTCCGGTCGGGCTGGGGGGCACTAGTCAGTGACGCCCCTGGCGGGCGTCCGGCGCACCTCGGCCCGTAATGATTCGAAATGTATTTTCTGTAAGGAAATGGAAAATAAAGACAGCTAGCTATTAAGTCCACCCTGGTACTTTTTATTTATCATAACAATACAGTCCTGCCCTCATACTAGTTTTCCATATGCCATCGTGCGTGGTTATACTACTACGTAACAAGTACCAACCACCAAAAGTCGAAAAACCTAGAACAATTTTTTGCAGAAAATGCAAACAATGTCCTGCAACCTGCAGCGGCGAATTGAACCCGCAACCTCTCGCTTCAAACAGGCACTCGCCTATCATGCCATGGGCTAATGTCACCGAGGCACAGAAAGAGTATAATAGTTCGCACGGCGGATCTAGGCTTCCGTGAAGTTAGCCGTTTGTGATGCGCAAAGAGAATTTAGTTTCAAAAAGCTCCATTGCGCATCGAAACGGCTAACTTCACGACGGCCGAGATAACTATACCGCCGCGCCGCGCCGTGAGAACTTTAGCTACAAATTGTACTACGCGTAACTGACGTAACCGAGGTTTGCAACTAAATAAATCAAATCTTGGTAGAACTCTTTGTAAATGGCTAATAAATATATATGCCTACTATTTACTTTTAGATTCCTTGATTTTTTTACATTACCTACTACAAAAGTTCCGAAATTGAGCGACATCCTTTTTGTATCCGAAGAAAAACATTAACATTAAACATTAACCCGGATTGGCTGGCTGGCGCGCGGTCCAGTGTTTCCACTTTTAGCGTTTTGCCCCAGAGAGAATATAAGCACTACTATACATAGGTAACTCTACACGCACTTTACAAGCTATTATATTTTATTCAACTATTTCAAGCTTGGTCACAGAATATAAAGCTTGGTTCCTTTTGTATAGGTACAGGTTTTTGATCCCAAAATTTCAACGGTTTTTATCGGCTTCTGGTCCTGGATCTCTCAATTATTAAATGTATTTTATTATAAGATATTACTAGAAAGTTATGTTGTTTAAATCCCGCTTGAAAATAAGGAGTTTTGGTTTAGTTTTAAGGGGTCAAAAGCGAAACACAATGAGGAGTTTTCGTCTCAAGTTATTTAAAAAAAAAGCTGTCCTTTTAGATGGCGGTAGCTCAACTGGCGAGTAGGGTGAATATGTAGGGAATTCGACTTTGATTGTTAGCTGTCTGTCACTGTCTGTCATACCTCTGGCTGGTGTCAGGTACGTATGTACTACGTAGTACATCATCTTTGATCGTACTGGAAATCAAATACAAACGAAAAGTTTTTTTTTAGTAGATAATATTATACAGAATCTAGTAGTAAATTGATTATTCTTGTTGCCCACACTGTATGTCTGAAATGCAGATGCTGTAGTACCTGAGACAGGTTTTATTTAGATGAAGTAGGCTTGCCCAGCACTTAGGTACATCATCCCATCTATCGCCCCAACAATGTTGATTGGAAGGTAGGTGCCTTGCTTGGCTACCGTGTATCTATTGGCAACCATTGTGTGAGTTTTTTGGTGCAATCCTACTACCTACTGTAAATAACCTGCATAAAGGTGCCTGCTTCAAAATTTTTTTCCAAAAAAAACTCAGAGTGTGGAGTATTAAGATGTGTGTATATGATGAGTATGATGGCAGCACAAGACTGCCATACCTGCCCTAACTATTAGGTACTGTAGATACCTACTTACATAAATCAAATCAAATCAAAAGTGCTTCATTTAGTAAAATCACAAGGATCACTTTGAAACGTCTCACGACGAAACGTCTGACGTCTATGTAGGTAGGTATCTATAGGTTATGATTGCTAACAGTTGATTGGTAGGGTATGAGCGTTTGCGGAAATCCAGTGATATTAAACGTACCTATCAACACATGATCAACACTAATATCATTTCTGTGGTGTCAAACTGATCGAAGTATCAAACAGACGAAAAATAGTAGGCACTAGTTTCATCTGTTTGATATTATTGATTAGGATTAGAGTATTGCAAAAATTATTTCGCCTCAAGCAGGACATGAACCCACAACCTTCCGCTTGACACAAGACGAAACAAAAACGGAGTTACCAACTTTTTTCTTGTTATAACCTTTCCCAGTAACGGACCTGGCTACTCACGCGTTCACCTAGAGCAGCTAGCGCTATCTGTCAAAGCAATAGGAACTGCTTTTTTTTAAATCTATAATCGAAAAACCTCATTATAGTAGAAAACGTAATTAAAAAGTTGGAAACACCATCAAACTGTCAGTCGCGCGCGCGCGCGCGTGCCCGGTTTCTACTTTCTAGTGTTTTGTTTTTACAAGAAGAAGATTGTTTTGTTTTGCTTTGCTCGCTTTGCTAGTGAAAAAGGTTTTATTACCTACCTTTATAATAAAATAACACTGTCGTGAGTATTATTGTTCGTTCTGTGATTATCACGTTTATCATTTTGTAACACTTATTTGTGCAAATAAATATCTTGAAATCTTGAAATCATTATTTCATAAAGATATAACTTATGTAGTTGCTGATACTCATTGCTCAAAGACTTGTTGGTCTGGTGTTTTGTTTATTTATTTAATTCTTGTTAAATTCAGGCTAATTACCATGGCTACCCCAAAAAGTGAAAAGGATTTAAATTTGCCTTTATCCAGAGTTAAAACTATAATGAAGAGCTCCCCAGATGTCGAGGCAGTTGGTCAAGAACCGCTGTATCTAGTTACAAAAGTTACTGTAAGTAAACCCGGCTTTTCAACTTTACTTTCAACCCTAAAAACAAAACAATCCACAATTTACTCTCGGTGCTGAAAGTCATTGAGCAAAAAAAATTTTTATTAAAGTTAATTAAATTATTTTTTACCAAACAAAATTTACATTATGTTTGGTATTACTTTTCAGGAACTATTTGTAACAGATCTTGCTAAAAGAGCATACAAAAATAGTAAGACAAGTCTGTTAGAGTACAAACACATAGCTGAGGTAGTACAAGAAGATGACACACTAGACTTCCTTAGAGAAATTATACCTAGAAAGATAACTGTTAGACAATTTAAAGAAATGATGGCAAAAAAAGCAAAAGGAGACCAGTCAGATGAGTCGAGCGAGGAATCAAGTGAAGAAGAAAGCAGTGACGAATCTTCAAGTAATAATGAACAAGAAAACAGTGCACAGGAACCAACAAAGGCAGTAGTTGAATCTCAAGAATATTAAGATAAATACAAAACAAAAGTAAAAAACAGAGAGCATTCATCATCATCATGACAGCCTTGTAATGTTCCCACTGCTGGGAGACTGGCCTTCTCTCAAGCTCAAACGAGAGTGATTAGGTCTTAATCCACCATGCTGAACTAATGCGGGTGGTAGGTATATCGAATTATTATATAGTTCTTAGATATGCCTGTTTCCTCACTATGTTTTCCTTCACCATATCAGAGCACTGGCATTGCGCACATAATATTTTCAAAATGCATTGGTGCATGTCTAGACCACCACTAGACCACCAGTGCTCCTGTAGTCCTGTAGTGTCAATAACATTAATTTTAGACAATTCAAATTGAATTATTATTAAATATAAATAGCATTTTTATGAACGGCTTTGTTTATGATTATGATTAATGAGATACATTCCTAAATAAACAAGATATTTGATGAATTAAAGTGTCTTGACACCAGTTATACATATTATTTATAACTTTTATTTAGCTGGTAAGTGCATATAATTCGATAATAATATCAGCAGTTATTTTTCAAAATGATTATAGTTTACAAAAGCGTCATCTGTGATTTATGTCGGGAAGAATTTTACTAAATGGTTTCGTGTCCGGTTTGTGCAACTAAATAAAAGAACACTTTGATACCTAGTACTTGCTACGGTAAGTAGATGGCGCTGACTACACGGTTCTAAAAAAATAGTATACTAATTTTAAATTGTAAATAACTTTTCTTGCTATATAGAGAGATTTTTCCCGTAAAGGGTGGTAGTTGCTAAAGTCACCACTGATCAACAACACACTGGGTGTTCTGAAGTTAGCCAGCCAAATCACCCCCAACACACATGGTCTAGTCTAATGGGTAAGGTACCTAACACCCGGTTCTCGATCTTTTTGTCACTACATACACCATGGCGTAGAGAGGTGTGTCACATACCTATACCTACCGAACCCAACCCACGACGTCTAATCTAAGTAATATATAGTACCGAGAAATAACTAAAAATGTAAGAAATACCTAGGTGTAACAACAAAGAAAAAGTCCTTGACGCACACCGCAATAGATAAAGGTAGGTACTCACCTACCTACCTATTCATTTTCCAACCGCACGCGGCACGCGGCACGCAACCTGGCTAGCAGGAGGCAGGCAGGACCTACGCAGTAGATAAAGTTTCGCAAATGTTTATTTTGCGCTTCATATTCGGTCGTAATCGTAATCTGTATACCTAACGAATTCGCGGACAACAGCTAGTTTCTTATATTTTAAGTAGAAAACTAGATGTTCCGCTGGGTCACATTTGGATGGGTGACCGCCAGTGGCAATTTCAACTGAGCGCTCCCGTGCTTCGGAGGGCACGTTAAGCAGTCGGTCCCGGCTTTTTCAAAGTGCTTAGGCCATGACAGAGGCCTTCGGGCGGCCTAGAAACTCTGTTACCAGAGTTCGCCACTGACTCATACGAACGAACGAACGAACGAGTAGAAAACTAAATAATAGGTAACTAATAGCCGGCTCGCAAAAAGCTCGCATTGGACCAGGTATAATAAAAAAATAAAAAGTAAGAACTAAAACATAATTAACATCCGGTCTTGCAAAAAACACCGCAAGTTTTGTTTCATGAAACTGCTTTACATAAATTAGTGTTTTACATAGTTCATAGTACATAAATTAGTGTTTTACATAATTTATCGCACATAAATTTAATTTTTACATAATTTATCGCCTAAAAATTAGTGTTTCGCAAATTACGCGCAGGCGCGCGCCGGTCGGTTGCCGATTTTGTACTCAGACAATTTGTTAAAATAGCGGTCCGGCTAACTGCGAATTTAAAAAAAGAGTAACCATCTTGGTTATGTAGTACTTACTCTTTTTTCCCACATCTGTGTTAATGTGACGAGTGCAGACGCTGCAATATCAATTTTGTTATACTGAAACCAAACCAAAACAAAAAAAAAAACTGCTAGACAGCCAGCCATTCTAATTTGCTATGAAATAGCGTGCGTTGCAGGCAGGCCCAAGTTGGCCCATAGAAAAAACATCAACGCGTTTGCTATAGGGATTCTTATGTTTTCTTCCAGACTGCTCGTAATTCTAGATGATGGGCATAATTCATAATCGAACTATAAGCTTCTGTTACATGCTTGCATTGCTGCTTGTCTCAGTTTCGAGATGGCCAAAAATGCAAGTGTCTGTCCGGCGCGGCTGTTCTCGCCTACAGGTCGCATTTTTCAACCAATCTGGTTGAAACATGGTATACATTAACCAAAAAGTATACTAATTTGATTGTCGTTTGGGATTTTTGATTGGGTGCATACTTTCCCCAAAAAGGGGTTGCTGGATATCTCCGCCTCATGAGATTCTATTTCGATGGTTCTCATTTTTTTTTTTTAATTTTAAATTCGTTTCACAAAAATTTGGTAAAGATCAGCAGAGGTATATTGAAACTGTCGGAAAGCCAATTCCTTCGGTATTGGATTGTTCCCGACGGAGATTCCGTAGAATCCTATTTTGATTTCCGAAATCGAAAGCTTTTTTGATGTTAGGCTTGTTTGACGACCAACTTTCCGATAGTTATTTAGTGTCGGGAACGTTTCCGACCTTTCCGATAGTTTCAAAATACCCCTGCTGATGAGGATTTTTTTTTTCAAAGCTCACTTTACAAGTTTGTGCTTGCGAGGTCTACTGTTCGAAGAACTACTAATGAATAAGGGCATAAGGCTAAACAACAAACTAATCAAACTGATAAAGAAACAGATTTAAATTGGCTCGGACATTTTACAGCTAAGTACCTAAGCTCAGCTAGCAGCTAAAGCAAATTCAGGTTGGGTGTCGCAAATCGCATGCTTAATTAATGATTTATATGTAGATAGGCACATGTAAAGTAAGTAGTAGTGCTGCACACAAAATGCACCACGCCAAGGATGACCGGTAACATTTAGTTAGAAGCGCTAGTGATTGACCCGATTATAGGAGTAGGACTTATAAAATGGGTAGGTAAGTACCAAATAGGTACCAAATAAAATAGACTTTATTATTTATTTTCCATAGTTATTGAAATGTAGGTAAGTACATAACATGAAAATTTCAAAAACTAGGTACCCGCGCTCAAAAGTAGCCTGCCCCCATACCATGAACTCTTAGAGCGATTTAAATCAGGACCTAAACTGAATTGTCAAAAAATTTTGTACCATGAAATTAATAATTATTGAAGTCATGCTACAATTTTTTTTGACAATTCAGTTTAGGTCCTAATTTGAATCGCTTTAAGAGTTCATGGTATGGGGGCAGATCTTTCTTTTGCTTTCTTTGTCCATGACTTGCCTGCCATCTCGTCTATCTACTAATATTATAAATGCGAAAGTCTCTGTGTGTGTGTGTATGTTTGTTACCACGCAAGGAAGACAACTTCCTTTTACCACGTATCTCCGTGACGACGTTAACCGAATGGATAAAATTTAGAATGTAGATGGCTTAAGTCCATAGGCTACTTTTATCCTGGGCAAATGTATTGTTCCTGTGAGATAGCTTAAAAATGCGGGAGAAGCCGCGCGGGGCAGCAACTGTATTTAGAACTAAACCCAGGTGAAGGTAGAGGTACCTGATGAAAATGCAACTTACAGCAAGCAAAGTTATTGAACCAGAGTATTTCCAAACGAACAAATTTCGTTTATTTGTAAATACCCAAGTTTTAAGTTGATTACGAAACTTTTCACAAATTGGTAATGGTCAATATAATATTGGTGCAACGAAACACGTAATAATACGTGATGTAAACCTCTTTCGTTAATGGCAGAAAAAAAAAACAAAAAAGGAACCGCATAACCATAATACGCATGATGACAGTAGGTATAGTTCCCACAACGGATCTCGGCCGTCGTGAAATTAGCCGTTTCGATGCGCAATAGAGCTTTTTCAAACCAAATTGTCTTTGCGCATCACAAACGGCTAACTTCACGGAAGCCTAGATCCGCTGTGCGACCTATAACCATTAATCACTAAAATCACGTCTTCAACCTATGGAAACGGATTCAAGGAATCTAAAACGATATTTATTTTTACATTATATGCGAGATTGATAATATTTTTAATGAAATAAAACTACAAAATACAGCAATCCGCCATAAAATAGACCAATTATCGTATTTCTGGAATAATACGCAATTATTTGTCTAAAGTCTACACTTTTGAATACAATAGAACAGTTTTTCAAAATCAGTCATCAATTCATGCTAATTATTAGTATAGTTCGCACGGCGGATCTCGGCCGTAGTGAAGTTAGCCGTTTTGATGCGCAATGGAGCTTATTCGAACGAAATTGTCTTTGCGCATCACAAACGGCTAACTTCACGGAAGGCTAGATCCGCCGTGCGAACCATAAATACCTATAAACTTACCTAAGGTAAGTTCGTATTGAGGCGATCAACTCGAATGGAAACGATTGGCCGCCCTATAACTGTGCTTTAACCAAGAAAGCCTTCGTCATGCATGACCTTCAACAGGTATACCTTATCATTAGATTTAAATCTATGAAATTCAATAACGGGAAAACCGAATATAAAACCGGTTTTGAATCTCAACTCCCGTTTTCAAAACTAAGTAAATTTTAGTTCGGTTTTCCGGTTTTCACTAAAACCGAAAACCGTTTTTGCAATCCTTGAATTTAAAGACGCTTGTTTGAAAAATTTGGATTAGGATTTGGTGTACCTACTTAATACCTAGTATTTCTTCTAAACCGTACACAACGTAACGTATCCTACGCGGCCTAGATAAGGTACATAAGTACTAAGTTTTCCAGGAAATATATTTTGTAGACTTAGAATAAGTAGGAGGTACTTTACTACATAAAAACTTTATTATTGTTTGTTAGTTACCTACTACCTTACATAGCAGATAGCATTCTTAATTGTGTATGTGCAACAAAAAAGATGGTAAAAACTTTTGGAAAACCAATGGAACTTTTTGTAATTCTGTAACCTATGTAACAAAAATACTTTATTGTGGACAGAGAGAGAGGCGATAGCAAGTTAAAAGTTAGGCCGCCGTGTATCGAACTATGGTGAGAGCGATCTCGGTCAACTTCGCAGCATGTGACAAGCAAGGGCGGATCCAGCCTTTGATAGAAGGGGTGGTCACATACTCAAAGTTTTGCCAGGACAGACCCAAAATTGCAGTGTTTTATAGTTAAATAATTTTAATTAAATACTAACAAAACCATGTTTTCGTTTTTATCTTCTCGCAACACGTAAAATTCTTAAATTTTTATAAGCTACTCAACTCAAATTACGTTAGCATAGCAGTTGTTCACGTGCAGTTCAACGGCGAGCATAGCGAGCCGCTTTAAAAAAAAAGGGGATTTAACTCAAATTACGTTAGTAGATTTGAACATATTATAGCAAAAGTTTTTAGATAAATATCTTAAATTTTGATTAACTTTCAACTCTATTTAGGTCAATAGTCCCGGAATGTACAGTTAAACGGTGAGCATAGTAAGCCGCAAAAATATTGGAGTAAATATCTGAAATTGTTATGAGCTTTTTAACTCAATTTAAGTTAGCAGCCTGGAATCATGCTACTCAACGCGAATTTTTTTTTATTTTAAACTTAATTTACGTTAATAAACTTAAATACGTCAAAGCCCAAAGGCGAGCGTAGAAAACCGCGAAAATTTTTGGGTGAACGTCTTAAATTTTGATGAGCTATTCAACTCAATTTAAGTTAGTAGTCTGGTATGTACAGTTTAAAGGCGAGCCCAGCGAGCCGCGAAAAAATTTCAGGATTTCAACTCAATTTACTACAGTAGGCTTGAACGCATCATAGCCCAACGGCGAGCGCAGCGAGCCGCAAACATTTTTCAGTAAATATCTTAAATTTTGATGAGTTTTTTACTTATTTTACGTTGGTACTTACTGACTTACAGTTCAACAAATTTTGGGTGTTAAACTTGTTGAAACACGTAACAAGAAACTGTATCGGTGCACTCACACACCGCGGCTCACATTATAATGTATTTGAAAATTGCGAGCGTAGCGAGCGAGCCGCAAATCACATACCGAATTGGTCATATAAAACATGATTTATGTTAGGTTAGATATCTGTCGATATACAGATACCAAACTTGATAGATGCCTTTTAAAAGATTGACTGACTTAGTTTAGTGAGCATAACTCTGGAACCAGCGAGTTTATTTTGATTTCTGGTAATAATTATTAAGATTATCACTATTTTTCTTTCAAAATCAAAATCAAAATCAAAAATTATTTATTCAGTAGAATCACAAGGATCACTTTGAAAAGTCTTACAAGCTAGGAAAATTTACACCAGTTCCAACGCGCCCATGCCGTAAAAGAACTGGCAACAACACCGGCTGGGTTCCTATCGCTTTTTTGGCATGACTCTTGCTAGTTGGAGCACATTCGTCCCAAGCTTTTTTATCATATTTAGCACGTCACAGCGTGAACAGACGTATAGTTCAATGGTTCAGTTCCTTAATTCAGTTCACATCACACACAGAGTAAATTAAAGCTTCCTAATCACACCTTTAAAAAAATTATCAGTGGTTGACTTTTTCCCAGCCCAAGGTGGGATCATGACCCTATTGACCCCATTGACCCCCCCCCCCCCCCCCCGTGGATCCGCGCTTGGTGACACAAGACAATCAAGGCGCTCGCGTAATGTTAAGCACCACGCCTGACTATTACCTGCAGATAAAGTGTAAGTATGATTCTAATATGACCAAGCTCGCTCACTTCGATACATGGGGCGTGCGTGTCGCACACGGTGCGAGTTCATAACTTGCGATTGAGCCTGTGAAGTAGAGGTAGTAACTAGTAAGGTATACACTACTTACCAACTTATCTTTTTGTAGAATCGCGTGCGTAACTTGCAGATGTACCTAAGTAGGTAGGTAGGTATAGGTACCTTACCTAACCTACGTAAAAAATACCAATTGTATCTAGAGGTAGGTACATACTTACTTACCTAGGTAATGCTTGCATTACAAGTTCCGGTTGGTGAGCAACAAAACCAGTGAAGCGTAGGTTTTATACCTAAGCAACCTACAAATGTGTCAAGCAAGTTACATTATAAAGTTTACCATTGCAAAGTAAAAAAAGTTTATTTCATTACCTTACCACCGTAGGTACCTTACCTGTACCCTTAGATTTGTCTGAGCCTGTACCTTTACCTTCTTTTCTTCTCTTAATTTGTGGCGTCTGTGGCTTATTTTCCACAATTTTGCCAGTGTCAATGTATTAATTTGATTGTCGCTTAGCAACGTAAACAGATGAAATTTGGAAAGAAATGATCACTTTTCTTTCAAAATTCCCTTGGAAAGTCTTTGACTAAATTACCAACCAACATTACCCCTCCATTTCAATTACTTACACTTCTAAGTAAACAAGCTAAATTGGATAAACTGCCACCAAATTTACGCAATAAAACTTAAAATAACACGAAAAGAGGTCTTATGTCGTTTAGACAAGATAGTCAAAGACAATCCCTTTACCTTCTCAAATTCTGTATCCGAAATAATGCTTTTGACAATGACAATCGCAAACGCCAGCTGTCAATTTGTATGGGAATATAGCAGCGCCTCTACATAAAATGCGTAAATAAAATGAACTACAAAAATCCTGAATAATAACACGTGTAACACTGAATAAAACAGCCTTTATGTGTTTTACAGTGGGACCGGGACCAAAGTAACCGGTAAAAGTAGTACACCAGGAACAAATATTTGTAGATCGTACAAACATTTGACCCGAGGCGGAAATCGAACCTGCAACCTGCGTCGCAGGCGTACCTGAGCCCGCTGCGCCACATCGGTCGTCAAAAATTCTACCTGTCTACTGTTCTATCCATAATTATTTGACTCAACCTAAAAAAAAGGCAAATCCTACTTATTATGGATTATTTTGAAATGTACCACAAAGGTTGAATTTATGCTAGTTCCATCCAACGCGCCTACCTACAGCACATCTTCGTAAATGAATTGCTGTGCGTTAGTCTCGCTAAAACTCGAGAACGGCAGGACAGATTTGGCTGATTTTGGTCTTGAAATGTTTGCAGGAGTGCAGGGACGGTTTAAACGATGAGAAAATATATAAAAATTGCGAAAAAAAAAATAACGCGAATGATACCACGCAAGTCAGCTAGTAACTAAATAAAAAATCTTATTGTTAGGTCACAGAACAGATTATGTTAGGTTCTTAGCAAGTCGACGGGTGACGCGACGACATACATAACAAACAAACTAACAGGCTGACATGATACCGGTCATTAAATTTTAACTGCACGTACAAATTCGGGTCAAGTTTGTCCACATTTAGTATGTTATGTATGCAGATGCCATGTGTGCTCAAAAATTAAGAAACTAAAGAGTGTAATATTTAATGAAAAACACGTCATAATTTAAAGATGGTTGGTAAATCAGCATTTTGAAAATTTTAAATGTTAATGTTAGGGAAATTAAACATTTAGGTATCTACTTACTAGGTTTTATTTATTTCCACACAAAAAGTAGAAGTTATATGTAGTAAAACAGTATTTTGAAAAATAGCAGAGTTTCTATTCGTTTGGGAATTTTTTTTTACCATTAAAGTGGTAACAAATCGTAGATACTACGGCTCACTTGATGGTAGGCTTTGTTATGTACGCTTCTAACATCATTGATTATTTTCAGACATTTTCATTGCCACCCTGAGACGTAGGTAGATCGAAAGTGTCATGATGTAACCTCTAATTTCACCGGAAACCATACCCTTTAAATCAGACAGAACACAGCAATGCGTGCAATACTGCTTGTGGCGCTGCGCGGCGGCAGAAATAGGTATGCTGGTAGTTCTTCCCCAGACGAGCTCTATCACGAAGAACTCTAATAATCTCTTTGACTATTCAAATCTTCTATTGCTCTAATATTTTTTCATCTCAATGTCTTTGTCACAAAGATAAGAGCTGTTATCATTTAGCAAAAATTCTGAGATTATGTCGCCAATCACTTTTTGACTAGGAGATATTTTCGATTCGGAAAAACTCGTAGTCACAATCATGAATTTTACATAAAACCACAGTAAAACTTATCTACAATAGCCGCTGTGATTGTGATGCGCAATTATATGCTGGCAGCCTTCCATTCCTACAAATTAACTCGTTTGCCATCACATAATAATTATTAATGTTTTAATTATAACTGTTTCATATGTATTTTGTATATTTTGTAATGTAATATAATTATGTACATATTTTATTTTGTTTAATAAAAAGCAAATTATTAATGTTCCCAACTTACCTGCCTACAATTAAATATTAAGTAGGTATATTTAATTGTAATTGTAATTGCTGCTATCGTATCGTTCTCTTAGGCAGGCAAACCAAATACTTGTATCCGAAATAATATTTATGATTAGTTAACTAGGTAGGTACTTATTTAAAAAATAAATTGTTGGGATTTTTCGGAGCGCCTTTTCTAATGCGTAATATGAACTACAAAAAGGTACGTTAACGTTTACGATTGTCAAAAGCATACCGGATAAGGCTTCAAACATCTCCACAGTCTCCAGTGTATTGGCTTCACTTGTTCAAACCTAGAAAACCAAAACATCCTGCTTTAATTAACCTAGTTATACCTATTCCCAATGCTTCTAAGTCTACCTTCCTACCATCTCTACCGCTTGGTCCAGCACCTGCGCTTTCTAAACTGTCCCTGCTCCATTACCTAAATGCCGCAATAGCAAATTCCTGCTTCGATTACAGTCATACAACCTGTTTACTGGTCAGCAATGGCTAAAACCATGCTATTTATGAGATGATATAGCACTTACCTAAGATTTTATACTAGATCTAGTAAATTTTTAATGTCTAGTAGAGCTCTATCATAAAAATATGCTACGGTAGAGTCTTCAGAAGCTAAATGCTTTTAAAAATAAAATTGTTTTCTTTCTGCCTGAGAAGAAACTAATTTAGACTAACTGCTTTGTAATACAGAATCAATTCTCAATATATTTGCTTAACATGGACAAGTTTTTTAAGGCTAGATAACAACAAAACGATAATTAAAATTACAATTATGTAAGTACCTACCTACCTACAGTAAGTTATTGGCAAATTTAACAAGTAGGTAGGTAAGTACCGTGTAAGGTTCAGGTAGCTATTAGACTTTATTGACTAGCATAATTAAACTGTTTGATTAGAAGCAGCCGACCTAAATTGTATACGCGGAAAATCAAGGTAAGCGGCTGCATGCGGTCGGTACTTTACCGTATCGCGAATTCGCAATGCAAAGAAAACTACAAACTTGTAAAGTTAGCATGGCATTCGCGATTCGAACGTGTAACGGAACGCACCGGAACTGCGTCCGCCAATTTCAAATAGAGAACAATATTTTTGTCGTGTTTGATCGAACAGTGTATATACATACTTTCTGTTTATTTTTATTATAGTAAAAATGACTATTTACAGTAAAATTGTTCAGATAATACTGGTCAGTGTGTGATGATGGTCGGCCGGGAAACTTACTAGAATTGCCAGGTGTGTTGGTTTTGCTGTGGTTTGCCAACTGGAATGTGTGGAGCTGATAGTGATCTTATAATAATTAACCTGCAGGGTGATTTTCCATTTTATGTGTAGGCATACTTACTAGCATTTTCTTGGGTTTGTAGCATTTGCTTGGGTTTTTATTATTTCTCATTTACATATGAGATTAGTTGGCATACATGACTAACAGACACCAAATACCTCTACTAAATGCAAATAACTTATTCAAACAACTAAAAATATTTTCGCCTGTATAAAATCGCAACTACAAAAACTACTTACACATAGGTAGGTACCTCCTAGTAAGTTCACAAAATCTATAGGTAGGTAAGGTAAGGTACCTAGAAAACAAACAGCATTATCATTAGTCAAGTTAACTTATGTATAATAAATAGGTAAATACTTATTTTTTCTTATATAACATTTTTATTTACCTACTGCTTTAATCACAGAAGTGGGATCCACTTCTGTGGCTTTAATAGAAACATCTTTGTCACGAAGATAACTCTGACCTTTATTCTAAGCAGTGACTCGTAGTATTTAATGTTTTTAGCTTCATTTGCACGACAGTTTAAAAAAAACCTAATAATTACTTAATAAACCTAGTTTTGTTACTTCTTTGTTGAATAGACTTGATTATAGGTTACATTACACGAAGATGAAGATCATAACAGTGAACTTTTTTTTCGTTTATTTTAGCAACTGTAAGGCCTTCCTCGCTTTCTTTCTACTAGCAATCGCGTGGATGCCTCTTCTGCTGTATTATTATTTATCAAAATAAAATTGTTGTCTCTTTTACTCGCTGATCCTTTCAAACCTCTTCCATCAAATGCCTTGCTGTGCCCATGTGCCACACCCATGCCATACTTTTCATATAACATACTATGTAGGGTAGGGTAGGGTAGGGCTATTAGTAAACGTATTAATAATAGCCAATCAGTAATCAGTAAGTGCCAATAGATGTTGCATGCATCTTGCACCTGTCTACATTGGCTCTCACTTTACAAGGCAATGAAGGGTTCAACGACTTATAATTAATAGATTTTGTGTTCCATTTTATGGGAATAGATAAAATTGTCATAGCTGTCAGCAGTAAAGGATCTTACACACTAACATATCTACTTTAACCTGTCATCGTATGCTGGAACGAAAAACTCAAAGAGACACAATATAATTTTAATTGTTAGAGACATATTATCACTTCTTGCATAATTTTATTCCGGAAATAAGTACCTACGGTTCCTGAGTTCCACGCAAACAAAGTCGCGGCAACGGCTAGCCTATGTCCTATTCCCAGTCATTATCTATCTATGTTTTAAATTTCAGCCAAATCGGTTCAGTGGATGTCGAGTTATAAAGAAACAAACATCCTGACTTTCGCATTTATAATATTAGTGTTATGTTTATTAAAAAGTGTCTCTTGATCTCACATAGTACCTACCTACCTAGAATAATTACCAGTCATCATCAGTCATCACTAATACTCTGATGAAACCAACGCGGCGCGTTCCGTCCGTTTTACTTCATCATCATCATGACAGCCTTCTAATGTTCCCACTGCTGGGACACTGGCCTACTCTCAGGCGAGAGTGATTGGGTCTTAATCCACCAAGCGGACCCAATGCGGATTGGTGGATGGCACATGTCTTTTGATTTTTTAGTTCTTGGACATGCCGGTTTCCTCACGATGTTTTCCTTCACCGTATGAGAGCACTGGCATTGCGCACATAAATTTTTCGAACAGAAAAATCCATTGGTGCACGACCGGGTTTGAACCCACGACCTTAGGATCGGAAGGCGGGGTCACTACCACTAGACCACCGGTGCTCTACTAGACCACCGGTGCTCTACTTCATCATGACTTATTAACTAATATAAAAAAAACATTAACAAAGTACAAAGGGCGGCCTTATAACTATGAGCGATTTCTTCCAGGCAACCATGTAGGTATGTAGTATAAATTTTAAACTTTTATAATTATACGTAAGTACCTGTCTACGTATTAGCTTCCTTGCGTTCTCCTATCCAATGGTTGTTTTTTTATTCTGTTCAAACTGAACTAATAACTACCGACTGACCAATCTGACACTACAATTCATAAGATGGTTTTTATATGCACAAAACTTACCAATTATATTTTTTGTGTGCAATTCTTATGCTAGCGAATAACAGATTAAGTGCAAAGTCTATAAATTAGCAAAAAATATAATGATAGATACACAATGGTCTCTAATTGTATTCTTGGCTCAAACTCATGCAAAAATTAACTATTTAGATACTGGCGTCTGTATCCTGGATGAATTATTACCTACTCCTAGAAAACCATAATTAAATCTTTAATAACTCAAAGTCAAAGTCAAAAGACTTCTAATCTAATAAATAAAATAAATAAATAAATCTAATCTAATATAAAATAAAACTAATAAATATGGATGTACTGTCTGAAATAAATAGACATAGACATAGACATAGACATATTTTTATTTGCTATTAAGACACACATATACAGTACATACAAAAAAAAAGAAGAAAATCAGCAGTACTCGTAACAGCAACAATTGACGCTGTCATGTACTTGTGTGCCACAACAGCAAAATGGCGTCGACTCAGCATTGTGCCTTGCCACTAGAAATGAATTTATTATTATTATTATTATTAATCAATAAAATCATTAGTATCATCCTGGTGAATTTACGTTAGTTCCAACGCCCCCATGCCGTAAATGAACCCTGCTATTGTTATATAAAATCTGCTTTTCGACCACTTTTGCCCCGGTTGACCTTACAATTTCAGAGATAATTATAATATGTGAATAAACCTAACACCTTTAAAAACACGAGCTAATCACGAAAAAACTAGTCTGACAATCGTTAACGTATCGTCTAGGTATCTGTGATTTTTTTTAAGGATTTTTATCAGCGCCTCTTTAGTGCGTAAAATGAACTACAATAACAAAATACAAATTGACAGCTACACGATACTTTACGCTTACCTACAATTTTCAAAAGCATTATTGAGTATTGACATCCACTCGGATTCGCCCTCTGGAAGGTAGATCTCGTGAAAACTTGTGATTATTCTGTATTTTATCCGACTTCAAAGAAGGAGGTTAACAAGTCGACTGTATGTTTTTTTTTGTAAGTATATTTGTTACGCGATTTCTCCGCCTATTTTAAATAGAGGAGGGCGCGTGGAACTGGCGTAAATTCACCTAGCTGTGATTTTATTGAAATATATCATTTTTGACATTGACTTTGACTTTGATTTTGATGTTTTTTTTTTGGTTCATAGGTTCAGAATTATTTAAATTTTATCGAAGTCGGTTTAGTACATAAGAATAAATCAAACGTGTCAATAACTACATCGATCGTCGCGTACAACCACTATCTGCCAAAACATTTTTTAGTTTGTTTGAAGTCGGTATTTGTTTTTTTCTAAAAATAAAAGCTAATTATAATTTAACTTATCTCATAAAAATAAGTACCTTACCTAGGTATTACTACTTACTAAAAAATATTACAACATGATTAAGTACTCATTGACGACTGATGTGGAGCAGCGGGCGCAGGTCTGTCTGCGATTCAGAGGTTGTGGGTTCGATTCCCGCCTCAGGACAAATGTTTATACGATCTACAAATATAACTACAATTGTTCCGGGTGTTCTGGGTATTTTCTATATAAATAAAAAGTATCTATCTATGTATTATATTGTATTAAATATATATCAGTCATCTAGTACCCATAACACAGCTCTGTTTACCAGCAGCTTACCTTGGGCTAGCCCCAATGATGCTGTGTGGATTGTCCAGCATTATTTATTTATATATTTATTATACAACTACTGAGCACTGAGCACTGGTGGTTTAGTGGTAGTGACCCCGCCTTCCGATCCTGAGGCCGTGGGTTCGAATCCAGTCGTAGCCCAATGGATTTTTCGCTACGAAAAATTTATGTGCGCAATGCCAGTGCTCTCATACGGTGAAGGACAACACCGTGAGGAAACCGGCATGTCCAAGAACTAAAAATTCGAAAGACATGTGCCATCCACCTATCCGCATTGGGTCCGCGTGGTGGATTAAGACCCAACCACTCTCGCTTGAGAGTAGGCCAGTGTCCCAGCAGTGGGAACATTAGAAGGCTGCCATGATGATGATTATACAACTAGGAAATTAAACAAATCTAATGGTTTTGTAAGTTGAAGGAACCTTTGCTATTAGTTTTGCTTTATACCTATAATGATTTGTTGTTATGTTCTATGCAAAAACTGCAAATAGCGTTGACCTTGAACACGTAAGCACGTAACTACTTACTAACTAACACGTCTTATCTAACATCGTCTGAATTCGTTTTAAATTACAACGGAAATAAGTTTATTACAGACATTTGGTTACCTTATCTAACGTAAAGATTTGTTTTTTTTTTTTCAGTAAGTACGTGTAGTATAATGTTCGTGCTAGGTATAATATTTTAAATTTTATGTTGTAGGTATGATATACCTACTGGCTTTTGGAATCAAATATGAATTTTGTTGAAGTAACTTACTTAATTTTTTTTTATTCTATACGTTTTGGTAATACGTTTAAGTAGGTAATACCTACTTAAACGTATTACCTATGTATTATTTTTAAAGTCGTTTAAATTAATGTTTATAAATATATTACATTAACTTTTAATACCTAAATTACCAAAAATATTAGGTAGGTATAGATAGGTATTAGGTACTAGGTAGGTAAAGTAAATATATAAAATGAGTATTTTCACAACTGACTTTGACACCTTGAGGTCATCTCTTTTATTTCTGAGCACCAGGAAGTAATTAAGTAGGTAAGTATATTAAATTTAATAAGGAAGCTAATAAAGTCATTTAAGTAATACGTAGGTAGGTATTTTGTTTTCATCTGTAAGAAATTTTCTTACCCACTTTAATTAGGCATCGAATAATTACCCAATGAGTAATTATCGAAATAATTACCCATTGGGTAATTATTGGTGATGTTAGCTGGTTAGTGCAAAAGTACCACCTCTTTTTATTAAAAAAGTATATTTATTGGAGGTTAACACTAAAAAAGCAATAGATCATTTATATTAGGATGAGTTTTCTCGACCACCATAAGAGGGAAAATAAATGGCTACATTGTTAGGAGACACGGGCTCGATTTTTATAATATTTTTTTCAGCATTTTATGCAGTTTTATGCAGTTTTTCTGCACAGAATATTTTTAAATAGGTAAGTTAGTACCTATGAAACGTTTAAAAATATAAGATTTTAAAACATTTTTCATATAAAAAGTTCTACACAATATCCAGCAAATAAGTGTCGCATGCTCGAGGTTACAAAAAATAAAACAATAGTCTTTTTTAAGCTTTCGCGATCAGAACTCACTCATAGTTTTTACAATATTAACGCGATAGTAATAACGCGATAAATAATATTTGCGGGATTTTATCGCGTTATTACCATTTTTTAAAATGGTAGGTAATAACGTGATAAATAATATTTGCGGGAACGGAACAAGACAAGACAACACATAAAATTGATTTTTCAAGTCCCACAAGTATGTTATTAAAAGATTTCACACAATAAATTATAAAGTAAAATATCATTTATACAAGGTTTTCCCTTTAAAGAGTTTATTTGTGTCGAAATCCCGTTTAGACTGAACTTGAAGCATCAGAGGGAATTTTGACAATAACTTGTTGCCACTCGAGCTTCTTTTCAGCCGAATTCATAAAGGAGGCGGTTCTCAATTGATTCTCTAATAAATTGATTATATTACTTAGGTAATTCTCTTAGTAGGTAATCCTTCTTGTACCCAGGTCATACTTCAGAGGTGATTTTGAGTGCTTTTTGAAACAATCAACATAAATACACCAACATTATATTCACAGCTAACGTTTTGGTTTGTGTGGTGTTCGACAGCAAAAGTTTTGATGAGTATAAGTCTTGAAGTCGGTTTTTTTTTTTATTTTCATTAATATTAGCCAATTAGACCCACTATAAATTCATATAAATTACTTATTTATATGAATAATTATATTAATTTATAAGTGCTTTATAGCAGTCGGTCCCGGCTTCAAAGTTGTTAGGCCATGACAGAGGCCTTTGGGCAGCCTAGAAACTCTGTCACCAGAGTTGGCCACTGACTTATACGAACTTTTTACTTGTAAACTCCTTGATATTGCAAACAAAACAAAAAACAAATGCTGAACGAATAAAAAGTACCTAAAGCAATCAGCAGTAGCAGTTGCTCTGGGCAATCAGCCTCGACATTCGATTACCAAAAAGTTTGTAACCACTTTACTATTAAAATTAAATTGACTAAGCAGCTGTGTAAAAACTTACGTTAATCTACTCTGTTACCTACGCACAATTTAGTAAATAGAATTGCACCTAACTTTGACTATGAAGGATGTGCGTGCATGTGATGCAAAATTATTAAATATTTATTGTTTTACGTTTAATAACAATTAGTTTAATTACTTATTACGTATTTTTGAGTTAATGAAGAAATGAAATTAAATGATTTATTTTGCTAGAAGTACGGTGATAGGTTATTTCTGATAATGTTTCAATGTTTCAATTTATACACACGATTTGTTATCATTTTCAGACTGACTCTACTTAGTCGGAAAAGCAGCGATACATTAAAAAAAAATAAGACGCGAAAATCCGCGAATAAGTTTCATTTACTTACATTCATCGATTTAAAATTTTTTAGACTTTGCGGCTTGATTTTTGAGAAATTATTTTTTAATTTCATACAATTTCAATTCAATTTCAATTTCAATTTATTAACCACTAGCGGCTCGTCCCGGCTTCGCACGGGTGTAATAAAAACTTTGACATTTTTAATAATAATTTATGAATGGAATGTCTGATTTCAGTAATTCAAACAGTTATCTACAGCCGTGGGAGGCATGAACTCTTAGAGCGATTCAAATGAAGACCTAAACTTTTTTTTAGTTCATGGCATTTATTGAAACAGTCTTGAATATGAAATGATTTATTTGGATAAGGATTAATATAATGTATACATGGTCTGATTTTGGTCGGCATTTCTATCAATTTTTAAAATGTAAAAAAGTAGTTATAGTTACGCAACTACAATAGTTGGACATATGGTATCGCTGACTTTTTTGTAGATATCAATATGTTCTTTAATATTGTAGAACATTTTTTTGTTCTATCATCAATAGTTTCCGCAGCGTATGCGATGAAAGTCATTTTATGGCATTTTTTTTACACCTTGGGTTACATTATTGAAGTTTTAGTAGATCCATAATATTTTCTAAAATAAAATATAGCCTATGTTACTCAGGGATAATGTAGCATTCAATGGTGAAAGAATTTTTGAAATCGAACCGGTAGTTTTTTAGTTTATTCGTAACAAACAAGAATACAAAAATACAAACATACAAATCTTCTCTCTTTATAATATTAGTATTATTAGTTTAAATAAGTACAACATTACAGAACACATCCAATGCGTTATACAAGAACTTGAAAATATATATACATTTCTTAACTAATGGGTTACCTATATTATAGTGAATAAGTATACATTTTTAACAAGAAACATACATACCTACGTGTTTCCTCAGTTTGCTTGCACTCAACAAAGTTGCATCCTGAGGTTTGTTAATTATGTGTTAAAATGTCTAAATACCTATTTGAAACTGCTTTTAACGGCAATCTTAACCATAACCCATATGCCATGGTTACTCAACATTAGTTTACAGTCAAATAAAACAAGTTACAACTACAAGTACCTTTCCTACCTCCCTACATCACAAGGTACATAAACACCATAATCTTATCTCTACAGTCATAAGAACCTTATAGCTTTGTGTCAAGTGTGTATATAGCAAGTGGCCATGACACTGCCCCGAGAACCAACATATCACGTAGTAACACTCTAGTGCTAACGGATTCCGTACATTCTTTATTTTAGGAATTACCTAACTCTGGCTGGGGGCACAAGTAGGTGGAAAAGTATTACGCCAATTATGATAATAGGAATTAAGACTGGGGGCCGCGATGCTACTATTATGAAGTGCGTTGTCGCGCAGTGTTTGTCACGTTTTCGCGTGATTATGTACTTTCGATAAGACCAAAGGAAAGCAAACATTTCTGTGCCTATAAATAAAAAATAAATATAGTACTAAATTGGGCACTAAATGTAATCATGACAGCCTTCTAATGTTCCCACAGTTGGCCTACTCTCGGGCGAGAGTGATGGGCGGACCCAATGCGGATTGGTGGACTTAATGTAAGCCGCGTTGTATTTGGCGTTTCAGTATTCGGACGATAGTTAATAGGATTAGGAACTAATAGCGAGCAGAAAAGGCAATACCAAACTTGAGATATGTATATTTTAGGGCCTAATTCACGATTATACGTAAGTGTCAAATCGGCAAAAATGTAGCAGGAGCTAACCTGAAACTAGCCTACCTTGATTTTTACTCGACGCGAAACAGTCAGGTGCCTTACTCTTGAATCCAATGACAATTCCGATCCAATCCCAATTTCTATTTACTGCTGTCAAATTTTTGTACTCTTGAAAACAAGGTTGAATTTGGTGCAAGGTTTGCTGTCAAAAGTACGAAATGTCCTAATCCAATAATTGTCCAATACCGGTCGCGTTTAAGAGTAAGGCCCCAGGTTCTAAGGGTAAACCGTGTGTCACATGTACAACGGTATCCTAAAAAGAACATGGCGGTTACCAGCTGCCTCAAGTACTTATAATGTTTATCGTAACAGCAGACCTACAAATACGTGCATTATTTTTTTTTGTGATAAAAACATGAGCCATAAAAACCAATGCAACTCCAAGTTACCACAACACAAGATCATCAAAAGAGCTTTTATCGGTCTACTCTTTCGAGTAAACTGTCGTAGGTACAGTTATCTTGGTTCAGCTTATATCGGTGATTGCACTGATTGCTTAGAACTAAGTTTTCACCGACATAAGCTGGACCACAAAAAATTACATAATATTATATTTTGACGCTTTTGACGCGCACAAGAGTAGACCGCACAGACCGGACCGGAATATTCGCGACAGTATTCTTGTAAGTTATAAACCGGTACGTATTATAGAGTAGATTTCCATGTTGGGAAAATTTCTTATTTTGCATTTGTGCATTGTGCTGTATGTAAGTAGATACTGTAAGAACGTAAACGTAGGTAGGACCTCGAGGCATTGCTTGCACATTATGTAAATTTGATGATTGCCCGTAATACTTATGATATTTTAGATTTTTGATACAAAAGACATCAACGCGCTCCGGCTGGCCCGTGCCTGTTTCTGTAAATTGTATTAGATCCAATGATGTTCAACAAAGGTTCTCTTTTTGAAACATCATTAATTTTATACAAGCGTGAGTCAGACATGTATACTGAAATTTCCGTCATCCATAGTTAATTTAAAAAAAATGTAGTGTTACCTACATTTATTTGCTGCGACGACGCCTGCGATAATATTTTCAGGTTGGATAGAAATGTAGGAATAATAATATATTTAATGATGATAGGAATGCATTACTTAATAAGAATATTTATTATTCATATTCATTTACATACAGCTTTGTTCAAAGGTCTTGCTGGGCATTCGTTTATGATAAATAATAGTGCTATAGCTTAGCAGCACCTGTGGTTAGCACATATGCGAGGTCCATTATCACTGTGTTGGAAATAGTTCAAAAGGATTTCGGTAGGTATCTATACAAAAAATTGTATGGATATTATCCATACCTGTATCCATCTGTTTTTATCGCAGGTATGTTAGGCATAAATACGGTAGAACTCAGAAGGAAATGTGCACTTATGACACATTATTTTCTACTTTTGAGAAATAAGATAGATAATGGTACAGCTCTGGCTGAGTGCATGCTTTATGTTCCCGACCGGTACGTGCGGGCTCGCGCGCGGCGTTTGTTCGCGCCGACCGCCGCTCGCACAGACACTGCTAGATATACACCGACGGCGCACGCACTCACACTACTCAATGCATTCGCCACTCAAGTACAGGATGTGGATTTGTTTAATTGAATAAGAATAATTTATTTGTCATTATGGTGTGCATCGGTACCTACATAACATTACATAATAAGAAAGGTAACAAACATGAGTCAGGTGTAAAAAAAAATGTACCACAGGTTAGGCTCTGTTCTCCTCACTAGGTCTAAAAAAACCTGTTGTGAGGAGTCACAGGGATTCGCAGAACGGACACTTTCTCACAAATTATCAGTTTGATACAGCTGTAAAAAAAATAAAAAAAAATAGAAAATATGCCTCTATGATATCATAATTTAAAACAAAAGTAAAAACAAAAGAGAAAAAGCAAGTAAAAAAAAAAAACAAACCTACTCCAACTTATATTCTTGTGTATAGGTTTTTAAACTAAGTAATTAATTTTGTATAGTCATATGCTATTTATCTATGTATGTGTTAATAGTATGCTAGCTCACAGAACGTTTTGGTGAAAGCTGTTAGTTCTGTGAGCATCTAAATTTAAATAAAGAAATAAAGAAATCACTTACCACAGCCTTCGAGTTAGATCATACAGACATATTGAAACATTACCGCACCATCAGTAAGTACATTTTTTGACGAACGATGTGGCGCGGCGGGCGAAGGTCTGCCTGCGACGCGGAGGTTGCGGGTTCGATTCCCGCCTCGGAACATGTTTGTACGATCTACAACTATTTGTTTCGGGTGTTCTGGGTATTTTCTATTTAAGTACAAATATAATTAAAAAAATATATCTATGTATTGTATTGTATTAAGTATATCAGTCATCTAGTACCCATAACACTAGCTCTGCTTAACTTGGGGCTAGATGATGCTGTGTGGGTTGTCCATTATATAAAAAAAATCGTATGATAATATATTTCGAGGCCAATTTCGGCCATTGCGGACTGTTTACTGTTTTTTAAAGAAGATCTTCGTTTGTGTTCGTGTGCTCTGACGTAACTTATTTACTTATGTAATATAGGTACCCTACTTTTGCTGTACACGTGCGTTTGCGTTTATTTTATATTTAAGCGCTACGCCTGACCATAACAAATTCAGTGCTACCTAAAACTTATTTGTTTTTTAGCTTGTTAGTTTTGCGTGAGTCAGTAACCAACTCTGATGATGGAGTTGAGTTGAGCACCATTAGATAAAGTTGATTATTGTCCCAGGTACAATGTCAGATGGCGTAGAAGGCGGAGCCGGCATCGCGTGGCGACTGCTGGTTACGCTTGAGGGTGGGTCGTTGCTGCTCGTGACGTCAGCTCTGCTTGCCTACATGGCCAGCAACAGAGCAGCACGGCATACGCGGCGACGCCCGTGCAACACTGTATTGGTAAGAAAATAGAACGCCAGATGCAAGAGAAAAGGCCCTTCTTCCTCTTGCATCTGGCGTTATGAAGGTCTACAAAGGTCTTCCATGAAACACTATTCTGAAGTTTTGGGCTGAAAATGCAAAGAGGCCTTTACGCCTCAAGTTAAAAAAAAAGCTGTCTATTTAGATGGCGGTAGCTCAACTGGCGAGCCCAAGAGAATGTAAGCACTACGTTTGGCGAGCTATGGTGAATGTTTAGGGAATTCAACATTGGTTGCTCCTGCTGTCACTGTCTGTCATACCTCTGGCTGGTGTCAAAGTCATAGTAAAAATAAAAAAAAAATTCAATTCAATAAACATTAATAGCAAGGTTCGCCATCGACGAATACGTCGCGGAGGACATCATCATCATCATCATCATCATCACGTACTACGTAGTAGTGGTCGTACTGGAGTTAAATTATTTTGCCTCAAGCAGGACATGAACCCACAACCTTCCGCTTGACACGAGACGAAACAAAAACAGAGTTACCAACTTTTTTCTTGTTTTAATAACCTTTTCCAGTATGGCAGTAGGGCAGATAGCGCCATCTGTCAAAGCAATCGGAACTACTTTTTTTTTAAATCTCGAATCGAAAACCCCTAATTGGTTCCCAAAGATGAAAGATGGGAGAGGTGCGTTGACAGTTGCGTTGCGTGCGTGACAGTGATTAAATTGTCTAGAAGGAAACATCATGGTACCTAGTTATTTGCGCCATTTTTCGTTCCCGTTTCATTTGATTCCGAAGTTACGGACAGACTTTTTTAAAGTGGACCAGCTAGAGGCCTCTTCCTCAGCGAAATGATAGAGAAATAAGTGGTTATGTCTGCAAACTCTTTGAGGGTGGCTCGTCGCTACAGCCTTACTTTCTAACATGGTCAGGAGCTGATGCTTACCTGCGGTATAATAGTACTGTGATAAGGGAAGTAACACTATTCCAGTTCTGCCTTTGCATATATGCTTCGCGCTGATTGCTTAGGTTGTGATGCAAATGCGCAAAAGCAAATTTGTGGTTTTTCTAAAAACCATTCTGTTATATACCGAAGCGAAGCAGAATGTAATGAAATGTAAATGAAAGAGTAGCAGAGTTCTTTGTGATAAAGCTCGTTCGGGGAAGGAATACCACCATACCTATTTCTGCAGCCAAGCAGTAATGCTCGCATTGCTGTGTTCCGGTTCGAAGGGTATGGTTTCCGGTGAAATAACAGGCACATGAGACTATTTATCTAACGTCTCAGAGTGGTAACACGCAAGTGATATCTATGATGTTGCAAGCGTACCTAGGCTACGGTAACCGCTTACTTTCAAATGGACCGTACGCTTGGTTTACCACTTTAGTGGTATAAAAAGTGTATATAAGTACATCTGGTTATTCTTTTTCAGATTACCAACACAACAAATAATTTAGGTGTAGAACTGAAAAGACGATTAGAGTTGGACGGCTGCACGGTCACGAGCGGCGCGACAAGCGATGCTGACAGCGGATTGAAATACGACGCTCTTGTGGTCGTCGGAGCCGAACCAAATGCTAGCGGGTTGAACGGGATCTCAGATTTAGTGACGGAAGATGTTTATAGTAATTTAAAGGTAGGACGAAGTTAAGCACTGTTCCGCGTAGTCATCATTTGGATGGGTGACCGCCAGTGGCAATTTCAACTGAGCGCTCACGTGCTTCGGAGGGCACGTTAAGCAGTCGGTCCCGGCTTTTTCAAAGTTGTAAGGCCATGACAGATGCCTTCGGGCGCCTAGAAACTCTGTCACCAGAGTTGGCCACTGACTGATACGAACCTACTTACTTACTTATCTACTAAGTCTCGCTCTGTGTCACACACATCACATGACTTCATAGGTAAGGTAAAAAGTTTTATTTAATATGTACATAATTATATTACATTACAAAATATACAAAATACATATGAAACAGTTGAGCCATCTAAAGACCGTTACAAACGACCTATAGATAGCTCAACTGATCCAAATCACTACCAGTAGGAAGCGTTCCCAACATGCTGGCTGCATTGCCACGTTGAATGGCAATGCTGATACGTTGAGCCAGATATGAACCAGCCTTTGGATCACGCGTCGCTTCGACCAGACGCCCGGAAAGAATTTTGAAAACGCGGTGAGCCCCGGTACCCCACGGACCCAGGGTCTCCACTCCAAAAGGCTCAAATATGTAGGCTCTATCTAGACCGGCATATTTGCGCCTTTTGGTGTTCTCTGCACAATCTGCCGCCGCGCCAGCCCTAACTGATGTCCCCGACAGATGTGATGCGGCTAAGGTGTCGACGCATGTCGCGTCCCACACCAAAGGCCTACCCATCTCCCAAGGGACAAGAGTCATACCGTCAGGCCGTTTGCCATCATCACGCACCAAACCGTTCGGTTCCAGAACGGCTGGTACGTTGACACTGACAAACGCCCGACGAATGATGTCATTAAGACTGGCGTGTCGGCAGATCCTACCGGCGGCCCTGGTGCACGACAATCCGTGGTGACCAAGCTGGTCGACCGCCGTACCGCACTGGCACTGATGCGGAGCGAAGCACTGCGCACCCAACCGCAGACTAGTTGCAAGACGGAATGTTGTATTGTCCATCAAAGTTCCAATATTGTGAGATGGAAGTGCTTGCAGCCAATGCCCTGACTCTAATTTTGAAACAGCAAGAAGACGGGCACGATCTGTGGAGCATTGACATGTTTGTAGCAAACAATTCCATGCAAGCTCGCACAGAGGCCCGTCCCATTGCCGTTGAGACGAAAGGTTTTTAGGAGGAGCAGTATCAGGGCAAGCACTGTGCCAAGCGTGTCTAGCCTCGTCTAAATATGAAATTTTGAGGTTGTCGCCAGGAATAATCGAAAAAGACGGAATTAGAATTTTTTCAACTAAAGAGCTAGTGCTATAGACGGAGGACAAGAACGCTGGTAGGGCAACACTTGAAATTTTGCGAATACCTAAGCCTCCCAATTTGACAGGCAGGGAGGCCTGCAGCCATGCCTTGTCATCTAAATGAATATTCAAAACCGACGATAAAGTGTTCTTTATTATGTTGTCTAAGCCTTCCACTAGCTCACTGTGTTTCCACAGTTGACAACATCTTAAAGCGTAGGTAAATTTTGGTACAAACAAACAGAATTTAATGATTGTAAAAGCCATATGGCTGTTAATTTTGAATAATCTGTCCGAGGTTTTACTAAAATTTTGAATTTTCTCATCTACAAATGCCGGAAAAGATTCGTCTAAAATTGGTGAACCAAGAAGGCGAAGTGAACATTTTTCTACCACAGTAATGTTTGGTGCCAAACTGTTGAATTTTGAGATTGTATAATTTTTATCTAAACAAGTGTCAGAAACGAAAAGCTCGCACTTCGAAAAATTTAGTTCTAGCCCTATTTGCCTAAATTCATCAATAATGAGTTTTAGATCGCCAAAAACAGTGTCCACATCTCCACCTAAAGTTCCGTCATCCAAATACCAAACATTTAGCTTAGATTGGAGACGTTGAATAATCGGATGGATGGCAAGGCTAAAAATGGCTGGACCAAGAGGGTCACCTTGCTGACAGCCAACAGCAGACGAAATAACGTTGTTCCGATAAATTAATTTAGAGGGTGAACCATAACACTGCCAAAGAAAATGGTAAATTTCGGGAATTTTGTCTTTAATTTCTTTGAGCAAGGCGCCCCTGTCTACAGAATTAAAGGCATTTTTTATGTCAACCTTTAGTACTACCTCCCCACAATTTTGATCCAAAAATGTACGAAGTGAATGAACTGCGGCTTCACAGCCGCCTCGCGAACCAAAGCCCAGCTGAACTGGTCGGAAATAATCGCCAAGATAATCGGCTTTTTTTCGACAGCAGACTTTAGCCGCTAGACGGCGGTAAGTGGTGCCCACAGCTATGGGTCTTATCCCGCCGTCTTTCTTTTTGAGAGCGCAAAGATTCGCACCATACAGGAGCTCTGTGATCTCGCTGTTAGCTCGACCTGACAACATCAGGTTGATCAGCGCCGTCATGTCATCTAGAAGAATTTCACCTGCATGACCAGAACCACCAGAAAGCAGGTCTTTTAGATGCTGTGGAGTCATAGCATCCAGGCCACCAGCAGAGCCATTCTGAAATGACATGACGGCGCCGAGCACATCCTGACTGGTCGCGCTAACAGCGTCATCACTCTCCTGCGGTGGATCGGGGAGTTTGAGATCAGGCCCTGGGACCGGATGCTTACTCTCAAGAGAAATGAGAGTATCACGTGAATTTGGAGCTATCGTGTCGCTAGAAAATAGAATACGAGAGGCACCCTTGATGTCACCATCGCTGAGTTTACTCTCCACAAGCTTGTAGATAGTAGACTCACCAACTGGCTTTATAGATTTTGAATTTGTTTGTGTGTTCAAATCGGTGTGAAAATAAGGTGTGCACTCATCATGAGCTGTATACCTAACACAATTTTGCTTAATCCGAATAGTGAGTGAAGATTTGTTGCCTAAATCTTTGTGAACATGAAGTACGCTGTAGGGGAAAATTAGTAAATGTTCCCATGCCTGCTTCGTATTTTTTGATACAACATTCCTAATGGCCTGCGAGAGAGCAGAAGCGACAGAAATGCGGGCACCTCGAGGAATACGTTTCAAAACTGGGGCTGTAGTTTTGCACTGACTAATCACTTTCCAAAAAGGGCGTAAATCGGTCGCAGAATTAGAATTTATTACCGACACATCAACCGCTCCTGCTACCGGAGCAGACAGCGGGATGACAGGGTTGTGGATTCTTTTTTGGTGAATTTTGAGGCCTTTCTGTCCCTTAAAGAAGCGAGGCTGGGTACATAGCGTGCACTCTACAAGAGAGGGCACGGACACGACAGCATGGATCTGATTAACATTCGTACTTGCATTAGACGGTTGTGTGCATAGTGCCATTACACTAATTATTCTTATAAATCTAATAAAAAAAGTAAATAAAATAAACTAAGCTGGCTCGATGACAGACGGGCGAAGCGCACGCGTGGTAGCTCGATACCACAGCAACCGCCCTCCAGCCTGCTGACGTAAAATAACAAGGACTAAGCTTATGTCAAAATGATCGTAAATTAGCTACATAAAAAGAAATCACCTTTTTTTGATGCGGTGAGGCTGCCTCCGGTCTTGCAAACAATACCTGTTATGCTCCGCGACCTGGACTCTCAGCCCCAGAGCTCGAAAGCCTCGCAAAAGCCGTAGAAAAATTCTTTCTGAAAAAATAAAAACAGAGATAAGTTGGTTTGATGACAGTTTTTTTTTTTTTTTTTTTTTTTTTTTTTTTAATAATATATATAGGTAAGTAATAGTGAGGTGACTATATGGTATGTATGACACAGGGTATGATGATTATGATTGAATAAACAGACGGGTAAAAACCGTGAGTCAGTTCGACTCGATAGCGAACTTGCTTAAAAAAACATTCAACAAAAAACTTAGGCATAGATACCTAATTACTCCTCTTTCCCGCTTTCGTTTCGCCGTATAATTGGTTTTGTCTGAGGTAGGTACTTCGTTAGGTCAACAACCTATACGGCACTCCATAATAGCTCTCCAAACCAGCATTTTTTTTTTTTTTATACTACTAAAGTGGTAACCAAGCGTACGGCCCACTTGATGGTCAGCGGTTACCGTAGCCTATGTACGCATGCCACATCATAGATATCACTTGCGTGTTACTACTCTAAGACCTTAGATGGTAAGTCTCATGTGCCTGTAATTTCACCGGAAACCATACCCTGCGAACCGGAACACAGCAATGCGAGCATTACTGCTTGGCGGCAGAAATAGGTATGGTATATGTAGTCCTCCATCAACTAGACACTGACACTATGAAACAACGATCATTACGTGATCAAAAAATTCAGGGTTCCAGATGCTTTGATCATCATGCAAACTACATGAAACTAATGTTTATTGTCATTGCAGTTATTGGAATCATTATCAGTACGAGTGAAACGAGGTGGGTGCATTGCATGGGCGTGCGCGGACGCAGAAGCGGGAGCGGGCACGTTCACAGGCGCAGCGGCTGCTTTCGACACAGTGCTGCAAGCTAGCTTACAGCACGTTGCCAATGTGTGGGTCAACTGAGTTATGAGCTTATTACATTAGCCTATCTTATATAACTACTTCTACTTACCTAGTCTCTGAGACATTCTCAGATTATTGCTATACTAATTAATAATAATCTATACTAATATTATAACGAGGAAAGATTTGTATTTTTGTATTTTGGTTTGTTACGAATAAACTCAAAAACTACTTGTCCGATTTCAAAAATTATTTCACCATTAGAATGCTACGTTAACCCTGAGTAACATAGGCTATATTTGTTACTAGCGACCTGCCCCAGCTTCGCACGGGTGCGGTTTCATTGCACCCACGCGAAGCTGGGACAGACTTCTAGTAAGATATATTTCTGCCGATAAGGAAAAAGCTCGCATTACATTGTTCGTTCAAAGATTAGTGAAAATACAGGCCTAGGAGACTTTCGATTTAAGTCTCAAGCTGGCAACGCGCGTGTGATAGGTACCTAGTGTTGCAAGCACTCATAAGCTACGGTAACTGTCCATCAAGTGTGCCAACTGCCAAGCACTAAATATTATTGTTACAGGCACAGCTGCGAGCCTTTATGGGTGGGTCGGTGCGCTGAAGCGGCAGAGCGTATAGTCGCCGCGCTTACGTCACCCGACACAAAGCCTTCTAGCAGATCCTCGATCAGGTGCCTACTTACATACATCATAGAGTTGGCCACTGTCTGACTCATACGAACTTACTTACTTTTTATAGCACTGACGTAGCGTTACTTTACGCCCTCCACATGGCAAGCGCCATCTGTTTGCCGTGTAGCCTCACTAGTGACGTCATAAGTCTAGTGTCGAATGGACGTACTACAAAGAAGGTACTGTTAGATCAAGTTAGATGCGATTAAAAACTCGGAATAATTAATAAAACGTTGAAACTACCTAGACCCCAAGTTTATAACGAACACTAGTAATATAATACATTCGCACAAGCCCTGCATCTCGTATCGCTTCGCAGTAATTCCATTTTACAGCTGTTGTTTGCTTGTAATCGCATCCTGCTAGCTATTACCACAAAACCGCAACGTATGCCTGACAAGCAACCGCAGCGTAGGTATGCCAATACTGCCAATAGCCTCCTTAAAGCGATTGTGGAAGCGGAGTGGAGTCAACCAATAGAATCATTGAGAAGAGCACTGGTGGTGTAGTGGTAGTAGTGACCTCGCCTTCCGATTTGTCTTTTCGTGTCATGCATCAAGGATTTATTTCCTATCGAAAATCTAAGTAAAATAATGCATCGAATTGCGCAATACCATAAAAACGGTAAGGGAACACATCAATCGGCAAATCACCATGCCCAAGAACTAAAAATCGTTAAAAAAAACAGTGACCGGCAGTGGAAACAAAAGACGGCAAGGTAGCATGTTAAATAAATAGATAAATAGCATGTAATTAATTAACTAATTAAATAATTTTATTGGAAGGCTTTGCTCCGCTTCGCTTTAGTGGATAATCTTACACGCTCACTAGTCGCTACATCACGCACGCCCACGCCACAGAACAGATATTAGTGCCCACCCACTCACGCGCACAGAAGTTGATCTAGCTAACTAGCTAAGATCAACTTTGTGGTGCCACGACGCGTACAGTATTCCGTGCGGAAAAGTGCATTGTCTCATAAAATAAGCGCTTGTGAAGAGGTTGCATAGGGATTGCAAAACCGGAAGGTATTCAAAACCAGTTTTGAATTGCGGTTTTGAGGGCCCAAAATCGGAAACCGGTTTTGGCTCCGGTTTTGGCAACATTTTAAACATTTTTTACTAGCTGACCCGCGCGGTTTTTCTCGTTGGTTAAACCTTCTCTGGACTCCTACAAATATTTTAATTTTAATATTTAGCTAAATCCAAGCCAATTCGTTTAAGAAATATTAAAATTTTACAAATGATAAAAAAAATATCTAAAATTGTAGTTTTGCGCATGTTTTGATTTGGCTCTCAGGAACCCTATGGTACTTGAAGATAATTGTCACTTTCATCACCATGGGTAGGTCAAATAACCATTTATTCGGTTCTCAAAAATAGTTTTTTGATTATTAACCAATAAACAAAAAACTATTATGGATCGCAAGGGCGTGAGAAGTGCCGCAGCGAAGCACATTCTAATGTCAACTTTAATTTAACAACGTTGCGTTCAAAATGTCCAAGCGTCGAGGTACTAATCTATGCTCTACCAGTTTGGTTAACATGAACTTAAAATAATACTAATAGTTCTAAATAATACAAAGAGAAAACCTCACAAGCACAAACTTTAAAAAATGAGCAATTTACTGCGTTTTAACGAGGTAATTTGCTCATCACGCTGATGATTTTCATTAAATCTTCACCAAATTTTTATAAGACCAGCTTATGGTAAATAAAAAAAAAACAATCTAAATCGGATCTCGTATCTAAAGACTCTCTCGGAATCTAAGGCGGAAATATTCAGTAGCCTCATTTTTGCTCCTGTCTGGAGGATGTACATCCTGTACCTCCTCAATAAAAAATCGCCAACAATGAAAAACATCTATGAAGATTGGTTGAAAAATGGGACCTTTAGGCGATTGACTGCCTGACGGACAAAAGCATTTTTGGCCAATGTCTAAACTGAGACGCTTCACTCATTCGGTTAATTATGATTAACTAACTGACATCAAATCAACTCATCATTTTTTTAAAATTATTTATAATTTAAGGAGGTGATGCTCCACAACACAAAGCAACCTTCGTGAGCTGATTATATTGAAATTAAAAATTAAATTCTGATTTGTAGTGTTTACTTATTTATTTGTTTACTTTAATTAAAACGGGTTTAATCCCAATTACTAATTAATTAAAGACAGAAAATAACAATAATTAAATGATAAGTACAATAATATAGAATACTAATGATAATAATTTTAACAGATTATCAGTGTTGTTGTGACTTGTGTTGCATATCGAAAGAAAGATAACATTGCCAGCTTTAAAACGGTTCCACAAACACTTCTAGAAACCATGGAGGTAATACGTGACAACACTGGATAGAAGTGCGTTCCAAAAAGTTGATTTAAATCTATAAAAATAATATAATTTAATAACGGGAAAACCGAAGTTAAAACCGATTTTGGCTCTCAACTCCGGTTTTCAAAACATGGTAAAAGAGTTGTTTCACGCAGTATGGAGCCGGGCCTGGGTCATTTGTAGGGGTCTAGATAAATAAATAAACATTAAAGAAACCATTTATCACTGTTTATTTATTTTATTTTGGCTTCTTTCATAATCTTATGTAAGTTTATCTCTGTGAAGGAGTGCAACACAATGCAAAACAACATGGCGGATTTAACGAACAACTGGGTTATTAGGTACTGTCAAAGTCAAGATGCGTCACGATCATTGGCTCAATAGCTGTCATGGCGGACCTCCAGTGTTCCCGTTTTAGGAAACTCAACACAACAAACATTTTTCTTATAGAACTTTGTTTTCCGGTTTTTACCAAAACCGGACACCGGTTTTGCAATCCCTTTGCATGAAGGGGTTCATGCAACCTCTTCACAAGCGCTTTCGTTCACGCATGTAACTATTTGTTTTCAAGCGTGAAAGCGAGCGTATAGTTATGGGTGCTATGGTGATGTGAAGCCGACTACAACAAACAATAATAACTGCTGCCTGTTTTGTTTCAGAAATATTGCTACTAAAGTGGGCGAGTATCTCTACAGGTGGTTGAAGACGATCACTTGAAAATCACGCTTCGTATGGTTTATGTTAATAATTTCTTAGATATTTATATAGGTTTCTTATATTATTATCCAATTGGCAAGAAGGGTAATGTCGGTTAATCAATACCACTAAGTACCTACTAGGTACATTACAAATAACAATTTCTCTCTTGGGGTCGCTGCAGTTAATGAAACTAATTTATTGTTGAACGTAAAAAAAATTGCTAGGCTAAATAGTAGGTAACTTTCATTTTAGACGTGATACTTAGATGAACTATGATTACTTTGTAAGTTTACTTATTTAAATTTTATTATTGTGGAATTTCGTAAAAAAAATGGCAGGTAGTTAAGTAGGTAGTAGGTAACATTCACTAAAAACGTGGTATATAAATGACCTATGATTATTATGTGGTTTTATGTAAAAAATAATTCAAAATAATTGGTTACCTACATATTGAAATAAATAAATAATCCATGAATGTTTTAAATTCTTTACCTATTATTTTATTTTGAGTTTTTTGTGTTTTTTTGAAGCAAGCTCGATCCGTGTAGGTTCCTCGACGGTGAAGGTCCGAGGGCACTGTGCACAGTCACAAAACAGTTATTAGTACTGGGCCAGTACTAATATCTCACTATACATGTGCGGTTATCTTAATTATGATATAGGTACTTATTAAACATACTGTTAAATACCCATGAGTTTTAACTTTTTTTATAGGAGAGTACCTGCTCTCCTACCTAGGTAGGGACTTACTTTACTAGTATGAAATAAAAATGATTAGAATCTAATGACGAGTCTTTTTTTTCTAAATCTAGGTAGGTACATAAGTAGGTATTATAGCAATTAGGCAACCTATCAGTTAGCTTATTGCTTCACGTTGGTACACTAAGATCTTATAGTTATTTTTCTCGCAGCATGATTGTGCTTGGCTATCATCAGCGTAGGTAGGTACTCCAATTCTCAATTATCGGTTCTACGGTAAGTAAGTAGAATCTCTGAAATCAATCAGCCAAGTTTGCCGCCTACTCTTCGCAAAACGAAACACTACCAAGGAACTTATCTATCCCTAGGCCACAGAAATATTAGTACTACTTAGTCAAAACAATGGAACCCTGATGCTGTAAAATTCTACTATGTTGGTTGTTTGTATCAGGATAAATATTTTTAAATATGGCAGCCCCAGCTTCACTGTCATTCAGCGGGGCTAGTTTGCCCAGCGTAGAACAACGATTTTGTCTAGGGTAGATTATAGAAAAATGACAGATAAGTGTAGAGTGTAGAAACATTTCTTCGGTCCCGAGCATGGCGATGGAAAGAATGAGCGGAAAGAAACTTCTTTAATCTACCCTAGAGATGAGTCTACAAATGCGAGCATGGCGTTCAATTTTCTCTATTTTTGACATTCGAGAATAAAAACATTTCTTCGGAAACTGTCTATATCTCCTGAGACCTAGACAAGCTTTTATCTCTGAGTTATTTTATTAATATTGTTCTAAAAAGATCATAATTATTATCCTTTGTTTTTAAATAATAAACTATGAATAATAGTGTAATTAAAAATGAATTTGAGGAAAAATTTCAAGTTATTCTTCGCGAAAAAAAATGCCTTCATGTCACATGATTATATCTGTCAATGTGATTACTAGAATACTGTCAACATAAAACGTTTCGTTTACGGAATTGGGACCAATTTTATTAGTCTTATGTTATGTTTTGTTAGTAACGGAACGCAAAGAGTGGTTTCGCGTAGTGCTTTTAATCTCTTGGGTGGTTTCGTTCCCGTTGCTATAGAGAAAGCTTGTTTACGAAGAAACTTTTTCTAGGGATTGTCTTCTGTAACCCCATACCTGCGCGAAAGAGAAAATCAGAAGACAAGAAACTGTGTTGTCTATTTTACTGTAGAGTAAAGATGAAATCGCCATGCTAGTCTTCTTTTTCATACCACACAAATAAAAAAAAGAAGAAAAGTCTGTCAATCTGTCACTGTCGGTGGATTCAGTGTCAGTGGTCTGTCTGTCTGTGTTGTCTGTCACCGAAACGCAATGGAGAAATGGACGTGTCCGTAGAAATAGATTCCTTTTTTATTTACTTGTAATGCTCACAACACTCTAGCAGTTATTCCAAAAATCATTTACGATTATGTTTAGTTCGTGTGAATTATTTTTTAGTTCAAATTCGCTGCTAAAACATGGAAGAGGTAGGTTATCTTGCCATATTTTTGTTGTGTCACAATCACAATAAAAACAGTGTCATTTGTAATTGTACGGCTTATTGTGAAATGTGGTGTGTTTCAGGAACTTAACGAGCATGATTTGGAGGAAAGGCTTTATGCTATGCTTCACCATGTGGACGAGACTCAGAATAACTTAAATGTAACTTCTAATCAGATTGATGCAACACAACTGTTTGAGAATGGCCCTCGCGGTACTATACGCCGTTACTGGCGCACCAGTGCTGAAACCAATCCAAACGTTAAACTCAACACACGCAACCCACACGTGAAAGTAATTAATCCATACGCAAAAGTAAACATACCTAAACCCTCAACCCCGGTCATTAACAACTCAATTTCTAAGGCAAACGACACTAAACCTAAAGAAGAAAAGGCTAAGTCCCCAACACCGGCACAGTTACCTACAGGCACAGTCGACCTTTCAATATTTCAGTCTCCAATACCTAAAAATGTTAAGACAGTTATTGAAATCATTGAGCATGAAACTAATAACCAAGTTGTGTTAGAATCAAGCGATGAAGATGAGGTTGTGGAAGTAGTGCTTCCTCCAAAGCCTACCATCACCATCGAGAGCTCGGATGAAGATGAACTCTCTATTATAAAACCTGATTCTGCCCCAAAAACTCTCACAAAGGAGAGTGATAAACCAAAAAATGGAGATAGAGGCATATCTACAAGTCCAGTACCATCTGTTGTGTCTTCGGTTTCTGATGATTTTATTCGCAGTGACTGCATAGCGTTGAACATTTCATCCTGTCAACCCGACAACCCAAGATTTGACTTCAGCCTTCATGGACCTGACCTAATCATCCAAGATACTCCAGCTAAAAAAAAGAGAAAGAGAAAAAATAAAGAAGCTGTAACCTCTACTCCCATTGCAGTAGAGAAATATGTTAATGATTCGCAAGAATGCTTTGCTACTCCGAAAAGCAAAGCTAAAAATAAGAAAAAGGCTAAAACAAACATGGTTACACAAAAAAGTGTTCCTGCTCCAGACATTGATGATTCCGACAGTAATCAGTCGATTATTGCCATAACCAAAAGCAAGAACTCTTATGTTGTAACTGAAAAGAGTTTGCCAAGTGCTGATGTTTATGAATCGGACTCAAATCAATCTGAAATTCAGATTCTAGGCAAAGAAACAATTATAACTCAAAGAAAAGAAGACACAACCAGTTCTGACAGTAGAGACAGCAGCATTGACAAAGACCGACATATTAATGTCCACAATAAGAGTAATAATGAATCGGAACTGTTCCAAACTTGCGAAAGTATTGTCGATTTGACTGGAAATGATAGTTTCATTACCGTTGACAATACAGGCATCAATGAAAGCATAGTAATGGCTAATGTGACCGGCTTCACGGAATCCGAAGATTATGGCGATGAGAATCAAAACGTCAATATATCCAAGTATATCTCTAGTAAAGTGCCATCTATACTGAATGCTGATTTGGATTTTGACAATTTGAAAGGGAATGAGAAGATTTGCAAAAAGAGACGGTACTCTCTGTCTACTCTTCGTGCGGAGATGGAAAAGTTTTATAATGAAAGCTGGGGGGGCGAGGACTTTAACCATAGAGAGATACAAAAGAATATGTCACGTAAGTTTTAATTAACTACCTACTTTTCTATTTTTTTAAATTTTTTTTTAAACAATTTTATGATTGTATTTTAATTTTTAAATTATACAAGTTTATTGTGCAATAGTTTTTTATACCACTACATAATTTAGGTAAGTTTGTCAGATCTGTGGTTTATAAGTTGCATGAAAACCTATATCATAAAAATAATAAAAGTTTTTTATTTCATAGCAAAATATAGCATATTTTTACATGTGGTTGGGACCTTCTTTTGATATATACTTGTGTCAGAAGATCCAAAAAAAATGTATTTGTCATAATGTTGCCAGCTTTGCCATGGTTTACCGAGTTAATGGTTCCACTTCTGTTCCAGGGGACAAGAACCTATGGGCTATTGATCCTAAAGATAGAATGCCATCATATGGCCAGAGAAAAACAAGGTATGTGCTTTTAAGTAATTAATAGATCCTGGTCAGCTTTCTAATGTTCGCGCCGCCGGCCGTCGCCGTTGGAACACTGACCTACTCTCGTGCGAGAGTGAAGAGGTCATACCACCTTGACTCAATACGGATTGGTAGATGAAACAGTCTTGTGATCGGAGGGGTGGTCACTAGTGGTATTTACTATAATTATTTTACTATAAATGATCTCGAGTCTGGTATTACTGACCAGTGCTCTAATTTTATTGATAAATTTATAGCAAACTAGTGGACCCGCCCTGGCTTCGCACGGGTGTTATGAACCTTCCTCTTGAATAACTTTATCTAATAGAAAAACCACATCAAAATCCGAAGATCTAAGCATACATAGGGACAGACAGCGGGAAGCGACTTTGTTTTATAATAAGTAGTGATAGTGATAACTGCCACGCCAACATTTCGCTTCCCCAAGCACTGAAATATAATATTAAAAAATAATATCTATAACTACCATTACAAAGGTACTCAAATTGAAATTGTTCCGAAAATAAAAAAATATTTTTATTATTAATACTCAATTTGTTAGATTGGATAGAAAGGTTCAATCATTCAACTAGTGATGGGATCTTCAGTAACAATAAAACCGTTATAATTTCGTACAGTATCTAATTCAACTATAAATATTCACTTGCAACACCTTTATTATAGTCCATGTACTCACCTAGAGTAATATTATTATGTTACACCTAAGCTAAATGTACATTGAGCATGAATTATTGTTTCAGGTGTAACTACTGCAATCGCGTGGGTCACCGCGACGATGCTTGCATGCGCAAGCCGGCCGTTTGCTATATGTGTGGTAGAAGTGGACACTACGAGTCGAGATGTCCTAGTAAAATCTGCATCAATGTTGGTATCAAGTTGATTATATTAGCTTCTGCCCGCGACTTCGCTCGCGTACTATTATTAGTTAGAGTAGTTTCTAAACGCGTCATCGTTCGTGTTTTTTCTTTCAAAAATGTTGGCACATCATATTAGGGTTACTTGAAGGGAAAATTCGCTTATACATATCATACATGCCACACTTGATTCTGTTCAGTGGTTAGGCGTTATTGAGTAACAAACATCATACCAAACTTTCGCAAAAATATTATAGTAGAATTATAGTAGGAAGTTATATAAAATAATAATTTGAATTTATAACTATCAACATTTATTCCCTAACTGAAATTGTTTTGTGTTTTATTTTTTCAGTGTGGCTCGCCTAACAGCATGTTCACAAACATTTGTCGCAATTGCTCGACTTGGGAGCGCATTACTTGCGCCGAATGCAACCAAAACGGGCACCCGTCAAGCCACTGTCCCGATTTATGGCGACGATATCACAACACGGTAAACAATTTACAACTTTTATTTTAATAAATAAATAATAATAAAGACCTAATAGTTCAATGCATAGTTCTGACCTTACACTAGAATTCGTAGTATCGTAAATTTTTACTTCCAAACAAGACCAAGTCCTGGAACAAATATTTTACAGATCAAGCAAATACATATGTATAGCAACAGAATGGAACCTTCACCTCTCGCGTCTCAGCCCTGTGTTTATGTCGTGTCACAAAGATTATACAATTTTTTTTTTGTCAATGGAGGCAAACATTCTTACGGTCCGCCTGATGGTAAGTGATTACCGTCGCCTATTGACATCAACAACACCAGAAGTACAGTTGATGCTCTGCCTGCCCGGGATGACTCTTTTTATATTTCCTTGAAGTCAATAAATGATCTTAGAATTTAAGCTTTTAACTTTTTTACAGATTGATCTAACCATGCCCATGGAAAAATGTTTCCTTACGAAGCAATGGTCCGATTTGTACTGCAGCGGCTGCAGCCGCCGCGGCCACCTCATCCACTCCTGCCGCATCACGTTACCCTTCGCGAGCATGCCCATCAACAGTCCTTACGTCTGCGTCTACCGCCCTCTCTACTATCCAAAGAACCAAGACAAAACCTTCTCACAGGACTTGACTATATCATCCGCCACGACGTCTAAACGGTGCGAAGTAAATAAGCGGTTATCCAAATCTCCAATTTCACATGAACACCACTCGAACAAAAAGAGGAATATGTCGGCTGGTGATGAAGCTAAAACCGATCAGCTTACAAAATCCGCTGCTAACATCTCTCTGAAAGAAGTTGAAAATATTGATAATAATAAACAGTCCGGTAAAAATAGCCAGAACGCGGCTAAGGAAATGGTTTCAGAAAAAGTGGCAGACTTTATTCCGATAGGTTCGTCAAACCATGACAATCAGGGATACGTTATTCAAGATAACGAAGTTTCCGACACGAGTGAAGTTATAACATCAGCTAGGATTTACGTTACTAGTGACGTGTTTGATAAACTTAAAACTAAGGTGCACCAGGAATGGTTGAATAAAACTACAAAAAAACTCGATCTAACAGTCCAATGCTGCGGCGGTGCCTATCCATTTCTAAGTATCAAAGGTAAAGGGGGAGATCAAGAATCGTTTCAATATTTACTAAAGGAGAAAAAGAAAGAAATGAATGGTTCTGAGGACAAGTCAACCAAATCTAATGACGATGAAAATATCCAAAAATCTGCAGTCCAGCCTCATTCTGCTCACAATGATTTACCTAAAAATCGTTACAATTTAATGCGACACTTAACTAAGTCTTTAGATTCTTTGAAAAAAGATTTAGGTGATCCAAATATGATGCACAAAGAGCTAACTTTTTTACAAAATCGTCATGAAGGTCTTCTTAAACAGAAAGAGATAAACCCTACAGTTTTATCGCACAGCCGCACTAACATCAATACCATGCTTAAGAAGCTTAATACTGTACTTTTGGGTCAAGCTGGACTTGCTAACGGATCAATCAGCGTGCGAAAACTTTACTATTACATAGAGAAACTCACTAAATTACGGGGGAATACTGTCTCCGTTGAAATACGAAAAGAGATTGGACAACATTTCCACAGCATATTTTCATCAATCGCTAGAGATGACTACTCGGAGCTTATAGAGAAATATGTTCTATCAAAGCCTACCATCAAACTGGTTAAAAGAAAGAAAAAAGTTAAAGCAGTTATGCCCAGCCCTAAAATAAAAAAAATAAATAGCATTCCATCTCAGCAAGATAATCCTCAAAATACGGGGCCTGGGACTCAAAATACGAAGAAAAATATTCAAATGAAGAAGCTTGTATTTTACCACCAAAGGCTAAGGAAAGCTAAGCCCAAAGGAATGGCTGATAAAAAAACTAAACTGGATTTAATCAGAAAGATTCACACTTTAATGGCTTCAACATTTCAAAAAGATAAGTTATCGTCCAAAACATTGAAGAAAGTGAGGAAAGCTCAAGAAGAAGCGCAGCACTTCTTGTCAGCGAATGTTTAATTAAACTAAGATAATGAAACATGGAGAGACATGTTATGACGTTAATCAGAAACGTCAAGCAGAAGACGATATCGTCTTGTACCGGCAGGTTCTCTTACTGTGGCATGGTCCCTTGCTTGGGCTCTATGTTTATTTACACTTGCCGGTTTTCTATAATTGCACTTTAGTGTGCGTGTGAATTAAATAAACTTCATAGTGTACATTCTCAAGTTTTCATAATTAATTATCCTTTTTTCCTTAGCCCTGTATACTCGGCTTGACTCAAAGTCAAGTCAAACGTTTTGTTAGAAAAACGTGAATCCAAAAAGATGGATTTTACTAAAAATTATAGTTCCAATGTACTATATTTTTTAATAAATTAATTATTTAAAAATGTTTTCAAAATAGGGAACAACACTACTTCATTCTTTTTCACTTTCTTATACTGCTTTTTCGAAACTCGAATGAATGAATAGAAAAATCGAAGAGTTAAAGTTGCACATTTATTAATTCATTCGATTTTATAGATCGCCGGGGGTCAAGGAACCTGGGACCTGTGACGAATAAATCTGGATTGTATGCCATCTTTTAGTACCTACATAATTATTTTGTAGTTCCCGAAAACAACTACCTACTCTTTCCTAGTTCTAAAGATATGAGCATTTGTTTGGGTCCTCACATCCAGAAATCAGGATGTGAGGACTAATCATCCTTCCGGGGATCTCCCAAAAGACAGAGTAAATTGATATTATCCCACACGTATCCCACCCAAGGCGGAGAGAGATTTAAAATAAGCACTAAACGTAGTGCTTACATTCTCCTGGTTAAGCACCCCATGTAGGATATTAGTGTTCTGTGCACCCCATAAAGTAACTTGAATTTATGCACCCTATGGTAAGATAGATAAGGTAATCATTATTTTTTACATCATAACATCTATACTTCTTCTTTTAATTTGTGGCGTCTGTGGCCTTATTAGAAGCAACACAAAAACGGACACTGGCAGAATTGTGACAGTCCTATGTCACAAAAGCCTTAAAATAAAAAGTAAAGCAAGCAAGTTCCACAAAGCCCATTTGGCTCGAATGAAAATAGTATTGACGCATTCTGCACTTGTGAATATGAGTTTCGTGATTTAAATCATTTAATTTTTGCCTGCCCTAACCATGATCGTTCCCAATTCTATCAAGATCTAATTTTTTACCATGTTCTTCCTACTAATATTGTTGTTCTTCTCGCCTCGCTAGATCCCGATGTATAAAATTCTTTAGCTTCTTTTATTTGTATGAATAATATATTGATTTAAATAAATTCTGTGCAAATAATTTATATAAGTATATTCTATGTTTAATCTTTACTTAATATATAATTTTTTTATAATAATATCAAACATTTTTAACTCTCCTGATCCTTTCCATTTCCTTAGTTCGCGGTTCCTTTTATTTTAATGTTTCCCTAATTTTTGTACTAAAAATTATAAAAAAAACAATATAAAATTAAATAAAAAAAATGGCAAATGCGCAAAATGCGAAAGCCAAAAAGAAAAAAAAAAAACACCACACAATAAAAGAAGAAGAAGAAGTCAAGTTAGATTGCCGTGTGTGTGTGTACTTGTTGATTTTAGATCTTCGTCATTTTCGTAAAAAATTCAGCAAATCTGTGCTTATTTTTTTGTTTTGAGCGTGTTTATTTGGAAATGAAACTTCCGTATAACATCTTATTTCCAAAATTTCAAATAATAATAGTGATTTTGTGTACTATAACATGTATTTGTGGACGAAGGGTAAGTTTCAATCAAGTAAAAATTTAATGTTTGTTTCTTTCTCACTTCTTTGGTTTCTCCAAATTATTAGGCATGTACTTAGCCAAATGGTGCTAAATATGATTCGTATTTTCCATTAGTATGCTGATGCGGGGTACTATCCAGATGCTTATTATAATGGCCAGCCGTATGATACATTACGAATAGAAACAGCAATATCCAAGTTGGAACATGGTAAGTAACACCTGTATATCATCCAAAAATTAGCACATTTTAATTTCCTTAAGCTCTACATAATAGGTACCTTTCCAGTTATTTATTTATGTTTATGTATAAAGGCTTATTGAAATACATTGCTTTGTTATTTTATCAATGTTATGTTTCTTAAAGTTTTTCTACTTTATATAAACTAAGTTAAAGCTATAACTCAGACAGATTTTTAAAATTCTTATTATTTAAATTCCCAGAACCGCAATGGGTCAGGGACTGGCCCGATGCCTCTGTAAAACTGGGTCAGGTGTCTGCAGTGGCCCTGGACAATGATGGAAGGCTGCTCGTCTTCCACAGAGCCTCCAATGTGTGGGACGCCAACACCTTCACAAACAGAGATGTATACCAGGGGATAGGGGAGCCTCCTATACCCCATGCTACGGTACTGGTGTTCAATGATACAGGGGAACTGGTAGACATGTGGGGACAGAACCTGTAAGTGTTATTTAGACATAGACATATTTTAGACATATTTTTATTTGCTATTAAGACACACATATACAGTACATACAAAAAAAAAGAAGAAAATCAGCAGTACTCGTAACAGCAACAATTGACGCTGTCATGTACTTGTGTGCCACAACAGCAAAAAGGCGTCGACTCAGCATTGTGCCTTGCCACTAGGAAGAAGCTAGGCGCTGATATTCTGTCGATACCTTTAGCCAATAGACCCTGTGAGATAGTGTGTAGTGTTGTGTGTTAAATAAATTAATAATGTTTTTAACTAAGCAAAATACTTAAATATTACGAAAAGTAATAATAATATAATAATAAACATACTTTGTACTTAATAAATACTTATATACTTACTTATCAGAACAATCACATATATATTTTAGTAATAAATAGTAAGTTAAGTAGATAGTTATAATGTTATAATGAAATGATCCTTGTGATATGATTGAATAAAGAGATATTTGATTTGACTTGATTGAATAATTTCCTATTGAAAATTATATTATTGATAAAATAAAGAAGGTACTCTCAAAATTTAGCAAGTGAAAGGTGCACTATAGCTGTTCACCCCAGACAACCCAGTTTTTTGTTGTTCTAATAAAAATGATTTAAAATGTTTTTTAAATGTAAATTTGGATTTCAACAGTCGCAAAGGTGGGGGAATATTGTTCCAGCACTTAGTTGCCTGGTAGCGAAAGCTTCCCCGAAATGAGACGGTTTTGTGTTTGCTATAGTGCAGCAAGTTTCTTGTCGGTCTTCGACTGTAATTGCTGTTAGGGTGGTTAAGTTTCTCATAAAGATATTTTGGTATTTTAAAAGTCATAATGGAATTTATCTAAATAAACATTTTTCTTCATTAATTTCATGCAAAAACTGCAATGTTGATAGCATTCTTTCAATCAAGGATTCCTATCATGATATTTTTTTTTATATATTGCTGATGTTAGCATGTTATATGAAGTACACACATCAACATTGTCTAGGGATATTCAACATTTTGTTGATTTTTACAAAAACTGAAATTAATTTCTTTTAATTAATTTTTTTAATATTTTTTATTATTATTAATAAACAACATTAAATAAAGATTCTTGCCATACCTAGTTTTCTAATATTATTTTCAGTTTTTGTAAAAATCAACAAAATGTTGAATATCCCTAGACAATGTTGATGTGTGTAGGTACCTGTCTAATTAAATTGCCTATATGCAGCAACTATTTGGTTTTTTCTAGAGTCTGTTTAATAAGACAGTCTTGAATCAATGCATTTAGATTCTTAAGTCAACAACATAAAAGTCCTGGTAATGGTTCTCTTTGAACAGACTCTACAGGCTTTGTGTCTTTATGTCTCTAGGTGGCAAAGTGTGAATGAGTACATTATAAGTGTCGCTAGGCACTCTGTGACCACTCGGAAAAGTTTAGGGCACAGAACAGAACAGATGTTCTGTGCCCTAAGGCCCACAACAGTGGCAGTACCACGCAAACACTTAAAAACTTTTAGCTTTTGGGTGGCACTACATTTGTTATAGTCAGGCGTGGTGCTTAACATCAGGTGAGCGCTTTGATTGTCCTGTCACATGCTGACTTAAAAAAAAACAAAATACAACAGATAACAGCAGTACTAAAGCTTATGCTTAACCTAAGCCTGTGATTACCACCCGATTATAAGAATTACAGTCCGAAACATATATTTTTTTATTTTTTTTGCAGTTTCTTCATGCCACACGGCATCACAGTAGACAAAGACGGCAATGTGTTCGCAACAGACGTCGCTCTGCACCAAGTCTTCAAGTTCGACGCTGGCAACTGGCTGAAGCCGTCTATGGTCCTTGGAGAAAAGTAGGTATTACCTTCAGTCCTCTTGTAACAAGCCTTATATCACAGAACAGATTTTAGTACTACATACAGAATTACCACTCTATACCTCCCACTGGTAGTAACCGGGTAAGTAGTAACTTACCCTACCCCGGTCGCCAGTTCGCCGGCACTGAAGCTAAGGGCTATAAGCACGCGTTTATTTTGGTTCTGTGAAGGCGCAGTGCACTATTTCCACATGCGCGAGCGAAATTTGATAGCGATAATCGAGGCCAACCATGACACTCACACATAGAACTGCGTTTACATACAAGAATAAGAATAAGAATATACTGTATAACTGTTATAAATGTAAGATGATAAAATTGAAATACAAAAATAGTCGAACAGTTTGCCCTTTTCGGACGTTCAATTTTTGCTACACAAACTATGCATGTAGTGGTTACGACGCGTTTGTTTCATACATTTTTTTGAGTGCCCAGGGTGTGCATATATTACCCTATTTCTCTAGCGTTGTAAATGGGGATATATTGATCCATCCCAAAGCCCGCCTGCAGGATATGCCACACCTGCTTTTCATGTCCGATGTGCCCGGCTACCTGCACGCAGGAGGATTTGCTTAGAGCATCCGACAGAGGCGTAGAAGTGGCTACCTACTGGTCAAAGAGTATATAAATTGAGTTATTGACACAAAAGAAGAAGAAGTGGTTACCCTAAACACCCATAAACACCTGACTATTCCTACAATCCTAAAAATAATTAATTTAATTAATTTTTATTTAATCGTATCTAATACAGTACAGCGGATCTCGGTCATCATGAAGTTTGATGCGCAAAGACAATTTTTAGTTCGAAAAAGATTCATTGTGATCCAAACGGTTAGGTATAAAAAACACCTGAGTTAACTTACATAAATATTAGGTAGAGTTTTTTCTTGTTTATTCTGTTAATTTACTTACATAAAGTCTATTGTGCTCCTTTTGCTACCACTTGTTTACAATACCTAAACAACCTATTTACATAACCCATGTTTTCGCTTGCACACCTGCATACTTACATACATTTTTTTTTGGTATATGATTGTATCTTTGTAATACCATGAAATACCTACCTATACATTATTTTAGACTTGCATATATTTTTCTTATTTGAGTCTGTTTTCAGTTGAATTCACAACAAATTTTATTTTTGTGCAATATGTGGTCATACACTGTAATTTATAAATGTGTATGCCTGTGTGTGTATATTTCGTTGGTGATCTATAATAATAAAAAATAATAATAATAATAAGATATAATTAATTGATTAATAACAATTTAAAAAAAATATATTCTATCAGCTATAGTATTTCTATCTGTTTACTATAACAGCTTCTGTGTAAAAAATCCGTTAATATTTATTTTACCATGTTAATGTTTTTTAATTAATTCAGGTTCGTTCCTGGCAATGACGATCAGCACTTCTGCAAGCCGAGCGCGGTAGCCGTGCTCCCCACAGGGGACTTCTTCGTCGCGGATGGGTACTGCAACCACAGGATACTCAAGATGAGCTCCCACGGCTCCATCATACTGCAGTGGGGGCGATGTGAGCTAATTACAAAAACCGATTATATTGTAATGTAACTATAGTATTGACTTCTTCGTCGCTGATGGGTACTGCAACCACAGGATACTCAAGATGAGCCCCGACGGCTCCATCATACTGCAGTGGGGGCGATTTGAGCTAATTATACAGCTACAATATCATCGGTGTATATACACCATAGCTTGCCTTGAGCCATCAAAGGCCATGACTGCTAGACTTCCATCCAAATACTAGCTTGACTTGAATTCTTTAATATCTGACCTCTGTGACTTTTGTCTGTCAAAATTTTGCCAGGACTGATAGTGAATAATACGAGAAAAACAATTAAAATTAGAGGACCCATGTCGTTTTGGCAAGATAGCCAAAGAAAATACATCCTCATGTTTCTATGACTCATAGTTTAGGCTGCGCGTGGATCTATCAGTCGGTCTCGAAAGCCTTTTAGGCTGGTTTTCCTGTCACGCGTACTGTCACTGAACGCTCACCATCATTTAGTAACGTTGCTTATCAATCTATACATATTAACTTGTCAGCGCCAATGATACGCGTGACAGGAACACCAGCCTTATACAGTACAAGCGGACCCGCCCTGGCTTCGCACGGGTGCTATAAACCTTCCTTGAATCACTTTATTAAAAAAACCGCATCAAAATCCGTTGCGTAGTTTTAAAGATCTAAGCTTACATAGGGGCAGACAGACAGCGGGAAGCGACTTCGTTTTATACTATGTATGTAGTGATAGTATATCAATATGGCCTGTATCAATTTCCAACAAGGATAACTAATAATTGACCAGATAAACTTTATCGAATAATGAAATTCTGATATAATTAATGATCGTCTTGTGTCCTTTAGCTCACGGCGACTCTCCATTCGTGCTGAACGTGCCTCACGCGCTAACACTAGCGCCGGAGCGCGGGCTGGTGTGCGTGGCGGACCGCGAGCGCGGCCGCGTCGCGTGCTTCCGCGCCGACAACGGCACCTACGCCGGCAGCTTCAGCAGCTGGCTCATCGGACCGAGGCTCTTCAGTGTGGCCTATGCGCCTGTGCACGGTACATACTTTATCTATTTTTAAAGTATTCATTAACTTTATAAGAGCACTGGTGATCTAGTAAAGCTAGTTAAGGCCTTCCGATCTTAAAGTAGTTGGCTCGAAAACGGTTGCGCACCAATGGATTTTTCTATTCAAAAAATGATGTGCGCAATGCCAGTGCTTCATACGGTGAAGGAAAACATCGTGAGGAGACCGGCATGTCCAAGAACTGAAAAATCTAAAGACATGTGCCATCCACCAATCCGCATTGGGTCTGTAATTTCAAAAGCTTCGTTAGGATATAGAATAAAATTAATTTATTTTTATTACATTCAAAGTTTTAAATAGAAAAACTCGCAATATAGATTTTAGACATGTTTTATCTTTGTGACCTTGTTTATGTAGTTCTAAATGACGTCATACCCCACCCACTAGCTGATATAAAACCACGCAAGCCTTCTTTCTTATCATTACGCAGTGGTCGTCATCGGGGATATAGCTCAGTGGTAGAGCATTCGACTGCAGATCGAGAGGTCCCCGGTTCAAACCCGGGTGTCCCCTAGGATACTTTTTAAAGTTTTTTTTTTTCTCGGTATATTTGTAGGAGTCCGGGGAAGGTTTAAACGGTTAGAAAATGTGTGAAAATCGCGAGTGTAACCGCGTGGGTCAGTTAGTCTTGAAATGTTTGCAAGAGTCCAGGGATGGTTTATTAAACGGTGAGAATTTATTGAAAAATTTCGGAAAAAAATAACGCAAGTGAAACGGCGCGGGTTAGCTAGTAGTAAGTTCGTATGAGTCAGTGGCCAACTATGGTGACAGAGTTTTTAGGCCGCCCGAAGGCCTCTGTCATGGCCTAACAACTTTGAAAAAGCCGGGATCGACTGCTTAACGTGCCCACCGAGCACGGGAGCGCTCAGTTGAAATTGCCACTGCCGGTCACCCATACAAATGGTGACTAAGCGGAACAGTGCTTAACTTCGTTAATATAGTAGTTAGATGGTGGGTAGTAAGATTCATCTGTGTGTTCCACTGTCAGGCGGTCGGCTGTACAGATGGTGGTCTGTAGCATGTTCCACTATACAGGGTCATTCATTATCAACCTGCCAAACATAAGGGATAGGTTCCACACATAAAAAAAAATATATATGAACCTATAATTATTTTTTTAATGTATATTTTGTCCTTAAAAATTCCAAGTGAACAAAAAAATCGATTACGTTTTTCTGCTCAATTATTATTTATCATTGTTGGAAATCAAGATAAGCGGCATAATAATGAAATATTTAAGTGTGCGCGCCCCGTGGCGGGTCATTGACACGCGCAGGTCAAGGACGCGCGGGTTATTGACCCGCGGTTCATTGACGCGCGGGTCACTGACACGTGCCGAGCGCTACTTTTTCATTTTCTAAGGATAGCTAAGCAAAATAACGATTAATTAGAATTTTTAAAATTAAAAAAAAAGGTTTAGAAAAAAGAAAGTACATGTATTTTTTTTTATGTATCTCTTAAGTTTGGTAGGTTGATAATGAATGACCTTATATATCTGTGTGTTCCACTGTCAGGCGGTCAGCTGTACATAGTGAACGGGCCGGGCGGCATGGTGCCGGTGCGCGGGTACGTGGTGGACTTCACCACGGGCCGGCTGCGAGGCACCTTCGCGCCCGGGGACAGCCTCACCAACCCGCACGACGTCGTCGCATCCCCGGACGGCTCCAAGGTATCTACTACACAATATCATGTAGTATAATAGAATAGATATTAAACTAGCAGTTCTTCGAACAGTATACCTCGCAAGCACAAACTTGTAAAGTGAGCTTTGAAAGTCAGCAACATACTGCATTTTGAGGAACTATTTTGCTCGTCACGCTGAGGATACTCATCAGATTTTCACCAAATATGAGACGAACTTAAAGTTAATACCTACTTGCGTTTCAAATAAAATAAAAATCATCGAAATCAAATCACATTAGGCGGAGATTCAGAAGCCCCCTTTTTGCCCCTTTTTGGAGAAAGTACGCCCCCTATCAAAAACTCCTGATGACAATTAAATTCTATAAAGTCATAGAACCTGTAGGTATACCAAGTTTCAATCAGATTGGTTGATAAATGCGACCTGTAGGCGAGAACAGCTGGACAGACTGACTGACAGACAAAAGCATTTTTGGCCAATCTCGAAATTGATCAGCTCAGTCAAAAACTTTTCGTTCTCAAAAAAAATCCTCAAAAATACCATTTAAATAATAAAATGCTCAAAAAACAAAACTTTAATCAAATAAACTTACAGGTATACGTAGCTGAGCTGAATCCATACAGGGTGTACAAGTTCGTGGACTCGTCTCTGCAGAACGCGACGGGCGCGCCGCGCCCCGCCGCCGCCACGCCCCGCGCCCGCCTCTCCCACGCCAAGCCGACCGCTACCATCGGTGAGTAGGTGTGTTGTGATCGTTTCATTGCTTTGCTGTCCAGTATAAAGATTAAACGCTGACCTTTTGTTATAATAGTTAACCATCGCTTTTTTCAATAGAATAAAATGGTCGATTAAGCTCATTTTAACATGTATATTATGACATTGGTTGCGGTGACTGCCGATCAATAAACATTTGTCTGTGTGCAATGCATTTTTACTATATCAAAATTACGCACACACCCAACAACTCGCTGGTTGTAAAAGCGGGAAGCGACATTATTTTATACTGGGTTAGGTACGTAAAGTTAAAGATGTGACAATATAACTAGTCTTACAAATTTATTTTTTAAGTACATGTTATCTTTTTTTTTTCTTATAATTATAATTAAAATGATCTTCAAATGTGTGTATGGTCTATGATGCAACCAAGCGTACGGCCCACAAGATGGTAAGCGGTTATCGCAGCCTATGGACGCTTGTAATACCAGAGGTATCACTCGCGGGTTGCCACTTTGAGGCTAAGATCGAAAGCCTCATGTGCCAGTAATTTCACCGGAAACCATACCCTTCACACCGGAACACAGCAATGCGAGCATTACTGCTTTGCGGCAGAAATAGGTATGGTGGTAGTCCTTCCCCGGACGAGCTCTAGCACAGAGAACTCTACTACTCTTAAAAAAAAAATTAAGAAGATTATAATGTGTGTGCAGAGTTGAACGCAACGCAATCAGAGAGTGGTGAAGGCGCGGTCGGGGCGGTGACGGCGGCGGCGTGGGGCTGGCGCGCGGCTGGCGGCGCGGCGGGCGGCGCGGCCGGCGCGGCGCTGCTGGCGCTGGCGGCGCTGGCGTTGCGCCGCGCCTCGCACCGCGGTAACACGCACGAGAGAGAACCTCTCTTCACCTAGCCACTACCCATAGCTCTCTCTCTATCTCACTCTCTCACCTGCATGCACTCGCACCTTGTACTATTATACATATAAGCTATTTTATCATTCGTGCATAATATTCAAGGAATATGTTCCACACACAAAAAAGATACATGTACCTTTTTTTTCCAATTTTTACTGAAAATCTCGAGTGAATCGTTTACGTTTTTCTGGTCAATTAATCGAAAGGGGAACGCACGGCGCGTGTCAATAACCCGCGCGTTACAATGACCCCCTTATAACCGCTACAGGGCGCGCGTGCTCGAGTATTTAATTTTAACGCGATTTCCAACAATGATAAATAATGATTAACCAAGTGACAAGACAATCAAGACGCCCGCCTGATATAACTTAATGATTATTTAAAAAAACGTATATTTTTTTTTTTTTGTGTGTTGAACATCACTAATAATAAAATACCCGGTATAACCCGTGTGAATTTTAAAGTTGCTTGTCGGTCGATGACGTTTCATATATGAACGACTGTTGTACACTTTTTTTAAGTGCTTACCAACTACTGCTTGGCAGAATATCTGCACAGACGAACTCTTGCCAAAGAGTCCAGTGTGTCACACGTGTTCTTGACGTTTTTGCTGACTTTTTCGCCAGCATAAATAAATAATAAATAATGTTGGACAATCCACACAGCATGATCTAGCCAAGGTAAGCTGCTGTTAAACAGAGCTGTGTTATGGGTACTAGATGACTGATATATACTTAATACAATACAATACATAAATATTTTTTATTATATATAGAAAATACCCAGAACACCCGGATCAAATAATTGTAGATCGTACAAATATTTGACTCGAGGCGGGAATTGAACCCGCAACCTCCGCGTCGCAGGCGGACCTGCGCCCGCTGCGCCACATCGATCGTCAAATATACGACAAGAATAAGTGGTAAACTAGTCCATAAGATTTAACCTATTCTTTATAGACACAGTGGTTAATAGCCGTTTATATATTTTTAACTACTAACGGTTACTTCCTATAATATATTATATGCAAAAGTAGCTCCGTCTGATATCGTATTTCTCAAAAAAATAGAAGATATCTTTCTCTAGTCTCTTACACAACGAAATACTTTTTTTTTTTTTTTTTATACAACTGAAGCGGCAACCAAGCGTACGGCCCACAAGATGGTTACCGCAGCCTATGGACGCTTGCAATACCAGAGATATCACTCGCGGGTTGCCACCTTGAGGCTAAGATCGAAAGCCTCATGTGCCAGTAATTTCACCGGAAACCATACCCTTCACACCGGAACACAGCAATGCGAGCATTACTGCTTTGCGGCAGAAATAGGTATGGTGGTAGTCCTTCCCCGGACGAGCTCTATCACAGAGAACTCTACTACTCTTACTTACGTCCGTTTTGGACAGTGAAAGCCTAAAATCAGATGAAAATCACTTTATTTTTCATCCGCTCAAGATCTGTTTCTGATCTGCAAATTTATTTTAAGATAAACATCATAGTTAAAGATGCTAATATTGTTTTTAATATTAAATGTTATGGATTTACTTATTTATTAATGGTTATTGTACACTCGTTAAATATAAATAATTAACTGTTCACAGGACTAAAAGATCTGATTAAAAATTATGATCTCATTTTCCAACTCAGTTACTATATTACTAAATCATTTATGTATTTATTAAGTTATGCCTGTTTTGCAGGCTGGTTTCGACCAACTTTTGGAATAACTATTCCGAGTAATAAGAAAATGTCAAACTTGTATATCTATTCGCTACAGTTTACTTGTGTAAACTGTCAGTTTACTCGCGGATAACTACGATTTATTCGGAGAATAGTGCCTATTCGAGTTTGGTCGAATCCAACCTTAATTGCTTATAACTTAAAGTATATTGGTTTGCTGTCGGTTTTCCGTTCCTCTTCAACTAGGTACCTACTCATTAAGTCTTCATAAACCAGTGCGTATTACTTAATCCCTAGCATTAGTTTTAAATTTCTACTTTCTCACTCTTTCATGCATACAACTGCCATTTCAATGACTCAATAAAGTATCGTCTTTCCTTTTCATTTCAATCTCAATAAACAAAGATGGCGACAGATTTTGACGCCAGATTATCTATAGGAGGCATTTAGTATGATTTTATGCCTCAGTTGCTATTCTGGGAAAATACCGGATTTAAGCCTTGATAATTTGCTATTTTTCACTGTTCCATTACTATTCAGAAAAATTGAGTCACACTTCTTCATTGACTAATTTGTATCACTATGAAGTCAGTACTTTATAGTAGCCTGGCTAGAAAATAAACTTTTCAACACACTTGCTTATAAAGTGGCTCTATGGTCATTGCAATTAGGCACAGAATGACACCCATAATCGAACTATGACTTTTTCATTGCTATAACTCACTAGTGAGTTATAGTTTTTTTTTGTTATTTTATTATGAGTTTTTTTTGTTATTTTATTCACAAGTGTGTGGAAAAACGTCGTATGATACACGTGTGTATTGATGATTACCCTCCTCGGCTATCTTAAGACCCTCGGGTCAATGGCGCCTCAGCGGTAATCACCAATGTTACACACTAGTATCATAATGTGCTATTTTTTCACACAATTTGTGTAGTTTCTGTCTATTCTTCAGTAGAGAGAAACCATTGTATTCGGTGCTTATGCTAGCCGGGCATCAGTTCAGTCAAGTCATATAAATCTCCTTTTCTATCTAGCATATTAAGTTTATTTCCAGTATTTGTACTTCAATACATTCCAATAGCGAATAGATATAGTGAATAGAGTAATATCTATATAAATCCCTGTTTTGAATCATAGAATTATTATAATACATAACCGTAGTTGTAATTAAAATTGTATTATTGTCGAGCGGACCAGCTACTTTTAGCATGGGCGATCGGGACTGCATCGATGCTATATCGCGTTTCGGCGACTTCTCGATGAAATTTTTACTAAGTTGCTGCAACTGGCATTCGGGTGTGTGTATTGTAGCGTTCAGACGCTGCTTCGAACATAAAAGCGACTAAATCGCCGATCGCCGACGCTAAAAGTAGCCAGTCTGCCCGATCCCTAAAGATTACATTTTTATTTGCGCTTGTATTATGATGTAAAGTGATGTTTTATTGAATATGCAAATATAGTTATTTGGAAGCAGCTGTATTTTTATTTTTGGCACCTTATACATTATTATCTGCACCTTTAATTTATTTCAATTAAGTTTGTTATCGCTTTGGCTGAACACTTAAAGTTAGTAAACTATTGGTATTTTTTATGCGTAGAATTTTTGCTTGTTCATTCAGAGGGAGAAACGAAAAATTCGTTTGACAAACGTAAACGTCGTGCTGTAAACTTCAAAGTTAATTTGTATTTTGAATAGCTCCTCAGCAAAAAATTAACAACAAAATCAAATGCAAATGACAGCTGGACAAAACGTTTATGATTGTCAAACGATTGTATGTGATTAGTCTCTACTCTTTTTACGTAGCGTCTTTGTAAACCAAACCGACTGGAGTGGCACTAAACTGTTAAGATCAGGCGTGGCAACAGCGACTTGACCGTCTTGTCACTAACTTAAGGCCCTTGTATTTATAACAGCTGGTTGCAACAAGAGCACTAGTGGTAGTGGCCCCGCCTTCCGATTCTAAGGTCGTGGATTCGAACCCGGTCGTGCAGCAATAGATTTTTCTGTTCGAAAAGTGTAATATGTGCGCAATGCCAGTGTTCTCATACGGGGAAAGAAAACATAGTGAAGAAACCGGCATGTCCAAAAACTAGATATCCGCCATACACTAATCCGCATTGGGTCCTTGATGAATTAAGACCGAATCACTCTCTTAAGAGTAGGCCAGTGCACCAGTAGAAAAATTAGAAGGCTGTCATGAGAATTATAACCAGCTGGTTGCAACATGTAGGCCCTCATTCTTTGACGTGTATAGTGTATCTATTTATAACAGCTGGTTGCAAGATACAGGCCCTCAGTCTTTGACGTGTATCTATTTATAACAGTTGGTTGATGCAGGCCCTCAGTCTTTGACGTGTAAAGTGTATCTATTCATAACAGCTGGTTGCTACTAGGTCGTAAAAGCGTGGCGCGCCGCCGCTGGGAGTACGGGCAGAGCGAGTTCAAGCTGCGGCGGCTGCTGGAGCGGCGCGGCTTCACGCGCGTGCACTCCGACGACAGCGACGAGGAGCCCGCGCCCATGCTGCGCCACGCGCCGCCCACCGCCTGATGCGACTCTAAACCTGAACACTGAGGGCCTACTCTTGAACGACAAACGATAATCGTGCCAAATATCGCAGTTCAACTTGTGTTGGTTGCAACTAAGTTCACGTTCACAGACATTAGCTGAACTACATAAACAGTCGCGATATATCGCTTTTGTCTTCAAGAGTAGACCCTCTAAGTTTATTAGCAACTCGTTAGTCTTGACTTCTTTGTTTTATAGCTTGTGACTTTTATGTTACAATTCTGCGCTAGCGACGAGTGTGACAGCACAGTCATGTAGTCATCTTATTGGTTAACTCACGTTACGCTACTAACGAGTTGCTAAGAAACTTAGAATCGGGGGTCTGGTCTATCTAACAAGTGACGTAACTCGAATTATCAATAACTAATGCGCTCATAGAAAAGACTTTCATAAAATATAATAATAGAAGCGTCGCGACGCAATACCTACTTTTTTTATACAACTGAAGCGGCAATCAAGCGTACGGACCACATGATGGTAAGCGGTTACCGCAGCCTATGAACGCTTGCAATACCAGAGGTATCACTCGCTGGTTGCCACCTTGAGGTTAAGATCGAAAGCCTCATGTGCCATTAATTTCACCGGAAACCATACCCTTCACACCGGAACACAGCAATGCGAGCATTACTGCTTTGCGACAGAAATAGGTATGGTAGTAGTCCTTCTATCTATGTTATGCCCCGTTTTTTCTATGTTTTTACGTCTTTTCTGTGTAGCATGCCCCTAAAAGCGATAGAAAAGTGATAGATTAATTCTATTGTTTACGTAACAGTTTCCGCTCTACACGCTCGAAATGTTTTTGCAGATCATGCCGTGTCGGGTTACGTCACTTAGACGGGCTAGATAAAGCTTCTCCGTAAATTACGGTTACAACATGACAGCCATACTATCACCGAATGTATACGGAAACTTTTGGTATGTCTTGAAATGTAGACAAGTGTATAACGTAATTTATGGATGGCTTTTGAGCATTTCTTTGCGAGCGGAAAAAGTGATTCTATTGGTGTAAATGAGTATTATCCGTATAGATATAATTTACCTACAGTTGTGATAGTCAGATGTATTTGAATCTGCTGAACTATTTTTAAATAAGGGATAATGTTACTTTTATTTAGCAGAAAATGAAACGGAATTGGTTAATTTTAGTTTTCAGATAACTTATAGACACTTTCTGGCTTTGAAATTACCTACTATTGACTGGGCATACCTTTGCTTATTTCACAGAAAGTTAGGGTATTAGACGTATGAGAATTGTAAAGTTCAGATGCATAGCACGAAAAACTTGTTTGACAATAGTAAATGCCTTCACAGGTACTGCCAGAGTGTACTGGATGCGCAAAAATAAATTTAGTTCGAAAAAGCTCCATTGCGCATCGAAACGGCTAACTTCACGACAGCCGAGACTCGTCGGCACTTCGGCAGTGCCACAGAACTAGACCATGCTCAATTGATGTCATTCCGCTCGCAATAGAATGCTAATTGATAAACTTGATGACCAAATGCGAACAAAGCCTTTTTGACGAGGGCGAAATATTTACGAATCTAGTCAAATATCCAAGGTATAGATAGGATCTATTATTAATTATCTATTTATTGTAGTTCTAAGTGAATTATTTCTCAGTTAATTGGCATTCCAAATGATCTCGAATCCAAACGCTTCCAATATACATTCCATTTTCTAATTTACAAAATATGCATATTGAAATAAAAATGTAAATACCAGCCAAGATTAGATAACCTTACCCAGTAATTAAATAATAAACTTATAATAGAGCTAAGTAGTTATCATAAGTTCCTACACTTGTATATCACGGCCTAAACTTATAAATTCCATATATTTTTTATAGCGAAAGCTACGCACTTTGTTACTCACCTACCGAAAAGAACACCAAATACTCAAAATAGACAAAAAAGCATTTACATAAGTTCAAAATATTTATTCTAAATAAAACAGCTAGTACCTAATCAATATCCGCAGTACCTACTTATAAATCAACAATAAAAACTTTGTAAATAGAAATAATTGCGCAAAAGACCAGAAAAAAACTACATTTTTTTTTGTGGCAATTATTTGGATACTGATATGATAACTATCAAGATACAACATTTTTGAAATACACTTATAACTTCCTATGTGAAGTTGGTTATGGCTGCGCCATGGTCCTGGCGCACAAATAGCTAGCATTTTGAGGTCATCTTCTGGCGATGATGATGTGATTCCGGGGAGATAGCTTCGGATCGAACACAGGCCGGATTTCGCAAGACATTCCTGGAACAAATGAGTATCGATAGAAGGGACCACACTATCAGTAGATTAACGACGGCAAAGTTCATATGTTTTTGAATGGTCGATTCTCGGTTGAAATTTTATTTTGGTTGTCTAGGTGTTTTTAAAATGGCACAGTATTCTGCTTGCAAGTAATGTACATAGATTAGCACCTCGACGTTTGAACTTTTTAATTTCAAACGTAACGTTGCTGAATTAACGTTGAAATTGGAACGCTTTACAGTGGCGCTTCTGACGCCCGCGCGGTCCGAAATAAGAGAAAAACTCAGTTATTTGCTTGTTTTACAAAAAACTGTCTATAATAACCAATCAAATAGTTATTTATCAAAGTGACAATCATCTTGAAATACCATAGGGTTCCTGAGATCCAGATCAAAACATGCTCAAAACAACTATTTTTCTTTTTTTTTTTCAGCGAGGTTTTTTATTTCAAAACGTGTTTTTACTTTTTAGGAACCCAAGACAAAATGTTAAATTTTAATATTTCCCAAACATTTAACTCGTACCTGGAATAGATACTGAGTTCTACATCGCGCTATGGCGCGTTCTTTAAAATAATAGGTAATGCACTATTCAGAACTTCACAAAATATTTTTGTATTATTTTTAATAATGCTTGTAAAGTGCCAAAGTATTTATTAGTTTAATGGATAATGGGTTATTTTGACGATCTTTGGGTAAATTTCAAATTAATCACAAAAATTGACTAATTTGATTCTTATCTTGCTTTAAATTCGTGAAATAGACCCTCAATATTCTCTAAACATGTCCTTTCTAGTCTATCGCATAAGTTTGATCAAATCTAGGTCTGTTTAAGATCAACATATATTTTTTCTGTACAAATTGTGTGATGATGTGATTAAATGTGAATATAAATAAAGAATTTAATTTATTCTATTTGCTTGAAACTATCAATAATTGAATAGGGTTCATAAGTATGCTGGTTTCCTCACCCTGTTTTTCTTGACCGTTTGGAGAGCACTGGCATTGTGTACAATGACTTGTACGCTTAGATTCTTTTAAATTACGGAAAGGATTAGAATGCGGTTTCATCATTAGACAATAGAAGAGTAGTAGAGTTCTTAGTGATATAACTCGCCCGGGAAAATAATTATTTCTACCGTCAAGCAGTAATGCTCGCATTGCTGTGTTCCGGTTTGAAGGGTATCGTGAAATTACAGGCACATGAGACTTTACATCTACGTTTCAGAGTGGCAACGCGCAAGTGATCAAAGTCATTAAGTGGGCTGTACGCTTGATTGGTGGTGTAAAAAAAACCGCAAGTACCCGCGCAAGCGGGTTGCTAGTCTATACTAGAGGAAAAATTTGGATTTTGTTTGTACTGAATAAAATAAACTACTGGTCCGATTTCAAAAAATTCTTCCATTCTTTTTTAAAATAAATAATAAATAATGCTGGACAATCTACACAGCATCATCTAGCCCCAAGGTAAGCTGCTGTTAAACAGAGCTGTATTATGGGTACTAGACAACTGATATATACTTAATACAATACAATACATAGATAGATATTTTTTATTATATATAGAAAATACCCAGAACACCCGTAACAAATATTTGTAGATCGTACAAACATTTGTTCCGAGGCGGGAATCAAACCCGCAACCTCTGCGTCGCAAGCCAGACCTGCGCCCGCTGCGCCACATCGGTCGTCAAAATGCTACATTACCTTTGAGTAACATAGGCTAGGCATATTTTACTTAAATCCACCTGTGCGAAGCTAGGACGAGTCGAAATGCTAACACATCAGTGCGGACAGTGGAACTAGTACCTCGTTCAAGTAAGAACAGCAGTCGGTCCAGCAGCAGCACTGTCTCGACGAGCGGCGCCAGCGCCAGCCGCAGCGAGTAGAGAGCCAGCACGCGCGGCCAGCGCGCCACCAGCACCTCGCCGCGCGACCACGCGCCTGCGCCCGGGGGCAGCGGGACGCACAGCTTGCCCGCTGCTACACGACAGTATCTGGAATTACAAGCACATGAATATGTGGAAGGAGCACAGAACTATATTTAGGTAGAATGAAAGAGTTCGTCGATTTGTATAGAAACCGAGCGTGTAACATTTTGCGTATTTGTATTTTACACACACATGTATTTTAGTGATGGGAAACATAAGCCGCGCGAAAATGAATGATTTAAAAGCACGCGGCAAACCGATTCTAGGCACTGCCTCACCACCACATCGCCCCCGGTTGGGAGCAGACTGAGTTTCGCGGAGAGTAAATAAGCTACTCAGCCCTTACTTAGCCAGTCTTTTCGGCACGCGAGGTACATACACTCACTCATTCTACTTAAATATAGTTCTGTGAATTCAGGCATGAGAGAGCATTGTTTAGATAAAACATTGAAGTAAATCAGTGTGAAATGGGCCTGTTTCAGACGCGGCTGGCACGCCAACCGGTCCATATAACGGCTGATAAGGATGTGTCTCGATAGGAAAGCTAGAAGATAGATGGAGCTCACATCTTCCTAAAGACAAAAAATTTAAAAAAAAACATGAATACTCTCAATAACATGTATAAAATGAAATACGTTTATTTGTCACACACAATCACAAAACGTTAGAAACACAAAAATAACGAAAAAAATTATAAAACAGACGCGTCACAATCACATGCATGGATATTGGATATATTGTATAAATATTTTTATTAATATGTTTCAAATCATTAACAGTTACATATTTTTGGAAATGATTTGTAAAAGATATCTTATTGAGCTGACTGTACCTTTCAAATGTCAGTGTGTTAGAATGTTTGATACTCCTTATTTTGGAATGTTTCAGCATGGGATTATAATCCACTAGCATTTTTTCCAAAGCAGCCCTGTATGCATGAACCTGAAAAATAATAAATCCATGTTAGCTTCTAGCACTTATTTGTAATTAAATACAAAATCCAGCCATTTTTAATTAATCATTTAAGTCCTCACTTTCAAATCTTCATAATTTCCTTTCATAAGTCTTTCATTGTAAATCTCAATAGCATGGCAGGCGATCTCCCGACTGCAATAAGACAGGCGGCTATTCCTTCCCATCTCTTTTAGATAATCACTCATAGGATATCCATTTTCACTCTGATCACATGTCAGCTTCATAAAGCAACAGCCGACAACACATATAAACTTCACTTTAGGGTTATTAGCAAAGTGCTTCAGTAATAAAGGCCCCAAATCGCCACAAGGATGGAGCCCAATCAGACCATAAGATTCCATTGTTTCCGGTAAAGAAATACCTGAGAGCTGTCTGTCAGATTGTAAAGTTGTATTGATGTAGACAGGCCTTCTTAACTCAGTCATTGCTTTTGGTGAGAGGTATTTATTGGCAGTGTACTCCAATTCTTTGTCAAGTTTCCTAAAAGCATACAAGCACCAATTAATAATTGTTATTTTGATACTGAGACCAATAAATGCTTATACTTTTTTATACATACCAAGACTACAGACCTAGCTTCCTCGATAAGCTGCAATTGACACTCAATTCCTGCTGTATAGAGTTCATATTTGTATGCCAGCATTCGCACTAAGTGCCCTAGACCTGAGCCAAAATCAATCACAGCATTACAGCCACTTTTCTTTGCAACTGTATCTACAACTTTTGCCATCAGATTAATTTCATGGCGTTTTTTCAGCTTGACATGTTTTATGAATAGATTTTTTAAGTTTGGGTGACTTCTGCATTTGTCTCTCATAATATCTTCAGAGGTATTGGGTTCTTGCTGATAATTAATTTCTCTAGTGATGCTCAGTGCTCTAACAGAACTAATCATAGCGAGAAACGATAGAGGATACACTTGGTTTGTTTGTTTGCCACTCAAAACGTATCCCAGCTGTTGAGGGTCTGTGTTTTGAAAACTTTCCCTCCAGCACCGTGGCAGTTTGTTCCAATGGTCATCTACAAAAAAATCCTGAGAAAAACGAATTTGTCTCTGATTGAACTGTTGAAGATAACAAGTTTATATGTACCTACGGGCTACCTGTGTTTCTGATCAAAACTTTTGTCGAAACTACTTTAAAACTTACACAGACGAATAAATCAAGCATCCAGTCGTACATCCTTATTACTTTTAGGGACATATTGATAGAGGACTTTATTACTTCTTCTTTTGTAGACATTCTAATCTAATTTGATTATAAGTTTTAATTTAATTTAATTCTCAGTCGGTCATATCTTGTTCTTCTCGCAGGTCGCAGGCGACGGCGAGTTTTTTTCACATTCACCACCGAAAGAATAAAAATAAAATCTTTTTTTTTTTAAATGGCAGTCTGTCTGTTTAGACAATATTGCCAGTGTCAAGTAGTGTCGACATAAACATCAAAGACAAACAAGTTAGAATTTTAAATTTGACGAACAACATTTTAAAAGAAATGATGGCGTCCTTTCAAAATTTTCTAGGAGAATCTTTGACCAAATTACAAACCAACATCACCCTTCCATTTCAATCACTTACACTTGTGCCAAGACTACGAGTCGTATTGGTTAAACTGCCACCAAATTTACACAATAAAACTCAAAATAATTCGAGAAAAACAATTAAAATGGGAGGAACATGTCGTACCAGCAAAATAATCGAAGAAAAACCGCCCAGACACGATTTGAGTTGAGACGAATCTGACTCTGACTGATCGACATGACATGACATGTTTTTTTTTTCGCCCTTATGGCAGGCTAAAGTCTTCAAACCATACCCCTTCTTCTACGTTTGACATCCTGACGAATCGAACGTTTGTTTGTTTGCTTTTGTAGTTTTTATTTTTTTTCATGGTGTCCGCCCCACCTGCTATTTTCACAATTTTATTTAGACAAAAACCAAGCACTCTAAGCAAAAAACATTAGATTTTCTATTGATATATTTATTCTGTGATGATTTTGTAGATAACTCAAAACGTATTTTTTGCTAAATTTATTTATGTGCTGAGTGGTGATTCTGAGTTTTTCAGCTTTTGTTGCCTGCCACAACCACAAGCTGATAGATTCGTTTTGATTTTCATTCTTCTTTTAATGGTTGATTTTGATTGTAACTATTAGGTAATCCGTTAAAAATGTCAATACTTTCATATTGTCAGTGTCAAAACTGGCAATGAGACTCACTGACACTGACAAAACTGCCAAATAAATTGACAGACAACAAAAAAGTAAAAAAAAAAAAAAGAAGACGAACATTTTGAACGCGCAGCGTTTAAATTTATTAATTTTTATTTTGATAACCAGTAATAATTCGTGCGGATAGTCGTTAATTTGCCTAGTGAAGTTTTCCTAGCAGAATGCGCTAAAATGTTTCTGAAAAGGGAAATATTAAAAGCTATTTCATTTAGAAATCCGATAAAATTACCGCTTTCATATTGGATTCTTGTGTGTTTGAGATTTCTGTTTACATTATTGCCGCAACAGGGCTACATACACCCAGATGAGTTTTTTCAAAATGTTGAAGTCATCGCAGGTAATAATTACAAGACAATATTGTAGTAACAAACATAATTTGGCTCTTATAATTAGTAAAAAAAAATCTAATTCCAGGTGATATTTTCAACGTCGACGTCGCAAGAACTTGGGAGTTCCACTCGAAATTTCCTATTAGGAATATATTCGTACCAAAAATTATACTCGGGCCACCTCTGTACTTTATCTACTTAGCAAACCCATTCACAAAATTCTACTTTGACATAGATCTGAAAACACCATACTACCTTTTAGTTATTCCCAGAGTTTTTATTTGTGTATTGTCACTGATCAATGATTACTGTTTGTACAAAATATGTGTTTTATATGGGCAAAACTTTAGGAACCGCCTAACAATATTTGCAAGTTCCTACGTAGTTCTTGTGTATTGTTGTCGAAGCTTCTCAAATGCATTTGAAATGATATTCTTCTCAATGCTCCTTCTTTTAGTTGCTGAGTGTATGATGAAATCAGACAAAATGATTTATCATGAAGAGTTTCTCAGTGAAAAGTACCAAAAAGCTATAACACCGGTGGAGAAAGTTAAACTTTTCAAGCTAAAAACTCACCTTCCTGCACACACCCTGAACCATGTAATGATAATTTCTACTATTGTTGTAGTTGGAATATTTAATCGTCCAACTTTTGTAGGATTTGCTTTCCCACCAGTATTTTTTTGGCTCCACCGGGGCTTGGGTTCCAAAGTCGTAGGATTCAAGGACTTTCACTTCAGAATACTAGTGTTTGTTCTGTGTTCTATACTCCCAGCACTATGGCTTATTGTAATAGATTCAAGTTATTATGGTTATCTGACCATGTCTGAGGTAGAATCTTTGTCAGTGTCTTGGGATAATTGGGTGGTGACTCCGTTAAATTTCTTGAGGTATAACTTGGACCGGCGTAACCTCAGCCAGCATGGGCTGCATCCATGGTGGCTACACCTTGCTGTGAATGTACCACTGCTGTTCAACATCTTGGGGATATTAGCAATTGCTACATTGACATTAAATATATACAGGTATGTGAATAGATATTAATTTGATTTATTACAGTAATATATCCAGCTCAGTAAATATCTTGATTTAAATTTTATGTGTGTATCCAGCATACAGAAAAATAACATGAGTAGGAATTGTAATTTGAATGTAAATATTACAAAGATAATCATTATTTTAAGGAAAAAAATTCCCCTTAATTAGCTTTTCCTATCCAAACAGGGTTTTAATTTGGTCCTGTTATCAGTAGTTTAACTATTAATTACCATTGCTTGTTTTATAGCAATAACTTCCACTTACTTTTTTATTATTTCAGATTTATACGCGGCAAATACAGTCAGTTGCCGAGAATCCAGAGCATCACAGGACTTATGATGTTTTCATTGATAATTCCCATCGCAATACTCTCTCTCTTCCCTCACCAAGAGGCGCGGTTCATCATCCCGGTTCTGATGCCTTTGGTCTGTCTCTACGGCAACCGCATGCATCCAAACGAAGACGACCACCTGAATATGAGAAAGTTCAAACAAATATCACGCTTATCGTGGTACACTTTAAATTTTCTGCTGACAATCTTCTTTGGCTTCGTCCATCAAGGTGGTATCTACCCATTCGCTAACAACCTCCATCGCGAGATAAGGAGTGTTTACGGGGTGCATACACATGTGATCACCACTCACAGCTACAGCATCCCGACATTCCTGCTTCAGTTAGAAAGTACTTCTCAATTGTGGAGAGATAGGAAGACTGGTCGCAAGTACAAGCTCGCGCCGACTACATTCCTCCACAAATACGGTTCGCTGCCAATGGCAGAACTGTTTACGAAGGTCGACGACGAGTTATCGAACGCAGAAAAGCTATTGCACGAACACAAGAAACATTATAGGTTCTATATCGCGTCCCCTTGTTCGTTGGAAGAGAAAATTCGGTCAGCAGCCAGTAAATATAAATACTTTGATCTTATCGAAGAATACTCATACTATCCGCATTTCTGCACTGAGGCATTCCCCAAGTTCCCCGGTAATCGCGACCAGTTTTGTGTGAAAGATAATGCTTTACGTAAAAATGAATCTCTAGTAATAGATCTGAATATGCTTCAGAGAATCTCATGCTTTTTAAAACGGTTTTGTCTTAGGATTTACAAAGTTAAAGTTAAAGCTTTGAGTGCTAAGAACTGATGATTATAATACTATGTTTAATACTAGGTTAGTTAAGACAAGCAAAAATCTCAAAATACGTACTACCTTGTATGGTGATAAATCAATTATGCATGAAGATTTCTTATTAAAATAATTTTGAAGATAAGTGCATGTTTTCACAGTTCACAAGTGATATTAACATTGTAATAACAAATCTATTCTTTTGAATAAGCATTTACTTGCTTAGCTCATCATAGTTTGATATAAGCCGACTGTATATATAATTTCTGAATTTTAGTGAAGTTAGACATCTCTTGTGAGAGCTTTTTAGCAAATTATGCTTTACATACCTATTCATCATTGCACTTTTAAATTCACCAAAACTACTCTTAGTCTAGTCGTACTATTTGTTTAGATTGTGTATAGATCTGATTTATTTGTATAAATTGCTCAAAATCTCTATTTTAAACAATGTTTTTATGGTAAATATTATAGCAATTCCCATAAAAAATTGTAGGGATAACTCGGGGGGTCGATATTGGGTCTTACATTATGTTTACTTTTTGGAGCAATTATCTTGCTTTGTATAAGTTTTGTACAACAGTGATGTAAAAAAACAATAATTGTGTGTATAAACATGATATTAATTTATTACTATTCAATATTAAAATGAGCGTTATTTTGGCACATGATAAAAAAATACTGCTAGCTGTTACATTTTGAATGCGAGTGCTTTGCAAGTACAATCTAAGGCACCTTTATAACTAACTATAGCGATTGATCAGCAAACTGAATAAAGGCTAGCAGTGCTAGGATTCTGTAAATAATTTTGTATTTGTAATTATTTAATTGTATTGTAATTTTATATAAGCCTGCCTTTCACTAAAGATGTGTGAGGTTGTGTAGCGCTAGGTAGATATATAGCGTTCGTAGATGCAATTGACTAGTCTAATATTAAGAATCGTCGTGACAATGAACGGGGCATTTTACGAAATGCTTATGTTTTTGGACATTACCCTCCGAATCGCGGGAACGCATCTCTGGCAGGATTCGACCATTTCTTAAAATCTTAGTTGTCAATTCATTTTGAAATTACAAGACTGATTATTAAAAGTATATGATATTGTCGATGTTTCTAAACGCTCCAAAACACTGCTGTTCAATTACCATTGTATGGAAGTTCGTATGGGTCAATGGCCAACTTGTTTGAGATTGAGTTTATAAGCCGCTTAAAGACATATTGTATGGATGTGACCTAGAACACTTACCTCAAGTGTTCTGGGGACTCGACTTATTATTAGCTTCGAGGTGCTAGCACCGAATGAAAGGCATCTAGGGATGTTTTTTTTTTATACAACTAAAGTGGCAACCAAACATACGGTCCACAAGATGGTAAGTGTGTTTGCTAGTATTCATGTGTCCTCACACATCTGTGGAAGAACAGGCACTACGGCTGGAGCGGAGCGGAGCTCTAAGTATACTCCGTTCCGCTACGCTTCGAAGATAAATGTATCTACCGCTATCCGTCCTAACTCATTTTAAAGATACAATAAAACGCTAGCAGACTTGAATTGTGTTGATTTGATTTTAAAATCCATGATTTGTAATGTGTTCCTAGTCCCTCCGTCCGCAGGGCTAGTACAGAAAACTGCGATGAGACGTCGCATCGCAGAAATCAGCAACGCCGCATCTATGCGTCATACGAGTGTCGAAGCCGATTGACATCGCATCGCAGTATTGTGTACAAGCCCTTACATACATAAAATCACTTATAGATAAAAAAAACATGTAAAAAAGCGTAGCTGCGTCAAGATAATTACGAAACTTACTTTATGCGTGGCCCAACACGCACTTGGTCAGTAATTATAAATTATTCTAAAAGTCAAAGAGATTTTTTTTAGAATGTAGTCAAGAAGACGTAGTGATGAGGATAGAGAAAGGCTTGCTAAGGTGGTTTGGGCATGTAGAGAGGATGGATGAAAGAAGATTGACGAATCAGATTCATAAGGCGAGTGTGAATGGTACAGTTGGAAGGGGAAGACCTCGACGCACGTATTACGATCAAACTGAAGACGTGCTAAAGAAAGGCCAGGTCAGGAGTACCTGGCCTTTCTTTAGCACGTCATCACGCATAGGAGTATGAGAAATGAAGCAACACAGGTGTGTCAGGATCGTAGCAAGTGGAAATCCGTGATCTCTGCCTACCCCTACGGGATAAAGGCGTGATTTTATGTATGTATGTACCATACCATTAAACAATAATTATAATTAAAAAAAAAACAATTACATACACATCTTAGTGCCACTTTTTATCGTAGGTACATACATGGTCTTATAAAAATGCATAATTTAAATATATTTTTTATGTAATATTTACACCAAAAAAATATGGTTTATACAAAAGTAAACTTATTAGTAAACAAAATACGTTTAGTATTCATGGCAAATTAATTGTACTAGGTATCTGTATTTACCAATTTAGGTAAATTAGTGTGCACTAACTTTATAATTTACAATGTAAATAAATAGGCGTACGCCTAAGTGTATTTTTTTTTAGCAAGTATGTAATTATATTTAGTATATTATTTGACTGTTAGGTGGATTATTGAATTATCTTCTAAATTATCGTAAATATCGAATAAATTAATATTAATTTCGACATCTACAGGTGTCTCGGAAAATGTGTGTTATGAACCCCAAGTTTTTTCCTCAGAAAAAAATTAGAATTTTGAAGACATAGAAGTAGAACTCATAATCATTTATTATTAAGTTTCAATTAAAGTTCACCTCTTTGGAATAACATATTCTGAGACACCTGTATTGCGTCGCTCAACTTTCAGGCATCTACAATGACAGCGACGAGCGGAGCGTTAACGGTGACGCCATACTAGTTACCGTCTATTCGGTGTTTTGTACAGCGTCATTGCCGTTCGACTCAAGCAGTCTCATGTGCACTCTCCAAGTGTATAGTGTCAGCCGCATAACACCACGGCATGTCCTCGTTGAACTTGGCTCGATGCGCGTTGTTCTTAGCGTCGTAGAGCAGCGCGTTGTCGACGTACGCGTCGCACGCGCTGCACCACACCGACAGGTCCGCCAGGGACAGGGCTAGCGCGTGCGCGTGCGCAGACCTGGTGTAGTGAGCCTGCATGTGTCCGCGAACGCCGCGAGCGCACGCCGTCTGGAAGCGGGGGATACTTACAGGAACATGTTGACTGAGTTAAGTCAGATTGGATGTGTTTTATTTATACCACTAAAGTGGCAACTAAGCGTCCCACTTGATGGTAAGTGGTTACCGTAAAATACTGGGCCAAATAAACTTAGGCTATGTTTCCAGAAATGTGCGAGGATGTGCAGCGAGAAATGTGTTTTAAGGAACCAATAGAATTACTTCATTAAAGCTAGTTAGCTAGGTAAATGGAGTGATTCTATTGGTTCCCACAAACACATCCCTTGCTACACATCCTTTCCTTGGGGTGATGAGAGCAGTGCAGTGCCACGCAAAACTTTATACTTATAGCTTTGTAAGGCACTGGAACTGTTATGATCAGGGGTCTTAACATCAGGCGAGCGAGTTTAAATTATTGTCAATTGCTGAATTAAAAAAAAAAGTTAAAAATAATCAAATGTGCAATCAATAGTATCCGAATGGCGTCGATGTTGCATTGCTATTACTTGAATTTGCATTCAGTCTGCTTGAATAACCATGTTCTAAACATATTTAAATAACAATACTTACAATAAAGCAGTGTAGACACACCCAGTTCTCCACTGTCTCTTCACAGTCGATGCATTTCACGCCCTGTTTGAACGAGACATCACTGGGTATCGCGAACAAAGACTCCAAATGAGGACACCATGGCTGAGGTATCACTGCAAACATCTCTTCATTCACTATAGCTTGCATGTTTTCTGCTAAATAATCAACCAGAGTTGTTTTTTCAGGGGAACTAGATCCTCTTTGCTCAGGTGTTTCACTTGTATTTGGAGCATTCACTTTCCTCGAATCACCTTCAAGGTTTTCCGTCTTCGGAACTTTTGAACTAGATCCTCCTTGCACAGGGTTATCACTTGAAGTTGGAACATAACCTTTTTCCACTTCAACTTTTTCAGTGTTCTTTGAACTTGCAACTTGAATGCAAACTTTTTTCGAGCTACCCTCTTTGGATTTAGAACGTTTTGGAGTGTCTTCTTCATCATCGGTCCCGCAGTGTATACCATCTGAACATTTCTTATCTAAGCTAAGATTAGCCATATTCAGTTCTAAAGACAACTCTAACTGCTCACTAGTGGTTCTAGTGCCACTTTCGCTTGAATCATCTAAAGATAACGATTTCTCCGTTTCGCAGGTCACGTTATGATAGTCGGACAGTCCTCTTGAAGGCAAAGGAGGTTCTAAAACCTCTTCGGTTGGCAACGCGAGTTGGAACTTCAGTGATTTCCAGTATTTCTTCTGGGTTTTGATGACGTTATTTATAGTTTCAACCGCTGACGGATGGCAGGTGGGTTTCGGTTCGTAGTGGTGCGTGATCGGATCGCCTAGGAGAGCTTTAGTGCACATGGTCATGGCGTAGGATATGCTTGTGACGTTGTAACCTCCTTCAAGGCAGAGTATAACGCGGCCGGCAGCCAGGCCCCGGAGGTATTGCGTCATTTGACCGAAGCATTCCGGCGTCACTTTGCAACCTGGAACACGAAAGACAGTGTAAGTATAAATTTGACAATACAAGAAGCACGACATGGAAAAAGTTTGTGTTTAGACCTCCACTATACATTTTTTTACTTGTTGAAACACTAATTACTCCACAAAACGGGGTAACTTCTACTGAAGTCTAAACAATGATTTTATTGTTTTAATAAATGCGATACAAAACAACAAACGCGTTTTTGCCGCGCGCCGGCATGACTTTGACGCAAGGCCACCGAATCGAATGATATTCTAATCTTTGCTCGTATTTATTACTACACATTTATAGTTTTTTAGAAAGAAAAGTATTTATTCCTCAGCACACACAAAAAAACACAGAGCAGAAACAGACTGGCAGGTAAATAAAAAAGACAGAAAAATAATAAATATACAAATAAATAATACATTACCTCCGAGTGGGTCGCCGACGCATGCGTCGAAGCCGGCGGAGACTAGCACCAGCTCCGGGTTGTACTCGTACGCGATAGGCAGCACCACCTGCGTGAACGCCGCCAGGTACTCCGTGTCGGACATACCTCTCTGAAACATTAAACAACTGTTTTAATGATTTTAAAGATAATTAAATGTCTGGTACAGTATACACAGTGTTACATAGTGTAGAGTAGTTTAGAGTAGTAGAGTTCTCTGATAGAGCTCGTTCGGGGAAGGTCTACCACTATTCCTATTTCTACCGCCAAGCAGTAATGCTTGCATTGCTGTGCTCGGGTTCGAAGGGTAGGGTATGATTTCCGGTGAAATTACAGGCACATGAGACTTTCTATCTAACGTTTCATGGTGGTAACACGCAAGTGATATCTATGATGTTGCAAGCGTACATAGGATATGGTAACTGCTTACCATCAAATGGGCCGTACGCTTGGTTGCCACTTTAGTAATATAAAACAAAAAAAATGTACTGACAATCCAGAAAGGGGTGGTAGAATGATCTTGGACAGATACCACTTGCCACTTCAGTTGTGTAAAAATAAATGCCCCCCCTGATGTAATAATAATAAATATTGGCGGACTTTATTACAAGCGCCATCTAGCCTCGAAGTAAGCAAAGCTTGTACAATCTGGTTAATGTACCTTATTCCAGGGGATGTTGACGTTGTACCCCTCCCCCTTCCCGGTGCCGACCGCCGTGTAGTCCGCGTCACGTGATTGCGGGAAGAACGTGCCGTGGTCGTACCGGTGCAGAGATATGTACAGGATCTGTTACGTAAACAGCTGATCAAACACACCAGTCACAGGACAGATTTTAAGCACTACTTAGTAAGTTCGTATGAGCCAGTGGCCAACTCTGGTGACAATTTCTAAACCGCCCAAAGGCCTCTGTCATGGCTTAACAACTTTGAAATAGCCGGGACCGGCTGCTTAACGTGCCCTCCGAAGCACGAGAGCGCTCAGTTAAAATTGCTACTGGTGGTCACCCTACCAAAGGATGACTACGCGGAACAGTATTCAGGCATTCGGGCGGCCTTTTAACTCTGTCACCAGAGTTGGCCACTTACTCTTAGAGGAACTTGCTTTAGTAGTAGGTATACTCACTTTGTTATCTTCATAAGTAATTCTCTGCGTTCCATTCCCGTGATGTACATCCCAGTCCAGGATGAGTATGCGAGCGGCGCCGTGGCATTCCGCCGCGTACCTCGCCGCTATCGCCGCGTTGTTGAGCAGGCAGAACCCGCTCGGCGTCTCGTCGTCCGCGTGGTGACCCGGCGGCCGGACTACACATACCGCCGAGTTCGAGTGCCGCGTTAGTACTGAGTCTACTGCCTGCGGGAATAAGGTGCTATTTAGTTTGGCAATGTGCGGCCGGACTACACATACCGCAGAGTTCGAGTGCCGCCTTAGTACTGAGTCTACTGCCTGCGGGAATAAGGTGCTATTTAGTTTGGCAACGGGCGGCCGGACTACGCGTACGGCCGTGTTTGAATAGTAAGTTTACTGTCTATGGGAATAAGATGAGATTTTCTTTGGCAACGGGTGGCCAGACTACACATGTACCGCCGAGTTCTAGTGCCGTGTCAGTAATGAGTCTACTGCCTGTGGGAATAAGGTGCTAGTTCGGGAAAAGGCGGCCGGACCCGGAGCGGAGTTCGAGTGCCGCGTTAAAAACGAGTCCACTGCTTTTAATCTATTTTTGTGATTTTCGTTTTTAAATCACTTTTATTATGACAGTCAGCCACGAAACTGACGCAAAGTGATCCTTAGCGCCTTTAACAGTTTTTGAATTCGTTCACCAATGGTAATTTTAAGATAGTAGCGGTTTAATCAATAAAGTTTTCTTTTTTTCTTTCTGTAGTAGTAATGTTCCAGCAGTGGCATGATAGTGACAACCTTACCTGTAAAACACATCCGGCCGCCATTGAAGCGCTCTCTAGCGTGTCTGGATGGAAGTACACAGAGTCATATGAATTCTTCTGACTATTCAAATCCCTTAGCTTCGTTGATGCTAATTCTTTTAACCTGAAACAAATCTCTACATAGTATAAAACAAAGTAGCATCACGCCGTCTGTCCGTCTGTATGTATGTACTTACGCTTAGATCTTTGATCTACGCAACGGATTTTAATGCGGTTTTTATCAACAGATAGTGTTTGAAGAGGAAGGCTAATAACATAATTTGAGCATTTGCATAGCGGGTCGCTAGTAAATGAATAGAGTAAGTATAGCAAAAAAAATAGATATTGGTGGCCATTTAATCTGGCATCAAGACAAAGTTTATTTATATAGACGATCGATGTGGCGCGGCGGGTGAAGGTCCGCCTGCGACGCGGAGGTTGCGGGTTCGATTCCCGCCTCGGAACAAATGTTTGTATGATCTGCAAATTTTGTTCCGGATGTTCAAGGTATTTTCTATGTATAATAAAAAATCTACCATGCATTGTATTGTATTATGTATCAGTTATCTAGTACCCATAAAACAAGCTCTGCTTAGCTTAGGGCTAGATAATGCTGTGTGGATTGTCCAGTATTAATTATATTTATAAAAGAAACTGCAATTTTATCAACTTGATAAGCATTGTTTTTTTTGTCATGTATGCAATTTTGAGTCTTAAACCAATAGGAGTAAGGCTCACCTTTCCAAATGTTTCTGCGTGTGTACAGTTAGTATCTCGCTGTCGACAGCCGGCCGGCCAATCAGCTGATGCACTCGCTCTAGCAGGCCGAAGTCTCTGTGCCGCTCGTGTATCCTCATTATCCGCTCAGGGCATTCTGGATGACCTCTGAAAGGATTTAGGAGTTAGTAAGGACCATAGACATGACGACCGATGTGGCGCAGCGGGCGCAGGTCCGCCTGCGACGCGGAGGTTGCGGGTTCGATTCCCGCCTCGGGTCAAATGTTTGTACGATCTACAAATATTTGTTCCGGGTGTTCTGGGTATTTTCTATATATAATAAAAAATATCTATCTATGAATTGTATTGCATTAAGTATATATCAGTCATCTAGTACCCATAATACAACTCTGTTTAACAGCAGCTTACCTTGGGGCTAGATGATGCTGTGTGGATTGTCCAGCATTATTTATTTATTTATTTATAGTTCCTTGGCTTTAAAAATATAGTAGTAATTTGCGCTCTCGATTTGCTAAATTGGTTCTTACAGCAGCAACTGTTTATGTGCTTTAGTTAATAAGGACTATAGTCAGTTGCATTATAAAAATTGAAGTAACGAATTGCGCTCTTGATTTGGTAATTTGTAATTACGGGTCGCAATTATTCTTGTACTTTAGTTAATATAAAGACTAAAATCCCTTGCACTAAAAAAATTTAAGTATGTAGTGTAATTGCGTCCATTTGGTATGGGTACTTACGGCTCGCAGATATTCTTGTGCTTTAGCATAGCTTGGTCATAAATGTAAGATACTGCGTATCTTGGAATAGTCAGATCTGTCACTAAAAGAGACACAGTAAATTAGTAAATTTTTCAAGTGTAGATAAAAGGCCACACTCCGAACATATAAACAAATAATATAAAAAATATATTCTTGGCCACAAGAAACAATCACTTTTGATCGAGAGTAGGCTAGTGTCTCAACTCTCTGGTCATGATGATAAAGGTGCATTTTAAACGTAATGACCAATGTTCAGTTTTGACGCCATCTGTCGATCAATTTTCGTAAGTCGCGATCGACGACGATATGCTGTCACCTGTCAGCTGTGAATGAACTGGGTTCAATGACCAGCGACAGCTGATTGCAGCTCTTTTTTTTTTTTATTTGGCTCTATTAACGAAGCTTACTCTATCTCGCTACAAAAATAGAATCCATTTCAGAATAGTTTTCATACTACGCGAATAGAAGAACAACTATGAATGTTCATTATATTATGGCACTTAGTTCCCTATTTTTAGAATTCTTAAATGGTATTTACAATATGATGGTGAATTAATGTTTCAAAGTTTTACCAAATCAATAAACAGTAAAAAGATTCAATTTAAAAGAAAAAAGTAGAAAGATTTACCTATACTCAAATGATTCAAACGCTCCTTTATTAGTCTTTTTGTCTCACTATCCTGCAGCGGATAACAGTCCCTCGTAGCGAAGCTGTCAGCTCTAGTCTCGTCTCCCTCCCACCGCACGGCGACTGTGTGCTTCTCTTTTGCTCCATCGCAAACGTTGGGCGGCCCTGTGGTAGAGTACGTTGGTTGATAGTTGAAACAACTCCAGTACTTTTTCTGTACATAGATGCAGTTCAGAATCGTTTCGCGTATCCTGGAAAGAGAACGGGATTACATAAATTGCTTTGCCCAACACGTACATCACTCTCTCAGCTTAGGTAGCCTAATCCACAGCACAGAATAGATATTACGTATAGAAAAAAGTGAAGCACTGGTAAGGACCGTAGAATGGCTTACTCACCTCCCCTCTCCCCTTCCACAGGACCGGTTTACCGCATTCCGATTGGCTTCAATGTTTTATTTGACGACCGATGTGGCGCAGCGGGCGCAGGTCCGCCTGCGACGCGGAGGTTGCGGGTTCGATTCCCGCCTCGGGTCAAATGTTTGTACGATCTACAAATATTTGTTCCGGGTGTTCTGGGTATTTCTATGTATTGTATTGTATTAAGTATATATCAGTCATCTAGTACCATAACACAGCTCTGTTTAAACAGTAGCTTATCTTGGGGCTAGATGATGCTGTGTGGATTGTCCAGCATTATTTATTTATTTATTTATTTATTTTCTACCACCAAGATAATGGTAATCAGATATACTTATTATTAACTTTAAGACACTTGCAAATACCAGAGGTATTGCACTGAATATCTTCCAATTTTATCACGATGTTTTCTTTCACATTATGGAGAGCATTGCGTGCACAGCACATACAATTTTCCGGCGGAAAGTTTCTATTTTGTACGACCGGTAATAGTTCTCACAACGGATCTCGGCCGTCGTGAAGTTAGCCGTTTCTATGCGCAATGGAGCTTTTTCAAACTAAATTGTCTTCGCGCATCACAAACGGCTAACTTCACGGAAGCCTAGATCCGCTGTGCGAACTATACTTCGCTTCCATGGACCTTAGAAGAATCGAAAGGGCATTACCACTAGACAACCAAAATGCTGTCAAATTAGGAAAAACCCATAGGTGTGCGTGAAGATTTGAACCTAGGGCCTCCGATTGTCAGTCGTAGTTCTTCCCGCTCAGCTACTCCGGCTGTTATCTATCCTACAAAATCTGTGTACTCACTGTTCAGTGGGCTCTGCGACAGTGAGCGCGGGCGGCGCGTGGCCCAGCAGCGTGCGCAGCGTGAGCGCGGCCGCCTCGCCCAGCGAGCCCAGGCAGTACCCCCCCTCCAGCACCACGCACACCGCCGCGCACGCGCACTGCAACATGTGCAGCAGGCTCGCGTAGCACGCCGGGCTCAGCTCCATCTCACCCTGCGCGAGTACATCTTTTTAGATGAATAACAAAATAAAAAGGTTGACTGAGAACTTTTCGTTGTTAGAAAAATAAACAATGTATCTCATGCAGGCTCACTCATGCAGTTTCTAAATTTTAGGCTTTTTAATAGTTATATTAAGTCATGAATTAATTAAATCAATATTAAGTAATTAATTAACTAAATTGTAAGGTAAGTTTTGTTGCAAATTTTATTTTCTTTTTTCGGGTCGTTTGGCATTTACTAGATTAGCTATACTAAATTACTTCCAGTTATTATTCTCAGCCTTTCTTATTTTTCGACTTATTCTAAGCAAGCTTTCATTTGATACCGACATTAAAGCAGTGCATTAAAAATAACTAGTCCGCCATCTTGGGTGTTCCGCCATGATGGATTTAGTATGACGTCATACAGGGAACCATGCAATGTCATCCAAACTATACGTGTATACAAAATTTCAGCTTAATCAATTGAAGATATTTGCTTCAAAATTTAGTTGCAAAAGTCCACACGAACAAACATACACATACACATACAGGCATACATTGCAAGTTACATAAAAGCTTTTAAAAAGGTGTATATTCCACTGAGCAGCACACACTAAGTAAGTAAGTTCGTATGTTCAAGTGGCCAACTCTGGTGACAGAGTTTCTAGGCCGCCGGAAGGCCTATGTCATGACTTAACAACTTTGAAAAAGCCAGGACTGACTGCTTAACGTGCCCTCCGAAGCACGAGAGCGCTCAGTTGAAATTGTCACTGGCGGCACTCATCCAAACAATGACTACGCGGAACAGTGCTTAACTTCGTTGACCTGTTAAGAACAACTTAGCCAGCTATGTCACGAGCACACACTGGACAAAACTAACAAGGGTTGCATTGCAGCATTCATGTTTTGAAACAATTAAGTCTGTAACCGATAAAAAAGCCAAAAAAACAGATTGTACACAATATTCACAGTTATTTTTCACTAAAAACGGGATATTTACCATGATTTGTGAGTCATAGTTCCTGCAAAGACTTCAGTTCTCCCGTGATATTGGTGCATGTAACTGCGTCGAAATGTCGGGAATCAATAAAACTCACAAATCACGGTTCGTTCGTTCGTTCGTTCGTATGAGTCAGTGGCCAACTCTGGTGACAGAGTTTCTAGGCCGCCCGGTAAATATCCCGTATTTAGTAAAAAATATGTTAATAAATATGATAGTTTTAAAAAGTAATCACTTGTTAGTTGTAAAAATATTAGGCCCAGCACCTTTTCATCACCCAATGCGGAGTCGAACCCTGCCGAAACCAGCACGAGCTCTGGCGAGAACTGAAAGAGACAGAAATACGATCAACATGCAAGATAGAAGGATATGCAATACCTCGGGGCAGCCGTACGCCGCGTCGTATCCGGCTGATATTATGATGAGCTCTGGCTGGTACTGCGCCGTGAAACAAACAATATTATATTTAATTTAAATAACATACAACACCCAACAGTAACACATCCACAAGTTTGTTGGCACTTTCGTAGGCGATGAAGATAAGACCTCATTACGCACGCGTATAAATATTTTGTTTTTGTGTAGGTGCACTCTTCTCACTGACTCATAAAACCAAACAGACGGAGCGCGCGAAAGCATGCTATTTCGCTTTTGCAATAATTATTGGTGCTAACCATGATGTATGTCCAGCGCTAGAGGCAGCAACAGCTGATGCCAGATGGCAAAGCCATGACAGAATACTCTCTGTCTCTGTCTAACATATACATTCCGGAAGGCAGCAACAGCTGTTGTAGATGGCGGTGCCTTCACAGAATACTCTTTGTCTCTGTCTAACATACACATTTTGTACCTCTAGCAGTAAATGCAGACACAGCTGATGTCAGATATCGGTTCCTTTCCAGAATACTTTGTCTCTGTCTAACATATACATTCCGGACGGCAACAACAGCTGGTGTAGTTGGCGGTACCTTCACAGAATACTCTTTGTCTCTGTCTAACACACACATTCCGTACCTCCAGCGCTAAAGGCAGCAGCAGCTGATGCCAGATGGCGATGTAGTCCGCGTCTCCCATGCCGGTGTGGTTCAGAGGCACGTTGCACGTGAAGCCGCCGCCGGCGTAGTGGAAGTCGGACTGTCGCAGGTTCGGCCAGAAGGCGCCGTGCTCGTAGCGGTGTATCGAGAAGTATAGAACCCTACAAAAATATGTGTTTTGTAGGGACCTTATAGTACTAGCTGCCGCCCGCGGCTTCACTCGCGTGGTACATACATAAAAAGTAGCTATGCCTTTCTCGAGATTTTAAACTATCTCCGTGCCAAATTTCCTCCATTTCGGTTCAGCGGTTTAGCCGTGAAAACGTAACAGACAGACAAAGTTACTTTCGCATTTCAAATAATAGTTATTGAACCGAAATTGATTTCGGTGAGCATTTTATTAAAGATAGTATACATACTAGCTAACCCGCGCGGTTTCACTCGCGTTTTTTTTTTCGCAATTTCTTCATAATTTATCACTGTATAAACATTCCGCGGACTCCTTCAAACATTTCAAGACCAAATCGGTCCAGCCGTTGTTGTTGGTGAGTTTTAGCGAGCCTAGAGCACAGCCATTCATTTTTATATACAAGACAAGACAAGAAGATAAGTTCAGTTTTATTGGCATTGTTTTTAGGAGTATATACAACTTTACCTAGGATCATCGTAGAACATCTGTTGCGTCGCCTGGCCATGGTGGACATCCCAGTCCACTATCAGTACCCTGCAACCAAACTTATCATTGTAATGTGAGACAGTCTGAGGTATGTTACTTTGACTTTAACTGGCGCAGCCGTTTGGGCAGATGCTAGTTAGTTATAATTCCCAGAGCCTTATTCATAATCGACAAAAAGCTTCTGTCAGCTAATGTGGTTTTCTAAACTGTCGTTGTTTTTGTTAATTGACGTAAAAGTTACAAGGAAAGACAATACTCAGCGAGCCGCTGAAATTACAGTATATAAACAGTTTTAGTTACAAATAGCCAGTCAGCGCTTGTTAGTAACTAACATAAATAGTTTTATAAATATGTAAGAACACCTGTTTGCAACAACTCGTTGCCGCACTAATGCTGGTAAGCGATCCCCTTTGTACCGCCTAGTTCACTCGTACAACACTATCTATAATTCCATAGACATCGCGGTAATGCGTCCTAGCACATTTAAGAGTGAGATTCTCAAGATTTTAGTATCATAGTACTACCCACTTTTCATAAGCTTAATTTATACTTTATAATAATCTGTGGTAAACGGTGTTGGTTTCACATTTATTACCATATTTAGTTTACATATTTAGACATAATTATCATTGTGTAACTGTTTGTTTACCCAAATAAACTAAAAAAAAAAAAAAACACCAAACGTTTATTTTAATATAACTGGCGCAGTCGTAATCAATATTCTGGCATAATGTAGACAAAACAGAGTTTTTGGGGGGAAATAACTCATCTAAAAAATACAATCGAGTATAGCCATTTATATATTTTTAAATGGGCTCAATAACTAATTTACCTTTTCAATCCTCTATTGTCTATTGCATGTTTAGCTGCCAGAGCTACATTGTTGTATATGCAGTAGCCACACGGCTCAGCGCGCATGGCATGATGCCCGGGCGGCCTCACAAACGCAGCGCCATTTTGGATCTCGCCACTGACAATTCGGTCTACCATATCGATAGTAGAACCAGCAGCTATGAGGGATAGTTCGTGCGTGCTCTGAAATAAAGCTCAAATTAGTAGTGCTTTCTTGGTCTCAATCTTTATTTTATTGAATTCGTGATAATACTCGCGACATTTTTCCGAGATAAAATATAGCCTAGGCTAATATATTATGCTATTATCCTAGCCTCCTGGCTATATATAATCTAGATTTCTACCAAATTTTATTTCAATCCGTTCAGTCCTTTGGGCGTGATACTAACAAACACACAAACAAACTTTTCCTTCTAAAATAATAAGATTAGCAGTTTCCAACATTTTTTATTTATTTATACATCTGAAGTGGCAACCAAGCGCACGGCCCACAAGATGGTAAGCGGTTACCGCAGCCTACGGACGCTTGCAATACCAGAGGTATCACTCGCGGGTTGCCACCTTGAGGCTAAGATCATAAGCCTCATGTGCCAGTAATTTCACCGGAAACCATACCCTTCACACCGGAACACAGCAATGCGAGCATTACTGCTTGGCGGCAGAAATAGGTATGGTGGTAGTCCTTCCCCGGACGAGCTCTATCACAGAGAACTCTACTACTCTTAAAACATTATACTAAATATTACTGTGTAGTTATTAACTTACAGGATGTATGTAAACAGCATCAAATTTTGAAGATACTTCCTCCAAGTAGGTGACATCTTCGTTCTTATGCGTTGTTTCCATGAGCTCATAGACCGAGGGTGAATGCAGGAGGCATAGTTCCTCCTTAGTCGCAGCTCGCGGTTCGAATCTCTTGCATTGTTCTATAAGGTTTAGTTCGTTACACCTGGAAGTGAGTAATCAAAAGCTAGGTAATGTATCTATAGGTATTGAGCTCTAACGCAAGGGCACTCATAGAAAACCCGAGTACCACATGTCTCTTTAAAAGAAGTCACATCCTGTACAACCACCAATAATGAAGGAGCTAATGAGCCCGGATCCCAAACGCCAGAGAAATATAGTATAGAATAGAATAGAATTATTTTTATTTGCAACAATACACAAGAACATAATCATAACAAAACTAAATATCCAACTCATCCGCTTATAGTCCACCAACTGCTTGTAATCATAACAAATATAAAAAAAAGTATCGGAGTAGTTTTATATTTAAAGCTTCTTTTATGTAATTAAGCGATCGCGATGACATTAATGTTTTCGAGATAGACTGGTGGGATTCTTCAGAGATAGATGGAAAGAGTTGGGAGAGACCTATGCTCAGCTCAAGAACAAGTAGCTTCAGCCTGCGGCTTCGTTCAGCATCTCAGACACAGATTTCACAATGTCTTCCTTCCTCGTTTCAGAGAAAGGCGCATACATTTTTCAAAGAAAATATGCATTTGAGCACGATTTGAATTCCAACCTTAAGATTGCCACATTGGTGTTAAGCGTGATGTGATGATCTATTTAAATTGTGGAGTGTACCTGTCGATAATTTTGATGAGCCTCTCCGGACATTCAGGATAGTTGTCATCCCATAGGCACCGATGCTCTGCCATGCGCGGTTCCGTCACAAAGCCTGTCGCCCCCTTCACTTTTAACTTTGAATCCATTGCCTGAAGAAAACAAATGTATTTATTACAACTTTCAACAATTTTTTGTATTCACACTATGCTTGACAGTAAATTCCCAATGCAGTTGAATTAGTGTTAGTAGGTGATGGAATGCTGGTAATAATAAGCAAATAACGCTCTGCATAACTGAGACGAAAACGACGATTACTTACAATTTGATATGGGTCTTTCACTTCCGAGTTTAATGAAGTTTTCTTTTTTTGCTGTGCTTTTTTCTTGGCTGCCATCAATGATGCTGATGGCTGAAAGGAATTATACCGTTATCTTAAATTCCTAAGCAATTACTCCAACTGTTATCTTATGGAAGGAATGATCAACCTTTTAATCTAAAACGAAAAACTATCTACTAATGAAAAATGCAATACAAGCATACTTTAAATTGATTTTTCAATTAATTGATGATAAGTCAGCGGATTGATCACATATCAGACCAATCTCTATAGATCTGAGAGGAGATCAATATAGATTGGTCTCTAGCAGAGTAATGTGATCAACCCGCAAGAAATAGTAGTTAAGGAGTAATATGTAAAAAAAACATGGTTATAACTAAAGTATAATAATACCTGTTATGTACAGTTTTCTGTTTTTTTTTATATTAGAGAAATACAAGTTTGTATCATTTTTACTACCAGTTGATCTTACGTTTTAATAAAGTCGAGTAAATTTACTTGTATTTTTTGTAGTAGTAATAGAGATACAAATCCGTGTCATTTGTACTACCAGTTGGACTTCTTAGTAGTACTACTAATACGGAGGCGAGGCACGAAGGTGTGTCATTTGTACTATCAGTTGTACTTCTTAGTAGTACTACTGGAGTGACATCGAGTGAATTAACTTGTATTGTTTTTAGTAGTACTAAAGATACAACAGCATGTCATTTGTACTACCAGTTGTACTTCTTAGTAGTACTACTGATACGGAGGCGTAAAAACTACTGGAGTTGTTTTAACTGTAGCATGTGAAAGGTTTATCTGCCCTGCCCCCTATCATGAACTCATAAAGCGATTCAAATGAAGACCTAAACTAAATTGACAAAAAAAATTGTACCATGATATCAATTAGACAATCATGTCATGGTATAAAATTTTTTGACAATTTAGTTTAGGTTTTCATTTGAATCGCTATAAGAGTTCATGGTAGGGGGGATGTTCTGTATGTTTGAGTGCAAATAAATTGATATCAAGATGTTCATGCAATAAAGTAATAATTTGTGTTTACCTACTGACATCTAATTAGTATTATTTATTCACACCTAGATAAGTAATGGTGTTTTAATACTTAAATAAACCATTTTATAAGTGTAGAGGCACTTAACCGTGGTAATAATATCTGTTCTGTGATCTAAATAACAGACTATCAATGCAAAACCATTCTCTATTGTCTAGGACTGTTAATTACATGTGTATTTTTCTTTTAAGAGTTGAGGTGCAAGCTCCTTGACAGAATTACATAATAAGTAGGATTCATGTGGACCCAATCACTCTCGCTTGAGAGTAGGTGAACCTCCCAAACCTTAAATTGAGACTATTAAAAAACTTACTAATTATAGTAATATAACTAGGTAATTTAAGGTTTTAACAAAGCAGAGAGGCATTTCAAAAGCCTCATTAATTTTTGTATTAACTAGTATTATTTACTTTTGCTCCAGCTGACATAGCTCGGGTCTGTATCTTAGCTTTGCGAGCGCCGTTTCTTGTGACGATGCTGGAGGGTGGAGTCACTTTCTTGCCGTCTCCTGCTGAGCGACGCGACTGCTGAGGTGGTGGAGTCGACTGCAACCATAATCAAAACTCCTCAAAATGGTTCAAAATAAGCAGTTCCGCGCCAACATACAAAAGAAAACTCGCGTGCTTACCATGGCAAGATGAAGTCACGGCAATTTAATTTGAATTTGTGCTAGCTGTTGTTCTAACAATCTATGAATATGAAGTCATTATTACGCCCACGGTTTTCGGTCAGTCATTTTATTGAAATCGAAATATAACTTCAACAACTTCAACTGATTGATTGTTTTTTTTTAATTTCTATCGTATTTTTTTATTTTGTTTGTGGCCAATGTGGCCATGGTTGGATTGGCTGTCAATTTTAACAATACGCCAGTGTCAAGAAATTTTGTCAACTCTCAATAAAGTAATAATTGACAATGTCAATGTCTAAGTCAGTCAGCTGCTGGCAGCAAAGATACCTAATGTATTTTCAGTCGAATTTGTTTGTTCGACTTCTGGAAAATTGAGAAATGAATATCTTATTGTTTGAGAAAGATTTATGTTTTCGCTAGTTATTAGCACAATTTACAGTTACTAAAAAAACAGAGATAACAAAATCTTTACCGGGCTTCATTCATAAAAGAAAGAAACGTACGAAAGTGAGCATCCGTGGTCTAGTGGTCGGGCCCCGCCTTCCGATCCTATGGTCGAGGGGTTTGAAATTGGTCGTGTACCAATAGATTTTTGAAAAACGATGTGCGCAATTCCAGTGCTCTTAAACAGTGATAAAAGTCATTGTGAGGAAGTCAACTTGTCCAAGTTATAAAAATTATGTGTCATCCACCAATCTGCATTAAGTCCGTATGGTTAATTATTATGAAACGACCACTCACCCATGTGATTAGGTCAGTTTCCCAACTGTGGGATCATTAGAAAGTGTCCTTAGTATGTGTGATTGACCTTAGTGTTAGGTACCTTTAATTAAAAGAAGGATAAAATTAAAGATCCACATAAGCTGACTCATATAAACGTACTTTACTATATCGATAACCTCCTGACTAACACAATTTTATTTCCAGATTGTACGGGTTTGTAATAAATTAAAATGAAACTGTCTATACCAGTGTGGGTGCTCCGGCAAGGTAAGATGAAGAAGCCTGGGCGTACGGTCAGTACATGGTCACCACTTGCCACAGCTTTCAACACTAGACCCAGTTCTAGACCCATGTTTGAGAATATAAAAGACAGAACTGTAAGTTTACTTTGTTTATTCAAATTGTATTAGGAAAATAAAGCCATTACATACTCGTTCATATTGTTTTTGTATAGGTCACAAAACCTAGTGACCTATACAAAAACGATATGAACGAGTATTAACGAACAGAGTGTGCAATGCATGCTATCTCACACAATAATTGGTGCCAACGCACACATACTAAAGCAATGTTTACTTATAAAAAAATTTTTTTTTAGAACTTTTGTCCATAATCTCTGTGCCTTAATGGACCATGTCAATTCCATCTTACCCTCTACAATTAACATCAGTATTTCTATTCTCTTTGTAGCTTGTATATGGACATAATATTTACATACATACACAAACCAAGCCGTCCTTTTTTTTTTTTTTTTTCAACCCATATTGTCCCAATGCTGGGCAAAGGTCTCACCCAAATCCTTCCATCTGTCTCGATCTTTAGCAATCTCCCACCAATAATAATGTGGTAATAATGCGTTTATTTAATTGAGTGTCCGGGGTGTAGTAAAAAAAGTCTAAATGTTTGATTTTTAATTCAGGGCCTGTTCAACATACCAGAACTAACAAGCTTTGAGGGGTTTCACATTCTGAAAGAGCAAGCGATATCCGCCACAGATCTTCTGATTGAGGAAGCTACATCCAACCCAAGCAGGCCCATGGTGGAGATATTTGATGAACTTTCAGATACTCTGTGCAAAGTAGCGGATTTAGCTGAGTTTGTACGGATTGCACACCCGCTGTCTCACTATGCTAGTGCTGCTGAGGATGCATGCATCAGTGTCAGTGGAGTGGTGGAAAAGTAAGTTAATCATTCCAGTCTATTTGTATAAAATTATCATAAAAAGTGCACAATTTCGTCCTATACCTACTTCGTTTTCCAGTTCGCAGTCGCCATTCGTAAACTTTTTTCCGCAGTGTTTATTGTTTCTGTAAGCTATATCGCCTGCCCGCTGCCACTTCAGCTATTTTTTTCTTGAGAGTTATGTAATATGTTATGTAAAATTTTAAGAGTAGTAGAGTTCTCTGTGATGGAGCTCGTCCGAGGAAGGACTACCACCATACCTATTTCTGCCGCCAAGCAGTTGCAATGCTCGCATTGCTGTGTTCCGGTGCGAAGGGTATGGTTTCCGGTGAAATTACTGGCACATGAGGCTTTCGATCTTAGCCTCAAGGTGGCAACCCGCGAGTGATACCTCTGATATTGCAAGCGTCCAGGCTGCGGTAACCGCATACCATTTTGTGAGCCGTACGCTTGGTTGCCACTTAAATTGTATAAAAAAAAAAAAAAAAAAAAACTACAAGCCATAATATATTCTATTTTAACAGATTGAACACCCATAAAGGCTTGTATGAAGCTCTCCACGACTCTGTGAAACGCGGCACCTCTGGCGACCAGCACTTAGCGAAACTATTCCTCTTCGACTTTGAGCAAAGTGGAATCCACTTAGAAGAAGGGAAAAGGCAGAAGGTTGTTGCGTTAAATGATGTGATACTGCAAACAGGGCAACGGTTTATGGCAGGTGCGGCTAAGCCGAGACGGGTGAAGCGGGGTGTGGTGCCGCAGAATGTCAGGCAATTGTAAGTTTTATTATTCTCAAATCCAATAAAGATAGACCTTCAGGTCACATAAACTATAAGGCTTTTATATAATTTTTTTCCAGTACACATGCTCAATAAAAAAGTCAATCAAAATATTAAAAAGACGAAAATTTTCTAGCAGGTAATATTCTACTGAACTTTTTAACTAATGAGGACAACAAAACAAAAAATCGCGCGCCAGCTGCTTGCCTGTAGGTAGGTAAAGTGCAGATACCAACCGCGACACCATTTACATCAGCTACCTCAAAAGACATTAAATCAACACGTGTTATGTCCCTCTACGGGACATCATCAGGACACATCGACTTGTTCTCTTTGTTGCTTAGTTCAGCAGAATAGTACTAAAAGTTTTTTATAACTTCTAATGCTAAATCAATCAACTATCCAAGTCAGATAAAGGTTACTGTTAATGCTTCGGCTTACTAACTGTAGTAATGGGGCATTAAACTTAGCAAGTGAAAAAATGAGTTATAAGGCATGAAATCAACGCATTTATTCTTCGATATTACACTAATGTGTGTCTGATGGCGGATACTAGAGGCGACTGATCCACGTCGCCTGCGGGGTGAGGCAGGGGCGCATCACTTTACAATTTTGCTGACCACACTATAAATTGTGTCACTACAGTACTTATGCAAGTCTCCAATCTTTTTTTTTTTTTTTTTATAGAACTGAAGTGGCAACCAAGCGTACGGCCCACAAGATGGTAAGCGGTTACCGCAGCCTTTGGACGCTTGCAATACCAGAGGTATCACTCGCGGGTTGCCACCTTGAGGCTAAGATCGAAAGCCTCATGTGCCAGTAATTTCACCGGAAACCATACCCTTCACACCGGAACACAGCAATGCGAGCATTACTGCTTGGCGGCAGAAATAGGTATGGCGGTAGTCCTTCTAGCTGTTTCCTCTCTTACCTTATTTTAGTACTAACAGTTTGCTTGCAGTTTCAGCTCCGACGGCGAAGACTTCATAGTGAGCGGCGTGTACGCGGAATGTTCAGAGGCGGCGGCTAGAGAGGCGGCCTACAGACTGTACCTCGCGCCCGACCCCGCGCAGGACGCACTGCTGAACTCTACACTAGACGCGAGACATCACATGGCGTCTCTCACCGGATTTAACTGCTATGCGGACAGGTGTGTGGTATATAGCGTAGACTTCTTAGTGAGGTTTTGCTTGTATCCTACAGGATAGGGAAACATGGGGCTTCAATATATATATATATATATATATATATAATATAATGCTGGACAATTCACACAGCATCATCTAGCCCCAAGGTAAGCTGCTGTTAAACAGAGCTGTGTTATGGGTACTAGACTACTGATATATACTTAATACAATACAATACATAGATAGATATTTTTATTATACATAGAAAATACCCAAAACACCCGGAACAAATATTTGTAGATCGTACAAACTTTTGACCCGAGGCGGGAATCGAAACCGCAACCTCCGTGTCGCAGGCGGACCTGCGCCCGCTGCGCCTCATCGGTCGTCAAAAGATTGGTAAATTGTGTATTCTATTTTACAATGTGAATACTTTTTGCGATTTCCAGAGCAATAAACGCAAGTACGATGGGCACAGCTGCGAACGTGCGTCAATTCCTTGACATACTCTCCGACAATCTTCACGACCGCGCGAAAATGGATTTCGACAACATGCTTAAAATGAAGAAACTAGAAACACCATACCAAAGCACGCTCAGTTGCTGGGATACACCGTACTTCACACATAAAGCGAAGACGCAGTTGCTGAATGTTCATAACTCTGATTTTAGCCCTTATTTCTCGCTGGGCGGGTGTATGGAAGGACTCAATATGCTTTGTGAAGAGCTTTATGGTATATCTTTGAAGTCTGAAGAAATGTTGCCCGGTGAGTTTTTTCTTAGTGCTACATAACATTCTAACAATAATAAAATTATTATTAATATTTGTAATATCATACGGCTGATTTACGCGACCTCTCACTAAAAGTCAATCAGCTCTATATGGGCCTGTTTCAGAGCGTGTTAGCTGCGCCAACGTCTGGCGAAGCTAACATGCTCTACCGGTCCATATACGAGCTGTCAGAAGAGTAAAAACATTGTCCTGACGTGGTTGCTATGAGGGTAAGATGGAACTGACATGGTCCATAAGGACAAAAGTTCCTAAAAAAAAGATTTAAAAAAAAAAACGCGTCCTCATTGGCACAGTGGGTGAGTACCTAGTTGAGAAGTGGGAGGTATTTATTTATTTATTTTTATCAGTTATCTGGTTATCATAGTACAAGCTTTGCTTAGTTTGAGACTAGATAGATGGTGCTAAATAAAAAGTACGTAAATATATGACGACCGATGTGGCGCAGCGGGCGCAGGTCCGCCTGCGACGCAGAGGTTGCGGGTTCGATTCCCGCCTCGGGACAAATGTTTGTACGATCTACAAATATTTGTTCCGGGTGTTTTGGGTATTTTCTATGTATAATAAAAATATCTATCTATGTATTGTATTGTATTAAATATATATCAGTCATCTAGTACCCATAATACAGCTCTGTTTAACAGCAGCTTACCTTGGGGCTAGATGATGCTGTGTAGATTGTCCAGCATCATTTATTTATTTATTTTTATTTATTTATATAAATAGTCACGTACAGGTTTATATTGGTGCTGGTTGTAAGTGGTCCACTAGACCCTAAAAGTTCCAACCAGGTTTAGGTGTAGCTGCAACCGTTAGATTAATAACTTTCGAACCATTAAATCCAGGTGAATCGTGGTCCCCCGATGTATACAAACTAGCGGTGGTCCACGAGACGGAGGGTCTGCTGGGCCACATGTACTGCGACCTGTACGAGCGCGCAGGCAAGCCGCACCAGGACTGCCACTTCACCATCCGCGGCGGGAAGTTACTGCCGGACGGTAGCTATCAGGTACAAACTAGTAGTGATGAGACGGAGTGTCTGTCAGACCACAATATGTATGAGCGCGCAAATCAAAACCATACCTACTCCGGAAACTCAATGAAATGTATGAAATAAATGCGTACCTGCATAGTGTAGTGTTATCACCATCTCCTCAGTCGATCCCTCATTGTTGAGGATCGTGACTCCTTCCCATTCCGTGAATTATGGATTTGCATTTAGAGCGGTTGTTGGCTTGATGAGAGATCAACACATTATTATATTTAATCACATACTTAATGTGATAATGACGCATGTATTTCCTAAATTTCATTGCTTCCGTAAACGTTGCCGTTGTATACATGTGTGAGTGTCACGGTAGGCAAGTCATACGCGCGCTGTGAAAAAAGTGCACTAACAAAAGTGACCTTGTGGTGGCCATTCTGTACGTAGTATAATATCTGTGATATCGTATTTCAGAACCCCATAGTGGTGGTGATGCTGTCCCTGAGCGGCGGGCACCGGTCCGGGCCGGCGCTGCTGGGCGCGGGCGCGGTGGACAACCTGTTCCACGAGGTGGGGCACGCGCTGCACTCCATGCTGGGCCGCGCGCCGCACCAGCACGTGGCGGGCACGCGCTGCGCCACCGACCTGGCCGAGGTGCCGTCCGTCCTCATGGAGTACTTCGCCTCCAGCCCCCAGGTCTGTTACTGTTCCACGAGGTGGGACACATGTCAGCACCTGACCGCTGAATGCTACAATGCACACAATCCGAACTACAATCCGGGCCCCTTCAAGGCTAGAGTGAATAGGTGTCTCATAGACCTTCGTGATCCGTGCTTATTTTTTTTTTAAATATATTGTGTGTCCAGGAGACCCCAGCATTTATTTTTTCAATCATGAATAGACCTTCGTTCGGCCACGATCTCGCCCGATGGTAAGCGATGCTTCGTGCTTCACCGTCTGCATAAGGCCGACGGTGGGCACAAAGCACAAAAAATAAGATAGATTAAGAAGATTACTAGGTATCACAAAAGTTTACAGCATCGTTATTTTCTACTACCGCATCATTGTTTCCTTCTACCGCATCATTACTTCCCTCTACCGTATCATTATTACACAATACTCGTTATTATTTCCCACTAAACATAACTCTCGTCCCCACAGGTGGTGCGTCGATTCGCGCGTCATTTCCAGACGCGCGAGCCGATGCCGGAGGACATGTTGCATCGCCTCTGCGCATCCAAGTATCTGTTCGGAGCAAGCGAGATGCAGCAACAGGTAATGCGTCAATAGTTTCATCTGTTTAGGAGATATGATGCCGCAGATACACACAACAAACTTATATCACCTCTCTTGCACAAAATAGAAAAAAAAAATGCAAATTTTTTAGTAGAGGTATTTTGTGAAGGACATTATTAAAAGGGGTTGGTTTTCATTTGTGGTGGTAAACCGCCAAAACGATCAGTACTTTTTTTTTTTTATACAACTGAAGTGGCAATTAAGCGTACGGCCCACAAGATGGTAAGCGGTTACCGCAACCTATGGACGCTTGCAATACCAGAGGTATCACTCGCGGGTTGCCACCTTGAGGTTAAGATCGATCGATGGCGCCTCATGTGCCAGTAATTTCACCGGAAACCATACCCCTCGCACCGGAACACAGCAATGCGAGCATTTCTGCTTGGCGGCAGGAATAGGTATTGTGGTAGTCCTTCCCCGGACGAGCTCTATCACAGAGAACTAACTCTACTACTCTTACTACTATGTACGAATCAGTAATTATACGAAATAGGATAAAGAAAATGTTAAACGAATAAAGACTTTCGATATCGTTGATATTCTATTTCGTCGGGAGTTCAAAAACATGTGGGGCCCTATTCATAAACGTACTTTAAATCTATGCTAGCTGTGTCATAAAAATATATCATTATCTTTGTTCATTGACATGCATGACAAGGAAAGATATTAGCAAGCCACTAAACATGTTTTTTTTATACAATGTATAAGTACTACAACAGAATGGGCACCTAAAGATGGTGGACGACCTCGCGGCAGACCAAGACTAAGATGGTGGGATGATCTTGATACTTTTAGGAAGGATTGATCTACTGTAGCACAAGACCGAGAACGTTGGAAAGGGGATAGGGAGGCCTTTGCCCTGCAGTGGGACGACGCAGGCTAGTAATAATATAAGTATAAATAGTAGAAAATGCACCGGTGGTCTAGTGGTAGTGACCCCGCCTTTCGATCCTAAGGTCGTGGGTTCAAACCCGGTCGTGCACCAATGGATTTTTCTGTTCGAAATTTTATGTGCGCAATGCACTGGCATTGATGAGAGCACTGGCTCTCATACGGGGAAGGAAAACATCGTGAGGAAACCGGCATGTCCAAGAACTAAAAATTCGAAAGACATGTGCCATCCACCAATCCGCATTGGGTCCGCGTGGTGGATTAAGACCCAATCACTCTCGCCTGAGAGTAGCCCAGTGTCCCAGCAGTGGGAATATTAGAAAGCTGTCATGATGATGATGAAATAGTATAAAATGTATTATACGGACAAAAATATGCAGGTTGACTTACAATGAATTCTGCTTTTCTAATAAGGACCCTATGTCATGCGAGATAGAAATGGTTACTTAGATAACATTGTCGCAGGTATTCTATTCAGCGTTGGACCAGCACTACCACGGCACTGGCGCCTCGCACGGCGGCCGCACCACGGAGGTGTTACAGCAAGTGCAGAAACAGTACTACGGACTGCCCTACGTAGAGAATACGGTAATAACCACATGCTTTTCAGTCTAAATATATAATTTCGTTGCCTTACCGACTGACAATCGACGCACAACCTAAAGGTTTTAGAGACCTTCATTTTTGGGGTCTTTAAATATTGTCGAGGAGTGTACTAAAGAAGAAATTCCCGTGAGTTAAATTATTGACATATTATATCACCGTATCACGATAAGTATCGACAAGACCTGTTCAACCGCCATCGCTACAGTCAACGGAACTCGCATACATAAATACATACACCCCAAAACATGACACTTCTTCGCAGTCGGTCAATAACCGATCATGGTGTCTTGGCTAAGACTTCAAGTTTTGGATGGCTTCTAACTTCCCAGGCGTGGCAGCACCGCTTCAGCCACCTGATTGGCTACGGAGCGAAGTACTACTCGTACCTGATCTCACGCGGCATCGCCTGGAGCGTTTGGAAGCAGCATTTCGAGAGTGAACCGCTCTCTCGAAGCGCCGGCGAAGGACTGAGGAGCGGACTGCTGAGGCACGGAGGCGCCAGACCGCCACAGGTACGGGAACGAATATATAGGCTTTATTTACCATAACTGAGAGCACTGGTGGTCTAGTGGTAGTGACCCCGCTTTCCGATCCTAAGGTCGTGGGTTAATAAAATATCTAAGCGTATAGTTCGCACAGCGGATCTAGGCTTCCGTGAAGTTAGCCGTTTGTGATGCGCAAAGACAATTTAGTTTGAAAAAGCTCCATTGCGCATCGAAACGGCTAAATTCACTACGGCCGAGATCCGTTGTGAGACCTATACATACATACAAAGGGACAGACACTGGGAAGCGATTTTATTTTATGCTAATGTAAAGATGTGATAGTTTGGATGTTTGTTACTCAATCACGTTGTACTACTGCATCGATTTTAATGAAATTTACAAAAAAAAAGTTTGTTTACTCAAATCAAATCAAAACCGCTTTATTCAGTAAACTCACAAGGAACACTTTGAAACGTCGTACAAGCTAGTAAAATTTACGCCAGTACCAACGCACCCTTGCTGTAAAAGAACTGGCAACACTGGCTGGGTTTGGCTTTTTTGGCATAACCTTGCTATTGTTATGGATGCCGAGTAGAGTTATTCTATCAGTTATAGTTTTATGGTTTCTATAATAAAAGCTTTGCTTAGTTGCGTTGGGGCTATCAAGCCCTGTAAAAAATGTCCACCATTATTCATTCATTTATTTGTATCCACAGGAACTACTGCGCTCGTATTTGAACACCGAAGTGACACCCAACACCCTGGCCACCGCGCTAGCTGACGAGTTGGATTACCACAAGGACCACCTCGATACAGTCTTCAAGATCATAGACAAATGAACACAACTAAACCTCAGTTAGAGATTTACGATGCGTATTCACACAACTAAACATCAGCTATAGAGTGTTACTATGCGTATTCGCACTACTTAACCTCGGCTAGTGTTACGATGCGTATTCACACAACTAAACATCAGCTTTAGAGTGTTACGATGCATATTCACACAACTAAACCTCAGCTAGAAAGTTTTACTATGTGTATTCGCACAACTTAACCTCGGCTAGAGTTTTACGATGCGTATCCACACAACTAAATCTCGGCTAAAGTTTTACGATGCGTATTCACTACAAGATATCGTCTCGATTATAGCGTTACAAATGTGTTAATAGTAGGTAATTTTCATCCAGTAGATATAATCAACTTGTACTTAGTTCTTGGTGATAATAAAATTATGCTTATATTTTCGAGATATAGATGAGTTTTGTGTAAATATTGTAAATGTTTCAGTATGTATGTAAATTATTATGAATTTTGCATTTGGACTGAATTATTGTTATGGTGGATGAAAAAAAATATATTGCTTCAAATAAAATATAAGAAATTATTATTTTGTATTTTAATTTATTTATAAATCAATAAAGTTAAATTAAAAAAAAAGTACATTACTATTACTCTATGAGCATTAACGGCATAGATAGTGTAGGAAACTCCTTCGTTACCAAAGTTTTCCACTGAACTCATATTGATATGCTTATTCAGTAATGTTGGGACACTGGTTTTCAACTGTGTAGCCAACCCCAGAAAGCCTTTCTCCTGAGTAGCTTTTAACAAACAAACAAGTCAACTTTTAAGATAAAAATAATTGTCATATAATAGTAGATGGTGTGAAAAAAAACATGTACAAAGAACTCACAACCCATAGATGTAAGAGCTTCATGAGACATGAAGCAACTTTATTGCTATACAAACTATACTATACTACCTATTTACAATGGAAAAGCAATTATCGCTTTTCATAGATTAAACATATTTCAAACAAAGTATGTTTAAAGGCAGATTTTATTTATGACCAATTGTGGATGCGCACAAGGTCGTAAGTACTAATCTTGACTATCTAGTTTAATTGGTAGGGTCATTACCAGTTGTCATTATTAGCGTCTTCGCCAATGGTGACAATTGGGAGTTTCAGCGGATACACACCCTTCATCGCATCAGCAGACATTGCGACATATCATTTGTACATTCTACGTACCGTACAGTTTTTCAATGCATGCATTTTCGTGCCATAGCGTGGAAACCAGACAGCGCGGGTCAGTCCACAACAATCACACGATTCAACGTCTCCTCAATTATTAGTGTTAAATATTTACATTTTTATATTTACTGGGTGTAGCCTCGATGAAAAACTTTAAGCCACGGCAGCTGCAGTGAACAGTCATGATAAAATCACGTTAGTATGTACAAAATACGAAAGTCCTTGCTTGTTCATCGAGTACATGCAATTTGCATTAGCGCGAAGCTGGTACTAGGCGCCTTCGTTAAAACGGCATTAGATTATGCAATTTGGAGAGTGTAAGTAATGAGTAAAGGCAGTTAGTGATCAATCTATTGCGATCGTAGGGCTCTGCCACACTTGCTTATCTAGTGCAGTCTCTGCAAATTGGGTAATCTAATGCCCGCTTTAGACTCGCATGCATAACAGTTGTACACTAACGCAATTAAGCTCCCACAATGCAATTAATGCTCTCGTATTTGAAACTAATTAAACAATATCGATGCAAATTCGTGTATACCCTAATTTGTCACTAGCTGAATTCTTGTCAGCGACTTTTGGGAATGACCCGAAACATTGATTTTAGCCTGCGTTTTCACCAGAGATGTGCGAGATGTGTAGCGAGGGATGTTTGTTAGGAACCAATAGAATCACTTCATTTACCTAGCCTCGCTCAGACAGCTTCAACGAAGTGATTCTATTGGTTTCCACAAACACATCTCTCGCTACACATCCTCGCTTAGCTCTGGTGGAAACGCAGTCGTATGATGGCGTACGTAGACTGTATTGAGCAATTATTTTCAAGTCACTGTACCTATAACCTTAGGGCGTACTAGCATAGAGTATTCTATATTATGACTGTTACTTCAGTCGTTCATTTCGTAGTAGAATTTACGTTTTGTACCAAAATTACTACCTAATAATCTATACAGGTGTCATCCAATTGTATATTTCATTATTGATGCTGATGACAATCTCCACCGTGCTCTAATGTACTATCACTTATGTAGAGAATTCGCCTAATATAAATTTTAAGCAAGTATTTGCAGTTTTGTGTTATTTTCTCATAAAAATCTGTCATAATAAGGCTTTACTTCGACTTCTAGCTAAAAAGTAACAGACACAAAACAGCAGTTAAATAATGTATTGTTAACACCCTCTACATACAGTTTGGTCTTATTATAATTTCACCAATAGATTCTTAGCCTAAGTTGCAACGCATCCATTGCTCATAAAAATCTTTGACGCACGTTTTTCCGTAAGCTAAGTATTTGTTGGTGCATATAGGCACAAGGGCCAGTTAATGTTACAATCAGCGACAAACTCGCTACGGTGCATACAGTCGTATCATTTATGTGACGATAAGTTACGTAGTCGTAGTCACTTTACAATACGCGACGTAGTTGCAATCACTGAACAATATCCGGCATGACAAATCACGTTACTCGATGTAGTTGTCGGTGACGATACGCTACGTAGCTGTGGTCACTTTACAATACGCGACGTAGTTGCAATCACTGAACAATATCCGCCATGACAAATCACGTTACTCGATGTAGTTGTCGGTGACGATACGCTACGTAGCTGTGGTCACTTTACAATACGCGACGTAGTTGCAATCACTGAACAATATCCGCCATGACAAATCACGTTACTCGATGTAGCTGTCGGTCACGATACGCTACGTAGTTATCACAAAGGTGTCACGACACGAAGCGGTGTAGTTAGTGGCATTCCACGACGTAGTTGTCACGTAACTCTACGCAGCTTAGTTGCCAGTAGCGTCCTGCGGCGTAGTTGTCAATGGCGTTACGCGACGTAGTTTTAGCGCGTTATTACGCGACGTAATTGTACTGGTTGGGATTGTCCTTGTCTCGCTCCATATAGTCGCGGTCGATGAGAGATTCGATACGTTTCTTCAGGTCGGCGGGCTGTGGATAGATAAATGATAGATTTACCTTTTTTTTTGTACTGTGGTTTATAAATTTATCAATAGATAAGGTCTCTTTACACACGCGGTAGATTCATGAAACAAATCGAGGAATGCGCGCGCATGATTGCCGCGTCCATCTTGTACACTGTTGGGGCCCAGTTGATAGATAACTTGATAATTAATTACAATTTTAGGTTAAACTTCCATAAGTTAGGAAGTTTTTAAGCGACTTCAGTATGTTGTAATTAAGTACAAGAATATACATTGAAAGGATAAGTCTGAAAAATAAATGCGTCTAAAAACAAGCGACATAAGAAACTCGAACAGCAAAGAAGCTACTTTGCTGTTTAGGTTTCTGAAGTTTATACCATCCAGGGGCCTTATTCGCTATGACCAAACGTGGGCTCGTTACGATATCTGCGTGGAATCGTCGTCTAAGAGCCATGTTTTAGGGCTTGTCTGACTGTTTTTTCAAGGTCAACGATCGATGGCGATACTATCGCTATTGAAACCCAAAACCATTTTACAATTCCACACCATGGCGCGATAGAACACGTTACTAAGTTACACGTTATTGGTAAGGAATCTCCTATGTCATAGCGAATTACGCCCCATGTTTTTCGAACAAGGGTATATCTATGGCCTAGCGGTGGATTAAGAGGGTTAGTGAATTTAGTGTTTACCTTGACGGGGAACTTGAGCTGGTTATAAAGCTCTGATATGAGGAGGTTGTGCGAGAGTTGTTTCCGCATCTTCATAACTCGCACAATAGCCGCGTCGATCTGGTACTGACGGTCTTGGAATACCCGCTCCTCGGTTGCTTTTTGTTCTTCGTTCTGAAATATTAACAATCATATGAATTTAAATGTATAAACGGGTATTTACTACATCGTTTTGTTTTTTTTGACTATATAGAGTCTTTGATTATTATTGCGCTATATTCAAGGAACATGTTCCACACAAAAAAAACCTTTTTTTTTATATAACCTTTTGTCTTAAAAATCTCGAGTAAATAATAATTGACCAAGAAAACGTAATCGATATTAAAAAAAAACATGTATTTTTTTGTGTGTGGAACATATTTCTTGAATATTGCGCATTCATAATCAAAGACCCTTTATAGACGCGAGAGACACATCCGCACAAATCATTATCACAAGCGTGAGACATCTTCGCACGTGAGACATCTCAGCACGTGAGACATCTCAGCACGTGTGAAACATTACCGCACGCAAGAGACATACGCACGAGACATATCCACACGAGACAATTGTACAGGATAACTCACAGTCTCCTTCATCTGTATCTGGTTGATCTTGATGCGGAACAGCTTGTTGGTGAAGTCCGCGTGGAAGGCGAAGTGGTCCGCGTCCGCCACCTCGCGGCCGCGCGGCGTCTTCACGAGCACGCGCGCCTTCCCGCACGCGAGCGACTGCAGCGTGCGGCGCAGCTCGCCTTCCTGACATATTTCATTTCATCATCCTCAAGTTCCTTCAACACCTGACTACGTTGGCAACAAGGCACTGGAACTGTCCGTTCCCGGAACAAGATCTAGAGGGAGACCCGAGACCTCATGCACGGATTTGTTGCGCAAAGATATGGTGCAATGTTTCGGACGAAGATGTCGAGGATAGAGCGAAGTGGAAGAAGAATTGTTGGAAAGCTGATCCCACCACCATGTGGGATAAATAGGAAGAGAGAGAGAGATCGTGACAGCCTTCTAATGTTCCCACAGCTGGGACACTGGCCTACTCTCAACGGGGGTGATTGGGTCCTCATCCACCACGCGGACTCAATGCGGTGCGGTGGATGACACGTGTCTTTCGAATCGTTAGTTCTTGGACATGCCGTTTTCCTCACGATGTTTTCCTTCACCGTATGAGACCACTGGCATCGCGCAGATAAATTTTTCGAATAGAAAAATCCATTGGTGCACGACCGGATTCAAACCCACGACTTTAGGATCGGATAGATAGATAGATCAACACTTTATTGTACACAAGGATTACAGAATAAATTTAAATGTCGTAAGTAGGTATAGTACACTGGGCGGCCTTAACACTTAAAGCGATTTCTTCCAGGCTCAATAATTCATAGATAATTTAGATAGCAACTATATTTCTTTTTACATTAGATGCGAGATTGATAATATTTTTATATATAATTATATAACTACAAAATACAGTTATCTATCGTAAAGGTTGAACACCAATCAGAGGATCTCGGAGGAAATGGTTCTCTGATTGGTGGGCATCAAACAAAATTGCAGAATTTTAAACCTATACTTATGTATAGTTCTCTCGCCGGGTCTAGGCTTCCGTGAAGTTAGCTGTTTCGATGCGCAATGGAGCTTTTTCTAACTAGATTTTCTTTGCGCATCACAAACGGCTAACTTCACGGAAGCCTAGATCCGCCGAGAGAACTATAATAAAGTTTTGTATCTAAACTTACCTCAATATTGGTAAGGGTCTTGATTTCGTCAAAAGCTAGATTATCACCGTCATTGAAGAGCAGTAATACGAGCGCTTGAAATAGAGATACCTGTAATTCTTTGTTACCCTGAAAAAAAAACACTTATTTGAAATGATAATAATTATAAATGATCAACCAAATGACACGGTACAACTAAACCTGCTTGCAACGAGGTTCAACTAATACCTGGGTGAGACAAGGTACAACTATGCCTGGATGAGACAAGGTACAACTATACCTGTATGAGACATGGTACAGCTATGCCTGGATGAGACAAGGTACAACTATACTTGTATGAGACATGGTACAGCTATACCTGGGCGAGACAATGTACACCTATACATGTATGAGACATGGCACAGCTATGCCTGGATGAGACAAGCTACTAACTATACCTGTATGAGACATGGTACAACTATACCTGGGGTCTACTCATGCGGACAAAAGCGATATATCGTGACGGTTTATTTAGTTCAGCTAATGTCCGTGAACGCTTTGAACTTAGTTGCAACCAACAAAAGTTGCACTACGATATTTGGCACGATTATCGTTTGTCACTCTGAAGAGTAGACGCTCCGGGTGCGTCACGTGCGTACAGGTAGAGGGTAGAGGGTAGAGGGTAGAGGGTACCTGGGTGAAGACGGCCCGCAGCACGCAGTGTCCGAGCGTGGGCTGCCACTGCAGCTTGCGGCCGGAGTGCTTGGCGAGGTAGAACTTGGCGAAGTGGTGGTGGTGGCGCGTCAGCTCCGCCGGCAGCCGCACGTCCACCACGGGGTACGTCGGCCAGAAGCCCTGCGTGAGGATGTACACGGAGAGGTCCACGCCTCCGCCCTCGCCGGGCACCAGTAGGTGCTAAAAATCACAAAACCCAATAACAATTAAGCTAAATAAATATCGCAGCTGGAAATACCGCTTTTTTTTTATATGTGCAAGGCTACGGTCATTCACAATAACGTGTGAAATGTCGAGAAATGTCACTGTCAAAAGACAGTTGACTGATAGGCAATCTAAATCTCCAGTGATCTCCATCTCAAACTGTCTAATATGAACATGAACAGTAGAGCTATGGTCAAACTATCATATTCCTATTATTACTACCCCAACATTTTTTTATTTATATTGCTGTAGTGGCACCCTTGTGAAATTTTGTGATTATTTCGTAGATTTAGATGGACGACCCCTAGAAATTTGGTATGACGCCTTGGGCCCTAGGGAGCATAGGCTATTTATATGTGCCGCGAACGGCGCTGTAAGCGGCAATAAAATAGTTACATACATAGTCCTAACCCCACTACTTATTGGGAAATAGGATGGTACCAACTCATGTCATGATGGACCAACTGGTATTCAGAGTTGTGAAGTGACTCTGGTCATGTTCGCTTTTATCATGACAGCCTTATAATAGTCCAACAATTTGTTTGTATATCACTAAAGTGGCAACCAAGCGTACAGCCCATTTGATGTTTACCGGTTACCGTAGCCTATGTACGCTTGCAACATCAGAGATATAACTTGCGCGTTGCCACCTTGAGACGTAGATCTAAACAACTGGAAAACTGGCTGTTTTTGCCAATAATAATTACAATAAATAAATAATGCTGGACAATCCACACAGCGTAATCTAGCCCCAAGCTAAGCAGAACTGTGTCATGGGTACTAGATGACTGGTATTTTTAATATAATAAATACAATACAAATATTTGCAGAACGTACAAACATTTGACCCAAGCTCCTGCGTCGCAGGCGGATCTTTGCTTGCCGCGCCACATCGGTCGTCAAAACTGAGTTATTAATAAATTAAAATAAAAAGAAATGCACTGGTCGGTATACATACATCAGATACCTGTTTGTACGTGATATTGATGTCCTTGGACAGTTCCATATCTTTGAACATCCCTTCCAGCTTGCCGGTAAAGCCACCACCGCATTCTTGCTTCAGTTTCGAGAGCATAGACTTCTCTGCGTCTACGGAGGCTGACTTTCCTACCAGCAGTCGTTTCGCTAGGTCCTGAAAAGGTATTTAGATATTTAAGATCGTGTTAAATGATTAAGAGGTCGTTAGTTTTCAAAATCGTATAGAGAAACGTCAAAAAGTTATCACATAAGATTTAATTTAATTAGTTGAGTAGCCTTTCAGTATTCATTCGGGCGTAAGTCGCATAGCAAAAATGTTTTTATTTTTTTTATTTTTTACATATTTGGAAAACTAACAGTTTAAATCATGTAAGAATGGTAATACTTAAAAAATAGATCAGGATTAACCTAAAGAGTTTTCACTAATAGTTCACTTAAACTGAACCAAATTTTAGTTGTTATTCTGATATCACCAAGCGAAGCCGCCGGCGGCAGTTAGTAATAAATAAAGATCAAACAGCCGAATACATGAGGTATTCCTCGAGGCGCACCAAGACGAAGCGCACCTAAGTACTTCCACGTAGCGCACCCGCTTAGGTGCGCTTCATTCGGTAACTATACATGTCAAGTTTTTATTCCTCGTAGCGCACCAACGATAATCTTGAGTTGTTGTAATTATAGCGCTCATTTTATGTAGGTAGTTAGGTACCTAATAAATGATTGTAGCTCTTACTTCGACAATAAAGAATTTATTTTCATTCATAATGTAGGCTCTAGTGATGGGGTTATTTATCATCTAATTATTAACCTATAAGTGGAATTTTGAGACCACACAAGTTGTATTTCAACTGTGGTGTTTTGTATGTACAGTCATGACTGACTGTGAGACTGCGCCGTTACAAAATTATTATTACCAGCTGTCGGAAATCGTACCTTTTTGTAAAAAGCTTCGAACACATCCTTGCCGTGTATAAACCGGAAGAGGACCATGATTTTGTCGAGCAACCGCTCTAGCTCCTCTTCCGTAGCCTCTTTGTTGCCGGCGCGCAGTTTCAAATCAACAAATTTGGCTGGAAAAATTCAAGATTGTTAAATTTGGAAATATGTATTTCACCCCCCCGGTTTCACTCGCGTATTAAAAGTTTTTATCCTATCCCATAGGAACAGTATCTTTTCCTGGATAAAAAGCCTAGAAGTTGGAATACTTTTCTAGAACTAAATTTCAACATCACAATTGGTTAAGTCGTCACGGAGATACGTGTGTGTAACAACATACGACACCCACACCCACACGTAATCACACACACCCTGTCACACAGCCACTCTCACAGTCACACTCACCCACAGACTTTCACATTTAAAATATTAGTAGGATTACATTATTTTATTATTCTACTGCAGCCCATACCGTAGCCAATGGTTTCTCTGGATTCTACGGAATTGTAGAGAAAAATTACAATTTTCTTAGATAAAATGTAATTTTTGTACACATTCACACATTCCGCACACTATCAATGAAACGTATGACACAAACGCGTCGTAATCACCACATGCATAGTTTGTGTACGTAAACGTGCCGTTCTATGTGCGAATGTCATGGGTGAGTATCGCAAGAGCGAGATAGCACGCTTTCGCTCGTGCATGTGGAAGTGCACTGCGCCAACACAAAACCAAAATAAATGCTTGCCTAATAGCCCTCAGTTTCAGTGCCAGCGAACTCGCGACTGGGGTGGGAGGTAGGGAGTGGCCATTCTGTATGTAGTACTAACATCTGTTTTGTGCTTGCACACTACTGTCCGGCTCTTGGCTAGGCTCTTACACACAACAGTAAAAACTAACCAATAAGTTCCGCCGGTTTATTCTGCCGCTGGTTGATAAAGTACTCGAACGCCTCTCGCATTGAGTATCTAAACTTATCGTTCCTCTGGAAGCACGTACTGACGACGTGGTCCAGCTGCTCCTTGAACTCGAGCAGCTCGCCGACCATCGTCTTGTCTCGCTCTGGCTCTATAACTATCGTCCGTCCTTTTTTCTGAAATACGAAAATGGTGAAGTCGTATTTTTTAGGTGCTCAATAACACCAGGCGGACACGAGTCGTCACCAGCCGCGGGACGGCCGGACATCGTTTGCATAATCGTATAGTACTCCGAACGGATTTCGGTCATCGTGAAGTTTGTGATGCGCAAAGATTATTTAGTTCGAAAAAGCTTCATTGCGCATCGTAACGGCTAACTTTACGATGGTTGAGATCCAGTACTACACTAATTCGGAATAACGAATTAGAACGATTATTCGTTGCGATGCACTATACTTATATCATAGTACTGTATAGTTCGCACAGCGGATCTAGGCTTCCGTGAAGTTCGTCATCGTGACGTTTGTGATGCGCAAAGACAATTTAGTTCGAAAAAGCTCCATTGCGCATCGAAACGGCTAATTTCACGACGGTCGAGATCCGTTGTGAGAACTATACATAGTACAAAATGAGGTCCCGCTGTCTGTCTCTCTCTATGTATGTATATACACGTAGATCTTTTATTTAATGTGGTTTTCATTAATAGATAGAGTAATTCCAGAAGAAGGTTTACAGCACCCGTGGGAAGCCGGGGCGGGTCCACTAGTACCTTAATATAGCTATTGAAGTGACTGCATAGCTCAACCAGGCCATCCTTCACCCGGCTGAACAGACCGTACAGGGTTGATAGGTCAGCGAGCCGAGGTCCATCCATAAGTGATTCGAGCCCCTTGCCTAAGATACCGGTCAGATGCTCGCTCAGTAGCTGCTTTTCAACAGTATGGACTAACTGCCACCTGGAACAATATTAAGTACGTTCTTTTTTCAATTTTTTAAGGAACTTTGGTCATTATTTTTTTTTTATAGTTTGTATATGGACCGGTAGAGCATGTTAGTCAAATGTTGAGGTTTACACGGTGACGTAAGTAGGTTTAAAGAGGGTTTTATAACTGAAGTATCATCACCCAACTGCATCGGGTCCTTGGGTGGATTAAGACCCAATCACTCTCGCTTAAGAGTAGGCCAGTGTCCCAGTGGGAACATTAGAAAGCTGTCATGATGACTAATATCTGCTCTGTGCCAATGGCGTTCCGGTGCGATGACTGTAAAGTGATGACGCAAAGGTATTGCTCACTTGGTGGAGGGGTCAAGGTAGTTGTTGAGGCGGTCTGTCTCCTCGCGCAGGCGCTTCTCCACGTGCGCCAGGTACTCGGGCACGGCGAGCGAGCGCATCAGCAGCTGCCCCTCCGCCGCGTACAGCCGCTCCGTCGCCTCCAGGAACCTAAACAATATTTATTTAAGTCAGTGTTGTCAGTGTTGAAAAGTCAGGCACTGATTCTACTACACTTGATTTAACCGACTTCTGAAATAAGAGGTTATCAATTTGACTGTATGTTTTTTTTTTGTATGTTTGTAACGCGATTTCTCTGCCAAGTTAAAATTTATGTACTTCAGCTTACTTGTGTTCAAAAGCATCCTGGTAAATCTGTAGGTCAGACAACATTCTCAGTAGACTTTTAAGCAGAGATATGTCAACGGAGTAGCCGCCTCGCTCCGTCTCAATAAGTGCCAGTAATCCATCTACTGTGCGCGTCTGTACCAGTGTGTTCATAGCTATGTGGTGCCGAAATAAATCAAGACCCATGTCCCTGAAATCATAACAGATTTTAGTATATTCAACTAATTTAGCTCACTCATGCACCCAGTTTTTTTGGCAAAGCTTAGGATTAGGAACCACTCAATGTGCGAATGTGGCCTAGACGAAGAAAATGTGGACCACATATTCTTCAACTGCCCAAAATTGAGACATTCTTTATGACTTCCTCCCTTCTGTTTTTTTGTATGCCCAAATGCCAGTCTAACATTGTTTTAATATTGCTTTTGAGCTTGCGGTTACCCACCTGTTTGTTTGAAGTAGTTTTAGAGTTTATTTGCTACAAATATACAAAAATATCCTATTTATAATATTAGCGTAAATATAGATTTGATACTCACCAAATAGAGTGTATGCTAGGATTCTGCAGCACATAAGTGCGATCGAGGTACAGGAATATACTACGTATCATGATCATCTGGCGGCAGTGGGCTCGCCAGCAGTCATCCATCCTTTTGAGAAACATCTTCCGGTCCATACTCTCTGTGAGGAACTGCTTGATGTTTGCTTTCACATGAGCCTCTACCAGGTTTGTAAGGTTTACATAAAGTTGGGATGCCATCTAGAAAATAAGCGGTTGCGGTTTTAAAAGGTTGTAAGTCTTCTATAAAGAAAACTAAACAGATCAAAAATAAAACATAGAAAAATATTTAACAAAGTTATCAAACCATTATATAAACCAATTTATAAAAACCAAAGAAACTGGGAGGAACAAGGAAATCCACATGCACACACTCCCTTACACACACACCCATAAATACACTAACACTAACACCATCACAAATACACACCCTCACACTTACACTTTCATCTTGGGTTCCATCTGTTGCCCAGTCTCTTATGAGAATGGTTTCTTCAGCGGAAACCCGAGTTTTATAAATTACACACCTTCATTCACACTACATTTCCTCACACAAAGCCAACCTACACTCTATTTTCTAACCTTTTTTATTAGTTAAATCACTGTCTACATTAAATCTATAATAGACCTAAGCAAGAGCAAAATCTCCTATGACAAGTACTTGTTTATTACTTGAAAGAAGATTTTATCACTGTTATCATTGTAATATCTTTTGGAACGCAATAAAACATTTGTATTTCTATTGTATTATATTCCTTTGTGTATATAAAAGCTTACAAGGGTGTTTTGATCATCAGTACTCAACTAGTAATAACAAAGCAGTGTAACGACTAACAAAATCAATTCATTATTGCTATAACTACATACATCTTTCAATAAATTATTTAATATAGCCCGTTGAAGGTAAATAATGTTAATAAAAAATTTTAAGGCACTGGCCTGTTTGTTTATATTTACCTTGTGACTGCACATGTTCTCCACAGCTTGGTACAACTCCTCGAGCGAGTACGCAATGGCTTTCGACGTTTGGATGGCGATCACAGCCTCCCGCAGTTTGCTCCATGTCGTCTCCTGGTAGTTTTCCGGAAGGTTTGGTTTACCTACAAACAATAATTCGTTACTCAGATGTCAGAGGTTATGACGACTCACGACTCGACGTAAACATACTCTTGAAATTCTTGATGATCAACTTTTTCGTCGCCGCTCCCGGCTTGTTCATCGCCGATGACGACGTCTTGATGGCCCCATTAGAACTTGGATTGATCAAGGAGAAATTAGATTTCTTTTCATTGGCACTCATTACGTCGGATTTTAATTTTTTGCAGCTCTGCTCGCTGGGTTGAAGAGATCGTTTTCTGATTTGAGTAATGAGCTCCGCGGCTGAAACTTGAGTTTTAGCTATACCCGACATATGAAAGCATGTTATGGCTACAGCCACAATACGTTTTACTTTAGTTATTTGTAAAAGCACATCTGTAAAAGTACAAAAATCAATCAGTCAATAGTTTACAACAACCACCATGAAAGAATTTTTTTTTATTTCGATTCAATCAATCAAACAAACATAGAGGTCGCGTGAGTGCTACTTCTTCTTCTTTTATAATGCGTCTGTGGAGTTGTGAGGTTTGCCCGTCTAAGCACTATCTTGCCAATGTCAAATCAAAAATTTAAAAATCTTCTTCTTCTCAGAGACTTTTTTTTTCTTAAACTCTAATCTTAGAAATGACCATGTCATAACTGTCAATGTCAGTTATGACGTCTTGAGTCATTGTTAAAATGTTTTTTGTCACTAAAGTGGCAACCAAGCACAGAAGCTCTGTAGGGGATTGTCTTTGGCTATCTTGTCAAAACGACATGGGTCTTCCCATTTTAATTATTTTTCTCGTGTTATTTTAAGTTTTGTTGCGTAAATTTGGTGGCAGTTTATCCAATTTAACTTGTTTACTTAGCACAAGTGTAAGTAATTGAAATGGAGGGGTGATGTTGGTTGGTAATTTAGTCAAAGACTTTCCAAGAGAATTTTGAAAGAAAAGTCATCGTTTCTTTCCAATTTTTTTTTTTTTTTTTAATACAACTGAAGTGGCAACCAAGCGTACGGCCCACAAGATGGTAAGCGGTTACCGCAGCCTATGGACGCTTGCAATACCAGAGGTATCACTCGCGGGTTGCCACCTTGAGGCTAAGATCGAAAGCCTCATGTGCCAGTAATTTCACCGGAAACCATACCCTTCACACTGGAACACAGCAATGCGAGCATTACTGCTTGGTGGCAGAAATAGGTATGGCGGTAGTCCTTCCCCGGACGAGCTCTATCACAGAGAACTCTACTACTCTTATCGTTTGTTTACGTTGCTAAGCGACAATCAAACTAATACACTTGACACTGGCAAAATTGTGGCAAACTAGCCACAAGCCACAGAGGCCATAAAAGAAAAGAAGAAGAAGAAGAAGCTCTGTAGTAAAGAATGTATCCTTGCACTTCCTTTACCATAGCCGGAAGAGTCAAAGAGCAGATAACCAAATTGATTAGAATGATAACAAAAAAAAAAAATAGGTGTGGTGGGGTGTTTATTTAATCTATCTATCTCACTCATAGATAGAGCCTTAGGGTTACGGCCAACTTCCCTAACTTTTCTTCTAAAAAGGATGGTACCTACCTAGTAACTGTACTTACAGTAAAGCTACCTTACCCACCTCCTTTTTTAAAGTTGTTGGGCCATGGCCCATGAGGCCATGACAGAGCCCTTCAGCCGAGAGCCGTTCGGGCGGCTATACTGTTCCTTCGAGCCGGATCATCCAGCTGAACTGAGAAGTTGAGAGAAAAAAAATATATTTTTTATGGCTTAGATACATTATTTTATGGTAGAGGATACCCACCCGCTTTATGATGTAAAATAGTTTTTTTACATATTACAAGAAAAATCTGTGTGTGTCTAGTATGTGCTATAACTTTATGGGAGAGGATCAAAGCGACACGAAGCGGTCATTAACGCTTGATTGGACATTGACCTCATTTAAGCCCAGGCAGAAATGCAGACCATGTCAATAAGTAAAGTTCATTTACCTACTGCAAAATTGGGATTTGCGACCTAGTTAAATATTGATAACGACGTTAGCTTTATTATTAGGTACCTAGTAGGTATTATAGTGTACTTACCACTATCAGCTATCATAACTTTTTTTTTATCCTACACTTTCCCACTGTCAGACAAAGGGAAAAGCAATTAGGTATTTATTAGGTAATTAATGATGATATTGTCTTTGATTATATGTGTTGATTCTACTTTATTATAATAAAAATCCATAAAAGAAAAACAATAAATTGTTTCCTACCAAAAAAAGGGGTTTTAATTTTTTGCTATTGGCGGGGTAGACGCAAGGAACTTAGCTATCCTTACTTATGGTAGACGGGTAGACGTTCGAAGGGTAAAACGTTTTTTGTTGTAGCAGTAGAAGTTCATTCTATTTACGAATTTGTATTTGGGTGGTGGCTCAGTAGGTAGTGGTGAGTGAGAGGCTTACTTGGTGAGTTCAGTAGCCCAACTCAAAAGACGCGGGTTTAAAAACTAACGACTGATTTTTTTTTTTCATTTTTAAAATGAAGCTATTAAGTGGATACATCATCATCATCACCAGTAAAGCATTAGGTTGAACTACCATGTGAGTAATAAACTCCTTAGAAGTTTACTGATGATCTAGTGGCGCGGTGAGCAAGATTACGGTTGAAAACGCGGGGTTCGATTCTTTTGAAGAATGTTTGCATGATAATCAAATATTTGTTACGGGTCTGGATGCAATGGTAGTTGTGCTTCCGAGTTCCATGATCCTCGTAGCCTACGACACAGTGTAACCTAGTTTTAGTTAGATAGAGGCCGTATTGCGAGTTTCGCGAGCCAATAAAAAAACTAGCAAAAGATTATACCAACCATTAAGGAGACCATTGTACAACTACATATGTGCCTAATTGGCTGTATGACTGTTGTGTGTTCTGCTGCCTTTTTCCTATTTCCTACTATTTATTCCTTTAAAACTGAAATTTAACTTATCAATTGGATTCAATAATAACCTGTGATGCAAATGTTATGATAGTGCAGCGCCAAGTTGTCGATTTGATTACACCCCATGCAGGTCCCGCGAGGGCGGAGTAACAAGTGCCGGGGGCGCGCGCTCCCGCTCATTCACCACCCACACAAGCAGCCCCTTCTCATCTCATTCAGCCGCCGGCACTCCGCTACCGACGGTCGTTCGCGTAGCGCGTAGGAGGCATTCACTCCGCCAACAATACGCGCGAAAAATATGTCCAAAGTTTAGATAAAAAGTTTATTTTAAATCCCATTATGGGCGAGCAAACGTTCAACGTTTCGGACGATCATTTAGAACAGCACATAATAACATTGTTTGAGAAACTAGAGTGTTTGCGGAAGGATGCGAATAACAGTGACTTGAGTGGGAGAGTCCCGGCGCGGCTCGAGCTGCGGACCCTGGGGTTGTGGAAGGCTGTGGTGGCTGAGTGCGCTGCATCCTTCCTCTATGTGTTCATCGTGTGTGGGGCGGCAGGCGGGGCAGGTGTCGGGGCATCCGCTTCAGCTGTGCTCCTCACTACGGCTCTGGCTTCCGGCTGCGCTATTGCTACCTTGACTATGTGCTTTGCTAAGATATCTGGTAAGTCCCAGTCTGGTGAATGTCGATGACAGGTGCATGCAGAGCACTTGTGCAAGAAACCTAGGTACCTACCTACAGGAATTATCATAACTTCATTCTTCATATCTTCAGGTATCATATCTTCATCTTCATTAGGTACTAGGTATTTTCTATAGCAACTATTTATTTTTTATCAAATTATGCCAAGAAGCTGTGCATTGATGCAATTCAACTGGTGTAAAAAAAGAAAAAAATACATAAATCCAGGTGCCGATGCCGATGCCGGGTAACTGAGGCATCCACAAAAAATGTTCCCCTTATTACGGAAACTCTATCTCTCGTCATTTTGAATCACCTGCTCCCTTCTACGTAGATACTAAACCCTACTCAGTACGAACACGATTACTTAAGGTACATAAGACTAATCGAAATATAACCTACCTAGTACAGTACTACTACAGGTACTACTAGCAACCTAGGTAGGTACCTATATCATGCGTGGGAACTTGATACTGCAAACTTGACACACGCACGAAACAGCTTGTGACAAGGAATGCGCAATGGTTCAGTAAATAATGGACGCTACGAAGGTAATTGCTAAAAAAATGCAGCGGAACGTCCACGTGCGTCTATCCAACGTTGTGCATGTGTATCACTTTTCTGTGTCTAGAGTCTGTGAGAATCGTTGTCAGGTGACTTTAATTTCGTTGACATAGGAATCAAAATGGATTGTCTCAAAAAGGTTCTCTTTTCGAATAAACTCTACCTGTTTTTTTTTTACCGGTGCGGTGGGTGGAGGAATGAATGTGAGGTCTCTACTCTAACGAGTCGTGGTCGTGGCGTAGTACTAACATCTGTTCTGTGGTCGTGGTGAAAAGAGCAACCGTACCTACAGTGCGTAGCCTACGGTCAAAAAACGGCGCGGCGCGGGGGCGCCGCGCCGGCGCGTATTGGAATAATTATAATCTGGAAAACAAACAGATTAGGGAGATCATGCACCGAAGTGAAGCCAATAAAATCGTGTCAAAACTGCTTCATCATCCCAAGTAGGTATCAAAATAAGTAGGTATCATAACAAGAAGTTTGGTGGTGACTGGTGAGTGAAAAAACGCCACACCTAAAAATAGTCAGTTTTCAGAACTCGCCTAGGTACCTACTCTACTCATGTCACATGTGAGCATGTGACACAAATCAAGCACCCATTGGAAAATAATAATTAGCCAACTTATTAACTTGCTTTCTAACAATAAATATGTGAATAAGATGCAGATGTGATTTATAAACAATGTAAACACATCCGCAGAATCTTTGATTTAATTTCGTTGTAGTTTGTAAACGCTGGCAAAAAGACTTGCTATGAAAGCAGACCAGTTACAAAGGCCCAATTAACCCCATGGTAATTTATTTCCACTTGATAGCCGCTTCGTCGGTTGTGGTGACGACCGAGCGTGCAGATGTTCACTATTATCCCTTTTTTGTGCGTTGGAGAGGCGAAAGTCTGTATTTTTGTTCGAGTTAAGATTTTTTAACGTTAGGCATGATTTTGTAACGCAGTGTCATTAGAACTTATATCATACATAGGTACTCGTGTTTTTTGATGCTAATATGTGTAGCTCGAATTGAGAACGTGGTATTTGCTGGGCCACCCACAAAGTCTGTTAATTTGAACAGAATCTAATGGTCTTTGGGTCCTTTTATTTAGGTTAGATTACCTATGTGATGATGTGGAAGTTATGCTTAATTGTTTTGTAGATAGATAGAATATCAAAGTACAGTAAAGAAATAATCTGCAAAGTCAACATTTATTATCTCTAATAAGTCTCTACCTATTTAGATTACGTGTTTTTGATTAAACTAGCACCGATTTGTCAAAAACAGAGCCGCCTTCTAATGATAACTCTAAAATTTTATACCGTTAAATCCACCAACAGAGCAGCTGTTAGTAGCGAGCGAGATTGGCACGCAGGTGTCGAATCCTTTTCCTCTGATTACTCACACCAATTTATTGCTTCCATAATTCATCTCCTAGAAACCAATTTCGTAACCTTTAAGCTATAAAAAACTTAGGATATTAACCGGAATATTACAATCGATACTTACAACACGTGTCTCACGGCTCACCCTTCACCCTTTGTCCCCTTATAACTTTATAGCGATCACATGATGGTGGACAATGACATTTTAAATTGTATCATAATAACAATAAGTTATGGATCATCCGTATTTACAATCGCGCTTAATTTGGGTCTTCGGACATTATCCGCGAATAGCTTGATAATAGCTGTGATGAATTTTAGAGTTTGTTTATCGGTTTTCTGCCCTCCTTTTACTAATGGTCGTGCGAGGATATATCCATATTTAAAGCTGGGTCAGAACTCAGAATGGACCCGATCGATCCGAGAGTATTTCAAGACATTTACAATGCAGTTGAAATTACTTGGAATCCGTCCGCATGCCGTTCATTAATCAGTCCCTTTCAGGTTTCTAAAACTTGTTTTTGCGCCTTTTTCCTTTTTCTGTGAGTAGGTAAGGATATTCATTTGCGCGTAGTGGAATTGCGTAGATTACATGCCGTCTTCGAAAGGCATGCGAGGGCTTTGGTAAAGCCTGGTTATTTTCTCTATAATCTAATACGTATTCTGGCAGAAAGCAGGGTCTCGCTGTCTGTTTACCGAACGGCTACCGGAACCATTAGATATCGGAACAAACTGTCAAAGTAGTGTGTGGTCTACCCGCACGAGAGATGTAGAGCTTCCTTCTCACGGGCTCAAAAGATATATAGTCAAAAGAAATAGCCCTGTACCTACAAATTGGTAACCAGTATTAGGATGGCATCAAACAGTATTTTTATAAGGTTGACCTTCGACCTTCGTTGAGTAATTGATATGGGTTGAACCAGGATTCGTTCGCGCTTCATTCCATCAAAAATGTTATCCAAACAAAGAATATGCAGGTATGAAAAATCGTATAGGTCGTTGGATTATTTGTTTCGACTGGTAATACCATAATATTATCTTTTCTCCGGTTTCTTTAGAAACATGACATCGTACACACATACATACATACCATCTTATAACCATACCATTAGGTACCATAGCGCGGAATCAGCGCGCGGGTTTTCTGCGGCAGCCTCGTCACTAGCTTCATACCAGGTACAGTCGGCTACATTAGTAATCATATGGGTCAGCTTTTTTCACAGTCTGTGACGGCTTCAGCGGCGGCGCAGCGAGCGAGAGCTCGGCTAAGGTGCGACACGGAACTTGGTTGTTTATAACATGGGTTTATAATGAATCATGACAACGGACGCACTACCCCTCTTACAGCATAAAGCTGTAGGATATAGGTACTATTCTGTTCAGTGATTTACGTATGAGGCATAAGCCAAAGCTAGTATCTCCGTTTCAGATTCCTGTCACGGCACGTTCCGGATTCATCCTCTAAATCTATATCGGGGCAAATTTATTCCGTAGGGGTTAGACGTTAGACGCACGGGGCCTACAAACCCACTGCCTTAATTTAAGTGTATTACACGACAGCCTCAGGTTTTGCCAAATCTCCGCTCGCACCTTACAGACTAATGGCAGAACTAAACTCAATAAATAATGGCACGTGTTATATTCTAAGATGCCACGCATGTTTCTGAAAGTTTTTCATCTAGAACTGTCAGCAATTTATGACTTTGTTATAATCTTCGGGGAGTTCACGTGGCTGTAATCAGAACGGCGACCTAACCAATCTTTAACCCAGTACCTCCTTTTATATTTTCTTTTTTACATTTAATTCTTCTTTTTATTAAGAACTTCGAGACTTGCTAAATGTAGCCACCGTCTCCTTTGTTGAACAGACATGTTATGGCTCGAACGGTTCGTTGAATACTGAACGGTGCGCGTCACTCGATAGATTAATGAATGTGTGGACGAAAGCCCATGCCACGGTTTTTACACGATATGATAGCTCGATCGAGCAAAACCGTATGTGAGTACGGAGCTTATCACGCTAAGCTCAGAGGAAGATTATTCTCGAGGTATATGACGAATAAGCCATAACGGTAATAAGGTACTATGTAGGTGGTACGCAGTAAAACAGTTCGTACAAACCAGCAAGCCGCAAGGTAATTTTGCAGGGTAAAATGTCTCAATAAAACTTTACTGCTTTTTATAACAGCTCATTCTGGCTTTGTAGGTTAGGTACTATACCAGGCGCACATAGATGTTAAAATATTAAACGGTTACGGGAAAGTTAAATCAGTAATTAAAATAATATACTACTAAGTACTCAAATAAGTACGAGATAAGATAATTATACCGAAGAAGATAACAGCGAGAAGGGATAATGGCGGTATAACCGAAAGATGAATGAGAAGAACTCAGGCCTAGCTCAGCATCGCGTTGGAAATTTGAGATAAATTTACTGAAGACTATAATAGTGAGATGAGACAGTGCCGTCTTAATTGCCATAGATAAATGAGATGAACCTTTAGGCTCCGTCTACAATGATAACGGTGAGCGGAGCAACAGCGGTGCCAAGTGGCATAGCACCTACTTAGTATGGGCCACCGCTACGTTGTTCTTATCACCCTGTGGTTTTGTTAGACTTTCGCCTCACTTTTCGTTAGAACTGAGTCTACATGAAGTCTACTTAGTATGGGCCACCGCTACCGCCTTTATGGACCCGCTGTTTTGTTTAACTATCGCCTCACTATTTTGTTAGACCTAGTGTACATGAAGTTGTTTTGTCTAGGTGCCCACGTGAACCCCTCAGTGACAGCGGCACTGTGTATCCGTCGCCGCGTGTCGCCGCTTCGCACTGCGCTCTACATCGCGGCGCAGTGCGGTGGGGGCATTGCGGGCGCAGCTGCTATCTATGGGTAAGTCTTAATATATATATATCTTATATATAATATAAGCTTTAATTTTACAGTTCCAACAAAATCGATAGACCGACATTTTAGAGACGCACTTATGATAATTGATTTTTATGCGTTTAGCACACCCACCCGGGTGGAAACGTTTGTCACGCTCACGATCTAGCTAAGAGCATCTTCTATTGGCTGCATCCCTTAAATCGCGCAAACATGCGTCAGTGTAGGTACTTACTTACTGTAGCACTTACCTACTAAAAGCATTGTAAACAATCAGTATTTAAAAAAAAAACAAAAAACTTCCTGCAGACTACCATTACAAACTTTAACTAAAAAAATGTTTCGATGCGTTGTGGAGACTGTGTCCCAATATTATTTTTTTTCCGAATCAATAGAAGGTCGAGATACGATGGTGTAGTTATTGACACGTTGTTTTATGAGTTTTTCAAAAAGCATGAACCGATTTCGATTTTTATATTATGGAACCAGTGGTATTACCTATCAAACAAAAAAATACTCATTAAAATCAATTTTTAAGGAGTCGTCGCGTAAAACGCAAACACACTACAAAAAAATAAAAATATATGTATATTCGAATTGATAACTTCCTCCTTTTTTGAAGTCGATTTTAAATACCTGAAGAAAATCTATAGACATGGCTCGAGTGCGAACTGTGAACTAACATCGTACGTTACTTACTTCCTTTCTTATAGAGATGCGCTTTCTTGGAATAAGCCACTCAAGTTTGACGACCAAATTGGCGCGGTGGGCGAAGGTCCGCCTGCGACGCGGAGGTTGCGGGTTCGATTCCCGCCTTGGGACAAATGTTTGTAGGATCTGCAAATATTTGTTCCGGGTGTTCTAGGTGTTTTCTATGTATAATAAAAAATATCTATCTATGTATTGTTTTTTTTTTTTTTTATTCATAAATATTTAATATAGTAACATAACATAATTATATTACATTACAAAATATACAAAATACATATGAAACAGTTGAGCCATCGAAAGACCGTTACAAACAACCTATATTGTATTGTATTGTATTAAATATATTATCAGTCATCTAGTACCCATAATACAGCTCTGTTTAACAGCAGCTTACCTTGGGCTAGATGATGCTGTGTGGATTGTCCAGTATTATTTATTTTTATTTATTTATTTATTTAAGTCTAGAAAATACTCAGTAAAATCTATAGAGAACTTTGGTACCTACAGTTAGGAGTAACCTTAGGTAACTCTACCTGAAGTTATTATCTCTGTGTGATGGATATTTTATTTGCTATTCTATGTGGTAGTTTTTATATTCGGTTCAGAGAAATGAACACAAACTGACAAGATATCGATATCTCATAAATCCAGTTACACCTACTAGCATAAAAACTGTACCCACAGCACGAGTTTCAAGTGTTCGAGTTCTCACAACTGTGCTAGAGAAAGAAAGAAAGAAAGAAAGAAAGAAAATACATTTATTGACTCCCAGATTGAGACAGACGTATCTTTCTATACATGTATTACCCAGTCCCGGAATCAACAGTTTTTATCAAATTACCAAAGTGGCTTATTGTACAAAATATACTACTAGCAAAAATATCAAATAAATTGCATTATTTTTTAAGAGTAGTAGAGTTCTCTGTGATAGAGCTCGTCCGAGGAAGGACTACCACCATACCTATTTCTGCCGCCAAGCAGTAATGTGAGCATTGCTGTATTCCGGTGTGAAGGGTATGGTTTCCGGTGAAATTACTGGCACATGAGGCTTTCGATCTTAACCTCAAGGTGGCAACCCGCGAGTGATACCTCTGGTATAGCAAGCGTCCATAGGCTGCGGTAACCGCTTACCATCTTGTGGGCCGTACGCTTGGTTGCCACTTCAGTTGTATAATAATAAATATTAAAAAATATATACATATATTACCTTACTTATAAAATTATACCTACCTGGTTTGAGGCCTATAGAAATGATATCTATAAGTGACTTGGCCTGACTAATGATTTGAGAATCAGAAGAAAAATACAACAAAAGAAAACAACGAAGTCTCAACAACTTGCTTGCCCTACTTATTTCTTCATTCATTCATTTGTTTATTTGTTTGTTTTGTTTGCTAAAAATATGCTCGACCAGCCAGATACTGGCAACAGTATCTGGCCTCAGGCATCTAACCTAAGGGTTTCTTTCTTACGCCCACGGTGGCAAAACCTCAAAGTATTTCGAGGTCCCGCGGGATTTCCGAATACCTAATTACTTAGATATGAGTAGTCGGTAGGGCTATAAGGAAGTGGCATTTACTAGAACATTACACATTCTCAGTTGTTGATTTATCAGAAAACAAAGCTACAGAGTTTATAAGTGAGAAGCTTCGAGAATATAAACAAATTCTATATTTTTTTAATAGATTTTTACTAGATTATTCTTAATGTCTTCCTATTTGTTACATGCTATACAGTTTTTACTTCTGTAGGTAGCATCGTTTTTGCACTTAGTACACTAGTTTAAATTTCGAATAAAGATTTATCTTAACTTATCTTATCTTATCCTGATTGAAGAAACAATTGTTCATCTATACTAATATTATAAAGAGAGAAGATTTGTATTTTTGTTTGTTACGAATAAACTCAAAAACTACTGGTCCGATTACAAAAATTCTTTCACCTTTAGAATGCTACGTTATCCCTGAGTAACATAGGCCATATTTATTACTAGCGATCCGCCCCGGCTTCGCACGGGTGTGGTTTCACTGCACCCATGCATAGCTGGGACGGACTGCTAGTAATTTTTAAAATTGTGTTGGCTATGCTTAGGACCGAGAAGAATGGCATTAGCGAAAGGAAGATACCCAGTAGTGGGTGATATCAGTCTGAAATGATAATGATGACCTGACAGAAGCTTTCAGGCGGCCTCCGTGACCTAAGTTGGCCACTAACTCATACAAACTTAGGTATTCTTTCTATATAATAGCTCGTGCTTTGGGTACGAAAAACAAACAATGTAGAGCTATCTTATCAACTTCAGAGCATGGTAGAGGGGTGGTGTGTGGAAAGTGCCTAACTATGACTTGTTGAGGTACTTTAAATAATGATCTATCGTGCCCTAAGGCACTCGATCCCAGATTGTTTGGATAACATGTTGTAGAGAAGTTAGTAATCGCTCAATTACGAGCATTGATGGTCTAGTGGTAGTGACCCCGCCTTCCGATCCTAAGATCGTTGGTTCAAACCTGGGGCCTTTTCTTGAACTCGATCTGTATTGGACTGGACAATTAAGTAGGAGGTACCTCCTATTGGAATATGACATTTCGTTCTTTTGAGTGCAAACTTAGCGCCAAATTGAACCTTGTTTTCAAGACTATAAAAAATTGACAGCAGTAAGGGATTGGGTCGGAATTGTCATTTGATTCAAGAGTATGGCATCGGTCGTGCACCAATGGATTTTTCTATTAGAAAATGTAGGTATGTGCGCAATGTCAGTGATCTCATAAGGTGAAGGAAAACATCGTGTGGAAACCGGCAGGTCAGATACTAGAAATTCGAAAGACATGTGCCATCCACCAATCCGCATTGGCTCCGCGTGGTGGACACTCGCACTTAGATTAGGTCACAGCAAAACTTTAGTGGCATAATAGTATAAAAAAAGTAAAAAATAATGAGATAGCTAAGTAGGTAGGTAGGTAGGTAACTACATTAGGTACCTGTTGTTTACACTAACTATAAAGATCAAAGAACTATTTTACTAACAATATTGTTACAGTCATTCAAATGTATTATAATTATGTGAATAAACAGCAAAGTTTTCGGTGCTTTTGTCAGAGTCCATGTTGCAAACGTGAGACAATTTCTCGGTAAACAAGCACCTGCTTGTACAGTTAGCAAAAAAACACATTAATTTTTTCTTTTTTTCATTTTCGAAATGAGCCTTTTTCTAAAAAATGTATGACGTTATGTTTATAATGTTTATGTTAAAAGGTACAACCCTTTTTTTTTTTTTCTTTATTGGCCCGGCGCGCGCGGTGGCATGCGGCATCGGTAGCAAATATAAAAAAATAGTTTCAAGCGAATAGTTTCAGCTTATTGGGTAGGTAGGTAGGTATACTCACCAGTCACCACCTTAGAATATGTTAATCTAAGATCACCAGATTATTATAAAAATAATTATTATGACTACTTTTTCTCATCGTTTTAACCTCGAACTAATCTGCATTTTTTACAATCGCTACCCAGTCAGTTATTCTTCATGCTGTCACCTACGCGAGATTGTTCGGGAACACAATATCGCAATTCAACAATGGGCATAACGTTTTCAAATCGAACAATGTTGCCGTCCATTGAAATCATCAAAGACATCCCTAGCACCCCCTTGGCGAACAAACAGTATTGGAATCTGTAACCTTGTAAAGAAATTTTACCTGCCTGCGATTTGATTTGGTCTAAAGAATTTGTGAGAAAAAAATAAATGCTTACGAGTTTGATTGCATAACGCCGAATACTGTGGCAGACAGTGTAGCGTCATTTCAATAGTTGAGATCGTATTCACTTTTGGGAAGTTAAGAGAAATAGGTTAATTGAAAAAAATATCTATTATGTATCTACGAACTTAGTTCAACGTTGTAGCTATCGCTATGCTAGCTATCGCTATTCCTTTCTAATAGAATTTACAATAAAACGTTTTGAAGTTCTAGAACACAATTTTTAAGCATCATTTTTCTCAAGAAAACTTTGTGTTATCGTGTTTTTTCAATGTGAGATTGTATTACAGACAGATATAATATTCTTTAGCTACCTACTTTTATCTTGCTTTGATGTTTTCTGAGGGATGATACATTAAATCCTTCTAAAGCTGAGTGTCCACTTAGTGTTCTAGGCGAACGAACCTTCGACAGGTATATTTAGTGTACCTTTACCATTGTACGAATGCTAGGTGGAAACGGCGTCATTGGGCGAGTATGCTGTGCTGTGGTTCTCATGTGAATCGGTGAGCATTCGCTCGACCGATTCACCTTCGATCTCTTTTTTTAAATACTACGCGAACATGGAGTGGAAACAACAAAAAGCTTTTCATACAAAACTGACAAAACGATAGCTGTAACAAGAGCGCATAGTATACAGTGTAAGCACTGAGCAATTCAATGTCCCTGGTTCACTTGTCGCGAACTGTTCAATACGAGCTTTTTTTCTAGCGAACCAGAATAGAACTAGTGTCCTTTTTCTCTTGTAGTGGAAACCGTGAAACTGTGGAAAGATAGTTTTGAGTTCCGAGCGAGCGTCGGCAAAAGCGCCAAACATTTTGCTGATAAGAATTTTCGCCAGGCCAATGGAAACGCTGTCTAACATACGATACCTAGAGTTTATAGCTTCAGTTGTTTCGGTTTTATGCAATGCTCTTCCGTTTCGCTAATTTTCCTTATCATTAGATTTTGAGGACGCGCACGCAAAAATAAACAAGCATTTACGGAAATTGCACCCATTTCAAAGTAACCTACTTACCAAGTCATCAGACTTAGATATTATGTTAACTTACGAAGAAAATTGTGCGTAAAATCAACTACGTAAAGTAATTGTGTAAGTTTGTTCGGGTGGATTACCCGTGACAGAATTCATCCATCACAGAGTAGAGGTCTTTTAATTTCTCAAAGGTATCAAAATTTAATTTTTACACTCACTCAGTGTATAACCATTAGGCAAATACTATTAGTATAGAACAATAAGGTTTCTCAGTAAGTGATTCATGTAAATCTTTTGAGAAATAAATATTCTTAAGCCGTAAACCATATCTAAAGCTATACTGGACGGATAGCTAGACGTGCCCTTTGAAGGCAGCGCTCAGATTCAAATGCACTAGCACATGTAACTCCGTCTTAGTAATACGCTAGTCTCCATTATGTGGTCTACGTTGACTCCTTTACCAGAACTGGCAGCCCTCTCCCACACTTGCGTAACAAAACTTCGGCTACTTAGATATCACGATATCTTTACGACATAAATGATCCCGTAAAGATATTGCTCTTGTAAACAATACTGGGAAAAAACTGTTTACCTTTATTTCCTGCGTTTATCACGACATAGACGAAGCTTAGCACTTAGTTTAGCTTAGGCGTCTCCAGACATGCGAACTTAACATAGCTGATATCACAAACACGCCTTTGCAGTTATTCGTCCTTCATACTTTTATGAACCAGCTTAAAGAACCAGTTCTCGATGTGTTAGGCCTAAAGAAGCAAAGATAAGTCCACTGAACCCGCGGCAGATGTTTCAATGCACGTGCAGCCTCTACGCGCATCGCACGTGTTGACATGCCTTGCCTTTAAGGACCGCTACTGCCTGCTACTGCAAAAGAAAGCTTAACTCCTGCAAGATAGAGATGAAAATGCTATGTTGTGATTAATTTAAGTTTGTAGCACGATTACCGATCCTTATGACTCAGGATATAAAAATGAAAAATGTGCTGTGAAGATGGCGTTTAGGGTTCCGCGCCTAGAGGGAAAGTGTTTAGAAGTATTATTTAATTTTGCAGTCGGTCCGTGCTTCAATCATAACCCCATTCTTTCAAATAATGATAGAAAGGGAAAGTTGTGGCAAACTCACCCACAGGCGCTTTAGATTAAAAGAAGAAGTAGCAGAAAATATTAAATAATATAGGAGTACAACTACTTGTCACATTTAAACCCATTGTTATTTGATAAACATTGTCATAACCTCCTTTGTAGATAATTGAAAAACTTCTTATTAAAATAGGTACTTAGGTTGAACAAGTTAGGCTGGAATATACACGGAATCCCCGGAGCACATTGTCATATTCATACTTGTCTTGTAAGTAAAGGAAGCCAGTTGTCATCTACAATTCTAAAAGCGCTTTTATTAATAATACCAAGGGTTCTTTATTAATTGAATGTAGTTTGAATGCTCATATTGTTTGCTAGTCTGTCGCAGACATCCAGGATGTTGAAATTAAAAATGTTTTTATTTGTATTCCATCATGACAGCCTTCTAATGTTTCCAGTTCCCACTGCTGGGACACTGGTCTACTCTCGAACGAGAGTTATTGGGTCCTTCACGCGGACACAAAAATCATATATATATTCAATATAAAAATCTCTCATTATCCCACCTATCTGTACTCTTGCCAGGCTAGCATGAGCACCGAAGACAGGAAGATGAAGAGAAAAACTCATTCACCAGAGTTACTTCGCCACTATGGTTACCAGCGTAAGCGTAATGGTAACGTAGGCGTATAGCTGTTGATTTTTCCACTCCATAATCGAACATTTCATTAAACGTGACTCTGGCTATCTGAATATAATCGAGACCTGAGATGACTATGCCGCAGAAGCTACGTGAGCGTGACCTTATTTAATTAAATGTGAATTAATATAATAAAATAGGTACGCTCTTCTAAGTAGCCGCAAACTTGCTGTTAAGTAATACTATACACGGTGTTAATAATGTCCGTACAATCCCGAAGGGGAGATTTTTTACAGGTCTTGGCGAACAATGTTTGTTCTACTTTTGAAATTTTGAAGTTTTTCATTCATGTATTGCATAATGAAATGGAAAAGGCAGTCGTTTAGTCCCGCAAGGAAAAGGGACCGCGATTCCAATCGCCCTTCATATGATATTAAAAAACCATTATTATTATATAATTAAATATTGACGGACTTTTTACACCGCGGCATTAGCTCCAAACTAAGCAAAGCTTGTATTGAACTATGGAAACCAGATAACTGAAAGATGTATATTTTGTTTTTGGTAAATACATACTTATAAATTATTATTTTTAATACAAACCAAGACTCGAAGTAAATATTTGCAAATAAAGCAAATATTGGAGACCCTGGGTCCGTGGGGTACCGGGGCTCACCGCGTTTTCAAAATTATTTCCGGGCTTCTGGTCGAAGCAACGCGTGATCCAAAGGCTGGTTCATATCGGGCTCCACGTATCAGCATTGCCATTCAAAACGTGCAGCCAGCATGTTGGGAACGCTTCCGTCTGGTAGTGATTTGGATCAGTTGAGCTATCTATAGGTCGTTTGTTACGGTCTTTAGATGGCTCAACTGTTTTATATGTATTTTGTATATTTTGTAATGTAATGTAATTATGTACATATTTTATTTTGTTTAATAAATATTTGCAGATCATGCAAACATTCGTCTCGCAGCAGGGTTCGAACCCGCTACTACAACAAATGAACAGCACTTATCTTCCGCGCCACTCAGGTCGTCGGCATGTTCAAGGCATTTCATTTCATTTAATTTCATTAATTCTTTAAAAGTTTTAAATCGTATTTGAATGGTTAATTACATTACATTATTAGAGACTTTTCCATTTACCTTCTTTTCTCAATTAAACCCTTAAACTTTTAAACATTTTAAATGGGTTTTTGTTAAAATTTTTAGGTTTGGGATTTGCAACTTTCTTTGTGTTAGTATAATCAACTCGATACAGTCCAGAGAAGAAAAATCCTGATATTGTAATTGTACATTTTTTAATTAAAATTGGAACTGATAAACAGATAATAAAATTGTCTTGTTAGAGCGTCCCTTTTTTCTTTAAAAAAACAATTTTTACCTCTTATCGGCCTACGCTTTAGCTTTGTTTAACACTGTCCTTAGCTTGTTCTAATAAAAAACAGAGATAAACAATAATGCTTCCTATATAAGTGAAAGTGCTAAATAGATAAAAAAAACTCTTCCCAAACCCCGAACTCATGTTTCTCTCTTAAGTTCTCTTTGAAACAAATACATAATTACCATAATTTGATAGAAACAGTAAGAGATAACAAAGTGTTCTATCTCCAGTGTTTTTACAAATTTTGGGTCCACGCAAAAACAGTGATTGATGAAACCTAAAGCATTAAAAGCGGACAAGTGCGAGTGAGACTCGTGTCCTGAGATTTCCACACTGTAGAAGATAAGACTCATTTTATTTTTTGACCGCTATAAAATAATTTCGTCTATTAGTTCTCAGGTTTCTCTTTTCATGCCATTTTAATGTTTCATAAATTTTTAAAGAAAGTTTTTTTATTTCCTTTAATTATAAAATCGTTTATTACGATTTCGATTTTAAAGCCACCGTCTACACGAGCCTTAATAGTTTAGTGACAAAGAACAAAGAACGCAATCTAATCCAACCCGTAGTCAACGTCTACGGCGTAGCTTACATCTAGGTTGCTACGACTCGTAGGCTACGTAGTCTATGCTACGACACTACTACGTATACGACGAATATATACGAAATAAATGCGTATATAATTAATTTTCTATTACAAGCAAAGTCAGAAAGTAAAACCGGGATTTGATAGACAGCGGGGTGGCATTATGACGAATGTAATATGGCGCTGGCGGACTGTCCGAAGTGTCTCATCATGACCTTACGTACGTTCTGTGAATGACAGCTCAAGTACGGAACGCCAGCGTAAACAACTCTAGCGGTCACCCATCCTAATAACGACCGTTAAAGTAATAAGTTGTTTGAAGCATTCGTGCAAGAAATGTTTGTCATGCCATTTTCATTTTCATTTCAAGTTATTTCACTCTCAACACAAGGCCGATTTCAGTTAATTGTATGTCATTTCACTTTATGTCATGTCATATAATATTTTGGTGTTATCATTGGCCTTTAAGGCTGGAGCAGACCGGATGCGTATGCGTAGACGTAAGCGTAGACGCGCACGTACCACTGAGTTGTAATGTATGGAAATGATTGAGACAGGACACACTGCTTGCGTAATGTAGACGTGCGCGTCGACATAATGCGTAGCCCTACGCAACGCAGCTCCCAAGACACAAACAGGCTACGTGACTTACGCCGTACCTTACGCAGAGCAGAACGGCAACGTCGCGTTGATGACGTTGTATTCAATCGCGCGCCATTTTGGACGCCACACCGAACAAATTTGAACACGCACGTACCTTTGCTGTGCGTTGCCCTACGCGCGAAATTTCAGTCAGTTGTATTTTATTACAAAAAAGGTTTTTTTTTGTTTTGTTTTGATTAGTAATTAATAGCGATAAAAAATAAAAACTTATTGAAATTGTGCGTAAATATGAATGTATATACAATCCAAAAACTAAAGACTACAAAAACGTATCGTATAAAAGTTTATTATAGGAGAAAATTGAAGCTACACTTGAAATACAAGGTATGTGATGAACTACTAGGTCCATATACCCAATCTTCGTGAGACATCGTGCACAACGTCAAAAACAGTAATATGGTTGCTGCAGCCGGGCACGGGGCCTGCGTTGCGTTCTCAGCTCGATTGCGTAAGCGTAAGCGTAGACGTATGCGTAACCCGGTGTGACATTGGGTTACGCCGCCGTAACTACGCGGGTGACTACGACGTAGTTACGTAGTAGTCACGCATACGCATCCGGTCTGCTCCAGCCTTTAATTTATTTTGTAGACTGAGATTGCAAGACTGAGTTGTAAAACAACTAGCTGTTGCCCGCGACTACGTTCGCGTGGAACTCGGGAACCGTGTTTTTTCCTGGATAAAAAGTAGCCTATGACCTATTCCCGGTTACTATCTCCATGTTTTAAATTTCAACCAAATTGGTTCAGTGGTTGTCGAGTTATAGAGGATTAAACATACAAACGTTCGCATTTATAATATTAGTGTGACTGAAGTTCAACATTATTGTTTATTGGCTAAAAAAAGACCTGTGCGGTCACTGCCTCGACCATAATTTTCACAAATAAAAGATATTTTAGTGTACGGTACGTACGTATTATACAAAATTCAGTACCTAGCTGGTATCTACACATGCTAGCCAATGCGCATTTTGCATGCAAGCTAATTGGCGTGTCTATTTTCGCCCGTATTATACCTATATCCGTCTTTTTTTTCTTTACATCAGCAAGTGACAGGACAATCAAGGCGCCCACCTGATGTTAAGCACCACGCCTGACTATTACAGATGCAGTGCCAACCAAAGCTTAAGGTTTTTAAGTGTTTGCGTGGCACTGCACTGCGCCTATCACCCCAAGACATTGTTGTTGAGTCTCTTTCGCCCAGTAATATTTCACTTGCTACAGTGCCCTTCAAACCTAAACACAGTAATGCTTGTACACTACTGCTAATTAGCATGTCTATTTTTGCCAATTATATCTGTATTCATACCGTTGTATCGAAAAGACGATTGTGCATTTTTATGCCAAAAACACAGGTAAAAACAGCAAAAAAATGATACAATCGACATTCATAAAATATTGAAAGTCCAGTATGTTGCTAACGTGATTTCCATCGAGGCCGAAACGCAGCTAAATAGCGTTGCAGGCGCGCGATCGATACTGTCCATCCATTGTTCCGGAAGCCTTTGCGAGTTTCAATTATTATTTAACTTGATTTCGAATGTTACTGATTTACTGTATATTTAAACTACCATAAAGTAAAATTAAGTAAGTTCGTATGAGTCAGTGGCCAGGCCAACTCTGGTGACGGAGTTAATATAGACCGCCCGATTAATGGTTTCCTGATCAGAAAGTCTATTATCCAAAATGCCTAGGCCGAGGAAGTAAAATGTAAAACTATTGTTATTATCTGGACGTACCATAGACGCCATAGGTACTATTGTAAAAAAACAAAAACGCAATCATCTCACGACTCTGAATATATAGGTACCTAAGACTAAAATTGTAGTACCTAGGTACGTAGTACTAAAATCTGTTCTGTGACTTAGTAATACGCAACTTTTGAGTTTATTCGTAACAAATAAAAATACAAAATTACCCTCTTTATAATATTAGTATAAATAAATAAATAAATAAATAATGCTGGACAATCCACACAGCATCATCTAGCCCCAAGGTAAGACAGAGCTGTATTATGGGTACTAGATGACTGATATATATTTAATATAATGCAATACATAGATAGATATTTTTTATTATACATAGTAAACACCCAGAACACCCGGAACAAATATTGGCAGATCCTACAAACATTTGTCCCAAGGCGGGAATCGAACCCGCAACCTCTGCGTCGCAGGCGGACCTTCACCCACCGCGCCACATTGGTCGTCAAGTATAGAATGCAAACATAATGTCCCGCAGCGGGGCAGAACCCGCAACCAGTCGCATCTCAACCAAGGTCGTAGCTATTTTAGGTATAGTTTTATGGTGACCTGTAGATTGGTATTTATTTATTAGACCCAATAGTTTTCAAGTCCCATTTGATTTGGCGTAACAGCCAAGTTTTCGCCCGGGCACTGAAGTTACATTATAAATAAGTGGCGCCGGCTGTGACTGAATTTCAGTCCTAGAGTATTATAGGTAGTATTATTTAATGGGTCTTCTAAATAACAAAATTATTTCTTAGGAAACTTTAATAAAAGGCCTTTGGTAAAAGTGCTTTATTTACAACAATTTAAAATTATTTCAATACTTATTCAGTTTAATCTATAAAATTTATTTGGAACACGTAACGTAACACATAATAGGTTTTACTCAAAAACGCGTCTTAAATTTAGTCAAATGATTATAAATAGCTAAACATATTCAGAGTGCTTAGCACGAGAAACTCGTTTTACAATCGTAAATGTAAACGAATCGTCCTGTCAATTTGTAAAGGATTTTTAACAGCGCCTCTATAATGCGTTAAATGAACTACCAAATTCCATACAAATTGACAGCTGGACGATACGTTTACGTGTACGATTGTTAGACAAGTTTTTCGTGCTAAGCACTCTGCTACTCGTAGAAAAAACAAATGAAAACGTTGACTATGATGTCAAAGTTAAAGCCGTGTTGCGGAGCTGACTCCGTGTTAGATGGGTGTAGGCACAGAGTAATACTTTATTTACTCTGTGGTGTAGGTGAGTAAGTTCAATGCAAAACTCATAATCAGTTTTCCGGCCGACTAAAATGCGAAACCACGTAACTGTGAAATAACAGCAAAGCGCATTTCGCTTTATTGTTAGCAAAACTAACAGTTAGTAAAATGTTAACTAGTTTAATGCACGTCGTTTGTGCATGCGACAGCTGTTAGTGTTTGAGCTACTAAGTATAAACTAACCTATTTGTGCAGTGTCAGAGAAAATAATAAGTTATTTTTTATAATATTTGCGGGATTTTATCGCGTTATTACCTTTTTACATATTAGGAATATATATACATATTTTTAACGCGATAAAAACCCGCAAATATTACCAAAACTATGTGTTTTGATCGCGAAAGTTTAAAAAAGACTATTATAATACCTAAAGCAAAACCAAAAAGCTTGGGACGAATAACTCACACAATTTTTTTTATTATTTAATTCTTTATTGCACAAATATAAAGTACAAAAGGTGGCTAACAGCATTTTCTACCTGCCAACCTCAAAGTTAGGTAGAGAAAACAGGCGTGCTTAAACTTAATTATTATACTATCACACCATCGGACCGGGGATAGGACTACGTAGTACTAATATCTGTTCTGTGTATTTTTTATCCCGAAAAAAGTGAACGGGGGTTAAAAAATACCGGCGAGCCTACAAATTTTTTTTTAGTTCGAGAATAGCACTGGTTTGTTCAACCTTTATACATTCTGACCTACTGTACCTAGTTGTGTGCTGTTCGAGTAAGTCCAGAAAAAATATATATTCTTTTTTATTTCTTTCAAATGCAATAAAACCTAGACCACATTTGGAACGTCCCGCGATTTAGTCCGCGTTGAGACTTTTCCAACTTCATCTTCCCACTGCATCCTCTAGGCACAGATAATAGTACCTGTTTTAAGAGTTCATTTCGGAACATTCTTTCTTAGTGCACTCTACACATTAAAAGAAACACACCCTTCGAACATTAGAGACCTTATTCTTAATCATTTCAAAACGTCTGTTAGCTAATGTATTTTAAATCATCATTGTTCATTGACATTTTTTTATAAATAGAAGGCTCAGAATATTGACTAGGAACATAGTAGGTTGTTTCTATTACTTATCGATAAGGCTGTGCGTTGATTGACAGTCATTCATTCATTTTAAGAGTAGTAGAGTTCTCTGTGATAGAGCTCGTCCGGGGAAGGAATACCACCATACCTATTTCTGCCGCCAAGCAGTAATGCTCGCATTGCTGTGTTCCGGTGTGAAGGGTAAGGTTTCCGGTGAAATTACTGGCACATGAGGCTTTCGATCTTAGCCTCAAGGTGGCAAACCCGCGAGTGATACCTCTGGTATAGCAAGCGTCCATAGGCTGCGGTAACCGCTTACCATCTTGTGGGCCGTACGCTTGGTTGCCACTTCAGTTGTATAAGAAAAAAAAAACCACTTGCGAGATGTGCGCGTGCTCGCAGACGTAATGCGTGACGCTCCCAGGCTGCGTTTGTCTGAGAATTTTGAGAGCCCATTTTAGAAGAGTTCATTAGAATAAATTTCCAGGATAACACAACCTGAGTATGTAAAATATAAAACTTTTGCCGGAGCGCAGATTTCTAGCGTTAATGAATAAGTATACGAGCACGGCGCGGTAATATGCTGAAGCTGGGGCTAAAGCATTCCGAATTCCAGCCTCGTGCCGGCCTTCATTAACTATCTAAATTACGTTGCAATGTAATGATCATATTCTAATAACAGATAGAAGCGAAATTGTCTTGAGTTATGCAAGAAACTAATCAATAATGGTGAAAAGCAGAAACAATAAATTATCAAGAAAATTTATTTTCGCTTCGCAATAAGATTCCTAGACTTAGGTATATTAACATAAAGTTGTATTACTTGATAAGTGAGCCGAGTGAATCTATTTTGCTAGAGACGGTGCCTGTACCTAATCCTGTGATACAGGTCACTAAGCATCTTAGCATAAACAGAAGTGGCTAGAAAATGGTGTTATTTTCCGCGCGCGAATGCCCGCCTTGTCGTTTTGTTCAATAAAAAAGGAGGATTTTTCAACTCTTGCGGGTTTTTGACCTTCTGGCTGCTGCTAGAACTAGACAACGCGAGGTGAGCAGTTTCGCTTCTATAGGCGCCGTAACTCGTTTCAGCTTGCATCTGGTCCCGCTGAAAATATTAATCAAGTTACGAAAACGCTCGCTTAATCCTTTTGAACCTTACCTACCAAGCGAAAGATTATTTTATAAGTTTACAGTTTCTTTGATCAAAAGTTTATAGAGTATGATCAAAAAATAGTATTTAACAAGTTTTAAGATGTTCCACGCGTTCATTACTTAAAAAAAAAATTAATACGTTAGTTGGACCGTTCGACATGCGATCATACGATACGACAGCCTGTAAGTACTTAGTTTAGTAATATTCATAAATATTTTTTTTTTTAACTCAAAATGCTATTTTTAATATATTTTTTTAGTTATGTTCTAACTACATAATTATATTATCTACTAGGTGGATTAGGTAAGGTAGTAACTTACCTAGCTAATAATGTGGGCAATGTTTCAAACTAAAAAGCTTTTCTCTTAAAAACACCTTCAATAATTCATGTTTTCGGATGATTGGGTTTTATTTATCTTTAGGAAGCAAATATTCCCTGTTCCACCATTAAACTACTAAAAGCCACAAAGTAGTTTTACGGTGAAACTTCTAGATGAGTCCTTCCTTTCGAAAAGGATCTTTACTTCGCATTGTAGATGTCCACGGCCTTACCAGTAACCTCGTAGTGTTGCCTGTTACCGGTTCTATAGATATGGGTATTTTCGTCCGGCTAAAAATAGTCCCGGATCGTAGTTCAAGCGACGTGTTGTAAACCCACACACATCCTCCGCTACGCATCCTAGCACATCTCTGTTGACAGGGTTGTCTTTAAAAATATGTACCTAACTAAGTAATATTATATTTTAAAACTTATATTAAATTTTTTTTTTTTTAATATATTGTTTTAAATAACTTAGTTAATTTCAGACTATTGTAGTGCCCCAGCGGGGCTCACGCTGCGAGGAATGTAAATAAAACATTATATGTACCAAAGTTACTTGTGCCAAAGTGAAGCTAAACGAATATGAATATAAATAGTTTTTTTTTATATTACTAAAGTGGTACCAAGCGTACGGCCCACTTGATGGTCAGCGGTTACCGTAGCCTATGTACGCATGCAACATCATAGATATCACTTGCGTGTTACTACCCTAAGACCTTAGATGGTAAGTCTCATGTGCCTGTAATTTCACCGGAAACCATACCCTTCGAACCGGAACACAGCAATGCGAACATTACTGCTTGGCGGCAGAAATAGGTATGGTGGTAGTCCTACCCCGGACGAGCTCTATCACAGATAACTCTTCTACTCTTGCTATTTTTGTGTATTGATGTGGCTATTTGGCTTTGCCTGTCATTTGCTCACACCAAAAGCTCAAATAAATCGGAAAAAAAATCTCAGTTGATTTGAGACCTACGCCAAATACGACCCTGTTTTATGATATTGACTAAAATCAGTTTTCAGTAGGTACTAATAATAATATTATAATTTAGAAAACGCTAAATAGCTTGTTGTGTTATGTAAAAGTAGGTATATAACTTGTCTCAATTGTATGTTATAATTTAGAGCTATTTGTTATTATGTATTTCATTACGTATGTGAGTTTTGTGATTATGCAGGTACCACCTACCTATCTAATTTCATTCTGTATTATACTTTTAAAAATCTATTTTTTTTCTGCACACTATAAAATTTATGAAAATTATGGTAATCAATTCTAAATTCATTATTCTATAATTATATCTGCGTTAGCTGTGTTTGCCTTCAAATAGTAAGCACAGGGAGTGTTTTTATGTATTGAGTTTAGTGCTAAGTGTTGTGTATTTCTCATTGGCATAAATAAATAAATAAATAAATAAATAAATAAAATAAGCGTAGATGTACGGAACCGTACGCGTGGCTCAATGGGGAGGATAATTGATAAGATAGCTGGATAATGATCATAAAGGATTTATTCACTTAGCGCGTAACTCTAAATGATAATGATGAATGCTAATGAGTGCGGACCGTTCGCTGTCCGAATATACACTGGCTAGGTAAACCGCGCGGGCGCTGCTGGCTCGTGCAACCTACATAGCCTAATTTGCTGGCTAAGCTAAGTGTTCGATGTGCATCGAACAGTAGATGAGGCCTAGTTTAGTCACGCTTTCCCAGAAGATGGTAATTTAGAATTTATTTGAGAATTTTCAATATCTATTTAGGTATATTTTCACTAAAAACGTGATTTTTGTGTTTTGAATCAATAAAACTCACAAATCCTAGTAATTATCCCGTTTTAGGGAAAATTATGTTAATAACCATGATAGTTTTATAAACTAAATTTGTTATGTTATGTTATGTTTTTATTATGTTTTTACAATTTTTTTTCAGTATTTTGATAACGCGTATTTTTCCGTCTTTTTTATACTTACATTTTTAAATCACTAGTCGTTTATAAAACATACAATGGACTATACAACGCACGGAAGAACATTGAATACGTATGCAGAATACATTTTTGTTTTGCTTGTGTTTTAATGGTTTCCGTTCGGAGAGGCAACAATACTGCTTTTTGTTTGTAGATAATTATTTTCGTGAATGAGGACCGTATTCAAAAATCAAAAGCGAAAAGGACCAGAGGAATCTGTAGAATTATGTTAAAGTAACAATTCATCTCGTTTTTAACTTCATTCCATTTGCCGGCTTTAATAAGCAAAGTCAAAAACAAAAGAGAAAAATACTCACAAGAATCACTGAAACCGAAAACGTCTAACAAGCTAGGTGTATTTACGTCAGTTAAAAATTGGCAAAAAATTGGCTGGGTTACAATCGCTTATTAGGCATGACCTTGCTATTATCATAGATTCCAAGAAGAGTTATTAGGTTACGGCAAGACTTTCGGACAGCCTATAAACTCCGTCACCAGAGTGTCTACTCTAGAAATAGACAAGCGATAATCGTGGCAAATATCGTAGTTCAACTTATGTTGGGTAACAACTTAGTTAAAATCATTTATGGACATAACCTGAACCACGAAAATTGTCACGATATATCGCTTCTGTCCGAAAGAGTAGATCCTTTGAGTTAGCCACAAACTCATACGAACTTACTGACATTCCAAGATGAAGATTTTTACGCGAGGATATCCCCGTTGTCTTACGGAATAGCCGCTTCATTTTGTTTAAACAAAACGAGGATTATCCGCGTGCGGATTTCCCTATAATTTTGCCTTGAATTTAATTAACCCCTAAAATGATTCACTGAGAGTGATTTACGTCTAAATAGTAGGTAATTTAATACCACGTACCTAGGTAGGTAGTAGTATAGTAATGGGCGATTACAATGCACAAGTTGGCGAAAGACGGAAAGGAGAGGAGTTGATAATGGGACCCTATTGCTCAGGAAAACGAACACGAAACGGCGAAAAACTATTAGCACTTGCGTATGAAAATAACTTAATGATACTCAATACTCAATACCAAGGCCGCAAAAATAATAGATGGACGTGGATATCTCCAGGAGGTTTACATAAAAATGAGATAGACTACATTCTGACCAACAAGAGCAGATTTTTCGAGGACTGCAGAGTAATTAAAAACATTAACTTCAACAGCAACCATAGAATGGTTAGAACAAACCTCATTACAAATACCATGGAAAAACATAGACCATTCAAAGTTCAACCCAATACAAACAACAAAGTAATACAAATTGACGAGCTAAGGACCACACTTGAAACCTTTTTAGAGTCAGAGAAAGAATACAGGATCCAAGACAAATATAATAAACTATACAAAATACTAAATGCAGCAGTTAAGACAAGTACGACAAATAGTAAGAATGAAAAGATATCAGACACAACAACACAACTACTGGCAAGAAGAGCTGAGCTACTTAGAACAGAAAACAAAACAAAAACATTAAGAACAGAAATAGCTTACCTAAGCAAAGAAATAAAAAAAAACATGAGGAAAGACCGCTTAAAACACAGACTACAGACATTTGGAGACCATATACACAAAACAGGAGGAACAAAGAAAGCTCTACGTGAACTTACAGAAAAGAAAGAGTGGATACCCAAGATGAAAGACCTTACTGGAAAGATCAGGACTAAAAGACCAGATATACTAACTATAGCTACTGAGTTTTACCGTGACTTATACTCAAGGAAAAGCTATATCGAACCAACAGACTTATCAGAAGGCGAAAGCGTACCAAACATACTCCATAGAGAAGTAGAGAAAGCCATAGAAACTCAGAAAAAAGGTAAGGCCCCTGGTCCCGACAACGTCACTAATGAGTTTCTGATCTCCTGCAAAGAAATAATAACTCCAGTAATCACACAATTATTCAATGACGTCCTAACAAGCGAAATTATCCCTGAGCAGTGGCTAACTTCGTCTATTACACTACTACATAAAAAAGGAGATAAAAGCGAAGTTAACAATTACAGACCAATCAGTCTTCTGTCAAACTTGTATAAAGTTTTTGCCAAAATAGTTCTCAACCGCATAACTAGACAACTAGACGAAAACCAACCAAAAGAACAAGCTGGGTTCAGACGAGGGTATTCAACTCTAGATCATATATATGTCGTCAAGCAAATTATAGAAAAAAGTAAAGAATTTAACATGCCTTTTTATTGCTGCTTTGTGGACTATTGTAAGGCTTTCGACTCATTGGAACACGAAAAAATCTGGCAGGCACTTAAAAATCAAGGGGTCGAAAGAAAGTACATTAGGATTATAAAAAATGTATACAAAAATAGTACAGCGAAAGTGAAACTGGAAAAAGAAGGAAAAATAATAAGAATAGAAAGAGGAGTACGACAGGGCGATCCTTTGTCCCCCAAATTATTTTCAGCCGTTCTTGAAGAAATATTTCAACAATTGGAATGGGATGACTTTGGGCTGAATATCAACGGAGAAAAGCTGACCCATTTGAGATTCGCGGACGATTTAATCATCTTTTCTTCTAACAAAGTAGAGCTAGCAACTATGCTTGACGCCTTAAATAGGGAAAGCCACAAGGTGGGATTGTCTATGAACACACAAAAAACAAAGGCCATGACGAACAGCATAGAAGAGCCAATTACAATAAACAATAACCTAATTGAATATGTCCAAGAGTACACATATCTCGGTCAATTAATATCACCAACAGACCAAACTACAAAGGAAATCGAAACAAGAATAGGAAATGCATGGAAGAGGTATTGGGCATTCAAAGAAATAATGAAAAACAAGGAAACGAGTATGTACATAAAAAGAAAACTTTACAACACATGCATACTTCCTGTGCTAACGTACGGCTGCCAAACATGGGCTCTTACAAAAGCACAAACCAGAAAGCTAGAAGTCTGTCAAAGATCAATGGAAAGGAGCATGTTAGGCATCAGAAAATCAGACAAAATAAGAAACACAATGATCAGGGAAAAAACTAAAGTAGAAAATGTTACATACACAATAAGAAAACACAAATGGAGATGGACAGGACATACCCAACGAGGAGCAGAGAAATGGAGTAAAGAAATAGCAAACTGGTATCCCCGAAACAGAAAAAGGAAACGTGGAGGACAATTTAAAAGATGGTGGTGGAAAATGAGGTTCTTTTAATAGGAGAAGGAAACAATCGAAACTTACTTGATATCTTCTGTTGAAGATCTTCAGATGAGATGGCTGCTGGTTCGAACTTCCACCACAATTCACATTTGTATATATTTGCTAATGTTATTTTTGGATTTGAGTTATTTTCTACCGGCAGAGATTTTAGATAAATTTGGATTATATTTTTTGGTAAATTTTGATGCACAGCACAGAGCAGACCTTGTGGTAATTTTTTTGAACGAATGAGTGAGTCTTGAAAAATCCAGTGTTCATTCTTGAGCCTTCTCGCTTCTAATTGGGTGGTTTCGATTGCATTGGGAATGAATGAGAGGGAGGATACAGATAATAATAAATATAAATAGGTTTTTCAGTGTATGTACCAGATGGCGCTAACATTATTCCCCGGGCTGAAGGAATGCCTTCTGAACAACTACTAAATATGCAAGTATGAATTGAAAAAATGAAAAGTAAATTTAGAATAATATAGCAATAAGAATACAAAGTTAAGCGTTAAATTATGCTAGATAAAAAGAGCTAAATTTGTCAAGAATCTATTGAAGAGGCAGCCTATACAGCTTTACTACTGGTCTGACATAAGAACCAGTCTTAGTTTTAACTTTCGCGACTCTAGTTATTTGGTCTTTGCCAGGATAGAGTTCTTCGACTATAGCTATAGGCCAGCTTAATACTGGAGCGTTATCGTCTCTGACAATCACTATTTGCCCTATCTCGATGGGCTCAGATGGAGTGTTCCATTTCTGTCTAATTTGAAGCGAGGTTAAATATTCTACCCTCCATCTATGCCAGTAGGACTGAACTAGCTTGTTTAGTAATTCGTAGCGCGCAAGTCGGTTTTCCGGTACGTCATGAACGTCTTGCGCTGGAAGATACTTTAAAGGGGTAATATTCAGAAAATGCGATGGTGTTAGTGCTTCTAATTCATTAGGATCTGAACTTAAAACACACAGCGGACGGCTGTTCAAAATGCCCTCAATTTGAACCAAGATAGTATTTAATTCTTCGTATGTTAAGATCTGACTCCCGATTGTTCTCTTCAAATGGGTTTTGACAGATTTAATGTTACTTTCATAGATACCTCCAAAATGAGAACCCAATGGAGGATTTCTTTTAAATTGAATATGTAAGTCAGCCAAGCGCTGATCGATATATTTATTATGCGCATCAGAAGTTAAAAAAGTATGTAACTCGTCAAGTTTTCTTTTGGCTCCCACGAAGTTAGTTCCTCCATCGCTTAGGATCATAGAAACCGGGCCCCTTCTACTAATAAAACGTTTGAACGCCGCTAGAAACATTTCGGTACTTAGATCGGAAACCAATTCCAAGTGCAAAGCCTTTGTTGTTAAACAGATGAATAAACAGAGATAAGCCTTTACACTTTTCACTCCTCTACGGCGATAAGGTGTTACAAAGAATGGACCTGCGTAGTCAACGCCAGTAAAAACGAAACTTTTGACTTCGCTTACCCGAAAGTGGGGTAAATCTGCCATAAGTGGGCAAGTATTTTTAGGTTTTAATTTAAAACAAGCATTGCAACTTCTTAGGCGTTTACGTATCATATTTCTAGCAGAGAGAATCCAATAGCTCTGTCGTAACAAAGCTAGCAGAAGGCTAGGACCAGCGTGAGCGTTCGCGATGTGAGAGTGATCGACCAGTAAATACACAATCGGATCATTTGCGGGCAAAACGATTGGATGTCTTTGCGTGAAATTTAATTGAGCGTTATTTAAACGTCCGCCTACTCGTATAATATTATGTTTGTCAACGAAAACGTTTAATTTTTGAAAAGCAGGACAATTTAATTCGCGAAAATGTCTCTTTTGAATACTTCGAATGATATATGTTTGTGCGGTTTCTAAGTCCTGAACAGTTATTACATTACGTGATTTTAATATTCTTGCAAATCGCAACACGTAGACTACTGCATGTAGGTATTTATTCCACTGCGACATACGGTCAGCTAGGTCGTATAGGACGTCACATTTTTCAATGGTTTGAACGGCAAAAGTTGATGCTTTTATTTCAGGTAGTTCAATGACAGGTAAAGGGTTAGTATAAGTTTGAAAAGGCCATTCATTAGGCGGGAGAGCGAGCCACGATGGGCCGTGAAACCACAATGTGTTGTTAACAAGCTTGCCAGGCATGACAGGGCGAGATATAATGTCCGCTGGATTTTCCTTTCCAGGTATGTGAAACCAGTGTCGTGCTGGCAAGTTTTCGTTTATAGCGGAAATTCGGTTGGCAACAAATGTTTGGAATCTAAATGGCGGAGCGTGAATCCAAGACAACGTTACCGTGGAGTCTGAAAAAGCTATGATTTCGTTAATGTGAACGCGTTCACTGATGCAGTCGCGTACGGTTACAATTAAACTAGACAATAGCAGCGCAGCGCAAAGCTCGAGACGCGGTAGGGTGACAATATTGCTCGCAGAAGCTACCTTTGATTTTGCGCAGAGTAGTGCAACATGACCTACGTCACTCTTACCTTGGCTAACGCGCAAGTAAATAGCGGCGCCGTAGCATTTTTCGCTTGCATCAGCGAAACCAATAAGAGAAATATTTCGCGAGTTTTGGAATATGCCAACGTGGCGTGGAATTTTTATATTTTCCAAAACGTGAAGTTCGTTTAAAAATTGAGACCATTGGTCGGATATATAAGTGGGGACATCGTCGTCCCAGTCTAAGTCGCGTTTCCAACATTCCTGGACAAGTAATTTTAATAGCGCGGTGACCGGTCCGAGCAGAGACAGTGGGTCGAACAGCCGAGCGGCCACCGAAAGTATGGCGCGTTTAGTACATTTTTCATGATTAGCGTTGACCTTGAAAAAGAAAACATCTTCATGGGTTTTCCATTGAAGACCAATTATTTTAATATTATTGTGCTCGTCGAATTTAACAATATCAGGAGCTCGATGATCTATAGGTATGCGTTGCATTAGCTCGGTACTATTCGTGACCCATTTAACGAGATTGAAACCTCCTGACTTGAAGAGTTGCGTAAGTTCGTGATACAGCTGTTCAGCTTCAGAGACTGTGGGTACAGATGAGACATAATCGTCCATAAATAGATGACGTTCAGCTGCCCACGCTGCTGCTGGCCAGCGCGTGCGCTCATCATGAGCAAGCTGTCTCACGACGCGCATTGCCAGGTACGGCGAACTAGATACGCCGAAAGCTACGCGGGAAAATTCAAATGTCGCGATTGGGTCATCTGGATTAAATCGGTATAAAATGCGGAGGAAGCTATGCATTTTAGGATTTAATTTCAGTTGAAAAAACATTTTTTCAAGGTCAGCGGACATGGCAATCGGAAAAAGTCGAAGATTAATCAATAAGTCGAAAATGTTAGTCTGTAAGTTAGGTCCGGTGTAAAGAACGTCATTAAGCGATTTATTCGAGCTTGTTTTGCAACTTGCGTCCAGAACGATTCTGGTTTTTGTAGTAGTCTTATCAGGACGATAGACGGCGTGATGCGGGATGTAATAGCACGGACCAGGCGCGGGAGTTTCGACTTTATTTAAATAACCTTTGTCGATGTAGTCTTGTAGCGTAGCGTTATAATTTTTGCGTAATTCGGGATTAGCGTTCAAGCGTTTTTCTAAATGTAGTAAGCGTGTTTTAGCGATATGATCGGAACGACCGAGTTCAGTAGGTTCATATTTGAACGGAAGCGTAACAGTATATCGCCCGGTATCGTCGCGAGAGAAAGTATCTTTGAAAATGCGTTCGCATGCCTCATCGTCCGGGCTAAGATGTTTTTTAGTAGGTACACTATCGAGTTCCCAGAACCGTTGAGTTAGGTCATCTAGCGTAGGTTCAATGACCGCGTGAAATGTCTGGTTGGCATTACGAGGTGGGTACGGAACGCAGTCCGCCCTTCCCATCACTACGTAACCCAGTGAAGTCTCAACTCCAACGACGGAGGAGCCTGGAACAGTTATTTTGCGGCTACCTAACAAAAATGGGAATAGCTCGTTACTGATCAGACAGTCGATGTCAGCAGGCGAGTGATAGGCATCATCAGCCAACGGAAGGTCGCGTAAATGTCTCAGCTCGGACGTATTTACGAGAGCGTTAGGTAATTTATCAGTGATTGTATCTATGACGCGAGCGTTGATAGTGTAACTACAACGTGCGTCGAAGCGGGAATGAATTGTAAATTTAGCGAAACCTATAACAGGTTTGATTGCAAGGCCTATACCTTTAATAGTAGCGGGAGCGTGCGTTATATTTATATTTAAGCGATCACAACATGATTTTGTGATAAAGTGGCACATGGAACCACTATCTAGAAAAACTCTCATTCTCAAGCGTTCACCTGCTTCGTTGTACACAAATACAACGGCGCTAGGTAAAAGTACGGTAGCGGTATTAGCGTTACGATTAGAAGTCGTAAATGCGGCACTTACGTGTGTCGATGGCGGCGGCGGACCTTGTTCCGCGTGAACATAAGGTTCACAGTTGCGCGCGTCCGCTAGCGGCGGCGCGGGCGCGGGCGCAGGCTGCGCGGGGTATGGAATGTAGGTATCATTCTCGCACGTGGCGGCGGCAAGCGGTTGCGAGCGCGTGGTACCTGAGCGGGCGGCACCCGCGTCGGCGCTAGCGGGTTCAGATCTAGTTGGACCGATATGTAATTGCGTGTGATGCATGCGACTGCACACAGTGCACCTATTCTGTGAGCGGCATGAATTTACATTATGAAAACCTAAACAATTTGTGCATAAATTGTTAGTTCGTACGAAGGTAATTCTCGCGGGCACGTTTAGTTTGAGAAAAGCTTCGCATCTGTAAAGCGGGTGTACACTGTCGTTTTTGCAGAAGGCACATTTTGGATGATTATCATTTTGAGTAACAAACGACTGCGCACCCGATGATCGGGGTTTATATGATTGCGTTTTGTTGTTAGAGGCAGCAGCGGCCTTACTAGTTACCCCGGTATTGCGGAGCATGTGAATCTTGCTCTGTTCTTTAATAAATTTTGTAAGCGAGTCGAAAGTAGGTAACCTTTCCTCCCGGTGAGCTTGTTCGAATAGATTGACGGTCTCTTTATCTAGCTTAGTTATAGCTATATGCGTAAAGATAAAGTCTGAGAGGTCGTCAATACCTAACTGCTTCAACGCAGATTGAGCGGCACAGAAATTTTCCAGAAATGCGTCTAGCGAGTTAGTAGAAGGAGACTGGCTACCTTTGAAAGAGAGTATTTGTTCTAGGTACATTGTAGCCAGTGTCCGTTTGTCTTGGTATTTATCTTTGAGAGCGTTCCACAAAATTTCGTAGTTACTAGCGATCGGTGGTATTCCTGCACAAACGCTTAAGGCTTTGCCGGACAACTTCCCGATAAGATATTGCACTTTTTCTGCTTCAGACAGACTTGAATTGTTATGTATGAGCGCGGTGAAATTTTCGTAGAACACTACCCATTTATTAGGGGAACCATCAAAGGACACTAACTCCAAAGCAGGGAGCTTACGTTTTAAAACATCGAAGTTATTAGTAGAAGTTTGCGTTGGCGTTTTAGATTGGACCGATTGAGTACAAGCGAGTTCAGTTTCTACAGACTTTATGTGACAATAAAGTTCATCAAATGCAATTAATGGTGCAAAATCAGGAACAGCTTTAGAACGAGCAGCTAGTCTTACCAAATTTAACTGTTCTGTCACTTCAATGTACTCTTGACGAACCCTTTCTAATGACTTTATTCTGACAAGAAATAAACGTTTCACTTTTTCATCGCTACTGTAATCGGTACTCAGGTCATACATATTTTGCACTATTTTGAATAAGCTTTGTTGCTTTGCGGTGAGCATTGTAATATTATTTTCCAATGAATGAAATTCATCATCTTTTTTAGACATTTTTGTAGGTGGTTATTACGTTTAAAATAACAAGCAGGTACGTAATAACGAGAAATAATGGAAAATATGTATGTATAAGCGGTAAACCAACAATTCGAAACAAATCACAAGTAAAAATGTAATTACATAAATTATCAGCCCAGAGAAAAAATGGCGGCGTATGCGTAAGAGTGTGCAGTTGCAACCGGTAGAAATGCAAATTGAAAATGCGTGTCTAGTGTAGCGTATTTTTGTATAAATGTTGATAAATAGTATGTTGTATGCATGTAGCGTAAATAAATAAGCGTTTGTAATGTTTTATAGCGTTGCGAATGCGTATTGTAAAGTATATTGTAAATGCGTGTAGCGTAGCGTGGGTTTGGGAATAGGCGTAAATTGCGTAAATAGATATATAAAAGGGACGGAGTAGGTATAATCCGGCTCGAAGGACCAGAAATTTTGGTGGAAAATGAGGTTCTTTTAATAGGAGAAGGAAACAATCGAAACTTACTTGATATCTTCTGTTGAAGATCTTCAGATGAGATGGCTGCTGGTTCGAACTTCCACCACAATTCACATTTGTATATATTTGCTAATGTTATTTTTGGATTTGAGTTATTTTCTACCGGCAGAGATTTTAGATAAATTTGGATTATATTTTTTGGTAAATTTTGATGCACAGCACAGAGCAGACCTTGTGGTAATTTTTTTGAACGAATGAGTGAGTCTTGAAAAATCCAGTGTTCATTCTTGAGCCTTCTCGCTTCTAATTGGGTGGTTTCGATTGCATTGGGAATGAATGAGAGGGAGGATACAGATAATAATAAATATAAATAGGTTTTTCAGTGTATGTACCAGATGGCGCTAACAGATGGGAAGATGAAATAAAAGCCATAGCGGGACAAACATGGTCAAGAACAGCTAGAAACAGAGAGGATTGGAAGATGTTGGAAGAGGCCTTTGTCAAATTTAGACAAACAGTTACGGTTGGCGATGCTTAATTGTAAAAATTAATTAAATTAAAAAAACTGTATTATGACGTATCTGAATAAAGGCTTATATTATTATTATTATTATTACCTAGGTAGGTGGGCTATCTATATTGAAATTAAAGGTATTTCCCTGTAGAGGTCCATATAAAATGTTCACTCATTTCCATAATTCAATTTAACGTGAATAAAATATGTTTTCTCAGCGTGTCTGAAGCAAGCTGATAAGAAATAGATTTATTTATGGCCAAGCTCTGAAAACTGTTTTCTATTTAATACCTCCCATAACATAGGTGTTTAGGTAAGAGTGCCATTAGGTGCACTGCTGGTATCAAGTTGAATTACTGGGCGAAAAATAGGTACATTATTAACAACTTTTAGTGCAACGCTGAATTGTGTCTTTCAAATCTATAATCTTTTTTTTCAGAATGATAAGAAAAAAATAATATTTAGCGAGCGAGCCGCTAAAAGGGCATAAGTGTTTACCATTTACGCCTAAGCTATTTTTCTCTATTTTTCTGTAATATTCTTCGTGTGTGCCTTTATTTTACTCTACTGAGGTCTTACATGAGAAGTAACGAGCTCTGCGACACACACAGTAAATAAACAGCCGTTTGTAGCCAAAAATAATGGATATTATCATGCATGATAACTGAAATTTCCATTTTAAATGTGTTTGTGTTTACCAGAGTGTGGTTTGTTTGGTAAACAAAGGTCCCAACTGCTTACTGGGATAACTAGACCAAATGAAACTAGTAGAGAGGTATCGTTATATTACTATTAATTTACTACTACTTTAACTAGTTTGATAGGCACTACACTACACTGGAGCTTTGATGAAAAGGGGGCATTGAAAAAAGCTAAGAACCCAGCCGAGTTTGCTGCCAGCCTACATACCTACTTCTAGGCTGGGGCGCGTGGAACTGAAGTAAATTCACCTATCCTTGTGATTTATTTGAATTAAATTTTTTTATGTACTTATTTAATTTTGAAAAATGATTGGGCCCAAATTTCGAGCTTCATGAAACAATAAATAAATGTTATTCATATTTATTTATTGTTTCATCCTACCTTTGCTGCTATCAGCCTGCCTTCAATATCTAGATAACTTATCTAATCAAAGAACTAAAGAAACTTTCTCACGTCTATCTTTCTAAATAAAGCTGCGTAGGTACTGAGCATCGTTTGATTATTCCATGACCCTTTGAGAACACAATGAAAATAAATAGCTTATCTCCTAAACCGAAGGCCGGTCGGGCAGTGTTGATTGATTCCCCATACACAGTACACACACACCCTCACTCGTTCCCACGGTCCCGGTGAGGCGGTGAAGCTGGCAAACAAATATTCGAATAGACAAAAATATATAGAGCTTAATATCACTGTAGAGTTTCACATTCAAATACTTAGGTTTGCGTCTTAGACTCGTACATAAAGTGATTCAAAAGGAAGGTTTTTATAATACGTATAGTTTATGAATGAACCTTAGCATAGATTTGAACATCGAGCTCGACGCTTGCACTTTTTATTTCGACGCTTGTACTTCTTTATTTCAAACGCAACGTTGTTGAATTAAAGTTGAAATTGGAATGCGCTTCACGCGCGCTTTTGACGCCCGCCTCGTCCGTATTATGAGAAAAACTCAATTATTTGCTTGTTTGTTTTACAAACTCCAAAAAAACTGTCTTTAGTAACCGATCAAATAGTTATTACCTACGCATCAAAGTGACAATCATCTTGAAATACCATAGGGTTCCAGAGATCTGGATTAAAATATGCGGAAAACAACTTTTTTTTTTATCGAGGTTTTTTTCAAATCCTGTTTTCAAGAAATAATGTAAAATTTTAATATTTCCTAAACATTTGACTCGTACCGGAATGTTACTGAGTTCTACATCGGTTTTTGTGACTTATTGCTCTATGGCAGCACCCATGCGAAGCCGGAGGTGGTCGCTGGTTACCTTTATTCATAGAAATGATAGAGGTGTTGTGTTGGGTAATAATTTGTCAACTATTTATTCTCAATTAAATATTTAAGAAAGAAAACCATTACACTTGCAAGCTACCACCTGACTCCGCCGTATCTTTGCCGCAGCAATTCTAATAAAAAGCAAAACATGTCTGTCTAGCAAATCCCAAACTGTTTCAATATTAAATTCTGAAAGCGAGATTGCGGTTTCCCTTCTTGAAAAAATATGTATTTTTCAACAATAATGGACCGTAATAGCCCCGGAGCGCCGCGTTCTGAATGCTTGATGAGAGATTCTACAACAGTTGTGAGTTCAACCATTTCTACGGTTTTCTAATGGTTTTAGTCGTAGTAAGTTAACAACTAATATTTTCGTGCACAAATAGGTTTGAGTTCAATAAAATTGAGTAAGATCCTACCTGCAGTTATGCTCAGGAGGTCATCAATGAAATATTAGTAACTGATGCCATTTGAAAGTTATCGCCTAACAAAAACATTCCACTAATTCGCTCTCTGGCAACCAACTCAATCTTTACCTTGCTTCGCTTGGTCGATCACCTGCTATGTCTCGGGGTGATAAGCTCAGTACAGCATACAGAATTATCCGGTTAACACTGCAACTGTTTTGGTCAGACAGGCGCTCGACCGACGTCTCGTCATTTGGTGATATATTAAAAAAAACCCTTAAAAGTCAATATTCCTCTTTGGCCCTCACATGTATTCTAAAAAAATTCGTTTACGTTTATGATAATAAAATTCATAAATCAGCGTTAGGTGTCGATCTCAAGAAGCAAATTACAACGCCTGACTGAGTCCCCCACTAATTGGTCCCTGCTCCTTTTAATACATCAAAGTGACTATTTGGGCACCTGATTTCATCTTCAGACTCAAAACTGAATATTAAAACGTAATTTCGTTTATAACGGGGCGATGGATGTTTCCGTGGGTGGGAGGACAGCTACCAACTTTTGGAGCAATCCAACAAAACTTTGTAATACTTGCCGAAATCAATTTTCGTGCTCTTTTGAGTAAATCAGTTTAAAGAGTTTCGGGCACTTTTATTAAATTTCGTTTTATAAAAAACACCTTTCTAAAGAGGAATAAACGCACACAGATCAAATTTTTGTTCTCTTGAAAACAAGGTTGAACATGGCGCTAGGTTTTCTGACAAAAGTACGAAATGTCATATTCCAATACTTGTCCAATACCGATCGCGTTCAAGAGTAATATCCTGTCATCATCTGACCATAAACAGTTTCTACGGTTCCATCCACTACCATTCCTTGTAAGTAAGTACACTTCCGCCATTTTTAGTTTTTGAGCTTTTTATTTTTTTATTTCAAGTTTGCTGTACAATAAAGTGTTTGTGCGCCTCGAGGAATAGAAAATAGAAAATACATTTATTTACTGTAAAAATACATGTAGGTACAGTACACAGAAAAGTAAAGAAAGCGAGCTGCTTCTCAGTAGAATTACACAGTATTTTACAGGTAACTTAATAACTAAAGTGGTAATATTTGTTGGATTTCTCACTAGGCTCAGCCTGAATCGAGAAATCATAATTACGAAACAGTTTATATATAATACCTCTGTTTTCTATCTATCTATTTATCACGTAGCCGTATATCTTCTTGAACTGAGTACCTAGATTATAGGTTGGTACCTACACTACCTACTCAAGTAATAATTTGACTCGTCGTGTCTTCAACACAGTACCTAAGACCTAAGTATGTATGTAACCTAGTTTTTCTGAAAACTGTGTAAGCAGAGCGGGGAGGCCTGCGGCTGACTGACGCTTGTGTCAGGGCACAGGTCATACCATGAGCACTATTGCAGCGCTGAGCCACAGCACAGATATTAGTGCTAAGTTTAAACTACAACACTAATTGAACGATCATTGCAATAAGAGTTAATTGTAGCCCTACTGGTCGGGCATTACCTTGCTTTAAGAATAGATTTACGATTAGCCTGTTGTGCTGTGTCCCACTGCTGGGCAAAGGCCTCCCCTTGATCTCTCCAGTCATCTCGGTTTTGAGCCAGTTATAGATAGAATAGAAATAATTTATTTTTTGCCACGCATAACATAAAAAAATAACAATACAAATGAAAACTAAATTATCGTAACGAAAAAAAGGCAACCACTCAGCATTTGCTACAGATTTGCATGGTGCGCTGGTTTTCAGTGGTGCCTGCGAGTAGCAGCAGCAGTGACTGCGATAAGTGCGACGGTACCAAAAAAAAACCGAAAACAAAACTTCTTAATTAAGTATTTATTATGTAATATTTAAGCAAACCGAAGCCCAAGTGACTATTTCGGGTTCCGTAAATCAACAGAAATAAACAGATCCCTTAGAATAATATTATGAGCTCCTTTTGTTACTATTGTTGACTGCCTGTTGTGCCTGTTGGAAGTGAAATAAAAACAATGAAGAACAATGTTTCCAGCGATTGTTCTAAGCGCCCGTATACCTAGGTAAAGCTAATAGGTAATATTATTAAGCTATAACTACACGACCATAAGACAATCCTATGACTAATTTATGTCGCGGATTATCGCGTAGGCTTGAAGTTTTCATGAACCTTGTGCTTTCGCGGTCTCTACGGAGTAGATAATATTGAAAAAATAAGTACCTATAGTAATATCACTCCAAAAAGCCAGCAATTTCCCAAGGCGCGTCCTAATAACCAGTCGTTGGGGCTGACGTCGTGACGAGGTGGAATTTCTGTAGCAAAAAGCGCTTATGGCTCGCGTCGAGGCGACGATGAGACGACCATCCCCAATGCTTACTGTTAGCAATGTTGAATGTTTTTATAGCATCAACATTTTGAAAGACATAGCCATCGACCAATCCGCGTTAGATCCGCTTCTTTCGAGCGAGACTGACCCGAAATCCCAACCATGGGAACATTAGAAGGCACCATAATGATCTTTAATTTTCTAATTGTTGCTTTGCGTTTCAGAAAGAGTCCTGACAAACAGATCGATTGGCAACGAGTAAACATTAAAGACATTAGCACACCAATAAAGTTAATTTTAAAGTAGCTCAGTTTGTATCCTCGGTAATCTCATTGACTAACCTCTGAGGCACTCACAAACACTAACTTTAATTTAACTTGCAGCTGGCAAACAGTCTGTTTAGACTTGATTAATTAAGACACAGAGCTACTAATAAAAAGATGTGGCATGTTATGAAAAACAAACTCGACAGGTTTTTTTTTTTTTTATAAAACTGTTTGTGGTCTTCGTTACATGACGCTTCCGCTGCCGACAAAGAAACTTATATTTATGTACACTATTGCATCATCCACCAATCCGCATTGGGTCAGCGTTCATTCTCGCTCGAGAGTACCTTGTCCCAGCCGTGGGAACATTAGAAGGCTGTCATGCATGATAGTTTGATGCACGCAATGATGATTTAGTATTTAGTATTTATTTAAACTTTAATCACATAGCATTACAGCATTACAACAAGGCGCTATGTTAACACGCTATGTTGACACAATTAACAAAAAAAAAAAAATTATACTACTTCATTATTTTCATATTCTTGGGCCTTCATTCTGAGAAAACCCTCTGAAGTCTGAGAACTAGTATATGAACTTGACTAAGTAAGTACCTAAATATTATTCTCTTTCATTAACAGTTTCATTCAACCCGCATCTGTGAATTTATTTCTTTTTTCTTTCTTTCTTTTGTTCAAAAGTTTTCAACCGTAAAGTATTACAAATTGATCCTTTTGAAAAGCTTTTTGACTTCTTAAGTCCTTTCTGACACGATATTCATTTGTCCTCTGAAGTAAACTATGTATCGGAGGGGCGATTATGCTTCGGTTATGTTTTCGGTTCCGTTGCAATCGATTTTACTTGATTTCAATAAAAAACTGACGTATTTAGTATGTTATTGATTGACAGTTCGCTGATTGAAATCGGATTGCAACAAAGTTGCATAATCGCCCAGCGGAAGTCTGTTGACAATCCCCTTGCCTACGTTGAATTGGAATTATAAAAAAAATGAAGGGACACTAACCGCCCCAGTCTAGATGCGCGCTCTTCTATAAATGCACCTTGAAGCGCCTACGATTGCTGTTAGCGATCATTAGAACTCTTATAGCATTAATTGTACCCATTGACATAAATAAAGATTATCTTTAGAGTTCCGCACCTCAATAGAAAAAAACTGAACCCTAACTGCTGAGTAAGGTTTCACCGTGGACGACTTGCGATTGGCGAGTTTTTGCCAGCAAACAGGTAGAACGATACAAAGCTAGTCGACCAGTGAATTTGAGCGAGTAAATTAGTTGATTGCCATCGCTCACTCGCTGGCGGTGGGTCAAGTGTCTCAGGGGATCACTTTGTCCGTCTGTCTGTTTGTCAATACCCTTTTTCTAAGGAACGGCTGAAGAACTATTTGTCTGCCTGTATGTCAATACCGTTTTTCTAAGGAACGGCTGAAGAACTATTCGTCTTGTCTATCTGTCAATACCATTTTCCTTATAGGCACGGCTTAAAAACTCAACGCGAATAAAGTCTCTGGACGTTCCACTATAAATAAATGTTTCAATATACTTAATCCATAACCAACCTGCAGCTTGCCTAGCCTGGGTATAAAATAAAAGTAAATCCTCGGCGAGATCGATTTTTATAACAGCGCACTGCTGGCTCCCAAATTGGTGTTATGTTCATGTTTTTAATTGAATATAAAAACTTTATGTATTTTTAATTTTGCATATTCACCTGTGTGTATGAATGTATAAAGGTGTGTGGGTCGTACAGCAGCGCGATGGGCAGACGATATCGCAAAAATCGCGGGCCGAACCTGGATGAGGCTAGCACAGGACCAAAAAGAGTGGCAAATACAAAGGGAGGCCTATATCTAGCAGTGGGCATAGTCAGGCTGTGGATGATGATGCTGATGATGAAGGTATATTACAGTTAAAATTTAAAAGACAGTGTTCACGTCACGACACGATATTTAATTGAAGATCGATGTTTGACTGAGCCCACTCTCATTTGCGCGACTCACCGGCGCGATTTGAAAACTTACATTTGCCCTTCTAGAATTTAACAAGAGGTAGAGTGTGAACAAATAGGTGTATTATAATAAACACCGAATATATAAATAGAACTTCGTAATATAATGCGGCCGGGTCCCTTTAAATTTCCGCTGTAGTACCTGTGGTAGTACAAGGCGTCCCATCCACATAGCTCGGAGGACCTCATTTAGAACACTTACTTATGGAGCCGCAGGTACTTGCCCAAGTTTAATGTAAATTGTGAATGTTACCACTCACAACAGTCTTAGCTGCTATGCGCCAACTGGGTTGGGTTTTTAACATAATTTTAACACTAGCTGCGCCCCGCGGGTGCCCGCAGACAGTTTTCTGTCATCCATTGCCATTGGAACAACATTGAGGCAGGATAAACGAACGGTACAAACTGTGACTTGGGCAGATATGGGAATAAAAAGTGTACAGTAAAAAATGTGCGGAAGAAAATTGTGCTAACACAAACTTTCGCTTTTCTAATATTAGTGTGAATTGTGTGATGCACGTGTCTCTTTTACTTTACGTATCTATTGAACACCTAACAAAAGGATTTTCTTTTAAAGATAAAACCACAATACAGCGAAAAACACAGTTTTTTATACACACCACACGAGCAAAGCGTGGACTTAAGTTACTTTTCATAAATCTGAGCCAAAAAAGGGACTGCCTAGTCTTTTGTAAAACGACATCAAAGTCACAGATCATGTCGCACAGAGTCGTTTGAACCCCTCAAACCCCACATAACAAAGTAACAAGCTTTGAAGGCCTTTATGTTATCATTGGCCTGTGATTAGGACATCAGTTTGCTGTCACGGCCACAGTCCGCATGCTGGTCCAAGTTACAACATGTTAGCTAGGAGTTGAGCTGGGTTCTTATCAGTTAATCTAGACCAGTTGAGCGGTCTATAGATCTTCTTCAATTATTTCATGTCTAAGTATATTATACTTATTTACCTATGTAAATATTTTGTGAATACAATAATTGTTTTAATAATAAATCAGTAGTATAGTAGGTATATCTTGTACCTGGTAGAGCTTGTCTGGGCAAATGCTACTTTAAAATTCAGCTGCCGATGCAAATACCCGTGCTTTAGTTCTACTAGAACTTATTAGGTACAGAACCCTCCATAGATAAGTATCCCCCTTGTATAAGACAACTAGCTTCAAACCCATTTGGCTTACTATGGAGTTTTGCTCAAATAAATTATATTTAATAACCATGCAAGGAACCGTAATCATAATTTCAACTGCTTTGCTAATAGCAGTGTTGGAACAGTGGTATCATACTTAGATTTCCAATCCTGAGAAACCGGGTTCGATTCCGAGCGTTGGGTTACTTTTTGTTTTTTTTTTCAACCTTATCAATGAAGTTTGCAGTAAGTAACACCTATACACTACTTACTTTTATTATCGTGTGAATTTATTCAAATAATAATAATTGTCAAAATAAAACCTCTTCGTTAGTGAAAACTTTGTTGTTTTATTAATAAGTATATTTACAACACTACAAGATAAAACGGTTTTTTTAATCCTACAAAATTATACAAAATGACATTGCCATTTACGTCTGGTAAAAAATAATCTTTCATAATACACCGGCGAACAAACATGTTAATAGTTAGGTATTAACAATTTAGATCTCTCGTGAATATCAGTAACCTTCACTAGCTATAAATTTATTTTGGCGTAAATTACACTTAGACCTATCACTGGAGTTTCAATTCCAAGAACCACTTGACACCACATTTCCACATTATTCTCTATGCAAATAAATAATTATGAAGTATGAGAAAACAGCCATTTCTTCACAGTTCTTGTTTGATAAATCGCACAGATTTTGTCCTTCTGGATAGGTATACAACGCTACAGATGGTAGCATTACTTCTTTCAACACTTCTTAGTATTGCTGACAATTCATGCGCCCATCGACTTCCACAAGTTCTCCTGGACCCATGGACGATATCCATTCCCAATAATCTAAAAATAAAACACTTTATTATTAACTACTTTAATAAGTGATGATGTGAACAAAACTGACTGGGTAGAAGGTTACACTTACCGTTATATGAAGCTGCCGAGCAAATTATTTAAATTGCTTTTATTTTGATCGCAAATTTCAATTCTTGTTTTCATCAAATTATATAAATGATGCATTTTATAAAAAGTCAAAAGCTTACGAAGAACACACAAAGTAAACAGCACAGAATATGATGTCAAGCCTGACAATGAGAATTATTCGTTGTCTTTGTTCGTTCGTTAAAAATCAACGACCTACCCACACCCTTCAAATAATAAATAACGCTTTGCATTCATTTGCTAGACAAGGAGTTGTTCCGAGATCGAATCCTTACGACAGTATAATTTTTGCATTTAATTTGTGATTGCGAGAATTTCTATATTACTGTTTGGTGAGGACGGCTGAGATAAACTTTAGCTACTAGGGAGGATACTTAATAGTGGAGTCCACTGTACATACTTTGCACCACACGTAAAAGGCTATTTCGCTGAAAGACCCGCGTAGCTGCCTCCCGACGTGATGTATAGAGCTGTCTTGTAAGTTTTAACGGGGTTTATAGTATCCTGGCAGAAATCACTATGTAATGTGTTTATTACGCGTACGAACGTATTACTTATAAATAACACACCCTATGACCCACACTTGAGTAGTAGGCCACTATGGAATTGATCCTTGTGATGCTTGTTATTTTATTGAATACTATAGCGGCTCGTCTCAGCTTCGCACGGGTGGAAATAAAATATATCCTATGTTACTCGGGGATAATGTAAAGAAATTTTAAAATCGGACCATTCGTTTTTGATTTTATTTGTAATTAGCAAAAATACAAAATCTTTCCTTAGTAGTATTCACTAGCGATTTTTTTTTTTATATAAGTGATAGTCAAGCGTTTGGCCGCTATCCCACCTGACGTTAAGTGTCGATGCGGCCTAAGATGGAGCACGCTCTTGTTTTGAATATTCCTAAATTGTATTCTTCTGGAAAGACTGACGCCGGCAACGAGTTCCACTCTTTGGCAGTGCGAATGATGAATGTAGATATGATATGATATGCCTTAGCTTCTACCCGGAACAAACATTTGCAGATCATTTGTCCAGGAGAATCAAGCTCGCAATCACTCGCTTTGTAAACGGATCTTCCGCGCCACAGTACTCGTACATAGGACAATTATAATTATAACTATAGGTAATAAATTAAAGCTATACAATTTTCGGGTAATAAATGATCCGAGGTTCAACGATCGCTTGCACGAGTCTAATGCAATGCATAGTTAATCTAATAAGAGCAATAATCGGAGTAATGTGGCTTGCGGCATGCTCGCAAACTGCAGAAGAGGAATGTAGTAGGTATATCTGCAACTGCTAGCCACAAATGCATTGCTCAGAAGACTACCTTTACACATAATATAAAATGTCTAGAGGTAGTCTATTTTGAGTTTAATTTTTTCCAAATAATCCTTGAATTTTTCCTATAGTAGTTTAGAAAGCAAAGCAAAATCAAAGTCAAAAGAATTTTATTTAATCACACACAAGGATCAATTTGAAACGTCTTACAAGCTAGTTGAATTTACGCCAGCTAACGCCATGTTTAAAAGATTGGCAATCCTATCGATTTTTAGGTATTATCTTTGCTATTGTTATGGATGCCGAGTAGAGTTGAAGATTTTGGGAATTTTAGTGTCAAAATCCCCTTTGAAGGTTCAAGCTCAGTCCATAAAGAAGATTTGCACATTCGTCCCAAGCTTTTTTGTTATTTGAATAATCATGCATAATGTAGCTATGGCGAAAAAAAAATCATTCATCCACCACTGCAACGAAGCTCTAAGGCACCTATAAAATATTTTCTGTAACGGATCGAATTTATGAAGATTTCACTCGAGTAGAATAAAATCAAATATTTATTAGCTAGCCGGTTCATTGAGTTTCATTATGGGATGGAATGTTTCATTACCGTTATATCCGTTACCTGGCTGGCGCATAAGAATCCTTTCCGCTATGGGTTGATTTTCCACACCATAGGAAATCTAAATTACTCAGAACTCTCCTCCACCCCACCGCATAAAGTATCCTGTAAATTTGCAGGGAGAAGCCTTAGTTATTTGGTTAACGTTTGGCTATGGATAGGCAAGTAAAGACAAATGTCTGTCGCTCGCGAAGTAATTATTGTCATCCGCGGTGATTATTATTAAGGACATATATTCACATCAATAAACATTATTCCTACATCGATTTTCGAACATATTTAGAACATTGCGATAAACTCTGAGAAATTGTATAATAAGTATAATAATACTCATTTTAATCAGCTTGTCTTGTTAAAACTCTACGCAGTCGAAAGCTCTTTGTCTGGTGGGTAACAACCACAAGCTCAAAAGCATTATTAAAACAATGATAAGACTGACATTTCGGCATAAAAAAAAACAGTGTAATGTTATTTCAATATTGCTATAAGAGCTCGTGGTTACCTATCTTCTTATTGTTATGCACATCTACAACTTGAAATTCAACTTCCTCATATTTATTTTCCGAACCGGCAGTTGTCCGGCAGAGTTGTCAGTAGAGATGAAGGAAGTAAAACTACCAAAATATTTATGGCAGTCATTTCTTTTTGTCGCATCGCTAATTTGCCACCTGCCGAATTCATGTGGCTCCAATGTGCGGTTTGCAGCAGGTGATTCCTGCACACATTGATTTTAAACTTAGGTAGGTACATGTTCGTTTTGCACATTACATCCATGTACATACCTCTATAAGTATAACGAAATACAATGTGTTCTATGAAGGTAAGTAAGTTCGTATGAGTCAGTGGCCAACTCTGGTGACAGAGTTTTTAGGCCTCCCGAAGGCATCTGTCATGTCTGTTTATGAAGGTAATTTGTGTGCCTAATACAGAAACAAATAAAAACAGTCGCCTTACATAATGTCAGTTAAATGTAAAAGTGTGTTCAAGCGTAAGTTGTAATACTGATAACAGTTTTTAATAAAAACTGCAGAGAAATATTTGGAACGCGGTATGAAAACGGGCCTCTGCTTTACTCATATGAGTAGGTACCATATATCGAAACTAAAATAGTTATTTAGTTACAGCAAATTCTCCGGTCAATCATTCATGATTATCAATCCTCAAGCAACCGCTGTCAAAAGCTTTTATCAAACTCAAACGGTAATAGACTAGCAAAGCTCACTTAACTAGACTGCTAGCAAAAAGCAGCTGACAAGCTATCATAATTGCATTACACATGCTGGATAGCTGGATAAACTACACCGAATTGGGGCAAACTTAACTATCAAACTTCTACGAACATTGCTATTATAATATTAAATTGGTAATATTAGACAGTGAGCTTAATTTGCTGCGTGATATGATTAAGCTCGTTTAATGTAGAGATGGCTCTAACTAATCTACTGACAAAGTCAGAGAGAGGGTCTTATTTTGCGGACAAAAGCTTTTTCGTGGTTCAGCTTATGTCTGTGAATACTTTGAACTTACTTAGTTGTCACCAATATAAAATGAACCATGATAAATGCTTATCTCTTAAAAGAGTAGATCCATAGATAAGTCATCTCCACCAGTCTATAATCAAAAACATCCAAACCAAATAAATCAGGCGTCTCTCTAAAAATTTACAGAAGTGACGTGGATGACGCGAGGTTTGCGCGGGGAATGCGTGGCAAATTTCAGTTTGTTAGTTTAAAAATAATGCTTATTACGCATTAAAACTATCTTACCACCATTACTATGATTGAAAAAGTTTGGATAGATGGATATCACACTGGAACGGCTGTACGAATCCCGATGAAGTTTGACACAGAGGCAGATATACTTAGTCTGAAATATACAGGTAAGAGTAACTGGATAGGTTTTACTTTTTATCTTGGAAAAAATTACGATTCCCGTGGGAAAGATTTGTTTTAATCATTAGTCTCACACAAACCTAAGTACACATCAAAATTACACACGAACGAAGTCAGGGAAACAGCTAGTTATAAATAAGGAGTGAAAATGTTTTATATGACAGTTCAGCTAGCTTAGATGTTTAGGCCTCTTAGAACACATTTTCTTACACTTAGGTAATTTAAGAGCACTTAGCACGAAGGGAAACCACCAGAGGATCCACATAGTCGTCACGTCAAGCATTGAATTTTTAACGAAAACTTTGCTAAACTTTTTTTAAAGCTGGTTTTATACCAAAATTCAACACGACAATGTTTGGTTTTTATGTTCTGTAGTTTGAGATATCACACGTATTCGCAAGGTTTTCTAAAAGTTCAACTGAGTATATTTGGCTAATTGCCTAAGTAGCAAAGGCGATAAAAAAAAAAAACTGAGTATTTTATTTTATTAAAATATACCTTCAGTTGATACATACCTACATACATAGATAGGTACTACGAGCAGGTAGGGTAGTACTTATTGAGGGATGAATAAATGTATACTTCCCACAAAGTTATCCTCAAGAAAAATAATAATATTGTTATTGTTGCGAGTGAAAAACAAACAAGTAGGTACCTATGTACGCTGTGGTGAGTGGTATATTTTATACGTTGTATTATTTATTCAATGAACAAGTAACACGTTTTTTAATTCAATTATTCTATAGGACGACCTACTTAACGTTGAATATGTGCCTACGTAGGTAGGTACTTAATTATACCGCTCAGTTGTCTGGGAAACCAAGCCGCTTATTGCCACTTTCAAGAAACCAATTATTATTCATTGTAAAACACTGGCTTTATTCTGTAAATGATCTGAATAATGTAATCTACGTTGTTTCACAACATAATGCAATGGAACTGGAAATGTAGAGTTGTGGTGTTGAGCAAAGCAGTCGTAAAGAACCACTTCTCCTGGGAAATTCTTGGAGCATTAGATTTATCACCCAAGAAGCTTAGCGATAACTCCCGCATTATCGTATATTCACCCCACTCAAATCATAACATACGGAATGGAGAGCAAACAGACTACACTTTAGACCTCTATAAAATAGACCATATGCGGCGACATCCGACCGACAACCCAACTAATGCGTGCGCAGACATTCGCAATAAAAACCCCATTCGAAACAATAAGCGCAAAATATTATTCTCTACATATTTCCCTCAAATATTTTGTTATTATTCAGACTCTATGGCGCGAATGTAGAGTTCAATTCAGCGGGTTTTTTGTAAGAGTTGCGGTTTTAGAGGTGTGACAACATGTGTGGTAGAGGGTTACGCAAAGGGTAAAACGTTGTTTTCTTTATGGTTTTGCAAAACAAAGAGCAGAGGGCAAAGGGTAACAAGTTCGCGCCTACCGCCCGCTGCGCTACAACTTTTGCCCAAAAAGTGGATTATGTTGGAAATTGTGATGTCTCTATAATTATATGATAATGGTTTTCGCTCGCATTAGGGAATAGTGTGTTTTTTTTTTATTTTATGTTTAGGTATAGTTCTCTCGGCGGATCTAGGCTTCCGTGAAGTTGTCCGTAGCCATAGAAGTTATTGATTTGGTACGGAAATTAAAGTTGCAATATTGCAGAAACTGTAATAAATTCAAAACTTTCGAGCGTATCAATGGAACATTTAAATGATCGCACTTGTCTCCCCGCATACGGAGATTCGTTTCAACTTCAATTTACATTAGCAATCTCAGTTGGTTCGTATTTTTCAAGTGCTAGAGTTTCATTTCCAAAAGCACGACCGAATAATATTGCGAGATTATAAAAATGGAGTGGACTGCAAAGTGGCACTTGGGACAATTGAATATTTGAAATAGTTTGCGATACCCTCTCGATTATTTTTTAACAAATGTCGTGGTATATTATCTGACAATACGATGTGGTTTTACCGCGGGGTGGGTTACGCCATATTGGGACACTTTAAAAAACGCATCAGTAAATTAAATGTAATTGTTCGCTTATTAACCTAACTGAGGGGAGCCGTTTTATTGCTTTTAATTGAACTCACTTGGATCTCATCTGATATTAGTGGGTTTAGATATATCTATGTAATTAGATTAGAAGACTATTAAGCTTAAAACGATAGATAATAACGTACCTACACTTTCTTGTTTGAAGAAATATTTTAAAGTAATGTGGTTCGTAGAAATAAATTTATAATTCGTGTATTCCCGGTGTCCTCATAATTCTGACTTCCAAAACTAGGATAGTAAGATTTTATTAATTGGTATTTCTTACCATTATCGTCATCGTGACTGGTATTTTATCCTACGCAAATAAAATCAATCCACCACAGAGCAGTAAACTAATAAACACATTGTTCTTTTCTGTGCAGGCGGACAAAGGCCATAAAAAGCTCGGTCCAGTCATCGTGACATAAGGTGTGAATGTTCACAATTTGCTGGCCATTCACAACACGGATAAAAGATGTCCCGCGCGTGGCCCATTTGTGCCCACTTGACCCTAACTATCGCGCATAAATTATGCATAATCATCTACTCTCCATTATTATCTGCATATCGATTTATACGAATTGGGAATTATTACTGAAGAGTAGAGTTCCACAGAAACATATTTTGTATTCTTTCAAATTAAAACTAAGTTATATTTCCTAATAAGTACCTACCTACCTATTTAATTTTTTTACTAAATTATTTTTATTTAATACTAGGTAGTACCTTGGTACCTATTAGGTACTGACAAGGTGAGGAGTACTATCTTTAATGGTTAACAAAAAACAAAATATGGACCAGTAGGTCTATACGAACCTAAACATAGCATGTAATAATAAATAATACATAGCTTTTAATGCCTAAATCTTTGTATGTTTGTGATAACGGCTAAACCGATTTAGATGAAACTTGGAATAGCATAATACTACTTTTATTTCATATGTCTACATATGGAAGCGAAGCTGCAGACAGTAACTAGTGGTTTTTAAGCAGAGCTTTATACAAAATAATAAAAATAAAAAGGTAATCCCGGTTTTTTTAGTCCTATTATTATCTCTACGACTTAATTCTCATAAAGCGTGTCATCAAAAATAATTTTATTAGCGCAAATAATCTTAATTTTTACCCCAAAGCACAAAATTTATCCTATTTTGTGAAAAAGGGTCCTTTTTAAATAGCACAGATCATTCATGCATACTAATCTTGTGATAAAAAGCGTTAGATTCTAATGAATGTTTGGCAAATAATCATTACTACAATCTACACTTTTTTATCCAGAGTTAGAAGTTTTTAGGGACGTAATCTTTGTAAAGCATTAGAATAATGTTACTGTTTGTTTGTCTAATTTGGTTAGATAACATCTAAATCTGAATCAGGTGCGACGATTCACTTATTTTACATAATAGATCATACGAGTACACCTACTTAGGCTTACTTGAAATAAAATAGATCGTACTCGTACCTCTAGTCCTCTTCACGTCCGTTAATAATGAAATCGTAGTATTTAAGAGTAGTAGAGTTCTCTGTGATAGAGCTCGTCCGAGGAAGGACTACCACCATACCTATTTCTGCCGCCAAGCAGTAATGCTCGCATGTTCCGGTGTGAAGGGTATGGTTTCCGGTGAAATTACACATGAGGCTTTCGATCTTAGCCTCAAGGTGGCAACCTGCGAGTGATACTTCTGGTATTGCAAGCGTCCATAGGCTGCGGTAACCGCTTACCATCTTATGGGCCGTACGCCTGGTTGTCACTTTAGTTGTATAAAAAAAAAAACTATTGCAACCGAATTATTATGTACCGAATTACCTGATTAGAATAGGTACTTTAATAGATTTTTTAAAACACATTACAATAAAATATAAGGATATCCAAGACAGTTTTACGTCGAACGATCAAATCAAAATTTACCCGCTGCTGGTGCAAGTTGCGATAAAAACATGGATCGTAAAATAAGTAAAGTTAATAAATTGTTGTGGAATTTAACGCTGGCTCAGGTTTTAATTAAATCCGGCAAACTGGAGAGTTCTTTCACACAATAATGAGGCTGCGGTAATGAGCTGCCAGGACTCCTACCTGCCTCGACTAGGACCCGGAAATGAACTATTTAGATCTATATTTAGAGGTATATTTTATTTTTAGTTTATTTCCAGGTTATTTATTATTATGGTCTAGTAGTGGAATTCTAAACGTTACTTAAGATAAAAAACCACTGCAGACGTTATGTTTTACAGTTTTTACAGTCACAAGAAGGTTAGGTTTGAAGGGCACTGTAGCAAGTGAAATTACTGGGCGAAAGAGACTTAACAACAATGTATCGGGGTGATAAGCGCAGTGCAGTGCCACGCAAACACTTAAAAACTTTAAGCTTTGGGTGGCACTGCATCCGTTAGTCAGGCGTGGTGCATAACATCAGGTGGGCGCTTTGATTGTCGTGTCAATTGCTGACATAAAAAAAATTTTTTTTGAACGGAGTTTCCTATTTTACAATGCTATTGAGTTCATGTAACAAGCAGGCGTCTAATACAATTGAAAAAATCCATAATTTCGCAGGATCATTATTTTCTACAGAATCATGTGGTGTAAATCCAATACCATTGGGCTATGGAACCTTAAAATAATAATTATACCTGAGTCTGAAATAGGTCAATAGTAACATTATTATGTTGTAAAATTCCAGTGTGAGCGTTCCCGGATACGCGGGCAGCCTATCCTCAGCGCTGCCGAGCGGCGGCGCCGCGGCGTGGGAGCGGCTGGGCGCAGAGATGGTGCTGTCAGCGCTGGTGGCCAGCGCCTACTTCGCCGCCATGGAGCGGCGCTGGACTGGATCCGCACCGCTGCTACTCGGAACTGCTTATTGCGCGGCTAGCTTCGTCTCGGTAAGTTATTTTATTTTATTTTGTGTCAGCAGGTGACCAGACGATCAAGTCGCAAGCTGACTATAACAGTTGCAGTGCCACTTGAAAGTTTTGCATTGCACTCGTCAAACCAAAACCACAGAACAGAATATCTGGCACACTGCAGAATAGAGACACTATTTTGATAACTAGAGCAGTTGGTTATTTATCAGAAAATGGCAGCAGTTTAGCTTCATCTATCAACAGTCTGAAATCATTGATCAGCAAAATCCGTATTGACCGGACGTTACAAATTCCAATACTCGTACAAGGTACAAGCCCGGGTCCTCAGACGAGCCATTACCTATTCAATTCCGCGTCTCTACCTGCCTTTATGATCGCGACAGCTGTCGAGATCTTTTGTATGGAGCTACGCATCTGTCTGACGACGGACAAAAGTGTAGTACACGTAAAAACTTAGGTAAGAAGGTAGGTACATTTATACCTGTACCAAGATGCTCCCAATACTTATTGAATGATGTTGCGCAGCGGGCGAAAGTCCGCCTCGACGCAGGAAGTTGCGGGTTCGATTCCCGCCTGGGGACAAATGTTTGTACGATCTGCGAATATCTTTCGGGGTGTTCTGGGTATATTTTCTATGTATAATAAAAAATATCTAACTAGGTATTTATCGCTATTTTTCCATAATTTCTCACAATCTAAACCTTCCTTGGACTACTACAAACATTTCAAGATCAAAATTAGTCTAATCGATCTAGCTATTGTCGAGTTTTAGCGAGACTAACGCACATCAATTCATTTTTATTCATACGAATTATCGGACATTCCAGTATACCCATAACACAAGCTCTGCTTAGCTTGAGGCAAGATGAAGCTGTGTAGATTTACCAGCATTATTTATTTTTTAATCCCTCGCTAGTAGGTAAAGTAAGTACTTAAAATATCTGAAGATGATAAAATAAAGTTACGCAAATAGGTAAAAGGACCTGCTGAGAACTGGTAGCGTTCGGATGTAAGAAAAAAATTGAATAGACGTGAGCCTCAGACAATAAGAACCAATTACGCCTACAGAACTCGAATTGCCGGAGTCTGTTTCCAGATAGCCGGGGTCCACGGCATAATAAAATATTGTTTTTTTATGGAAAAACGCATACTTTTATCTTGTAGCTAGTATCCAATCGGCCCCTGGGTGTCTTAGTAAGTAAAGAGTAGTTAAGTCACGAGTGAATAGGTTTCTTCATCGTAGACGTGCCTTACTCTTGAATCCAATGACAATTACGATCCAATCCCAATTTCTATTTACTGACTGTCAAATTTTTATACTCATGAAAATAAATTTGAATTTGGCGCTAGGCCCAGGGGCCTTACTCTTGAACGCGATCGGAATTGGACAAGTATTGGAATATGACATTTCGTACTTTTGACAGCAAACCTAGTGCCAAATTCAACCTTGTTTTCATGAGTAAAAAAATTTGACAGCAGTAAATTGAAATTGGTATTGGATCGGAATTGTCATTGGATTCAAGAGTAAGGCACCAGATTGGTTCTCGCTCGGTAACACCCCGCTATCAACACTGTTGACGAGACCACACAATGAGTCAAACGCAAACTTTACGCAAATATTAAAAAAAAATGAACTCGCTTGCAGAAACATTGAGAATTTGACTGCGCGAAGGTGATTTGTCACAATTATGGCATGATTTGGTGCGTCAGTCGGGGATTAAACCTTCATATCCACTCGTGTGCTTTCGTTTTTTTATTTACAACTGAAGTGGCAACCAAGCGTGTGGCCCACAAGATGGTAAGCGGTTACCGCAGCCTATGGACGCTTGCAATACCAGAGGTATCACTCGCGGGTTGCCAGGCTAAGATCGAAAGCCTTATGTGCGAGTAATTTCACCGAAAACCATACCCTTCACACCGGAACACAGCAATGCGAGAATTACTGCTTGGCGGCAGAAATAGGTATGGTGGTAGTCCTTCCCCGAACGAGCTCTATCACAAAGAACTCTACTACTCTTCAAATACGCACATTCTCGCCCGCCCGGCATTTGAAACTAATTTACATTGTACTTATTTCAGATGCCGTCGCTGAACCCCGCGCGCTCTCTGGGCCCGTCGTTCGTGCTGTCTCGCTGGGAAGGGCACTGGGTGTGCTGGGTGGGCGGGCTCGGTGGCGGCGTGCTAGCGGCGCTCGCGCACGACTGGCTCAAGCGACGACCCAGAGGTAACCTTCCTATTCTCATCCTCGTGACAGCCTTAATGTTCCCACTGCTGAACCACGACGTTCGGCAACGTACCACCCATATATGGTCGACATTCTACCACGCCTAACCAAAGAATCCAAGAACCAAAGAAACCGAAGCAAACAATGGAACTCGTTGTCAGCTTCTGTTTTTCCGAACCGTTACAATATTGTACACACATTATGTGTCTTCAAGTCTAGAGTGAACAGGTTCCTTTAGACCAGCGTGCTCCATCATCGACAATACCATCACTTCCCATCAGGTGAGGTAGAGGTGAAACGTTGGTCTATATTATGTCTGCACATGTCTTTCCGTCAGTTCCTGGACATGCCAGTTTCCTCACGATGTATGACAGCACTGGCATTGCGCACATAAATTCGAATAGAAAGATCCATTGGTTGGCACGACAGAGTTCGAACCCACGATCTTAGATTTAAAGATATATTTATTTAGTTCTTAGACTAATTTGGTACAAGTCTGTTATTACTACTATCAGTTTACAGTCAATGATAATAATTATGGTACTGTAGTGTTGGATAAGTACCTACCTACTTATTGTTTAGCCAGATTGTTGCTTATATCAAAATCAAAATCAAAAAATATTTATTTCAATAGAATCACAAGGATCACTTTAAAACATCTTACAGATAGAAAGACATAGAATAGAGGTCAATAGATGGTAAAGAGCTCGTAATTCATCCCAGGTTCGTCCCGCGCGTCGTCCCCGCGTGACCTGGAAGAGCTGGACAAGCCCGCGTTCCCGCACCACCACTACCGGCCCACGTACTGCACCGCGCCGCGCCCCGACACCGCTGAGCCGCTCTACTCCGGCACCAAGTCTCTCTACTGCCGCTCGCCGCCGCCCGCGAGGCACACCCTGCACAGGTACCATCAGCCTCTAAAGTTCCAGGCACACTCTGCAAGGCACACTCTGCACAGGTACCATCAGCCTCTAATGTTCCAGGCACACTCTGCAAGGCACACCCTGCACAGGTACCATCAGCCTCTAATGTTCCAGGCACACTCTGCAAGCTACCATCATCATGACATGACAGCCTCTAATGTTCCCAGTAATCCCACACTGGGGCACTCTCGAGCTAGTGTCAACCTACCACGCGATCCAATGCGGATTGGTGGATGAAGCATGGTCTTTCGAATTTTTAGTTTGCTTGGCCTCTCGAGGGAGATTAATTGAGTCAACCAACAACGCGGATCCAATGGGGATTGGTGGATGGACATATCATTCGAACTTTTAGCTCTTAGACATGCCGATTTCTTCACGACGTTTTCCTTCACTTTTAGAGAGCACTGGCATACCGACCACCCAAATATTTATGACAAGTAAAACTCTCGTGGACTCGATTTTAAAGAGAAAAGATTCTAGGTAAAGTGGCCTACATGTCCTACAACCTTATAATGTTGCCACTGTTGAAGGCCTACTCTATAACGAAAGATGCTGAATCGCAGGGGCAAGCTGGGCTGAATTGACTTTTTTATATTTCTATATAGCATCGTGCTTACTTGCAGGTCTCAATCGGTGTACAGCAAAGGAAGTTCCATCCCGAGCGGCACTAGCACCGCGGTGCCTCTCACGCCGCCGGTGCCGGGCGTGGGGGTGGGGGTGGGGGCGGGGGTGGGGGCGCTGGTGCTGCGCCCCGCGGCCATGGCGCACGCGCACGCGCTGGCCCACACGCAGAACGCACAGAACGCGCAGCGCGATCCGCCCTACGGCGCGAACTCCATCCGACAAGTGCCAACCGGTGAGATCATCCGTTTCGACCTTCAGGTGACGTGACTCATGCGTTACTTCATGCCACGCCACGTCATGTCACGCCACTCCACGCCACTCCACGTCATGTCACGTCACGATACTTCATGCCACGACACGTCATACCACGTCACTTACTTACGCAATTGCGCATAATTATGCGCAATTGCGTGCGATGCAAACAAAGTTTCTAAATAACTGATATTCTGAGTGATCAGCAAAAAATACCTTTTCAGGTGCAGCAGTGAGCGAGCGACGCGAGTCGTTGTACAGCGCGGGCGGCGCGTGCGCCAGCGTCAGCAGCGGCGGCGGGGGCGAGGGTGCGGGTGCGGGTGCGGGTGCGGGGGGGACGCGCCGCCTGCCCTCCGAGGACAGCGCGTACGGCACCTACCGCGCCCCGCCCTACCGCGCGCACCCCCCCGACCACTACTAGCGACGCGCCTCGCAGCACAACATTGCGCTGCTCTTCGACGTATGAACCTAACGATCATCCTACTGGTAGGATAAAGTGAACATTGTACCTCGGGATAAACTCACCACTTAGTGAATTTAGAGATAATTATTGTCTTTGGACAAGTGCGCCTAATACTTAGTGAGTGATGAGTAAGAACTATGTAGATGTGCGCGTTTTCAGGCAAACGAAATTACTCACGTATCCCTGCAGTACATGGGGGCTGGGCTAATCATTTCGAAATAAATGAACGGCTTTTTACCACAATGATTTTGTCCTTTATGCTGACGTTTTTAAGCTATTCTTGCTGTTCTAAATAACCGTTTCATATATTTTTTTTAATAAGATGGTTTGCCTTTAAATACCGACGCGCGAAGAATAGTATGGTAGAAATCTTCAACCCGGCAAATAAATCTTTGTTGGACGTTTAAATAAACGTAGGTTGTAAGACGTTTTTCTCGAAAGAAACTGTTCAAAGTTCAACACTTAGGTACAGCAATTTTATTTTTAATATTGTATGCCCAGCCCGAGTTTGTCTTCGCACTAGGAACTACTTAAATACTAAACGTACCTATACTTATTGCATAACTATGTGGGTAAAGGGATTTTCAACAGTTCGTTTTTCGCACTAAAAGTTTACTAAAAAATCCGATAGCAAGTTGACAGTTTTTACGATATTTTTTCGTGTAGAAGCGCAAGGTAAATAGTAACTGCTGACGCGCGTCATGAAGGAACTGCTTCCTGACCCTCTGAATCGCTCCGACTCAATGTAAACCTACCTTTAGCGTCGTAAGTAGTAAGTCTTAGGCATTTAGGGGTATTGCATATACTTACATACAGTACCTACAGTATACCTACATGGAATAAGTAATTAGTGATAATATACATTTTTTGTCAGAAATGTTTCGGAAATGTAAACCAAAAATATTCCAAAACTTTATTATACTTAATGCTAATTCTGTGCAACACGGCTAATTAATGTATTGGCAAATTAATCACATGGGCTTATAAGAATATAATTATCATTGGTTTCTAAATAACTTGTAAAATATGAATTATTAATGTTACAATGTGCCATAAAGCTTGTTTGATGTCTTTATAAAATGTAAATAATAAATAACATTTGGGTGTGTTGGAAAATTTTGATTGGTAAAGTAAACCTACTAGCTTTAAATATTGTTGTAACAAAAGTTTTTTATTCTAACTAAATAGATAGGATTTAAAAGGGAATAAATTAAATATAATTTTATAATAAGTAGTTTAATTAAGTGTATCTAATTATCTACCTTTATACAAATTAAATAAATTAAAGATTCAAGACTAATTAGTTTACACATTATAATTATTTGTAAATAATATTTACGTAAGTAATTTAATAACAGTTTGTTAGCTTAAAAAATAAATACCTACTCAAAAATGTTTATTTTATTAATAAACTAATACATAGAAATGGTGTCGATTATTAGATAGATAGAAAGATAGAAAATACTTTATTGCACAACTTAAAATACGCTTACAAAGGCGAACTTAATGCTAAACAGCATTATCTACCAGTTCTGTGGGTAGCGAAGGTACATTTATATGTAGGTAGTGCACATAAAATTTGGTAACTTAATGAATAAAGAGATAAGTACTTAACTGAATTCTAACATAACAGTTAATAGACCTACTTTACTTATACATAGACTCTTTTTATAATTTATTTATATTATTAGTTGACTAAAAGTCTTACATAGTGCTAGATTGTTCTCACAACACTCTAACACAACTCTCCACAACTTCCTTTACGAGATTGTACGACGCATAGTTACGACTATGCGTCGTACAATCTCGTGAAGGAAGTTGTGGGGAGTTGTGTTTCAAAATAATCCCAAAATTTTGAGTATTGTGAACGAGAGCAGGCAGCATCCTAAAAAATAAAGAAGTAGAAACTCCTTTATTTTTTAGACCAAAAAAAACAAATGCCTGCCATGCATAGTATGGCATGCATGCCATTTTTAATCGACTTCAAAAAAAGAGGAGTGACTGTAATGTTGTTTACTTCAGAGGTTTTATCGAAATCAGTTTAGCGCTTTTTGGAAAGATCATAAAAACGTCTCAATAACAATCACGTAACATCACAATAAGTCAAACATTTTTTTTATTTAGTTTGAAGTCAAGTTATAATATTAGTAGATAGATAGTAGAAGTAGATAGTAGATATTAGTAGAAAAGTATATAGCAGAAAGTAGAATTAGTAGAAGTAGGTTGTAAGTAAGAAAATGTATTATTTTACCAAAACCGGCGCAAAAACCCTAAAGTCAAAAAACTAGTAATTATATTACCAAATAATTTCGTTCTTAGCCATTGGTAATCATAGTCGATCAGCTGAAAAAAAAAATTAGGTTAGTTGTAGGAACTTTAATAGATACTTACTTTAACTTTATTGAAAGAAAGAAAGATTATTAAATTAAATAAATAAATAATGCTGGACAATCCACACAGCATCATCTAGCGCCAAGGTAAGCTGCTGTTAAACAGAGCTGTTATGGGTACTAGACGACTGATATACATATATTTAATACAATACAATACATAGATAGATATTTTTTTATTATATATAGAAAATACCCAGAACACCCGGAACAAATATTTGTAGATCGTACAAACATTTGTCACGAGGCGGGAATCGAACCCGCAACCTCTGCGTCGCAGGCGGACCTGCGCCCGCTGCGCCACATCGGTCGTCATTATTTTTATTGAACGGGCACTCATTGGTGGTCTAGTGGTAGTGACCCCGCCTTCCGATCCTAAGGTCGTGGGTTCGACCCCGTGATGCATGCACTATGAAATTTTTCTTTGAAAAAAATATGTGCGCAATGCCAGTGTCTTCATACTGTGAAGGAAAACATCGTGGAGGAAACCGCCATGTCCAACTACTAAAATACATGTCCCATTCACCAGTCCCAGCCTAGTACGAGTACCTAACACTACATTAGTACAATACTGTCATGATGATAATGTTGATGATGATGATGATTATCGAACGAGTCTATTATAAAAATATAATTAACATAGCAATGTTTTATTTACAGAACAGAAACAAATAAAATTCGTCGTCGGGAATTCATGTAAATAAGTAGGTAGGTATGAAGTTTTTTTATTTACTGTAAATAAGCAAGGCAAGATATAATTATATATCAATAACTTAAGACCACGGCGAAGATGGAGGGACGAAATTGACTCTTACCTGAAGGACTGGTCCACAGTAGCCCAAAACCGTGATGATTGGAGAGAAGGAAGGGAGGCCTTTGCCCTGCAGTGGGACACTACAGGCTTATAATAATAATAATAATAAATAAGCAAGTAAATAAGGTACAAGAGCATCGGGTCAAGTGATGGTGACTAGTGATCCCACCTTGTGATTTATTTTTACCAACTTTGCCAGAGCTCTCGTACGATGAAAAAAAACATAGTGAGCAAAACGGTAAAAAGCGAAAGGACCTACCTATAGTCTGTGGGAACCACTAATACGAATTGAGTCCGCGTGTGTTTTATCATTAACTAGCGGCCCGCTCCGGCTTCGCACGGGTGCTTAAGCTACAAATAAATCTTCCTCTTAAATTACTCTATCTATTAAAATAAACCACATCAAAATCCGTTGCGTAGTTTTTAAGATCTAAGCATAATAAGGACAGACAGCTGAAGCGACTTTATTTTATACTATATAGGTTGTTATGATAAAGTATACTTTAGAAAATAAACTAATTAATTAAATCTGACTTCATCATCATCATCATGAACAGATAGCCGCCTGCGTTCGTGAATTTAAAAAATAATCACTACACTCACCCCAATAAGTTTATCTAAATATTCATCTTCTTCGTGATAAGGCCCTCTTCTACGCAGAGTATTCTTAAAATAAAGTATAGCTCGAGGTTTCACTTCTATATGCCTGCTGAATACGTTAAAATCTGGTGAACCCAAAAATGTTCCGACGTTCATTCTTTCTTCATAAAAATAGCGAGCATCAATTACTGCATTGTTATTCATTTGTTCATTGACTTCTATACATCGCTTGAAGCAACTGGGTATCTCCTGGAATTATAAGTAGGTAGGTACTACTTGTTATTATATTAAATAGTTAAGGACCCGACGGAACGTTATTTCCGCCTTAATGCCTACGTATAACATGCTTTAGATACCTAATATAATTTTTTAGATCACCCACCCAAATAGCAACCCTTCACAACAAATTAATAGAAGACACTTTTTTACTTTCGATGTTATCATTATTATTATATGTATATAATTAATTATTTAGCCAAATTGTTTATTTGCACGTTCGCGTTATGCAAAAATGTGACTTACTTTAGTAAAGTTTACCTATAAGTTCTCAGATAATTCTTGAGAATAAAGTTTCTTAAACCGTATATAATATGGTGATTACGCGGAACAGTGCGTTGATCTGTTATGTCGGTCCCGGCTTTTTCAAAGTTGTTAGGCCATGACAGAGGCCTTCGGGCGGCCTAGAAACTCTGTCACCAGAATTGGCCACTGACTCATACGAACTTACTTACTTATGAAACAACTTATCCAGCTGCGTCAGCGGTTCGTGTATCGTTTCGGTGTTATCGGGCAAGGAATTCGAAATTATTGATATTGGGTTATCAAATCAATATTATTTCTGTTTTGTTTATATCAACCAACCTCCAACAGTCTCAGCTTATAGTTGTCACGGCCAGTTCCTTCGTTTCCGTAAGTCCTGCTGAGGTAGAACTGATCAATCGTGGAAGCGTATAGTGTTCTGTGCTCACTTTGCAAGTCTTCCGGATGCAGACACAAGTTACCTGAGAACATCACAAAAAACTTTGTCGATTTACGGCCCGTATTCAAGAACCGGATACTTGAGTGTAATTCGTGACTCTAGTCAAGTATCGGTTTGGCATAATTTTTTTATGAAGAACTGTGAAAATCGATGATTGAGTCCCGATTCACACTCAAGTATAAGATAAGATAAGATACATGTTTATTTCAAAATGGTCATCATAGTACACGAATAATACATAGGTAACGTGCAGTTAAGTTATACAAGTAGTGTACCTATTACTGTGTGTAAGGAATGACCCGCTACCGGAGGATACGTTGCGCTCAAGTAATATGATTCTTGAATACGGGCCTATAAACTTAAAGTTCAGGGAATATTGAGATAATTAATCAAGTACTTATAATAACTGATAGAATACACACACTACTACATTAAATACTTTTTTGTTAGTATACCGGGCGTCCCAAACTTATGGGACATGAAGGGGAAGTACCTTAAATATCGTAGATGTATTTTGCTTAAAGAAGACTTTATGTTATTTTTAAAACTTAGTAATTCCGCATTCATAGATTTTCTAAAAATTACTTGCTTCGTCTGGGAATCGAACCGACTCAAATGTCAAAAAAAAATCACCATAAATTAAACAAACTAATTCATAAGATTTTTTTTTAAACGAAATAATATTTTTAAATGTCGTTCTTAAATTTGAAAATGGAACAGTCTGTGCGAGCGTTTGTTTTTCGGATATTGATCTGTTTAGTCTTAATTTACTTACACAAGTGTTAATGTGTTAATTTGTTGCGAACATGGCATATCAAGTAAGTTTTGATCTAATGGAAGCATATTTTTTGAACGATAAAGATATCTCTAGAAGTTTGCGGTGGTACAGCGTAAAATATCCTGATAGACAAATACCGTCTCGTAAAGTTTTGAAAAGGCTTGTGAACAATTTGAGAACTCTGGGACGTTTCGATAAACGCCCAAGAGAACCACATCAAGAAAACCATACGATCAACGACGAAGAACTTGATATTTTAATTTACTTTTCGGCTTTTCCGAAAACATCGGTGAGAGAAGGAGAACATGAAATTGGAGTTTCGAAAAGTAAAATACACCGTGTATTAAAAAAACACGGTTTTAAGAGTTATGTTGAAGGACGATTGGTTCAAAAATTACTTCCGGGCGATACAGAAAGGAGAAAATATTTCTGTCTTGATATCCAGGCACGCTTGCTCGAAGATCCAATTTTTAGGATAATATTATTTGGACAGACGAATCTAACTTTAGTAATAACGGTATGTATAACCGCAACAATAATCGTATTTGGTCTAAAGAAAATCCCCTACGAGTCACTGAAATGAATAACCAAGTGCGTTTTTTCACTCAACTGTTGGTGTGGACTTTTAAAAAACCGGGTTTTCTTAATCCATTTATACCAAGGAACCTTAAACACAGAAAAGTATTTAGGAATACTTCAAATTTTAAGGGATGAGATAAGAAATCTTTCCGCGGCCGGAGCAAGAAAACTTAATTTTCCAACAAGATGGAGCTCCGGCTCATAATAGTCGGAGAGCAGCAGATTTTCTAAATGAATGTTTTCCTACATGGATTGGTACAAATGGACCGATTAGATGGCCGGCCAGATCCCCGGACCTTACACCATTAGATTTCTTCTTTTGGGGATACGTGAAAGATATGCTATACAAAAAGCGATACGAGAACGTGGGCGAGTTGCAAACTGAATTGTGCCATATCACATCGAGTGTTCACCATAAAATGATAAGAAAATCAACAGGTAGCGGACTCATTAAAAGATTGGCGATTTGCGTAAGACAAGAGGGATCACATTTTGAGCATTTAATTAATTAATTTACAAAAAAATACCCACTTAATTGACTACGGCAGTTACATGTATGTTTTTATGTTGATTAAAATGATCAATTTTACGTTGTTCCTTTCTTTTAAAATACAATGTTACCTAAGCAGAGTTATTATTTTTTAGCTATTCTTTCGATTGGCATCATAAAAGTAGGGTGATTTTTTTTCGACATTTGAGTCGGTTCGATCCCAGACGAAGCAAGTAATTTTTAGAAAATCTATGAATGCGGAATTACTAAGTTTTAAAAATAACATAAAGTCTTCTTTAAGCAAAATACACTATCTACGATATTTAAGGTACTTCCCCTTCATGTCCCATAAGTTTGGGACGCCCTGTATACGTCATATAATACATAGAAATAACCAGACCTGGAACAGATATTGCAGATTATGCAAACATTTATTCCGCAGCCGGAATCAAATCCGCACCCTCTCGCTTCTCAACCGGGCACTCGCTTACTATTTAGCTCAGTTGTACAGCTCAATTGTACTATCTACAAATATTTGTTCAACGGGTGTTCTGGGTATTTTCTATGTATAATAAAATATGTATATATATTAAGTATTTGATATATTATGTATATCAGCCATCTACATAGTACCCACAGTCGGTCCCGGCTTTTTTAAAGTTGTTAGGCTATGACAGAGGCCTTCGGGCGGCCTAGAAACTCTGTCACCAGAGTTGGCCACTGACTCATACGAACTTACTTACTTACTCATCATAACACAAGCTTTGCTTAGCTTGGGGCTAGTTGATGCTGTATGGATTGTCCAGCATTATTTATTTATTTTCATGATCTTGCGTGGGACTCTGTTTATTGTATGTAATATACGAGCAATACCCGCTGAGATTTTTTTAGAATCCTTGTTTCCTGTTTACACACGGTCTGTCTATAATCCTCAATAAGTACCATTATAGGTTAATTAAAATCGAATGCTGTAGTACTGTCGATGGCCGTAGTTGGCCGTAGTACTATAGGTAAGAAAGTTACATACATAAAACTTCATATAACATTGTGTTTTCATAAAAACTTATTGCATTTTTCAGTGCCATTTCATTATTCGCCTCATTTATATTTGTCACTTCAAAGTATCTATCGGATATTTCCTGCAAAATTAAAAATTAGGATGAATACTAGTAAATACTTAGGAGTAGTAGAGTTCTGTGTGATATAGCTCGTTCGGCGGTAAGTATTGCCACCATACCTATTTCTACCGCCAAGCATAATGCTCGCATTGCTGTCTTACACAGAGGGTGATATTACACTACCACCATACCTATTTCTGCCGCCAAGCAGTAATGCTCGCATTGCTGTGTTCCGGTGTGAAGGGTATGGTTTCCGGTGAAATTACTGGCACATGAGGCTTTCGATCTTAGCCTCAAGGTGGCAACCCGCGAGTGATACCTCTGGTATAGCAAGCGTCCATAGGCTACGGTAACCGCTTACTATCTTGTGGGCCGTACGCTTGGTTGCCACTTCAGTTGTATAAAAAAAAAAAAAAATACAGGCACATGAGTCTCTCCATCTATGAGTCAGGGAGGGTGGCAACGCAAGTGATACCTCCGATTGCAAGAAGAGGCAATGATAATAACCACTTACCATCCGGTAGGCCGTACGCTTAGTTGAATTGTTTGTTTCAACTGAGTTGAGTTGTTTCAACCCATTCAAATGTTACGAATTAAATTATAGGCTCCAGCTAATGAAACAATGCTGTGCTAATATTTACTCGCATAATAATCCGACATCTATGATGTAGCAAGCGTACCGTCGCCGTCGTAACTGCTTTACATCAAGTAAGCCGTACGTACTAATATCTATTCTGTGCCGTACGGTTAGCTGATACCACCACTACTTTTTTGGTATTCTACTATAATATTAAAAATGCGAAAGTCTGGGTGTGTGTGTGTGTATGTTTGTTACCATGTATCTCCATGACGACTTAACCGATTATAATGAAATTTAGAATGTAGATTGCTTAATTCCTGGAATACACAGGCTACTTTATCCCGGAAAATTAAACTGTTCTGTGGGGTAGCATAAAAACTGCATAAAACGGGGGTGAAATCGCGTGGGTCTGCCTTAGGTACCTCGACTAATGCAGTCCTATATTCATTTTGCGCGCTCTCCGGCGACCTCCAAGCTGACTCAAACACCACTAGAGCTTCGTCCTTCGCTGTCCTATGCAAAGTCATCATGTGCATTACGTGCAGGCACAAGCTAGTTAAAGTATGATTTTGGCATATCCCATCCATGTACTTTTGCTTTGCAGCAGCCATTGCTGCGTAAATTTTAGCTTCGTTTCTCTGAATAACCTTTTCATGAAGCCCCATAAAGTTTAGCAGCTCCTAAAATAAAGTATTATGAATGTTTACAAATGCATATTTATATAGGTGAAAAAACTGATAGCGCTCGTCCGGGGGAGGACTACCACCTTACCTATTTCTGCCGTCAAGCAGTAATGTTTGCATTGCTGTGTTCCGGTCCGAAGGGTAAAAAAAAATGAAATGAAATTCGTTTATTTGACAAACACACAGAAAGAAAACAAAAAATGTATAGTTTTCGGTGAAATTACAAGCACATGAGACTTTCGATCTACGTCTCAGGGTGGCGACCCGTGAGTAATACCTCTGGTGTTGCAAGCGCCCATAGGCTGCGGTAACCGCTTACCATCTTGTGGGCCGTAAGCTTGGTTGCCAATTTAGTTGTATAAAAAAAAGCTTCCTACTGAATTGAAGAAATTTTTTCAGTAACTTATTTTCAAAATACCGCCAACCCACATGCAGAAGACAAAGTAAAAATTAAATTACACAGCCGACGAATAGTAGGTGGGTATCGTACCTGCTGTAAATCTTTCCTGTCTTTATCCTCGCACTTATCGATGCCGTCGACATCATCTAGCGGCATTCTGGAGCCGTCGAACAGGTCCACAGCCAAGTCCAGTGCCTCACGATGCCTCTCCTCGAGCTCGGAGAGCAGCAGGCACTCGCTAGCATCCAGTAAATGTTTCTCGTAAGCTGCTTTGGACGCAGCAACAGCTGTCTTCACCTTCACTTGATTTAGCGCGACGTAGTTTGCAAGCAGATCGTCTAGTTCCTAGAAGTAGGTTTGTATGAGTCAGTGGCCAACTCTAGTGACAGAGTTTTAGGCTCCCAAATGGCTCTGTCATGGCTTAACAACTTTGAAAAAACGGGACCGACTGCTTAACTTGCCCTTCTAACCACGAGAGCGCTCAATTTAAATTGACACTGGCGGTCACCCATCCAAATGGTGACTACGCGAAACATGCTGAGCTTCGTTGATCATTTAAGTTGTTCTTAGCAAGTGTTCAAGGATTAAAGTACCTGCAGCAGGCGGTCGAGACGCTCGGCAGCTCGCTCGGGCGCGGCGAGCGTGCGTCGCGAGAGGAACACTTGCCGCGCCGCTTCCTTGGCGCGCGCGTGTATGCGCGGCATGACGTCACGCGGCACGCTGCGCGCGTCACTCGAGAGCGTCATACTAGTGACGTACACTTCGCGAGCCATTCCTAGCGACGCCTCCAGGAACGCTGAGCTTGTTGCCTGAAGCACAGAACTGATATTAGTCCTAAAGGCAGAAGCAGATACTCAAATTTGTACCTAATTAGTAGCTAGGAACCAACTTTCAGTGCGTTATGGGCCCAGTATCAGTAGTCCGATTACTTTGTCCGATGATCTTAATGTGATGTTCACGCCGATAATATCGGACAAAGCGGCTCCTAACGATTTTTTTTAATCATCAGATTACTGAGACGACAGAGTCTCATATCGGACTAAATAATTGGACTAACTAATACCAGGCCGCGATATGGATCGACGAACTAAAATGAACCCAAAGCAAACACGAATTATGTGCAGGGAACGCCAGAACTGCCTATCTAGCACAATAATCTAGTTAAGTGGTACTAATTTACTACGTGAGTAACTACCTGGAGGATGGAGACAGGAGTGGGAAGCTGGTCACTGTTGAACACTTTCATATAGCTCTTGAAGTAATGCTCCAACTCGTGAAGTTGGATTTCCTGACCGCTGATTTTTTTTAACGTTAAATTATCCTCGAACATCCATGGTACAAGCTCCAATATTGCATCTTTGAATTCTCTTGAGATATCTATAAATAAAGGTAAGGTAACAAGGTGGAAGACGACGCCGGGGCAGACCAAGAAAGCGCTGGCGTGACGACCTAGACGTCTTCCACAAGGGCTGGCAGGAGATGGTACAGGACCGGGATAAGTGGAGGGATGCAGGGGAGGCCTTTGCTCAGCAGTGGGACAGTATAGGCTAGATTAAAAAAAAAAAAGGTAACAAGTAAAAAATATGTTTACCGTTTTGCTCCGAAATCAATTTGCCAAGCAATTATTGTATGCAATCATTATATTGTACCGTAAATTGGCATTTACGTTAACATACATGTAACAAAAACTTTTGACTCTAATGAAAGTAAACATAAAATTATTGACTTTGTAAATCCTTTATTTACTTTTTGGTTAATTGAGTAATTTATCGTTTTATGTGCGCACTCTTATAAATGACCTTTTTTTAGTAAGAACCGGCGCGGCGCGGCGGCGCTGCGTAGAGGGTATAAACCAAAGGAAAGTGTACCAGTACCAGATAGACACCCGGTGAAGTTAGGACTAGTGGCCACAGTCAGGCCGGGGTGCGGCATCAGGAAGCACCGCACGGTCTCGAAGCAGGACTGGATGTGCTGCCGGATCTCTTTCAACTCTGTAGGTTGACTGTCTTTGATCTGTAAACATTTTTGATACCTGCCTGATTAGTTACGGACCGTACCTAGGTGTTTGACCAAAAAAGCCTGCGTTTCATCGTTAATTACTCTAAAGAGAAAGGCTACGAATATATTTTAAATCCATAATCATCGTTATAGAATACCATTTATAAAACTGGACTAGGAATTTTGAGAAATATACGCTTATATTTTTGGTATCTGCTACGATGAGGCCAAGCGTAGAACTATCTACACTTTGGCTACGACGTCGTAGACTCAACGTAGGCTTAGCGTAGATCTATCTAAACTTTGCCTACGTCGTCGTAGGCTTAGCGTAGGCTTAAAGTAGAACTATCTACACTGTGCCTACGACGTCGTAGGCTCAGCGTAGGCCTAGCGTAGATCTATCTACACCTTGCCTACGTCGTCGTAGCCAAAGCACACCCCAGACATTCTCAATAAAATGTTTAAAACAAATGTATCGCAATCACCATATGCATGGCGTGCAGCGCTCTTCCTCGCCCGCGTCGCAATATTCACATATGGCGTGCCGTTATAAGAGTACGTGAAAACACTCGTTTCTAAAATGAATTATATAATTTACGATAGTTTTATTAGTAAGAAGTATATTTCATCGGGCCGTCCGTACCTCTAATCTCTTCTCCAGGAATTGCTTCCCTCCGACCGCACCGATGGGGTGCTGGTACGCGTAGCTCCAGTCCCTCACGAGGAACTGCAGCACTTGGAATGGAGTGCCGCTTTCCTCTGACACCAACTTACCATATTCTGTGAAAAGCTGAAACATACGGAACAAACCTACTCAAAAAGTTGTTATTGAGTCAATGGCCAACTATCATCGGTCGATCATGCCCAAACAACTTTGAAAAACACTGACTGAAAGATCGGGATCGACTACGTTATACATAACGTGTCCCCTTCGGAAGCCCTCAACTGAAATTGCCACTGGCGGCGGTTCAAAGTTCTAAAAGTATAAACTGGTACACAACAGGTAAGAAGTTAAATAAGCCGTACATAAACCAATTTCAATCCATGTTTTGTAGATAGCTTGTTTAAAATACAATGCAAAGATAGGTAGGACATGGCGGTAGTATTAAGCTAGCAGGCACGTAGCACAGCTATACACTGACTCACTTATTTAGCAACACTAAATTTGTCTTACGCAATGTGGCAACACTGCAACAGTAGGTAAAAATACCTGAAGATATTGGAGGTGGTCTTCTTGTATGTTCATAGACAGGTTGAAGATCTGAACAGAAGACAGCAGAGTGGACATTGCAAAGATTGTTGTGGAGTCTTGGAGGGTGCTGCAGCTGTCGAAGGTGCCCTGGGTATCCATTAGTAATACTACCACCTGAAATATTGAATCAGGTGGGTATCTCTATATCCAATAGTTCTTTCTTTCTTTTTCTATATTCGCGGACCTGTAGGGCTCCACGTGCCTCCACACCATAGCGAGTTTCCACTTAGGTCTTCTCTTTGAACCTCCTCAGATTTAGTGCCCATGGATTCTTTTGAGGGTCCAGGAAAAACACCCGAGGATCTAAGGAGGTTCGGTGTGTCACGTGAAGCGCTACAGTTCATGTACCGTCGATAGCAAAGCAAAGCAGGTGCATTCTAAAGTCAAAGTCAAAAGATCTTTATTCAGTAAAATCAAAAGGGTCACTTTGAAACGTCATAGAAGCTAGGTAAATTTACGCCAGTTCCAACGCGCCCATGCCGTAAAAGAACTGGCAACAACGACGGGTTCCTTTCCTAACGCTAATTTGGCTTGCTATTGTTATAGCCGAATCTTTTTTTTTTATACCACTAAACTGGCAACCAAGCGTACGGTCCACTTGATGGACCACCTTAAGACGTTAGATGGAAAGTCTCAAGTGCCTGTAATTACAGAAATTTCACCGGAAACCATACCCTTTAAACTGGAACACAGCAATGCGAGCACTACTGCTTGGCGGCAGAAATAGGTATGGTGTTCTGTTTGGGTAGTGTACCTTTTTCCCGTTTAGCTGTGTGAGTACAAAGGGCTCGGACCACAGGTGGATGCCGACGGTGTCGCGCTCGCAGCCACCGCGCCAGCTGAACCCGCCGAGCGGCTCCTCCTCGCCGCCGAGCCAGCTCCCGTCAGAGCGAGCTGATGCCTGCCACGGGCCACAAAAATTGATAGGTACGGCTGGTTGGTACATCATTGCTGCAATACTATTTCTCTTCTTAGTTGGGCACATTTGCATTGCAGAATGGTTAGTAGTCTAGCTTGAATGTTGCAATACGTCGTTATTCGACATATCAGCTTGGCGAGATCATTCTATTGTGGTAGATTGTGGCTGACCATTGGATGGGAAAGGCCACGTTACAAAAATACAAATACATAAATATTTATTGAATTTTACAAGTTTTTCATTTAGGTAGGTGGTTTGGGATCTAAGAAATGTATTAGAGGAGTCCCCTCTTTTACACTTGTACTTAGTTAAACTACTGGAATAACTGTTATAATAATCTAATATAAGCAGTAAATAGAAAAATATAAAAAAGACAACTAGATTATAGCCTCTTCCCCTCTCATCCTGCCTTATCTTTTTGATTAATTGGGTAGGTATTTGTTGCTAATTACGTGCCAAAATACGAACCGAGGTAACGCAGGTCAAAATAAGATCGCTAATACCAGCTACTACTAAACAAGGCTGTGGTGAGTCAGCACAACTTAAAAAAGATCTGTAGTACGCACGCACCGAGCGAGGCAGTGAGGTAGCACAACTTGAATAGCTTGGTAGGTACGCACCGGGGCAGTCAAGTAGCATAGCTTGAATAAGGTCGGCAGGTACGCACCAGGGCAGTCAAGCAGCACACCTTGAATAAGGTCGGCAGGTACGCACCGGGGCAGTGAGGTAGCGTAAGAAAAAGTCGAGCAAGAAGGACTTGCCACCGCGCGTGGCGCCGGCCACGCTGACCACGGCCACGGGTAGTGCGCGCAGGTCGGCTCGCGCTGCCACGCTGCGCAGCGCTTCCGCGCACACGCGGTACGAGCCGTCCTCCTCCACCGACACCACTTGCACACCCGCGCCTGCGCCTGCACCGCCTCCTCTCGCTTGCTCGCCCATTATCTGACCAATGAAAAAGATAGAGTGCGTGGTGAGTAGAGGTGCGTAAATTAAACCTGCGAATACGACCGATTAAAGATAACATTATTAATTATCCTACATGCCAGCAATTAACTTTGTCAGTACTAAGATATATTTTTTTATCTTGAACTACACACACACGAATAGCAAGAGCCTCAGAGCAGAGGAAATAGTATTCTCAATGTCTTTGGCGAAATGTATCGGTTCTCTTAAGAGTTTTCACGAGAGGCCAAATTATATCTATAATTATATTTATCAATGTAGTTCGTAATATGAATAACTATAAATAACAAGCAGAGGCAGTAAGCGATGTCCCACATTCCATTTTGATCCGCCGATTTAACTATCAATTCCTTATCCGGTTATTTTTTAAATTGTATTTATGTTGGTTGCCAGCGATGCCAGCTATGGGAAATGTTTAAAATTTCAAAATTAATGAATAAAGTAAGTGGCCGGAAACAAATAATAACAGCTTACCGTATAATGATGATATACCTATCTCTTGCTTGTTTATCTTTAAAATAAGTGGTGGGATGACCGCAACGAGCACTATCTGCAATTAATACTAAGTAAACTGACTGACTGACTGAAAAAATCATCACTGCATGTTATCATCTAGGACTAGGTATTATAGATACGACGATCATGTGATTATATTAATGTGACTGAACGATACGATACCACGCGACGTGATACGGTTATTCCCCTATCTTAGCCAATCCCTTTCATAGTTATTTAAATCTTTGGCCAATCCACCGCGCCCGCTTTGTCGACCGTCAGTAAATGAATAGTTGCCATGTATAATATTTAATTCCAATAACGTTGATAACCAATCCGAATTGGCTCCGAGTAGTGGTGGATTATGAATATATGACTATTTATAAGCCAATCACTCTCACTTGAGAGTTGCAGTGTCCCAAATAGTGGGAATAAAAGAATGCTGTCATGAAGAACGATAATAAAAATAGCACTTATCAGCAGCTATTCGCTAAGATAAGGCGTGTTTTAGATCGCGGTGTAAGTAATAATAATAAATTAAATTCTGTTCACGTTGCGTTGAGTGAGACCACACACGCGAGGACGCCCCGACTGACGCCGGCCGGCGCGGCATTTATATACCTACTATTCCAAGGTCAGAGAGCTCAATGTATTCACTGTTACCGTTTGTATTGCTATACCACTGTCTGTTGTTGCTATATTACCTACTTACCATTAAAACTTGTGTAGAGATCATCCAGTCTAAAACAGTACGCCCCACCACGTTTGTCATAGACTTGAATATGAAAAAAAATGCTATATTTGGGGCGTGCAGTTTTAGACTGAATAATCTAACATACATCTGCCCCCTGATTGCGTAACTCAGTTTCAATCCGATTTCAATCAGCACAATCAGCGAACTATTAATAAGCTGTCACATTCATACAAAATACGTCAGTTTTTGATTGAAACCAAGTGAAATTGATTGCAACCGAATTACACAATCGGGGGGCAGTTCAAAGATTCTTTATGCTCGTTCAAAGATTCTTCATGCTCTCGACGACCGATATGGCGCAGCGGGCGCAGGTCCGCCTGCGACGCAGAGGTTGCGGGTTCGATTCTCGCCTCGGGACAAATGTTTGTACGATCTACAAATATTTGTTCCGGATATACTGGGTATTTTCTATAAATAATTAAAAAAATATATATGCGTGTATTGTATTGTATTAAATATAAATCAGTCATCTAGTACCCATAATACAGCTCTGTTTAACAGCAGCTTACCTTGGGGCGAGATGATGCTGTGTGGATTGTCCAGCATTATTTATTTATTTATTTTATTGATTCAAGACAATACATTCACTTACATGAGAACGCTCAATATTTAGAATACATACCTACATAACAAATTTAACAGTATACCTACATACATAGGTACACGAAACGTCGGGGAAATAAAAAGGTAATTACGCGATAAAATCCCGCAAATATTATAAAAAACTATACATACATATATATATATACATAGCAATAATGATAATGGTTAATTTTGATTCTATTATAAGTTTTCCTTAAAGACGTGCAAGACTTTATTGAATATCTGTAATTTTGGTGCTAAGATGAACCAAAATTTGTAACAGCAAAAATTGGCGTTTGAATACTCTGAGATACCCTACCCTGAGCCTGTATCCAGAAAATAATGATTTTGACAATCGTAAACTTTGACGTCTTTGTTTATTGATAAAAGAATGACAAGGAATTATAAATACCAAACCGCTAAAATTACAGATTTTTTATGAATAAGGGCACTAGAGTATTTTCAAGGCGTCTCTTTTAGCCTAGCTAGATATATTGCTTGGTTCCACGAATTGGAACGGCAAAGATGTATTTTCATGTGGATAAACATCGTCATACATCACAAAATATCCACCTGCTGCTTGTCACGTTCAAATAGTAGGTATCGATCGACCCATAGAGTACCTACTTGCCATGCCTATCATACTTTTATTCAGAGTAGCAATCGAACCCTGCGTAGTTAACACACATAAATCGCAACTTTGTTACATTAATTTTATTGCAACATTATTTTATCTAGACTTTGAACTAAAATTAATTCCTGCAACCGATTCTCAGAACCACAATGTAAACAATGTCCCATTCACTGACCGATTCGGACGTTGCTATATTAATAATAATAATATTTAATTTTGTTAAAGAAAAGTAAAGAAAAGATTAGCAGGTACCTAATGACAAAATTAAAATCTCTGCCTTTCTATAAACGAAAAGTTGGTAGCCACTCTTGAAGCTATTTTATTTGTTTTATCATACAATAAATACCAACGATGAATATAAGTAAGTAGGTAGGTACCTACCTAGTGTACCGACCTTCCTACCTTTTTTTATTATATATTTTATTTTTTTACGCTCAAAAGATAACCGACGAATAAAAGTGAAACTAACGACACATTCGTTTAATGATTTAATCTATTTTTTTTTAAATTGTTGTTTTTTTTACACTCAAAATGTAAACAACAAACTAACAAACGTAAGCGAGCGAAACTATGCGAAATGCGATAAATGAATGCGATGCTTTAATCTATTTTTAAAAATTCGCTGTTTTGCACACATGATAACAGGCTATCCAGTGGTGAGTGAGCTGAGCCCCATCTGCGCCGCCTGCGTAGCATTTAGTCTGAGCTCGACTTCCACATAAACATGATGTGGTTTTTATAAATATACTCTATTAAAATAAATAATCATGTGCGGTGTTTAACGCTACTCATTTGTTTGGAGTGGATTTAGGATTGGTGACTCATTTTAACGCTTCTCGGTTGCGGCCAATAAAGTCATTGGATTTTCGTATTGATGTGAGTAACATGCTAATCAATACCAATAGACGATTAATAAATTTGGGTTGTGATCAACGCGAATATTTTTAGTCGCTAATTGACAAAACTCAAGGGCTGAACCTAACCAATACTTATTTATTATGAAACATAGACTTTTCTTTCACCACAGAAAGTTAACTGTGATGCTTTTACTGAACATGTTTGAATAACTAGCTGTTGCCCGCGACTTCGTTTGCGTAAGTAAGTAAGTAAGTTCGTATGAGTCAGTGGCCAACTCTGGTGACAGAGTTTCTAGGCCGCCCGAAGTTCTTGCGTGAAATACAAGGAACCGTATTTTTTCTGGGAAAAAAATTAGCCTATTATGCTGTATAAGATAATCTACATCATCTACACAATTTTATTTTAATCTGTTAGCATGTTATTTCCCTCAAACGTACAAACATCCAAACTTTCCCCTCTCTTATGATAGTAAGAACTAAAAATTCGGAATGTCCAAGAACTAAAAATTCGGAGGACATGTGCCATCTACCAATCCGCATTGGGTCCGCGTCACAGACATGTCTGTGGTCCGCGCAGTGGATTAAGACCAAATTACTCTCGCCCGAGAGAATGCCAGTGTCCCAACGATGGCATATTAGAAAGCCGTCATGATGATGATGATAATAGTAAGATTAGGCGAATATCTGTGTCGTGGTGGGCATATTGATAGGTACCTACCACAGAAATAAAGGTATATCTATTCCTATGATAGGCGCACTTAACTCTGCTCTAACTTTTTTAACTCATGATTACCTAAGTAGGAAGTCAGAAGTAATCTAGTATATAATTAATCTAGTAGATTAAAATAAATAGGTAATTAGAAAATTACTACCTACGTGTTCTACATAATATTGGTACATTATACATTTATAATCAGATCAATGTAACATTCACGATGATTGTGAGACTGATGTTTAGTACCATCGGCTGATAACTAATCTAAAGTGCAAAAAGCAAGAATATACTTACTTATTCTGTAATAAACTAATGGTTAATCCCATCATCCACTTTACAAAATCTCCGCAGTATTATCTGTTACTTATCTTACTTACCCCATTTATTTTGACCATAAAGTTAAAACCCATAACTTTTAGACTCAATAGGCGTCAAAGTGACAAATGTCGCTGATCGTCCCTGGGTAGAGCAAAACTAACGAAAAACTAATTAATACTTACTTACTTTTGTCACATTTAACTTCTTTTTGTATTTAGTGGCATCTTAGCTTAGCGTGTTTCATTTTAAAATCTATGAAGTTAAAAGAGTATACCTACCCTATCTGGCATATAATTCATTTTATTATATCTGGGTCACAGTTATACAGCATTTTAGTGAGTTTGAGTTAAAAAGTCGATTTTGGTCAAATCTTACGTATTATCTACGTCTACAGTAGGTATTCTTGTTATGACTTTATTTATATTGATGTGTACCTAACCTATCGATGACGAGCATTCAAGGACGATTACTTTTCGCAACTGCTTGGTAAAGCTTTTTGGTAAAGCCTTCTATAGTGATACCTCTATCGTATCCAAACATACAATTTACATTATACTGGTATAATGTATATAATATAATGTATATATGTATATAATAATAATAGGTACAATATGATAGAGCGGTAAAGCGGGTAAAGCAAACAACATAGAGCCTGGGTAGAGGCAGAGCTTTACACTTCAGTTGATATTTGAAAAGGTCGTAACTACGTAGTAAAGGTAGTTTTAGGTATACCTAAAAAACACACTAACTTATCCTATCCCGTATCTGAATAGTATCTGCCTTGGAACCGCGCAGAAACCTCAGTGTAATAATGACAGTTTTTACTTAATATATAGTGAAAACTGACAAAGTCAATTGGTGGCAGATAGGTTTATGAATAATCCTACTTAAGTGTAGGTTTAACTCACGCACTCTACTCTTTAATCTATTTCAGCGGTGAGATAATGGGTGATCAGGCGAGAGGAGGCGGCGCAGGCGCAGGGGTACAGGTGGTGTCGGTCGAGGAGGACGGCTCGTACCGCGTGTGTGCGGAAGCGCTGCGCAGTGTGGCGGCGCGCGCTGACCTGCGCGCACTGCCCGTGGCCGTGGTCAGCGTGGCCGGCGCCACTCGCGGCGGCAAGTCCTTCCTGCTCGACTTCTTCCTGCGCTACCTCACTGCCCCGGTGCGTACCTATCAACCTTATTCGAGCTGTGCTGCTTGACTGCCCCGTTGCGTACCTGCTGACCTAATTCAAGCTGTGCTGCCTGACTGCCTTGGTGCGTACCTGCTGACCTTATTCAAGCTGTGCTGCCTGACTGCCCCGGTGCGTACCTGATGATTTTATTCAAGCTGCGCTACCTCACAGCCTTGTTTGGTGCGTACCGATCTTATTTGTCCTGCGTTACCTCGCAACCTTGCTAAGTTATCTACCGATTTTATTATGTAGGTATATATTTTTTTAATGACGGATATTTCACACAAAATGAATCCACCGACACTTCTGTAAGTACGTCTGGTCATATAATGTTCCAGGCTAGTGCTCAACGGGACGGCAGCTGGATCGGCACGGACGACGAGCCGCTAGACGGGTTCAGCTGGCGCGGCGGCTGGCAGCGCAACACCACAGGCATCCTGCTCTGGTCGGAGCCCATCGTGGTCACTCACCAAGTCAACGGAAACACTAAAAAGGTAACATATTTGTCATGTTTCGAGTGAAACGCCCTGCGACTTGGTCTCGTCTCCTAAGTCGGGCCACATTAACGGAAACGCCGGTAATTATCGTGATGATGACGTTTTGATCTGTACGTTTTCGTTAGGGGACAGAAGTCTGAACATACATTGACGAGTCGTAGCATGTAGTACCTATAGTTCTCTCGGCGGATCTAGACTTCCGTGAAGTTAGCCGTTTGTGATGCGCAAAGACAATTTAGTTAGAAAAAGCTCCATTGCGCATCGAAACGGCTATCCTCACGGAAGCCACCGAGAGAACTATACTTAGAACCTAAGCATATTTTTGTTCCTCCAATGCTCAAATGATAGTATTCTACTTATTCATGTGTCATTTTCTCATCAGATGGTAGTACTGCTCATGGACACGCAGGGTACCTTCGACAACACCAGCACTGTGCGAGATTGCACCACAATCTTCGCGTTGTCGACGCTCATCTCCTCTGTGCAGATCTACAATCTCGCTCAGCAAATAAAGGAGGACGATCTTCAGCACTTGCAGGTTTGTTTAAGCTAATTCTAGTTGAAGTTCAAGTTCAAGTTCAATCATTTATTGCATTAATGTTGTACGAAAGGTCTTCATTATCATCATCATATCAGCCGATAGACGTCCACTGCACACATAGGCCTCCCCCAAAGAGCATCATGACGACCGATTTTGAACCTTCATCATCCACCAACTTCCTGCGACCGCTTTAATGTCATCGGTCCATCGAGTGAGGGGCCCTCTACACTTCGTTTTCCAGTTCGTGGTCGCCATTCGAGAACCTTTATCGGTTCTGCGAGCTATATGGCCTGCCCAGAGCCCACTGCCACTTCATCTTATTTATTCTGAGAGCTACGAGTACATATGTCAGTCACCTTGGTTCTTCTACGGATTTCCTCGTTGCGGATATTTTGAAATTAATTCACATCGACGAATAAACATTTATACATTTAGTAAGTACCTACCTTGGCTATTTTTGTTTTTATAGTGTTAACCATCACACTAGGGGAATACTAAAGATTATTATATCCCAAAAATTATTTTGCCTCAAGCGGGAGCAAATAAAGCTTGAGGCAAAATAATTTTTGGGATATTATAATCTTTAGTACCTACCTTACTTGTAAAAATCATTATCATCATCATCATCATGACAGCCTTCTAATGTTCCTACTGCTGGGACACTGGCCTACTCTCAGGCGAGAGTGATTGGGTCTTAATCCACCACTCGGACCCAATGCGGATTGGTGGATGGCACATGTCTTTCGAATTTTCAGTTCTTGGACATGCCGGTTTCCTCACGATGTTTTCCTTCACCGTATGAGAGCACTGGCATTGCGCACATAAATTTTTCGAATAGAAAAATCCATTGGTGCACGACCGGATTTGTAAAAATTCTATTATTTAATTTTTAGCTTTTCACTCAGTACGGAAAACTGGCTGTTTCTGAAACCGCTACAAAACCATTTCAATCATTGATATTCCGCGTGCGAGACTGGATGTGCCCGTACGAACAACCGTACGGAGCTACTGGGGGAGAAAACTACCTGGAATCTATACTCAAAGTAAGAACCAGCAAATACCAGCTTTCTAGGCTAATCACATACCTACTTAGTGCGACGTTATAACCGCTTCGGGCATGAACCCGCAACGGTAAAAGTTCGTATGAGTCGTGGCCAACTCTTATGACGGAGTTGATAGACCGAAGGCCTCCGTCAGGGCCTAACTACTTTGAAAGAGACGGAACGTCTGCTTTACGTTCCTTCCGAAGCACGAACGGTGAAGGGGATGCTCACATTGCCGTGAGAGATTATGGCGTAGTTACACGCGTCTGAATATGGTGTTTGAAATATTGTGGAGCTGTCCTAATAAACCCAAAACTTTTTATATGGTAAAATTGTGAACTTTGTAAAGGATGCAAGAAAGGCGTAGAGGCGCTACGAGCCGTAGTCCCTCTACGACACTAAACATTGACGAGTTTTTACATCGATAATATTACTATGAATTCCGCTACTAGATGGCGATGTATAATATGTCCGCCAATAAATATAAAAAAAACTTTACCCAGGTAGACGCAAGCAAGAATGAAGAGTTACGGGAGCTTCGCGAGCACATTCGTGACAGCTTCGAATCCATCTCCTGTTTCTTGATGCCGCACCCTGGCTTCGCAGTCACCGACGAAAACTTCAGCGGTCGGAAATGTGGTAAGTTATCCAGCCTCTAGATTCTAGAATAACTATTACGAGGAATAAGAGATGTCAAGTAAACTGTCAGTTAGTGCTTATTCGAGTTTGATCGAATCTACCGAATCTAACATAAGTAAAACAGTTTTTGTAAATAAGCTTTGAATGACTGCTAAATAAGCTAAGGACGGAAAGCAACGAGATGCTGGCCAAGAAGGCGTGGCAAGACGATTTGGACTCTTACGAAGAAGAGTAGTGGAAGACTGTCAATGACCGGGATGAATGGAATACTTTGGAGGAGACCTTTGCTCATAAGTGGAACAAGATAGGTTGATAAAAAAAGCTTAGCACGACTCAGATCTCTCTCGTCGATCTCGTCTCAATACGTACCGGTTGATTTGTTCCAGATTTGCGTCCAGAGTTCATAGATTCTCTGCTGGGATTCGTACCATCAGTTTTGGAAGCATCAAAATTAATTCCGAAAGTCATTAATGGTCAGGAAATTGTACTTGGAGACATCCTCACTTACTTCAACTCTTACATTGAGATATTCAACAGTGACGAGCTCCCGACTCCCGTTACCATTCTCAAGGTAGGTTCATCATGACAGCCTTCTTATATTCCCACTGCTTGGACACTGGCCACGCTCGTGCGAGAGTGACCCATAATGCGGATTGGTGATTGGTCAAGGTAGGTTAGAATCGAGAAACACCGAGATATTGTGGAGGATATAAAATTAAGTAAGTACCTACTAGGTTATCTGTCGTGCCAATTATATTATTTCAATAAAAATCAATAGGTACGTACCTAGTCTTGGCGTGAGCCACTTAGCGATTACGACACGTCTGGATTTAACTTGTTTTTGCGCATAACATGTGTAGGTACAGTAAGCAGTGCCAATGAGGTCCTGGCAGCATGGTAAACTAATATAGTAAGTATTCTGAATTAAGCTCCCGCCACATCATGAAAAGCTTCCTGTTGCAGGCGACAAGTTCCGCGTGCTTGGAGACAGCTCTGGGCGCAGCACGCGACCAATACATCGCGAACATGGACCAGTCGGTCGACGCGCGCAGCGTGCCGCGTGACGTCATGCCGCGCATGCACGCGCGCGCCAAGGAAGCGGCGCGGCAAGTGTTCCTCTCGCGACGCACGCTCGCCGCGCCCGAGCGAGCTGCCGAGCGCCTCGACCGCCTGCTGCAGGTACTTACAGCGTGACGTCATGACGCGCTTACACGAGGAAATCCCTACACCATCGTCATCATCCTACTCTCCAGTTTTTTTAAATACCCTTTGGCTTTATCCTCATACAGACACAAGCAACCCATCATCTACATCTAAGGCATACATGATGATGAGTATCAGGAACCGATCCCATCTATTCAGGAGCTGGACGACTTGCTAGCGACGTACACGGGGCTGAACGACGCAAAGACGCAGAAGCTGCTCGCCGAGTCGCGAGCCGCGTACGACTTGTGCGTCAGCCGCATCGCGGGCGCCAAGCCGCTGTGCGTGCACCCGCGCGGCGTGCGCGACGTGCACACAGAGGCGAAAAGTGCCGCGGCTGAAACGTTTGACGCCGGCCGCTGCTTGTCCGGCCCTGAGGCGAGGGACGACGACAGAACCGCTCTTATGCAGGTGGGTCAAATTCAAAATAGATGTAGGTACCGTGACGAAACTGAGAAAATATAACGAAACATTTACTTGAGTAAGTACTTACATTGTTACATTTTCTCAGTTTTGTTAATATACTCGTTGTATAATACTTTATGACAACTACTGCCTGTACTACTGCCTAGATCCGCCGAGCATTTATACCACTTCACTTTACACACTTTTTTTTTTTACCCAGTTAGGGTTCAAAAAACAACCTTGATATTATATGACTGTGGGCCTAAGTGTTATTTCACTTATCCTACTCTGATAAAGAACTTTATCTTCAATTGTTTTAAAATATTATTTGTTGCTGTTATCATAAAAATATAATTGAGCCTTGATAACGTGTCGAACGAAACAATGTTTTAGGATTTATTTTAAAGGATATAATGCATGAAGAAAATTATAGTGTCGGGTAGTCACTAGAATTCCGTGTTGTGGGTATCAGAAACTACGAGTACCATAAGTACCTACACGGTACCACAACACCCAGACTCGGAACAAATATTTGCGGATGACATGCTGACATTTTAACCCGCAGCGGGAATCGATCCCGCAACATCTCGCTTCTCCACCGCGGGTACCCACCCACCGCACCATAAATGTCGTCAAATTAACGTTTTTAGGGTTCCGTATCTCAAGAGGAGAAACGGAACCCTTAAGTAGGTACTTAGTAACTTCGAAATAATCGCTTGCTCGCACTTGTTTTAGAGCTCGTCTTTTTTCGGAGCAATAAATTGACCAACCAGTTGCTATGCCCATAGTCTCTGGATGCGAAACTATCGGAGCTAACGGTAACGAGTGACCTGAGCAACGCCGCGGCTGCGTCGCAAGCGAGCGCACTGTACAGCGCGGTGATGCAGCGCGCTGTACGCAGCGGCGCCGTGAGTGCGGAGCGTCTACGCAGCGAGCACGAGCGCGCATGCGCCGCCGCGAGGGAGGACTTTGACAGCCGGCGCAGCCGCACTAGCGAGTTCGCGGATTCCGACGATCATTTCCTCTGCGACCTATTGAAGGCGAGTATGATAGGACTAGGAACATCTCTGAAATACTAACCAAAGTTCTGGTTAATCATCTCGGACAATAAGTTTATTTCATTATTGGTTTAAATATTTACATCGAGTTACGATGGAATGGAATTTGCTAACTTAGCTTGTCTTTCGGGGGACTACCCTATAAGTCAGATTTCCTCCTTTCCGGACCCACCCACGGCACAAATGTGGCGTGATTTAGTTCCTTTCTACACAACAAACGTACCAGACACTCAACGCGGACCCACGGAACATCTAGCTAGGCACTTTACCCAACTTTTTGAGCTTCGTACCTAAGTCCCCTCGAAAATTTTCTCAGCACACTTATAAACTTTGTCTAGCTTTTTGTGACCATAAACTTGTGTTATCAGTCCTCACCTGATTTCCGCAGTACATGGAGGAGCAGTTCAACTACGTGGAGTCGGTCAACAAAGGCAACAACAAGTCCGCAAAGCAGTCTGCAATTTTCTGTTACAACAATCACATGGCGAGCGTGTGGGGGCCGCACATGTCTTGCTTGCACCCTGACAGCTTGCGCAGCGAGCACGAGACAGCTGTGCGCCGCGCCATAGAAGAGTTCAGAACTGTCACCGACGACCGGAAACAGGAGAACGACATCAAAGCGGTAAGAGAAGCGAACAGACCATGACCCTTTTTTTTAACCAATTCTTCTTCTTGTATATAAAAATGAAGTGAGAAATTGTGGAAAATTACGACAAAAAAACGCTATTGAAACCGCGCCGGGTCAACTAGTAAATAAATAAAATAAAAAACATAGGTACTGGCAAACGAAATGTAGGAAGCCGAGAAGAACCAAAAAAAACAGATTATATTGTAGGAGTCGATGGATGGTGAGGGCTCAAGGTTGATCATTGTGGAACCCTATAAACTCTAAGACTACATTAGCAACCCCATGTACCAGCAACACTGTTTTCTGGAAATAAACTTTACTGTACTTTATTTTACTAATAAATGTGAACTTAGACTTTGACTATGCCTTTGCATGGGAGGCCTTTATGTAGCACAGTTGACTCCTATTGATTGATAATGATGGTCATAGGTTTGCTGAACTGTTCACATTGATTCCAGATATTGCAACAAAAGTACGAGGACCTGCGCAGTATAAACAACAGAAGTAACGAGGCGCTGGTGACAGAGTCTTATGGGGTTTACACCCAAAAGATGGACTCTAAATGCACGCCTTCGCTGGCGTCCATTCTAATCGTACCGTGGCTGATCAAAGTGTTGGTGATGATACCAAAGTATCACGAGCAGTATCGTCAGGCGGGTTTGGATCACTTCCGGTCTAAGCGCCGCGGCGCTGGCGGCGATGACGGGTACATTGAAAGTCTGAAGCAGGTTAGTAAAGTGAAGCTATTTGCATAATCTCTTTTATCTTGGTCCAGGTGAGATTATAAAATACTAGCTGCGTATCCGCAGATAAACAGTTATTATCCTATTGAAACTGATCATTTTTCCAAGGTAAAAAAGTACGTGCTATTCCATACTGTAATCTATGGCTGTTCCAAATTTCATACAAATCTCTTTAGTTAGACGTTCTGGCGTGATACTTCCATACAAACAAATAAGCATCCAAACTTTGCACTTTATAGATAGCTGAGATAAATGAATGTTTGTCTTGGTCCCGCCAAAACGCCACTAACATCATTATTATATTGTTTTTTTTTTATACTACTAAAGTGGTAACCAAGCGTACGGCCCACTTGATGGACAGCGGTTACCGTAGCCTATGTACGCATGCAACATCATAGATATCACTTGCATGTTACCACCCTGAGACGTTAGATGGAAAGTCTCATGTGCCTGTAAATTCACCGGAAACCATACCCTTCGAACCGGAACACAGCAATGCGAGCATTACTGCTTGGCGGCTGATATACGTATGGTGGTAGTCCTTTCCCGGACGAGCTCTATCACAAAGAACTCTACTACTCTGAAGTATTTATTATATTGTTGTAGAAGATGGACGCAGGCTTCGAGAGCTACCGCCACCCTCTCCAGGCACTCGCTAGGGAGTTCGGATTACCAACATCATCATAATCACAGAAATCTAAATAATATTATATAGATTTCTGTGATCATAATACTTGACGGAGACCTTCGGGCGATTTATCAACTCCGTCACAAGTTGGCCACTGACTCATACGAACTTACTTACTTTTACTTATATCTCATCTATCTCATCTGAGATATATCATCAACGACGTACAAACTAGTGACGCATTTAAAAAAAACTATTTTTAAGCATACCATAGACATATTTATAAGTAGCCTATGTCCGTCTTAGTTCAAGCTATTATCAAAATCTTAGAAAGATTGTCTACAATCTTTTTATATCTATGTCTAGCCGTCAGGTTGTGACTTTGTATTTTATAAACGGCCGTCATTTCGTTTGTACAATCAAAACGAAAACAAAATTACAAATTCTTTTATTAGTGTTTGAAATACTTGGATCGGTCTGTGACACGCTCCAGCTACGTTAGTACTTAGCATTTTTGTATTTGCTATCTATTTTTTAAATCTATTTTTGTATAATATATCTTATCAAAAAGATAAATCACAATAAAGATATTAACCTCTGCTCACGTTTTTCATTTATTGAAAGCCACTGCTAATGTAGGTCAAAAATCTTGAATATCTATAATCTGTATCCGTAATATAAAACACCGTATGCGCATTAAAACAATGATAATTTAAAACATTTTATTTAAAAAACAATAATTTTCTAAACTGCTATAAGCATCAACCTATGCCTTATGAACAGTGAAAGTAAAAAAATACTGATTGCATTGCATTAGCGTAAGCTAAATACTTTTTGAAGACAATTACATAAAGTAATACTTATTATTTGCTCTAAAATACTGTAAATAAATACCTTAACTGACTGTAATAACCCATTCATTTTCAAATTTAACAATGATGTAATTTATGAACTTATTACTTACCAAACAATATTTCAGTTTTTATAAATAGGTACCTGCCACTTTTTTACAGCAAGCAATGAATCTCTCTTAAGTAAGTACATAATTCAAAATATAAACACTAATGTAACAGCATTTTATTAAGTAGGTAGTACTTAAACTAAAACATAAATTTTTAGTCCATTTTTATTCCCACAACACCCCTTTGTGATTTCAAAAATTGAGCCGCTATTTCGCAAAATGGTCATATTTTTAATTAGAAAATTCATCTTATGTAAATATTATTATGATACACATGATTTATTAGGTACTTAGAGGGTGATTCACAGAGCAGGATTCAAGATATTAAGTTATATTTTCTGAAGCTGATTCGCTTGATCCATGTTCTGTGAATCCTCCCTTTTATACTGAACTCAAATCAGCCTTTGCATGAGATAAAATTTTGGTGCTTATGCAAAAAGTACAGTCAACACGAAAAGTTTAATATCACTTGTATAAAATCAGTTTTCATAATGCACATTTCAAAATATTACATTTAATTATTAATATCAAAACAGATTATAAATAAGGAAATATCAAAAGGCGATCTAATTGCTATTTACCACTGTCTCCAGCAGTTATTTAACTTCATCAAATAGTTAATGTATGATAGTAAAAGCTAATCAAATATAGAGATCAATAGATTAATTAGAATATTACAACTAATTAATAGGAAAGTAGTAATATAAGCAATAAAATACGGTCTCAGGTTATTTAAATCAAATGACAGCAAATGATACAGACCATCAACAATTCGTTCCCGTTGACGTAGACAACGTAATTGTTTTTTAACTAGCGTGCTACGTTTTTCACTTTTTTCAGTTGTTACGTAATCCGAGAGAACGACGCTGTTTTCTACAAAAATCTTTCAAACGTGTCCAACTACGACTTTATTACGATAGTTAAACACCAGCTAATTAGATATTAATATTTTAATAATGCAAAATATACAAGGAGTGAGCACGAACCACAGAAATACAGCACGAATAATGAAACCGACACTAGAAAATTACGTTTAATCAGTTGCGAATAGATGTCGCCACTGACAAGTTCGTAAGCGGTGCGCGTAGCAGGATGTGCGCACGGGGGTGGGGGGGTGATGCGCAGGCGCACTGGTTCAGCAGACGCAGCCGCTCTCGTTGCCTTCCTGCTCGGAGCCCATCGGCGATTGAGTCTGGAGGTCCACAGCTGTTGGCGTGTAGTAAGGACACCTTGCTTCTACGTTGAAAGTTCTTTGTGATAGAGCTTATCTGGAGAAGAACTACCACCATAACTGTATCTGCCGCCAAGCAGTATAATGCTCGCACTGCTGTATTCCGGTTCGAAGAATTTCCGGTGAAATTACAGGCCCATGAGACTTTATATTTACGTCTCAATGAGAATTCAACTTTCGGAGAATCCAACTTAATGGGAATCCAACTTAATGGTCCGGATTGGTCTCAGTCTCAGGGTGGTACCGAGCAAGTGCGATATCTCTGATGTTGCGAGTGCAGTGGTATCCGCTCACCATGAAGGGCCTCACGCTTGGTCCCACTTGTGTTTCCACAGTAGTATAAAAAGTTATAGGTCGACCTCCATGGTGTGGTGTGATGGATAACGGAAAGACGCGAGATTTGCTCGATTTTATTGGCGGAATTTACGACTGAATTAAAATAATAATATTGGCTCATGACCTCAATTCCCAAGCTTGAGTCATTATCTAGTTCTAGAACAAAACACAAACGACGCTCGAGAAAATATTTTTTGGCAGTACCTCATGAACTATAACAATATCGATGCTTTATTCTGAAATAAAACGAAACTCAAAACGACACAAGCTTGATGAGCAAGAGTTTTTTCATAGAAATAGAGAATAAAATAGAAATATCTATATTGTCTTAAGTGAAACGCGTAAAATATAGTACAATTTATATACATAGATTATGTGAACAGGCTATGACTCGTCTATTATTTGACAGACAATGTTCCTAAACCTATCTATTCGTTCAATGGCAAACACATAACCGGTGGAATTTTAATTCAAATAAAAAAAAATGCTTTATTAGGAACAAAATTATTAATTATAAATTCATTAGTTACTATAGCTGGTTGTAATTTAAATTGAATGTAGTTATAGATAAAACTGTCACAAAATCTGTGCTTGAGCCTCACTCAGAAGCCTTATCCGGAATAATCGTAAACGTTAACGTATCGTCTGTCAATTTGTATGGGATTTTTTACAGCGCCTCTTTAGTGCGCAAAATGAACTACAAAAATCTCACACAAATTGACGATATCAAAAACTTGAACTAGAATTTCGTGCACAAATTCAGTTAGCGTATATTCAAACATTGCTATCAAATTGCTAGTAGTTGCTACCTCTCTTAAATAATTGCTACCTAAAATACTTTAAAGTTGATATTTGAAAAATATAATGAACTAATTGAAAATGTAACGAAGTGCCTCAGTCATCGATACTAAAAATGCCTGATGATGTAAATCACATAAAAATCAACCTGACATACAATAAAAGTTCAACAGAGTATTTTGTATCGAGGGCTTGCCTCAAAGATAATTTAGTTTTTCGTATGTTAAAGTGAATTTGTGACTGATTGTATGTACTATAGGTTTTAATAAATAAAACATGAGATAGTACTTAAAAAATGTATTTAAGAATAAATCAGCGTGGTAAACACGTATTTACAAATAATAGACGCCACAGCAGTGCACTCGATATAATCCGTCAGCTGTGTTAACTAGTCAATGTTAAGGGTCAAACTACACACACGCACGTTTAAAGTATCGCACAAACGAAGCGTGTCTTAAATGGAGTGTCATCAGCATCTTGCCTTGCGTTCTGATGTCATCCTATACGGATACTAAAATAAAAATGGCAGTTTTAGTCAAATGTTAAAATACCAACATGTATTTTAGAAATAATTTCAAATACTAACAGAGTGGAAACTAAAACAAAATGCGTCTAAAATAATAATTTATAAAAATAATTAATTACAATTTATAAGCATTACAATCTAATAATTAAATATAGCACAGGCCATATAACTTTAGAAAAAAAATGTATATAAAACTCTGAAATATTACAATATTATTTATATTAACAAAGCCTATCATTGGAATGATATACAAGTTTATTATATTCACTTATTAATGCACTGGCAATGTTTTTAAAATTCCCCAAACTGTCAGAACATATCCCAACATCAAAATAATGCATTCTAATAACAACAATATTGCAATATTAGAACTGTTTTATTGCGGTTTAGTTGTATGTTTCAAAGACTACTCATAGCTTACTTTATTTATTTAAAAATTGCACTAATTATATACAATATTAAATAAATATATTTAAAAAAATATACCACTACGGTAGGGCAACCAAACGTACGTCCCACTTGATGGTAAGCGGTTACCGTATCCTATGTACGCTTGCAACATCAGAGATCACTTGCTCGTTGCCATACTGAGACGTAGATTTAAAGTCTCATGTGCCTGTAATTTAACCGGAAACCATACCCCTCGAACAAAAAAAGAAATGCGAGCATTACTGGTTGGCGGCACAAATAGGTATGGCGATAGTTCTTCCCCGGACAGGCTCTATCACAAAGAACTTTACTACTCTTTAATAGGATATAAGTCTAAAAGATCTAATGTTTAGACCCAACATTGCCAGCTCACTAAACACCCCAACAGTTATGAAAGCTAGCAAGGACAATCTCACTAAACACAAAAATCATAATTATGTAGTCTTATGAACTAATAATGAATAAATAAAATAATACTAATGTACAAATGCAGCGGGGCTTCCTAGTAATTAATAACTCTGGTAGATCAAAAAACACAGATGCCATAAAACAAAAAAAAACAAAAAATGATGGTATCAATCTCATGTCGAACCAAAACTAAAGAGTCTTGAAGATTTGTCACTCTTTTTAAACGGTTTTTTTTTATGTCCGTTTATTTCTTGATACTACATGGCACTATTAGTAGTGCCGTAGGAGATTGACCCGTGTCTCTACCAGTAGTGCCATATCAACACTTGATAAACGAAACCCAAACTCTGGTCAAACTCTTTGTGTTTTTATTAACGAATACGTCTAGACGGTCCTACATAATTAGCATGATGACAGTAACCATGAATAACTAAAATTATGTGTTCAACAAAGTAAAATAAAAATATTCCATGAATATTTTTTCATAAGTGGAGTAAAAAGGATGCATGGAATATACAAAAACATATTGTTTTATTATTAGATGAGAGATTGATATGCAATATTATTAACAAAATACATAACTACAAAATACAGCAATCCGTCATGATAGTTTGAACACCAATCAGAGCGAATGAAGTTTGCCGCAAAAAGTGCTAAAGCTTACATTTTACTATTGTAATCGTAAACCAAGATGTGACGACTCTGTGAGCGTTATGACGTGAATTTTCAAATTCAAATTAAAATATATTTTAGCAAAAATAATTACTTAGTTACTTAGTATTACTTAGTTAGTACAATAGAACAGTTTTTTTTTAATCAGTCATCATGCCTATTAGGATTAATATTATAAGAGGAAAGATTTTGTATTTTCGTTTGTATACTGTATAACAAAAAACTCAAAAACTACTGGCCGATTAAAAAAATATTACACCATTAACATGCTACGTTATCATAGGCTATTTAAGTCCACCCGTGCGAAGCCGGGACAGGCCGCTAGTCAGCTAGTAAACCAGTAGAATGCCCCGCCGCAGTAAGCTATGTACAAAATGTAGAGCAGCTTTGTACTCATTATAAAAACGGGAATTTACAAGTACTGGTATATTAGTGAATAGGTACCGGTACATGAGAAATTCCCATTTTAGTAAAAAGTAATATAATTCACAGTAGTTTTTATAGAAAAACAGCCTAACAATACATATACATTTCTTGCAGCTGATTCCGTTTTATCTAAATATCAAAGTATCGATAGATGGCGCTTTTTAAAACAATTTGCTGCAATACAATCTAACACTACTCATAAGTATTTCAGCCTCGATTACGAAGCTGGTTTCATTTGCAGTTTTACGCTTGGCGTAAAGCATAGTGAATATGAATATATACAGAGTGATTTTTTTAAATGGGACAGTATGGGGAAATCCGAATCTAAAGGAGATAGAGGAAAAGTGTCTAAGGAGACATTAGGTGTTTTTTTATGTAAACAAATTTGGCTCGTTCAAATTTGTGGTCAAGCGTGAGTTGTTCTTAAAAAATGATAAAGTTGGTCAATTTTTTTTTTGACGCGGATCGACTCTGTTTCATGTAAGGATTATTTCATTGTTTGGAAAGAAAAAAATCTGAACAGCAGAAGTTGGTCAAATTTACTGAAAACTAATCTTCATACAGTTGCAGTATTCGCCTTTTAATATTGTTACAAGTGCCTAGGCGTGTAAAAAAATATTTAAAATTATTCCATTTTTAAATTTTGATAATCGATAAGAGCTCCAGATGATTCAAGAGAAGAACATTTTTTTTAATCTTCGTAAACACCATGGCAACCGATAGTCTTGAAATTATAAAAAAAAGAATTCAATTTTTGGAACGTAAGTTATTTCTGCAGCTGTGATTTTGTTTCCAATCAGTTCATGCTTGTAATTTTATTCATCATGGCGTTAACTAATTCACATAAAGTTGATTTGATTGAGGCGTATTTTCTTAATTATCGCAGTAGAGATAATGCACTTAAGTGGTATCAAGAACGCTATCCTGACCGTGTAGTACCGAATCGCAAGATATTTGATAGTTTAATAAAGAACCTAAGACAGGAAGGCTGTTTCAAGCCTAAGCGTAAAAGGCCGACAATAGTCAATAGTGAGTTTATAACTATTGCCGTATTGGGATATTTTGAAGCATACCCAAAAGCTTCGTTACGGGAAGCAGCTGAAACTATCGGTATTCATAAATCAACTGTAAGGAAGATATTGAAGGCTCATAAATACAAGTGTTACATAGAAGGTCGACTTGTACAAGCGTTACCTGGAGATAAAGACCGCAGGTTACATTTCTGTAATTGGTATGTGGCTCGGACTATTAGAAATAGATGTTTTCCTAATTTTATTATTTGGACTGATGAATGCAACTTTTCGAACAATGGCATGTACAACAGGAGAAATAACCATTACTGGTCAAAAATAAATCCGCTAAGAACTACAGAAACCCACAACCAAATCCGATTTTCTTTTAATTGTTGGTGTGCGATATTACATAACAGAATTTTTGCTATCAAAATTTACCAAGGAACGCTAAATAGTGAGAAATATCAGGAAATATTGAACATGGCTGCAGATTTAGTGGATGAGACTATTAGCTTAAGGAACTTTGGTAAGATAATCTACCAACAAGATGGTGCACCAGCCCACAACAGTAGGGCAAGTAAACTATGTTTGGACGAGCAGTTTCCAAACCGTTGGATGGGTACATATGGGCCGATAAAGTGACCCCCACGATCGCCCGACTTAACGCCATTAGATTTTTTCTTATGGGGTTACCTTAAGGGTCGAATTTATGTATCCCGATACAACTCCGTACAAGAATTAAAAGATGCTGTTTACAACACTTTAAACACAATTCACCATAAGTCTCTGTTAAATGCAACTAGAAGTGTCTTGAAGCGTGCTCGTACCTGCATAAGACAAGACGGCGGCCACATCGAACATTTACTCAAGTAATAAACCAACTGTATGAAGATTAGTTTTCATTAAATT